>CM070787.1:58200143-58800143 GCA_036346955.1 Dipus sagitta
GTGAGGTTGGACTATCAATCCTAAAGGCTCCTTTGCAGTAGTAGCCCAATTTCTCCTGCAAGGCTCCACTTCTTTAGGATGGCACAAGCTTTCCAAATAGTACCACTAACTGGGGAATAAATGTTTAAACACATGATCCTGCAGGGGATATTTCACACTGAAAAAGACAGTACATGTGATAGTGACTGGGGCCAAACTACCTGCAAACAACTCGCTAATGGACACTTCTGCTTTTGAACCAAATTCACAGACTACCTCCCTGGTCTCTGTCCCCCAGCAGGCAGTTGGGGTAGGTACCCATTTTCACTGTACTCATTTTATGAATGAAGGAACCGAGGCTTCATGTCTGGCCCATGACCACCCAGTGGAGAGGGAAATTTACGGTGAAAAGCAGCCTGGTTATTCCATGGCCCACAGCTGACACTAGATAAGCTGGTGTCAGGAGAAGGCCCACACCTATTCTCTGGCTGCATCCATCTCAGGAGGGCCAGGGAATGGTTTGGATGGGCCACAAAACTACTCTAGAGTGGGTGGAGGTATATCACTGTCTGCTGAGAAAGCCCCTAGAGAAGGTTAGGCAGTAATGGTTTCCAAGATTGTACAATGGAGGTACCAAGGGCATTCACTTTCCTGTGTAGATTCCATCTCTCTAGGCAGGATCCTAAAGGGCTTGGATCCAAAGTCTTGTCGCAGAGACTGTGTTTGCCAATCGTTTCCGCGTGTACATAGTGGGGCTCAGTGTGGACCTGGCCAGGCTGACCAGCACTCAGGAGTGTTTCCAAAATGGTTCTACTGCAGGAAGCCCGACTCCAGCCCGGGGAGCTGCAGGACCCATATTGGGCTGACTTCATGGCTGTGCCGCCGCCATCACTGCCGCTCAGTGCTCTGCACTCAGAGGACCCTGTGCTCTGGGCCTGCTCTGTCACCATCTCAAAGTTCTCAGTAATTTTATCTTCGAGTTGTGTGATGAATGACATTTGATGTGACAGTTCTGGGCTGCCAACTTCTTGCTCCTTGGGGACACAAGAACCACTCCCACTTCCTGTCCCTGCCCAATGGCTGCTACTGCCCTTCACATGATGGGGCCTTGAGGCCAGTGTAGGGTAGGAGTCAAGGCTAGACACACACACACGCACCATATGGCACGTCCAAAAAGGCTGTGGTGGATGGTGACTGTCCTTGCCCTGGACTGGCAGTGATGACCGTTCAACAAGTTTCTTGGTTGGAGTGAGCCTCTCACTCACTGAGTCCCTAACACATCTTAGCATAGAGATTGCATACTCTTGGGAGTCACCCACCTGCCATGGGTGTGGGAAGAGGAAATACCCAACTTGACTTCCCTCTCATGGTCAGATTTGTCAGCTGGCAAAAGGGGTGCTGAGGGTGAGATGTCACTGGACTAGTCACTGTTGGGCCACCAGGATTCCATCAGAGGGGGGCCCTCAAGTACCCTGGTCCAATTACAGCTTCTTTGTTTATAATCCCAACAAAGGGTTCCCTCTCCAGTGTCTTGTGAAGCCATCACAGAAACATAGTGTTTGAACTGGGAGCGATTCTAGAATCCCTGGCATGCATTGGGAGTGCAGCATTTGTGAACTGGGTGGAGAACGATCACCCTTCCTCCACCTAGGAGCATTCTGAGCTCCTGGAGGTGCTTGGAGAGACTCCAGGTCCCAGAAATAGCTGAAAGGCTGAAGCACCCCCTGTGAGTACAACCCCCATAGTCCACCTCTCCAAGGAAGCCTGAAGAAAGAGCGTGGGTGCTTAGGAGTGAGAAACCTCCCCAAACAACTGGCCCTGGGATGGGAAAGAGCAGTCCGCCCTCATTTCCGGTGATTTCTGCTTGCTCCCTTGGCATCTTATTGCTCTTTGGTCCAGAGCAGACATGGGGCAGCTGG
Organism: Dipus sagitta; assembly: GCA_036346955.1. NCBI lineage: Eukaryota > Metazoa > Chordata > Mammalia > Rodentia > Dipodidae > Dipus > Dipus sagitta. The sequence continues at coordinate 58,202,042 of CM070787.1, forward strand.
AGACGGGGTCGGGGGTGGTGGTGGTGGTGGACAGGGCAGGTGGCCAATGGAAGGTGCTGTTCTCTGCAGCTTTCCTAAATCAGGACATTCAGTTTCTAATTCAACACTGACAATAAATCAAGGAGTGGGGAAATTGCACCTAACCCTCTTCATTTGCACTGCTCTAAGACAGTTTGTCCTGACTTGTAGCCACTCTTTCCTTTCCGCCTGGAAAGCTTGAACCTTTCCTCAAACCTTATGCTTTGTGACCTACTAGCAAGCTCCAGTAGCTTGCTCACGGAGACCAGGAAGCTGGGTACAGGTCCTGGTCCCTCCCTACTTACTGTGTAACCTTTGGCATGTGTCTTAACATCTTTGAGTCATCAGTCTTCTCATCTGTGTTCCAAGCACTCATGCCTCATAGGATGGACATGTGTCAAATGAGTTGGCACACATGACATACTTAGGATAGTACTAGGGACTTCATGAGGCCTCACTGAGCCATCACCATAACTAGGCTTTGGGGCCTCAACAGCCAGAACCTTGTGGCCTCTGTTCTTTCCTGCCCTCCTACATCAGCCAATGGGAACAGAAAAGCTGGGGGGGGGGGTGGCAAGACCCCAGCTGCTCTCTTATTTTGTAGAGCCTCGCCACAAATCAGCAGGTTGGCAAAGAACAGGAGTGAGTCCCTAGCAACCAGAAAATCTGAGGGGCTCACTCACCCATGGCTGTGCAATTAGGAACAGATGTTGGGGTTCTGACCTAGCAATAGATTCTGGTCACATGCATGCACCTCTACCTTGTCTCAGGTCTACTCTTCACAGTACAACTGACTGATGCCTTCTTTTGTCTAAGTTGGACGGACTGGGCCCTTAAGACCTCAAAAGGCATCATTGGTAACTATCAGTCAGAGTGAAAGTATAAGGTCCTCACTGAAGTTTTTACCAGACACTGTGGGACCATTGTGGAAAGCTTCTGTGTCCCTGTCCTCCCCAGAGAAGTGCTTAGCTGCAGGAGGGTAGGTAATGCCGCTCTGATGCAGATGGTGGCAGCATCTTAGGGCTCCTCCGTACGTGGCTGGTGGAAAGGAAATGCCATTGCTATGTGCTTACTCAGTTCCCCAAGCTTGGCCCTGGATTAAAATCAGTCACATCCATAGCCCAGTGATGTAGGTGCTCTGCTCCTGTTTTGCAGGGAATCCTGGATCCCAGAGGGGCTGAGTCAACTGTTCAAGAACTGAGTCTGGAATTCAGATTAAAGTTCTATACAACTCAAAGAGGGAGGTCTTACAATTCACTCACACCAAGGCACCAAATATGCCCTCCAAATGCTCTGGAAAGTGGTAGAAAAACAAAAAACAATCAAGTGAAAACACTTAAAGAAAGAAGAAGCTGGTGGGTGGGGGTGGAGTAAGAAACAAACAAGCCCTTTCCCTGCGTTGGCGGGTTTCACTGGCCCTCATAAGAAGCAAGGAAACTCTTAAAAACAGCCCTAGGACTTGTTAATAATGGACTGGTAAGAGAATGCTAATGAAATGTTGAGTTTTTTTCTTGTTAAAATCTCATTTCAAATAACTCCCTTCGTCATCTACTTTTTTTTACAAGGAACGAAAACAAATGTTTTCCAAAGCTTCAAACCAAAATCTCTGTGTGGGTTTCTCTTTTTCAGCCAAATATTCCATGCCTTTTCCCAGCGGGGAATTCTCTCCCCCTTTCTGCTGGTTCAAATGCTCCATGTCCGGCTGTTCCTAGTTCCTCCTCCACTGTCCTCAAACACCAGCCCCGTTCCCAACAGGTGGTCAGAGTCCTGGGTTCAAGTTGGGCATATTTTTTTAGCCATTAGAGATAGTTTTTATTTTGATATAAAACATACTTCTACTGTAAAACAATTAGGGGATGCATAAGATTGTAAAATATATTTCTATGCTTTTCCATAGAGCTTGTCAGTTTTTAAAAGGTTTGTAAAATTAATTTTTTTTAAATTAAAGAAGCTGTACATAGTTTTAAAGGTCAGAGTCCCTTCCTTCCTTACATCTTTTATCTAGATATAGCCATTTTAACTTGTAGGTATTTATATTGGTGTTTTCTTACTTCTGTCTAAATAAAAACTTTACATTGATAATTGTTGGCATTTTTAGTGTTACATTTTATTGATGGACTTTCTGCTATAAAGATGTCCTCTTACATTCTTCCCCTATGTGCCTTCTCACCGTTCTAGGTAGAGGATCATTATTTGTTGAAACATTGTTCAGCAGTTGCTGTTATAAGCACTTATTGGTCACAGTCATGCCAATCATGTGCTAGCTTTAATTGCATTTCTTGTCTTATATAACCTTTTGTGTTTCCTGAAGTTAGTAATTACCTTTATTTAGTTTCCCAAACAAAATTCATCTTCTCATTCTCTCAAAAGTGGAGAAACATTCTGGGAAACATGGAGAAGCGTTCTCATATGTACTGCTTCTTCTCTTGGAGTTCTTTCCAGGAGAGCATTGTCCTTCCTCACTGATCATTCTCAAGGCTACCACACAGCGGTCAGCCTTGAACTTCCTGCTTTCCATCATCACTGAAGTCTCATATCTTTCCTCTTGGCTGAATCCCTAACTTGTTGGGTTCCATATCTTTCATTTGTTCACGCTGCATGGGAGGTACACGTTTCAAAATTCTGCTCGTTTGACTACCTTCATCCCATCTTTACATTTTGTATAGTTACCTTCTTGTTGTTAGGAAAGATACATGACAAAAGTCAGTTAAAGGAAAAAAGGGCTTGTTTCAACTTACCATTGCAGGTTACAGACAATCACAGTGGAGCAGGGATGGAGGCAGGAGCTTGAAGCAGAGCTGGTCACATTCAGTACCTAGTGCGGAAGCAAAAAGCAATGAATGCTGAGGCTCAGCTAGTTCTTTCCATTATGCAGTCTAGGACTCCAGCACAGAGGATGTTGCTGCCCACAATTAAGGTGGGTCTTCTAACCTCCACTAACCTAGTCCAGATAATTCCTCACAGGACTGTCAAATTGACAATCAATATACACCATTACTTATTTCAATGATAGTTTTCTTAGTAGTAGAACTATAGCTCTCCTGGCATTGGGAGCACTTCTCCATGACTTCTAACATCGGGAGCCCTTCTCTATGTCTGATTTCTGATACTAGGAGCACTTCTCTGTGTCTGACTTCTAACACTTGGGACACTTCTCTGTGTTGGACATTTAGCTATTGATTGTCTGCTATCCTTCCAATTGATCTATGTAGACTTTTGGGTCTTTTATTTATTCCCAAAGATCAGGACTTTAATCATCACATACCTTGTGTGGTTCTTTTTTATTTTTTATTTTTGTGTTTGGTCCAAGTAAATATTTTCAGTGTGAATTTGCATATGGCTTTTATTTGTAAGAGAATACCCTAAACTGATAATTCAGTTACTTACCTTTTCAAGTTTTTTTATTCTGTTCCATAATTTGGATATTAGGCTACTTAGATTTGATTCTTTAACTTTTTTTTGACAGGGTCATCTCTTAGCTAAGGCTGTGTTCAAACTCAATCCTCCTGCCTCTGCCTTGTGAGTGCCAGGACTGTAGGTGTGTGCCAACATACCCTGCAATCCTTTAATTTTAAGATACTTTTAAAAAAATCTCTTTTCTCCTATGTTCTAGATTTTCTCTATTTTATTCTTTTCATTCATGCTTTCACTTTTACTCTCTTAATGGCAATATGTAAGTACTCAATTATATTTTCTGGTCTTATTTCCTAGGTGCAATATTTTATGCCTCTGAGTCTTGAAATTATAAATATTTTAAAAATATTTTTATTTATTTGCAAGCAGAGAGAGATAGAGAGAAGAGGCATAGACAGAGAGAATGGGCATGTCAGGGCCTCCAAACACTACAAATGAACTCCAGATGCATGTGTCACTTTGTGCATCTGACTTTACATGAGTACTGGGGAACTGAACCAGGGTTATTAGCCTTTGCAGGCAAATGCCTTAACTGCCGAGCCATCTCTCCAGCCCCATAAATATTTTTTTTCTGCTGCTTACTGCTGTGTCTCTCTTCTATGAGTTTGTCTGGTTTTGGCTTCCATCTCCCTTTCATGACAAGAGCTGTTGCTCCTCAGAGGCTGTAAATCTTTACAGACACAGACAGCTAGGCAGGCACTTCAGGGGTATGTGATGGCCTTGTGAACAGGTAGATTACCTGGTCAGGCCTCAAAATTCTTTGGGGCAACTCAAATTATAATGAAGAAAGCTTGGGTCTCTTGACTCCAAACTCAATGATTCCATGGTGTTTGAATATGTATCTCTTACCTTGAGATGTAACAGGTGCATTCATTGCAGAGTCCCGCAGAGGCAGTGGAGAATAGGATGGAAGACAATAGACTCATTTTAATCAAGCATCTCTTCTGTGTCTGCCACAATGCTGAGCACTGGGGCGAGAAGGCAAAATAGTCCTTTCTGAGCCAGGCATAGTGGCACATGCCTATGGTTCCAGCATTTGGGATGTAGAGGCAGGAGGATCTCAAGTATAAGGTCAGCTCAGCCTATGCTACATAGTAAAACTTTCAGAAAGGAAAGAAGGTAAAGAGTAGAATAGAAAAAAAAGCAGAGGGGAGAGGAAAGAAAAGGAAAGAAGAATAGAAAAGGAAAGGAAAGAATGCTCTTGTTGCAGAGAATGGAAGGGGCAAGAGGATGGGGAAGGAAATGACTAGACTGTACTGAACCAAACCTGGACTGAGGGTCACTCAGCTGGGTGCAAGGATCAGAAGTCAGCATGCTGGGTTTGTTTTTCATGTCTCTCTGAGGCCTGGGTAGCTCCCTGAGGAGAGCTCTGAGCAGGTGGGCAGCGGGCAGTGGGCAGGCCACTTTTCCACAGTAGAGTCCACCAGTCACAGCTGGTCTTCTCATCTGCCCTCAGCCTGTGATGCAGCCTGCACCTTGGACACAGGCTGCACCTTAGGCATGGCTTATATGACTCAGCTTGCTTCTGAACTTCTCTGAACCTCAGTTTCCTCATGTCCAATGTGAGATGACCACTAATTATAATAGTAATGCCTCCCTTGCAAGTTTGTTTCGATGAAAAATGAGAACAGGTCAGGACAGGCCTTATCACCTTTCCCTGTCCTGTGTACACTCTTGGTTTCCCCAACAACACCTTTACTTAAAAAAAAGAAGTTTTAATTTACAAGTTTTATAAAGTATGAATGTATTTTCATTATAATCCCCTCCCATTACACTCGATTGTCCCCTCTCCTCATCCTCCTTCCACCATCATTTTTCTTTTGAAAATAAAAAGACTGGCCTTTTTAAAAAAATCATTTATTTATTTGAGAGTGACAGACAGAAAGAAAGAGGCAAACAGAGACAGAGAGAATGGGTGTGCCAGGTCCTCTAGCCACTGTAAAGGAACTCCAGTTGTGTGTGCCCCCTTGTGCATCTGGCTAACGTGAGTCCTGGGGAATCGAGCCTCGAACCGGGGTCCTTAGGCTTCACAGGCAAGCGCCTTAACCACTAAGCCATCTCTCTAGCCCAAGACTGGCCTTTCTGAGAGAGTGTGCATGCATGTGCACACGAGAGAATTGGTATTCTAGAGCCTCCAGCCGTTGTAATCAAACTTCAGACGTGTGCCCCACCTTGTGCGCATGTGCAACCTTGTGCATGCATCACCTTGTGCATCTGGCATACATGGGTTCTGGGAAATTGAACATGGGTCCTTAGGCTTTGCATGCAATTGCCTTAACCTCTAAGCCACCTTTCCAGGCCTCCACTGTCATTTTTTTTTGAGGTAGGGTTTCGCTGTAGCCCAGGCTGACCTGGAATTCACCATATAGTCTCAGGGTGGCCTTGAACTCATGGTGATCCTCCCACCTCTGCCTCTTGAGTGCTGGGATTAAAGGCATGCAGCACCATCTAGCTTTCCATTGTCATTTTTAATATTCTTTGCTGTCAGGATGAAGGCTGCCTCCTTGCAGGTGTCTTAGTGGTGAATTACCAGTTTCTAGCAATGCCTGATACATAGGTGCTTAAGAAAAAATTTCTAAATTAATATACTAATGTTGTTAATATGAGAGCCCACAAGAAAGAAGTAAAAGGTCTTTTGTCATGTGCATGAATAGTACGTAATAAATTTCATGTTCCTGTGTCTATGGGAACCTACTCTCTGTCTCTATTTTCCATGGCAGTTTCTGGTCCAGGCCTGTTCAAGTTCAGGCTCTATGAGCCAAGGGTCTTCTTGAGCCCTCCACCCAGGACTCTAGTGTGGCCCAGTACTGGTCTCAGTGACAGATTGAAGGCATCATAGCTGAGACTAGATAGAAATATCGTGATCTACATGGAAAAAGATGTCAGGAATCTAAAAAAAAAAAATCTATGTTTTGGCTAGAGCACCACCTTAACCACTCCTGAGCTGTCTTCATGGCAAGGGTTTCATTTTCATTTTCATTCTTTTTTCTTTTTGCGTGCAGATTATCTGAGAACTGCTTGGCACTTGGGAATTTTCCATTGGCGTGAGCTGAGCCTCCTGGTGCCAAGAAAGGAGAGAAGAAAATCAGACAGAATGGGCCCCGTTCTCCTGCCAGTCTCAATTTGGGAGACTTTTTCCATCCTTGGGGCCATTTGTGAGAAATTAAGATTTGAGGCCTTCTAGGGAAAATCTTTGGACTTTTTATTCCCCAGTGCGGAAATTCTGCACATTTGAATATTAAGTGGTGACTTGAGAAGGGTGTGGGTATTGAGGCCAGAAACGTAGTGCATGCTTTTTTTTTTTTTTTTTTTTTTTTTTTTTTTTTTTTGTCATGGGAAGGCAGCATGGTTCCTGCAATCTGAAAAGTCTTCATCAGAATGTAGCCTCACTACCTACTGCGCAGAGTAGAGACCTGGGTCTCTGAGTCTCCACTTCCTGCTCTGCAAACAGAGGTGGTGGCATTTACTTTATTGAGTTATTGTGAGGAGCGACTGTGAGTTCTGTGCTTTCCTACTGGAGTGTGTGTGTGTGTGTGTGTGTGTGTGTGTACGCGCATATGTACACAGGTGTGTCTTTCATGAGTGAAAAACTTGATAGAAATGGTATTTTCCTACAGGAGCTTCCTGAGTCACCTGTATAATCACTTCCAAAGGATTTTCCTAGTGTCAATCAATGAATAAAGCTGGGTCCTTAACTTGGTTGGTAGCAAGGAAACCGCCTGTATAGCATTCATTAAGGGCAGGCACATCTGCAAAGGTGGACTTCTGACAGTGGGTGCTAAGATAATGGACAGAAGCCAGGATAGCAGAACCAGCTGAGATGATGCTATTTCATGTTACTTTCCTAATTTCTTGTCCTTTTAAAATCCCTTGGCCTTTATGGGATAGAATTTTTTTGATAGAAACTTTGAGTCATGTTTCAACTGTGTTATTAAAGGGCAGGAACTGTGTAAAGAGAGTGAAAACATGTGGGAGTTCTGAGCAGGCTGACAACTTGCCTTTCAAACAGATGTCCACCTCATAGTCATGCTGGGGAGAGCAGAGGCGCAAGACTCAGAAAAGAGGCCCAGAGAGTATGCTCAGACACCTGCCTTTGCTGTCAGAACGACCCAGCCCTGACCCACTCTTGCAGGCTTTATGGAGTGCAACAAAAGTGCTATTAGTGGGGACCCCTTTACTGGGGGCATACCAGCCACCTGCTGGCATTCAAGTCTGCCCCTGGAAATCCCACTCTTCAACCCATGGGGCCCCTTGCAGCTTCCCCATTCTTCCACTTACTGTCCCAGGGAGAGTTTGGTCCCTCTCCTGGATCAGCTTCATGTACTACTCAGCTGTTGGTTTTTAATCTTGTTCTGCAAGAATGTCTAAGGGAGAAACTACACCATTCAACCTCTCCCAGACCAGAGAGCTAGGTTATAGTAGCAGCAGTCTATGAGGTACAGAGAGAAGGGACCATGAGGACCCAAGCTCATACCACACTGAACTTGAAAATTAAGGCTTCTTTACCTCCCTCCCTTCTTTCTTCCTTCCTTCCTTCTTCCCTCCCTCCCTCCCTCCCTTCCTTCCTGGTGTGTGTGTGTGTGTGTGTGTGTGTGTGTGTGTGTTTCCACATGCCTGTGGAGTCCAGAAGTTGACCTCAGGTGTCTCCTGTGACCCCTCTCCTCTTTATTTCCTGAGGCAGAGTCTCTCACTTGAGCCCAGAGCTCACTGATTCAGCTAGTCTAGCTAGCCAGCTTGTCCTGAGGATTCCTGGTCTTTGCCTCCTTGTTGGGATTACAGGTGGCCACCACACGCACTCAGCATTGTGACGGATGCTGTGGATGCATGTTCCAGTCCTCACACTTGTATAGCAAGCATTTTACCAACTAAGTCATCTCCCCAGCCCCAAAGGTCTCTTTATATTGAGGAAGATGCCTGTTTTTGAAACAGCTCTGGCTTGGCACACCATGGCTATTTTCTATAAGCCATGTGGTACAGTGACTGGATTAGGCTCTGGAGCCATGTTTTCCAACCTCTCATAAGACAACTAACTGCGATGTGGCTTTGGAAAACTTGCCTAAGTATGGTCTAACCCACCTTTCACATGTAATACTGAGATTCTGATATGACTCACTGCATTTGGCTGGTTATAGTAATAAATGAGATGATGCTTTTAAAATGCCAGTCCTGGGCATGTCACAGCTGTGGTCAGTAGATGATGGTCCCCACTTCCAAGTCTCCAGAAACTGAGCCTATGTTAGGGTTCAAGGCAAGGAGAGTTAAGGTGTCAGGTGTGGGCAGGCCTTCTCACTAGCTGTCTCTGAGGTAAGAACATTGTCCTGACCTGTCCTGAGGCCTAATGTAATCACAAGGTCCTTGTGAGAGGAAAGAGAAGACTCAAAAGAGAAAGAAGCAGGACAGCATATGGAATGCTTTGGTTCAGAGTAGCTATAGAAGATGGAGTGCTTAGAAATAGGGCCCACTCCACAGCAGGGCTTGTAACATGGGAGCTGACTTCCTGGCACCCATAAAGGCAGAGGTCCACTCCAGCTCAGCCTCTAATCACAGGTATGGGCCCTTTCCACACACAAGAGGGGGAGGTCACATGAAAGACTGTATACATAACAGCATAAAAATTGGCACCAGAGGAGGGGGATCATTGCTGCAAGAAACCTGACTGTATGGCTTTTGGCCCTTTGTAACTAATTGCTGGAGGAATGTGGAAGGTTATGAAACTTTGAACTAAGAGATGCCTTGCAGTGCTGTAAGCAGTTTGATGGATAATTCTGGTCAGAGTTAAAAGATCTATATGCAGAAAGAACTATGGACTGTGGGCTCTGCTTATCTGGGGAAGAAAGAGCTTTGTCTTAACTGAGCTAGAGGCAGTTCATGTGAGAGGCTAGCTGTGCTCTTTCTTAGTCCTGAGAACTTAAGCAGGGTTGAATTTAGAAGAAATGGGCTGCTGTAAGCAGATGGATAAGGCACAGAAAGAAATGAAAGTTTTGGGCTAGAGACAACAGCTCAGTTAAGCTGAAATTATTTGAGAGATTACCATCATTGAGATTGGACTAGCTGTTCTGCACTGGGACAGTAGAAAGAATGCTGAAGGCATTTCCCTGCTCTTTAAAGTTGGCGTTATTCCCTCCGGATCGACAGTTACAATGGGAGTGTGACAAATGCAGGAAAGAAAGGGTCATTGGATTTGAAGACGGCCCCTAGGTGATGTGGAGCAAGTCATAGTCCCTGAATAAAGGCCATGAGGGGCCATGACATGAACTAACTATAGGTTGAAGTAGAGACCCTGGGATTGTTTGGAGGTACTAGGCCTATGGAATGACCACCAAGGAGAGCTGCCACATCAAGACAGAGTCTTCTTCAGGCTGTGGGCAGCCAGGCTAGAGGGTCAGAATTGGAACTCTAGAGACTTTGTCACTGGTTACAGGTACCAGACTTGGAGCTACAGGGTTTAATATTTGCACTGGGGCTAGAGAGATGGCTTAGAGGTTAAGCGCTTGCCTGTGAAGCTTAAGGACCCCGGTTCGAGGCTTGATTCCCCAGTACCCATGTTAGCCAGATGCACAAGGGGGCGCACATGTCTGGAGTTTGTTTGCAGTGGCTGGAAGCCCTGGTGAGCCCATTCTCTCTCTCTCTCTCACTCTTCTTCTTCTCTCTCTGTCACTCTCAAATAAATAAAAATAACAAAAAATTAAAAAATATATTTGCTCTGTTTGTTTTAGATCATGGTTCAACCTTTCCTTGCAATGTCATCTTTTGCAGTGCTAATATTTATCCTGTGTTATAGGTGTTCTTGGTTTTATAGGCTGCAAGTTAAGAGAACTTGGACTATGGGGATATTTAAACAATGTTGAGATTGATAAAAAAAAAAACAAAACTATGGGGATCTTTAAAGCTGGATTGAATATATTTCTTTTTACATTATGGATGCCTAGCAGTTTATGGGAAGCAGGGGTGGAATGTGGTGGTTTGGATCAGATGTCCCCCATGGACTCTTGTGCCCTGCATGCTTGCTTGGTCCACAGCTGGTGTCAATTTTAAAAGTGGAGCCTTACTGGAGGAGCTGTGTTTCTTGGGATATTATAGCCAACTTCCCTTTGCCAGAGCTCAGTTCACTCTGCTGATGCTGTTTTCTACCTGCTGGGACAGAGGTGGTATTCAGCCTCTGCTCTACCACCTTTTCCTTGCCATCATGAAGCTTCCCTCAAGGCTATAAACCAAAATAAAAACTGTCCTTCCATCAGCTGCTTTTGGTCAGGTACCTTATCACAGCAATGAGAAAGTGACTACAACAAAAAAATTGGTACAGTTCAAGGGTCATCCCAGAAAGAAGAGGTAGGAGGTGGAGGCAGAAATCCTAGAGTCTCAGGAAAACCCAAAGCATTGACTCTGGAGAATGTGAATCAGGTGTGGACTTTCTGAGGGCATGCTGCCCTGGAACTAGGCGCAACTGGCAACAAGTGAAGCTGGGGAAGGGTGCACAGATCCCACTGCTAATGACCAGTCCTTTACCTGGTCTCCTCCAACTGTCCCGTGAGAATCCCTTTAGAGCTCCTAGAGTTAGTGCCACGGAGTTCCAGGTCATGCTCATGTGGTGTAAGGAGCCGTTGTGGAATTCTCAGAGCCCAGTTCAGTTGATAGAGAAATGCCAGGGTGAGGTGCTGTGAGTTGCTGCTACTGGGAGCTAGGCAGAGCCTGTGAATTTCTGGCCTCTGTAGCCAGGGCTGTGATCACCGACTTTTGAGGTGAGCAGACTAGAAGGTGGTACACAGAAGGTACCATCATAGGAATGGCTCCAGTCCCAAAGTTGGTTCTCCCACCATCTCCACGCCCCTCCTGAAATCAAGGCTTTTCCAGGGCTGTACTGCCTCTGCATATTTGAAGGGAAGATCCTTCTTGCCTGTCCCATCTTCGGGCAACTCCATGTTAGGGTATATCTCTCTCTAGCCACTTTCCCCTCATCTCTATGGCTCCAGGTGTTGTTGCCTTTCTAGCTCTGATGAGGACTCTTCATTGTGTCAGGGACCACCCTAATCCAGGGTCATCTCATCTCAACATCCACACCTGAATTATACATGCAAATCCCTTATTCTAAATAAATTCTCACTCTGAGGTTCTGGTGGTGTTGCAGTCAGGTTTGCATTGCTGGTAGAAATCACCCAACCAAGAATAGCTTGTGGGAAAAAAGAATTTTAATTTGGCTTACAGGCTTGAGGGGGACACTCCATGATGGCAGGGAAAATGATGGCATGGGTAGAGAGTGGACATCACCCCCTGGCCAACATAAGGTGGACAATAGCAACAGAAGAGTGTGCCAAACACTGGCATGGGGAAACTGGCTATAACACCCATAAGCCCGCCCCCAACAATACACTGCCTCTAGGAGGCATTAATTCCCAAATCTCCATCAGCTGGGAACCTAGTATTCGGAACACCTAAGTTAATGGGGGACACCTGAATCAAACCACCACAGGTGGCCATTTCATTCACCCATGATATTCACCTGGACCTTGTCTCTTCCAAGATGAAAGCAGTAATGGTAACCACATATCAAATCTACTATTTTCCAATTACAGTTGGTAATGGGTCAGTCAGATGATCATCTGTGAGTGCTTGTGAATCTTCACATATCCTTACCTGTACCTACTACTCTTTCCAAAAATAGCATGTGGGCTGATGGGACATTGGAAGCTCTGCTGACTGCAGGAGCTTTGTCCCCCCTGGATCTCTCAGGCATAGTTCAATGGCATTCCAATTCTTTTCCACACCAGTGTATTAAAGTGACTTCTGTCGGTCTTAAAGAGCACCACGAATAGTCAGTGTGAGCTGAGGGAGAGGGTTTGGTATAACACTGGTGAGTGGCATGGGTGCTTGTGCCCTCAGGATGTGTTTATGTGCAGTCTCCAACGTGCCCTTCCATGTCATGGTGGATTGCTGGAGAACCTCATGAGTTGGTAAAACTGACTGCAGCCAGCATGGGATAGGCCCTTCTGCAGCAGTGCCAGCCAGGGTGGAAAATCAGATGCCCCAGCTCAGGGCCTTGGTATACTGGCTTCTCATTTCCAACAGTCTGTAATATTCTGCAGGTGGCATGGACTTCCTTCAGAACTGTGGCTACTGGGCTTTGTAGATGCTCCACAGTGTCTCTTCCTCCTGCAGCATTTCTAGCATTTCATATGTCCTCTGGCTCAGACTTCTTGTACCACAGCCTGCCTGGTTTCTTGTAGACTCTTCCATAACAACATTGCCATTTCCAGTTTACAATTAGGTTGGGCCATCACTTTTCCTGAGCTGCTAAGAACAGAATGTTAGAATGATTTGCTGTTCCCTTGCCAAGATATTAACTTGCATGAACTTAGATAGTGCCCCCAGTGTCGATGATGTACCTCAAATAGTAGGTTTGATATATGATTACCATTGTTGCTATCGTCTTAGAAGAAACAAGGTCCAGATGAATATCATGGGTGAATGAAATGGCCACCTGAACCTCAGAGTGAGAATTTTATTTAGAATAAGAGATTTATAGCTTATATTCCATCTCCTTTGTCCACACCATCAGGGGCCAATCTCAAGAAGGGGAAGACTTCTCTTCAGGGTCAGAAGGGTTAATGGAATTTCAGAGGTCTTAGTCATATCCATTCAGACTACTCCAGAGATATCCCAAGATTGGTCTGTCCTTGTCATCACTCTGGCTTTGATAGGAGTCTTAGGTAGGCTGAAAAATTCCATCCTCCCCATAAGTCCTCTACCTTCAGTTAGGCATCACCTGGTCTTCAGCTTAGTAGGCTGAAGAGGTAGAGGCAAACACTTCTAGACCTTCCTAAGAACACTGTGCTCTCATGCCTGGGTTTTAGCTGGTGATTTGTTGTTCTGAGTAAGGTCCCCCTTCCATGCATCCATGGTGTTTAGCAGAGCTGCTCAGTTCCCGTCCCTCGGTCTTGTAGTTGCTACTTCTGCTACCTCTCCTTGTGGTTACTTTAGGCTGAGGTGACAAAAATATTACCTGCTGATTGGCTTAGACAATCGAGAGTTATTTTGTACACTTATGGAGACTGGAAGTCCAAGGTTAAGATAGGAGCCAATTCAGTGTTTGGTGAGGGTCACTAATCCCCTTGCAAAGGCCTCAATTTCATGACCTCATCTAAAACTAATTACCTCCCAAAGGTGCTACTTCCAATGCAATGGAGACAAAAAGGGAATTTTTTCTAGATGAAATCAGGAAGAGAGTGATGGGAACTTTAGAGGGCAGGGTAAGTGTCTGGGCAAAGCTGGGGCTCAGTGAAAGCCTGGCCTGCCTGCATATGGGGGTTCTAGACAGTCTCATTTTTTGAGGCAAGGTGGATGGAACTGTATCTATAAGATAGTGAGCAGCTAGCTGCAGGCAGACCTTGGCCAGTGTGGTCAGGTCCTCAAATATGTTCAAAAGGCACAGGGCAGTGGTCTAAAGAAGGGACTGTTGTGTTCGTGCAGTGCATGTGGGCAGCCCAGACTGGGAAGTGGTGGCTCTTTGGGTGCCATCAGCACCCATTACAGTGATCCTTGTATCAGCACTACCAGGTTCTCTGGCCTCTCAAAATCAGCATCTTCCCCACCAGTTTTGATGCCAATCCAGGAAATCTGACAGTGAAAGCAATGGAGTCCCAGGCTGACAGGATCACAGGATGGAAGGTGAAAGAGGGAAAATGGGCTTTGGCAAAGAACACACTTTGGCTTCAAAGTCATTTCTGTGTCCTAACCAAAAGTCACTTCCAATGCTCAGCACTTTATGGCTTACAAAGCACCCTTAAATCTTTGTGATTTGGGTGACCCTCACAGCAACTGTATTTGTGTGCACACGTGAGTGTGTGTATGTGTGTGTGGGGGGGAGTCTTACTGTTCCCAGAGGAATGGGCGGGTTTCAAGGGCATGAAGACAGTGAGATGCAGAGGGAGCAGCCAGGCTTTGGAGCCCCTCACCAGTTGCTCAGCACTGTTGACTCCACACCCTGACCCTTGACCTTGCTCCTGTATTTCTCCCCGCCCCCTCCTGGGAGGAGCCCCCAGCCAGTATGGTGTAGGATGCTCCTGAGCTGAAACATAACACTCCTGAGTGGCGAATGGGAATGCGTCCGTGCTGAGAAGTCAGCCACATCAGTTTACTCTGCCGCTGTAAGTACACAGTGGTCAGAAAGTCACGCAGCAGCCTGCTCACCTAACCTGCCACTGTCCCTCCCTCCTGAGTTTCCACTTGGGTTTGCTTTTCCCTCCATTTGGGAAGCAGGTTTCGTGTTTTCACTCAGGGAAACAGTTGGCTCCATTACTACATGACAGCTGTCTGGCAGCAACAAGGGCTGTGACAGGCTGTGCGCACAGTAGGCAGGTTTTTCAAAGTTCTCAAGCTGGCACAAGGCAAGGAGGAGCGTCCAAGAAGCTGTCCTGTGGCTGCTTCATTACGTGCAGCTGAAAATCACTATGGTGTGTCACTGACATTTTCCACTCTTCAAACTGCGCCAGTGACTGTCTTTCCCCTCTCCAGATGACAGAGGACTACAGACATTACCCCGCTGGGCCGAGAGCCTTCTTCTCAGCCTGGCTGTGGAGTCCTCCACTCCGGAGACCACTTCATTCTGCAGATCACGCCTTGCAGCTTCTTGTTGGTTATCCCCAGAACAACCTTCTCAAAGCTGGCAACTCCTAAATGTGAGCACCCGCCCAGTCACCATCTCGGCAGCCTGCTTGAATTCTCAGGCCTGCCCAACACTTCTGTTGAGTGTTACAAGTTCTCTGTGCATTTAAAGCCTGTCCCCATCTCAGATGATAAGCCCTACAGTTCAAGGCAGGAACGGGGCTGTCTTGGTTGCTGTTGCACCCTTGGGCCATGGATCACAGAAAGTGCACAGGGGCTACTTACTGGGGGCATGTCTTGTGCTTTACACCCCATCCTTTGCACCCCAAATCCTCCCTACTTTCTTCTCCCTACAAACAAGGGTGGGAAATGACTCACAGGGCTATTCCACCATGCTCTCTCTAGAGCTCATGGAAGTGGGGTTCACAGTCCACGTCAGGCACTGCACGTTCTTATAACCTTCTGAGGGCTTCCATTCAGCCTGGGAGGGACTTTGGACATTTATGATGGGCAAAGGGTCACCAAGAAGACATAAAGTGTATGACTAGGGTGGAGCTAGCACTAATGCTACATCTTCTGGGATGTCCCAAGAGGATAAAAAGTGGACATGAGCAGGACTTACTTAACACAAACCTGATCATAGATCTATGGAAGGAAAACCATGTCTGCACCCTGTCTGCAGGTGTGGGGTGACTCGTATTCTATAGGAAAAGGAGACACTGGGACATGGACTACTGGCGTGTGACACTGAAGCAGAGCAGTGCCTCACAATGCCACCCAGAAGCCTCAGTGTGCGCTTCCATAGCAGCCCTGACTGCAGCAAGAACCAACAGCATTTTCCCTCCAGGGGACTGAGTAGGGTAGACCTTGAGTGGCCAGGCAAATGGCTAGACTGACCACCAGGAATGTCCTCATTAGTACGGGGTTTTCTTCTCGCCTGTGCTCCACGAAGCTCTGCTTTATGCTGATGGCGCACTCCTGTCTTCTGTACAGGCCTCATGACTACTCTGGCTCAATCCTCACACTAAGCCTGTGAGGTAAGTGCTACTGTCTACATGATCGGGAGGACCAAGAGGACCATTATAGAGCCACAGCGTGTCCACCCAGAACCCCTGGGAATCTTAGCCCAGTACAGCAGAGCTCGAGGGAGGGGCTGAGCTCTCAGAATAGGATCAGAAAGGGTTATTTACTTACTTATTTTCATACGTGTTTTAATCTCCCTGTGTCTGTGTAAGCGCAGGCACAGTGTGGGGTGGAAGTCAGAGAACTTTTGGGTTGGTTCGTGCCTTCTCCCTCATTTTGAGGCAGGGTCTTTGTTGGTCACTGCTCAGTTAGCCAGGTCCCTGAGATTCTGGAAAATTCTCCTGTCTCCACCCCCCCTTTCTGGCCACAGGCACACTAAGCTTACAGAAGCCACAGCTTCTGACTTTTACATGGCATCTGGGGATCTGAACTCAGGAATTCAGAGTAACACAGCAAGTGCTTTATCGTCTGCACCATCTTGCTCAGTGAGGTCTTGCTCTTGTGGGCCTGGGTCAGCTGTTGTGAGGGTAAGCTGTTCTAAAGTGAGGCTCTCTCCCCCACACGCCGTCTGCCTCATCTTCTCTGCCTTGCATGAGGCCCTCATGATAAGCTCCCTTGGTCTTGGACTCTTCGGTGTTCCTTTATAGCCGCAGAAATGAATTAGGACAAATAATTGGCCTCTCTTACCCAGCTGGCAAGTGCAACCATGGCTGTAAGCTGTGAAGGCTTGACTCTGAAGTGTCTCCCACAGGCTCATGTGCTGACCCTTTGTCTCCCAGCTGGCGATACTGTGCCAGGTTCGGAGATTGCAGAACCTTTCAGAGGTAGGGCCTCCCCATTGGAAGTAGAATCAGTTCATCTTGGAATTTCCTAACTTTTATGCTTAATTAAGATAAAGAGGCCATAGAGCATGTGCAAAAGAACTTAGGTTTGGTCTACAGAGGCATGAACACTACCATGCCTTCTGCTGTGGTAGGCTGAAAGTTTCTGAAATTATAAGCCAAGCAGATCTTTCCTTACTTAACTTGTCTGATTCCAAAGTGTGCCTGTCTTTTCCCTTCATGGTGTTCCTCCAGATAAGCAGGCCTGGTGAGGTAAGAGCTGAGAGATTTATCCTACAAGATGGTGGCTGCGCCACTTCCTCACGGATGTCAGGCTGTCTGTCTCCATTCCCTCCTGTCCTGGGAACTGTGGAACAGCCTGTTCTTTTGGCTGGAAGGCAATCAGGATGAATTTCAGTATTTTCTAACCAGGCCTCACCCTCTCACCCCTGCCTTTGTTTGCAGTGCTCTGTTTTTCCAAACCCAAGCCCCTGATTGACAGAGGGCTGCTGCCAAACACATCTGGCACAGAGGAAGCCCAGAGCAGCCAGTCATCCAGGTGTTGGGGAGACCTAGCCAGGGGGTCACCAGTGGTCAGCATGAGCTCCTCTGATTGGACCAAGCCTACCCCCCTTATCTGTGGAGCCTTCCTCCGGAGGACAGGCAGTGAGGGGGAGGCTGAGGTGCAGGGACTGGGCCAAACATTTGGAAACGCTTGCCTTGCAAAGACTCCGCCAAGAAAGGAGATTCAAACATTTCTTCTACCCACACAATTCAGGAAAGCTTAGCTTGGAATTTCCTAATTTTTATGCTTAATTAAGATAAAGTGGTCTTAGAGCATGTGCAGAAGAGCGTTGGTTTGGTCTACAGAGGCAGAACTCACAGGGCTGCTGGTACCGGGAAGCTGGTAGAAAGGAGAGAGGCTCCAGGGTGATGTGGAAGCGGCCAGAGAGGAAAAGGATCATGTGGCCCTGCTGGAAGTTGAGCATGGGCTTCAGAAAGTCTAATTCTGGTCTTGTCTACCTTATTCCTGCCCCTCAACATGGTAGAGGAATAGGCTGAGATGTAAGGGCACACTTAGTCCAAAGTCATGCTCAGAGACCCAAGATGCCAACCAGAGAACACCAGTGTTTTGCAAATGATACTGTTTAAATTAAAGTTCAAATAAGTCAGTTTGAGGCTAGGGATGTAGTTCAGTTGATAGAGGTCTTTCCTTGAAGTCTTGGGTTCATCCTGTCTCAGGTTTCATCCTCAGCACCATCAACCAGGTATGGTAGTACATAATCCCAACGCTTGGGAGGTGGAGGTGGGGAAATCACGAGTTCAAGGTCATCCTTAGCTACATAGTTTGCTGAAGCTCCTTGTCAGGGTGACATCAATCCTATCTATTGGCTTTCTGAAGAAACCAAGGCAAAAAGATTAGGTAAGAGCCCTTCAGGGGAAGAGCCAGGAATTGTCCCTAGACTATTCCATCCCTCTCTGCTTCCTCGGGAATTCTCCAGGCTTTTGGTGACCAAGCATAACGCTGTGCAGCCAAGTGCTGTAGGAAGCCACCCAAAGGGCCATGGGGCCAGTGTCAATGAAAGGTCATTTACAGGGACGAGAAGATTAAGAAACTAGGACGGGACCCAGAGGCACCTGGTACCAGTCATGTGGGAAGTCATTACCTCCTTTGGGTCTTAGGAGATAAGGAGGCAGTTGTGTCACCAAACGTCAGCGAGAGCCATTAGAGGGACCAGAAGTCACCCTAATATAGCCATGGCTGGACTTCACCTGGCCCATGGAAGTGTGTGACTTTGGAACCTGGTCATCAGAAAGTAAAAGCTCTCCCCTGCTCTCTTCTCTCCTCATCCCCAACACCTGCCAACCAATCAGAATTCAGGGCCCAGGGGACCTGGAGTGATGTGGCTCATGGGCTAGTCCCCAGAGACATGACTGCTTTCAACCAGATGGTGTTTTCTTAAAAGCAGATCTATTTGCCAACATGTAAAATTTAGAGCCTTCACACCAACATCTGCATTTCTGGCTTCTTTTGAGAACTGGAAGATTTGATAGCCCCAGACCTATTTTCTGCAGCAGCAAGGCTGAAGGTGAGCCAGCTTGGTTCCCCATGTCTTACGCGCAGGCCCGCCTCGTCCTGTTCATCAGTGTTATCTGCCCCTGTCATGTGCTCTGAGGACGGGTGGGAAAGCAGGTCCAGGAAGTAGTGACTTCACCAAGGTTGGCAGAACAAGGAATGAAGACCACACCTTCCTGCCCCCCCTTTTTTTGTGGTGTTTCAAGACCCATGCTGCAGTTTGGTAGGCCAGATGCTCTGTACAGTGATATCCCCAAAATTCAAACTGAGTCTGTCACCCCAGGACTGTGACATGGGGCAGTAAGTTACCCCTGTCCAGCCCTTCTCTGAGTCCACATTAGAGTACCAAGAGTCACTTCACGGTCAGCAGCTCCCAGGTGTGCAGCTGCCGAGAGCTGCTGCGATTCTTGTGGGCAGATCTGTAGAAGTCTTAGCTCTGCCTTATGCGTTCAACAGTGAAAATCCCTTCCTGTGGTTCTGGTGTGGCTCCCATCTAAGTAGTCTCATAGCCGTGTCCCCGTGGGCCTGAGGCAGCCCTGCTAGGGTCCAGATGAAGGAAGAGGCAGGCAGTGACAGGTTGAGAACATGCACAGGGCTGGAGTTTGCTATTTTTTTTTTTTTTTTTAACCAGATTCTCACTGCAGCTCTCTTCTGGTGCCTGGGTAGCCTGGGTGTGAGGAGGTTTGTAACTGTGGCTCTTCTGTCTCCTCAAAGTGCATCCATGTAGGAACAGTCCACAGAGGCACACGGAGCTGTGCCTGATTGAGTTTATATCCTGGTGTCTGCAAAGCCACCTGCCTGTGCTCACCTGGGAGGTTGGGCTCAGCCCCGCATCTTCAACCAGACGCAATTGCTCTAACTCACTTTGTGATCTTTTGCCTGGGCAGGCAGGGTTCTGTTGCCTCATCAGCACCAACCACTGGCCCAGAACCTCTTTCCTGCATTCCTTGTCCTAGACTGTACTTCCCATTTTGAACTCCAGAACCAGCCCCTCTTTTCCACTCCTGGGGCAGGCTGGGCAATGGCTCTTGCTCACATTTCTGGAGCTGGAGGCAGCAGAAAGGGCTCTGATGGGGTCTCAGGCTCAGGACCTTTAAAAGTCAAGTCACAGGGGCTCGAGGCCTTTCTCTTGTCCTCTGAGCCCTGACACCATTTGCAGTGGGATCAGTTGGCTTGCTTGTGCTTCTCTTGTCTGTCTTCTCCACAAACTGTCTTTCTTAGGGGCAGGACTGAACCTGTCCCCCAGTCAACAATGTGTACTTAGGCCCAGGAGAGTGTCTGGCAGATGATAGGTGCCTAAAACTATTGGTTGTGGGGCTGTGGAGATGGCTCACTCACTAAAACACTTGGCTTATCAAGCCCGGAAACTTGAGTTTGATCCCCCATACCCATGTAAAATGCCCCGCGTGGCAATGCATACCTGTGGCGGCAAAGGATGGAGGATCCCTGGGACACCACTGGCCTGTCAGTGTAGCCCAATTGCTTAGCTGCAGGCCAATGAGAGATTCTGTCTGAAAAATGATGGATGGTTGTATTTTTGCCTTCATCCATATGTACACAAATGCACACACACTTGCATACACACATGCACCTGAACACATATACATGTACATACACATAAAAACACCCTACCTTAGTCTGGCTAGGCGCCTACCTCTTACTTGTCCTATTCCCACCTGTTCCCATGGGGCTCTCCCCACCCTGCGCTGTCAGCATGTTCTGCCCCTGCTCACCTGCTCACCCACCTGCTCACCTACACTGAACAGAACCTCTCCTGCCAGCCCTCTCAATTTTGGTCACCACTACCTCCATCATGCCTGGCTTCCTGCTTGATTGGGCCAATTTGGGCTTCAAAACTGGAGCGGATTCATGAATGAGTGATGTCACTACAAATAACCAAGGAGAGAAGTCTGTCTCAGAATGACAGGCATTGCCACATAGAACACGTGTTCATGGGAAACTGGCTTATTTACTTATTTGTTTATTTATTTACTTACTTACTCACTTACTTTGGAACCCAGAACCATTTGCCATTGTGTATGCTAGGCAATCATTCTATTCCTGGCCTGAGAAGGTTTTTGTTGTTGTTGTTTTTGGTTTTTCAAGGTAGGGTGTCACTCTACCCCAGGCTGACCAGGAATTCACTATGTAGTCTCAGACTGGCCTTGAACTCATGGCAGTCCTCCTACCTCTGCCTCCCAAGTGCTGGGATTAAAGGTGTGCACCATCACACCCAGCTCTGACAAGGGTTTTTAAAGGTAATACCAAAGGGGCTACATAAGTCGTCTTGAAGCAACTATCCGTGGCTACAAGGATCAGTAGTAACAAGGGTGGCATCAGTCCACGTTGGACAGTCCATGGCTGAGCAGAAATGTCCCCCAAGAAGTGTTTTCTCTGTGAGGCTGCAGGGGCCTTGGTGCCGGGCTGCGGGTTTGGCAGTCTCTTGTGCTGGTTCTTGTTCTCAGGCACACACGTGCGGGAGTGCTTCCTTCCTTGACTGACTTCCCTAATTCTGTGCTGTCAGGTCTTGACATAAATGACTCCATTTTGATGCTTTGATAAACATTCCCCTGGGCCTTCACTGGGCTGCATCCCCCCCCCCCCCCACACACACACTGACAATCTGGAGTTGGAAGAGGCAGAAAAGTAAGCAGATGAATTAAAGGGTTCATGTTGTGCTAGAGATGGTACCTGGCCCGGGGGCTGCCACCTCCACCAAGGATGGATCCTGGCAGTTTGCCTTGGACAGGTGCCAGAAATGATGCACCACTACCTTCAGTCCAAGAGGAACACGTGCTGGCTCAAGTCATCAAATATGGGAAGAGCAGAGCAGAGCAGAGCCTACAGACAGGATAAGCCAAGCCACAAACTCCGAGTTTCTTTCTTCAGCTGTGCATCTGCCTACCTTTGGTCAGGTCCTCTGTCTCATGCTCCCGGCTGGAGTCTGTTCTGTCATGGTAGTCTAGCACCTTGTCCCCATGTGCACAGCACAACAGTTGCTGTGGCATGTGCCCTGCCCTGAGCCTGCTGGTCCAACAAACTCCTATTCCAGCTCTGTAAGCCTTGGCACAAGATCAGTTTCTTCGGTTGTCTCAGGCATTCTGGGCTGCCACTGTTCCCTGTCTCATGTTACTTCCTAGCAGGTGTGGGCCTGCAGGCAGTACTAGGACATACAAGCCCTGCTCTGAGATTATTAGGGCCTGCTCAGGGCATGTGTCTACATGGTGTTCTTTCCCATTGCTGGTCCTAGAATGGTCTAGAAACCTACAATGTGAAATGTTCTAGGGACTTAGAGCCTAGAATGTTGGAAAGAGCTTGGAAAGAGGAAGCAGAGAGAGACTAGGTGGCCTCAGACTGGCTTGTGTGACCTGGGCGGCAGAGGGAGGAGAAGGGTACAGAAGGGAGACTGAGGCACTAAGAATGGCAATGTGAGGGAGGCAGCTCATGTGCACTGCTGTTCTGTCCTGTCTGTGTGCAATCACCCAGTCCTCCCAGGGAGCTGTTCTTGTCCTGTAGAAGCCATGGATCCTATCACTAGGATCCTACCACTTGGAGGCAGCACCCAGACCTTGCTGCTGGGAAGCCCTCAGCTCAGGCCCACCCTGTCCTTAGCCTGTTTCAACCTGGTCCAGAGCAAACCATCCCCCACAGGCTTTCCCAACTCCATCGGCATCTGACAACAACAATGGTGAGGGAAGGACCCAGAGGAGCCGAGGCACGACTGAAGGGCGCCAAGTTCTTAATGTTACCCAGCTGTGCCGGGAGGCTGGCCGCGGACCTGGGCAAGCGGAACGCTAGGACTCGGATGGGCTGGGAGGGATGAGTGAGTCACGGGCTCCGGCAGCCAGGCCTGCCATTTGCCTGCCGCCCCTGTGGCAGGGGGATGACCTCTGGAAGCCTAGATGTGGTGGGTATTGAGGGGTCACTGCTGCCACCAGGCCTCTGTCAGGAAGGTCTGTTTTGAACACCAGCTTTTCTGCCCTCTTTGCCTAAGAGTCCAAGGTGGTTTTCCAGGAAATAAATTCCAGCAAAGCCAAGGAAGCCAGAGCCTTGTAGTAGTTTATGCTGAGAAGTCTGGGAAGCTAATCTGTTTAGTAAAATGGGCTCTAAGGCCCTCTAAGATGGCTCGATGAAGGGCGTGTATCAACCCCTCCCCAGCCTGCCGTCCACCGCAGTCACCTGGAGGACTGTGCGTTCTTTACACTGCAGCCCAAGGCAGCGCCCTGCCGCTTTCCCTACACACAGCAGACAGGCAGGGCACCTGGGGTGAGAAGCCCCTGGCACATCCCACCAGGTCCCTGGCTCTGTAGCTTCCTTTAGCCTTTCCCTTGTCTGTTAGCATCCCGTGTCCATCTTCGATTCGCAGTCTCCTCTCTTTCTCAGGGCAGGAGCTGGCAGGAGACTGGTCTCTCCATCACACATTCCAGTGACAGTCCTCAACACAAATTACATATTCTATGAAGTCCATTCCAAATGACTAAACCGCTCCGTCTGCGCCCCATAGACACAAGGACACGCCTTCCAGGACGGCCCATTTCACTGTCCTGCAATGGTCTCCAGATGCCTGTAGGGGGCGCCATCACACACTTTCTGAAACTAAGGGAAGGACTAGCAGGAGGGAAAGGCTTTGGGCAAGCAGGAGAGCAGAGCTCCCACCCCTTACTCTATCTCCTGTCAAGTCTGGCTTTCCACGTGAGGAACGGAGAGCTCCGAGACAAGCCTCAGGCCTTGAAGAAGAGTAGACATGGCCTCTTGCTTTGATTGTTCTGGTGGGAAAAGAGGCACTGAGGATGGTCCTGAGAAGTTTCAGCAGGTAAATCCTGAGTCCACTGTAGGTGCAGATGCAGCAGGTATGGGAGTGAGTGGGCTCAAGTGTCCATGGAGGAGTAACACACCCCAGTGCGTCCTCAGATTCTTAAAGATTAACTTTTTGCTGTTTCCCAAGATACCACAAAGACTGTATTTCTGGCATTTGGCAGAGGGTTGGATCTCAGGAACCTGCTGCTCAGCCCTGGATCTGCTTGTCAAGAGACAGTCAGGACCAGGAGCCTGCGGTCAGCTGCTGGGAGCCCCAGATGGTCATGCTCCAGTCTTCATTTCTTTTTCTCCTCTACCTTCGCATAGACTCCTATCTCTCATGGTCAGGAGGAGCTACCCGGCTGACCTGGGCAAAGTTATGTCTGGCTTCCACTTCTGGGAAATAAGAATTGACCCTGCTATGAGTTTCATGGGGATGCTGCAAAGATAATGCAGGCTAAGCATGGGGAAGAATGGTGTTCTTATTAAGTGCTAGATGGCAAGCAGCACAAGGGCTGTGAGTGGGGCTCAGCTGAGCTGAACCCTGCTTTCCAGAGCTCACTCATCATGGAACCTGTGGTGAGGCATTCCTCTCACCTTTGTTTCCCTGATCTGTGAATAAGAGTCTTGGACCCTACTTCAAGCGCACCATCAACTCCAGCTTGCATGTCCCATTTCTCCTGGACTTAACAACCCTGTGGTGATGGGGCATAGGGTGCTGTGTCCCATCAAATTTGCCTCAAGGATGTTCCCAAAGGATACATCCACGGAAGGCTGGCTCAGGACCCACGCAGAGGCTCTGCCATTGGAACCATGGCAGCACACTGGCTGTCTCCTTCATCCTACCTGCTGAACAACCTCACTGACCTGGTCTTTCTTCCCTGCAGGTGGACGGGGTCCTTCTGATTTGGTCCAAATAAAAGGACTCCTGTGAAACCGACTCACAACTGTGAGTCCTCATGGGCTGGGTTCTGCTCTTGGTGGAATCTTCTCTAAGCTTACTTTTCATCCATATATGTGGGCCAGAGAGCTGTGGGACCCAAGCCTGGAGCCAGTTGTGACATGGATGGGGACTTGCGTTCTATTCTCCTCCTAGCGTGGTGCAGGAAGTGATGGGGGCTGGGAAGGGTCTTTAGGATTGATCACCAGATCTGGCTTAGGCGTTCTGCCAGGCTTTTACCACCCAGTCAAGAAGATCCCCAAACCTGCTGGCCCTCAATAGGATGCCCTATTGACAAAGAAGGAGCCATTCTGGGGGCAGGGGTGGTCTCCACTTATCAGGCTGTGTTTCCCCAGAGCAGACTCCCACACCTAGACTGCAGTAATTGATATGGGGATGTCCCAGGGAACAAGTGGAAGAACTCGGGGGAGAGAGGAAGAGTGCAGAGTTAGGCAGGAGGGAAAGGTGAGCAGGACTCTGCTGCACTGGTTCCCTGGGAGACTCTGGGAGCCCGTGGAACACAGCATGGCATTGCTCCCCTGAGGGAGGGACCCGAGGTCTTACCCACCGAGCTGCTGCCCAGGCTTCCTACCTGCATGGAAGGATGCCAAGTATGTCCCTGTGGCTAAGGGTTGCCTCAGGTGGACAGATGTAGGGAGTGTGGGAAGGCTGAGGGCTGTGAGCCAGGTGCTGACAGCTGCTACCACAGCTGCCTCTGCAATGTTGGTAGTTAGCACCATGCCTGGCAAGTGGCACTCAGAGAAGAACTGCTTGTTAGTATGTATGTATGCATGTATGCATGCATGTACACATGCATTTCTCTATTTCTTTCACTGTAGCCAAAGCTCAAGGCTGATCCCAGACTCACCTTCTTTCTCTGGCCCTGGGTTCACAGGAGGTGGCCTCCAGCCCAGCTCCAAGACTGGGGTCTGCTTGTCTTCACACTACCCTGGGGTCTTCCTTGTCCATGGCCCCTGGGTGAATTGGTTTCTAGCTCAGAGTACATCTCAGGGAACCCTCTGTTCATGTTGTGGTTCAGGTGGCCTCCATTAGGACAGTGGAGGTAATGTTCTGGTAACTTTTGGAAGGTGGTCTCAGGCAGATAGCTCATCTTCTAGAACCTTCCTCAGGAAGGGTCTAGAGCACAGGTCTGGCTCTGGGATCACCTTTCCACCGTCAGTATCCATGCATTTCCTTCTTGAAAACCACAACCAAGCCATCCATGTGCTGGCACCTTTCCTTCAGCGCCGCTTTCTCTGGCTCAAATTTGCACGCACCATTCAAGTCACCACGCGTGTCTCCCACTTTGACGCCCGGAGGCCAGCCAGGAAGGGAGGAAAGATCCAAGAAGGTTGGACAAGGCTCCGACATTCCTGAGAGTTCACACCTTCTCTGAGCTGTGCTTAGCTGTATCCTAAGTATTTTAGCTCCTTCTGGGAGCTGGATGAAGTCACTGGCTATGAAGCAATTTACTTGGAATGAACTGCACATGCTTTCCCTTCCACAAAGAAACTCCAGACCGGAGCTGGCTTTCCTTTCCTTGGGCGTTAGTTTTAGGAAGCACTCTGCAGTGGAATTAAGGTGAGGGCAGATGAGCTCATAGGTGCGTTATCTGAGAGGTGCAAAGCCAAGCAGGGCCAGAACAAACTAGGTCATGGTCTGGGGATGCAGCAGGGAAAGGTCAGGACTAAACAAGGCCTTGTCATGCTGGAGGGGCCTGAGGACACCAGGGGTGTGCTTGGATTTGTCGATGGGAGGATCCAGAGGCTGGGAGGCTTCCCTGACACCTCCCTAGAGATAATGCATGGAGGAGAAAGCCCACTGTGGCTCCCTTGCAGTAGCCTGTATGGATTATCTGGGTGAAATGAGGGCATTGGCCATTATAAAGTAGGATAGTGTGAGATGAACTAAGTATATCAACAGCATCCATGGTGGGAACTTCTCTTCCCAATGGCTCTCCTGAAAACTAGACTATGATGTCCACATCTCTTTTCTTTCCTTCTTTTTTTTAATGAGAGACAGAGAGTGAGAGAGAGTAAAAGAGAAAGGAGATAGAGAGAGGAGAGAGAGAAATGGCACTAGCTAATCTAGACATGTGTGCCACCTTGTGCACATGCGTCACCTGTGTGTCTGGCTTATGTGGGTCCTAGGGAGTTGAGCCTGGGTCCTTAGGTTTCACAGGCAAGCACTTTAACTGCTAAGCCAGCTCTCCAGCCCAATGTCCATGGTTATATGTGAGGAATCAGAAGCTCAAAGAGATTGAGTAACTTGTTTAGGGTCATGTGTCTGGTGATAGGGTGACCAAATGTTTCAGTTTGCTATTTTATTTATTTTTTATTTTTCGAGGTAGGGTCTCACTCTAGCCCAGGCTGACCTGGAATTCACTATGGAGTCTCAGGGTGGCCTCAAACTCTCAGTGATCCTCCTACCTCCTACCAGGTGTACCACCACACCTGGCTTTCAGTTTGCTATTTTAGAATCAGCATTTTCACATTCCTGGAAATCTTCAGTTCTGGGCATAAGAGCCAAGATCAAAGCCAGATCAGGTCCGGAGTTGCTGTTCTCACCTGCATACCATGCTAGCTGCTAGCTCCCAACCCATGCCAGCTTTCAACAAGGAGACACAAAGCCATGCCAACAGAAAGTGGGAGGAAGGATTTGAACCCAAGAGTGTCTTTCTCCTGAGTTTAGTTTTCTGATGAAGCCACCTGCACAAGAGCATCTTATTATTTATACACAATGACAGTAGGTTCCAGAATGCCTTCAAACCTGTTGTTCTGGGGTGACTCAAATTCCTGTGGAGAACTCCATCTTTGTGGCATCCTCATTTGTCCTTTCCTGGAGCCCTGGCTGGTAGAGAGTGGGTGCTCTCAAAGGCTTCATGCGTGGAGCTCAAGCACATGGGAGGAATGCTCACACTCCAGCTGCTTTGATTTAAATAGCAACTCTAGTGTTCAGCTGCCCTGTAATTGGCAGACATAAATATAGACTTAAGCAAGGACTGGTTTAAAAGAACTGCAAACACATTAAGTACAATGTAGTAACTTCTCTCATTAGAATCTACTGTGTTCCTCCTTGTGTAACATAATCCAGGTCTGATGTTCTTCGAGGGCAAAGCGTAGTTGATGCCTCTACACATGGGTGTGCGCGCGCGCACACACACACACACACACAGTGAGGATGTTTACATGGGTATTTTTTTATATTCACAGAGGCTTTATAAGCTGTCACTCCATTGAAATTGCTTTGAATTCATGAACAACTGCAGGGGGACACTTGCTCTTTTCCCCGGGACTGGCACTAAACAGCGCACATAGCTGCTTGTGCTAATCATCCCAGATATCTCTGCTCACTGCTCCCCTGAACTCCCGTCTTCCAGCTACCCTGGGCGCAGGCCCGCGTCCTCCTGTGAAGGCCGTGCCCGCCAAGCTGGAGCAGCTTCTGCCTGCTGGCTGCTGGCACGTGCGGCTGTATTCCAATACCCTTCTCCTCTCCCCATGGCAACGGGAGCCTGACGTGTTGGCTGAATACCTGGCCTCCCCAAAGTGAGAGCTACCAGTCACAGCACTCATTGCAGGGAGCTGTGGCACTGAATTGGTTGGAGATATAAAAAGTGAGAGAGGGCAATGGTGGAGAAGGGGACATGGCGCATTCTCACCTCTGCTGAGCCGTGCTAAGTGCTGCACAGGTGTGACATTCTTCAGCTTGAAACCATTACAGCTGTGCTTCACAGATGAGGGAATCGGACTGGAAGGAGCCTGTGCCAGTCACACGGACCTTCCTACACTTCCTCACGTCCACTGCGCTTTCTCCTGGGCTCACAGATGTGTATCTGGTGATCTCCGTGTTCTGCAGAGCCTTCCTCTTTGCCTGCCACACACTCCAACAACAAACAAAAACAAAGAGAAGCGAAGTTTGAATATCAGATAAACAACACATATGCATGCATATATGTATGCATGTGGGTGCAGTGTGTTCGTATGCATGTGGGTGCACATATGTGCATGTTCTTTTTCTGGCTTGCACACCTATGTGTGGAGATCAGAGATCAATGTCAGGTGTCATCCATTATCACCCTTAATCTTATTTTTTTGAGACAGATTTTCTCATTGAACTATAGCTCACCAATTGAGCTGGTTGGCAAGTTCCAGGGATCCTCCTCTCCGCCTCCCAGAGCTAGGATTACAGGTGTGCACCATTGTGCCTAGCATCTTAAGTGGGTTCTGGGGATACAAACTCAGGTCCTCATCCTTGCATAGCAAACATTTTACCCATTGGGCCATCTCTCCAGCTCCACTGACACTTTTTATTGCTATACTCATACTCCATGAATATGGTGTTATAGTCAGTAATATTTATTGTTTATCAGAAATCCAGATGTAGCTGGAAGTCCTGGGTTATCTGGCAGCCCTGTTTCTATGCAGTCCCTTAGTGTCCCTGAACATTTCCTACCTGTTCTTCCAGTCTTACCTGTGTGCACAGCCCACAGGGACGACTTCCCTTAACTCATTGCCTAGATTGGGTCCCTTTGTGATAACTTCTCCCAGACAGACTTCTCCTTGTCCTCTGTGTCAGTCAGCTTCTCATTACTGTGATCAGGTCTACCTGAGACACTTAGAAGGTGGAAAGGTTTTATTTGGATCAGTGTTTTAGAGGTTTCACTGAGCAGTTGGTTTGGCTCCAGTGCTTTTAAGCCTTGTGGCAGAGCAGGTGGAGGAGGAAGATACTCACCTCAGGGCAGTCAGGAAGCAGGGGCAGGGGTGGGAAGGAGATAAGAAGAAGAAAAAGAAAAAAACAAGAAAGGAGAGAGAACCTGAGTGTGTACCCAATGACCTAACTTCATCCCACTAGGCTCCATCTCCCAATAATTGCAAGCTGGGGTCTAGACTTTCAAAACATGGGCCTTTGAGAGATACTCCAGAGCTGTCTATACAGCACCCCTGAGCCTTGTCTCTACTCCACTACCTGCTCACACCTCTCACCTCCAGTTGGCTGTGACTGTCAATGCATCTTTCCCCGCCCCAGCACTGTGCCTGACAAAGAGGAGGAACATAAAAATTATTTGAGGAATCACATAAGAGGTGGTTCAGAAAGTTGTTTAAAACCAGCCACTTACCATGTAGAATTAGAATGTAAGCATAAGAATAATGTCGACAGTGATGTTTTAAAGGAAAACAAACCCCTTAGCATGGTCCCCAGGGTCCTGTGTGTGTCTGTAGTACCTGGGGCAGGTGGCTCAGTGGTAGGAATGAGTCTTGAGGTTCAAGGCCTCCCGAGATGGGATGCAGGGTCAGCTGCTGCTTAGGTAATCTTGGGCTGTATATCTAAGCTCTCTTGCCTCAGCTTCTTCATCTAAAATATGCACAAGGTGGCTCATGTGTCTGGAGTTCATTTGCTGTGGCTAGAGGCCCTAACATGCCCATTCTCTATCTACTCTATCTGTCTCTTTCTTTCTTTCTCTCTCTCTCTTTCTCTCAGAAACAAATAAATTAATAAAAGGTGGTGAGAAAATTACTCCTGTCATGGTTCTCTGTAGGAGCCCCGTGAGATCATACATTGCACCTGATGTCACAAGAGCTCAAAGAACAAGCTTCTGTGATATCTTGTCCACATTGTGCTCAAGTTCTAGCCTGCATTTGTTATTCTCTCATTGCTGCAACCAAATACCTGGCAAGAAGCAGCTTAAGGGAGGAAGGGCTCACTTTGTCTCACAGTTTGAGAAGGGATACAGTTCATCATGATGGGGAAGGCACAGCAGCAGGAACACGGGGCAGCTAGTGGACAGGAAGTGGGGCCAAGCTGTGAAACCTCAGGACCACTTCTTCCTTCAGGTTCCACGATCTTCTCATTGTCACTGTCAGCTCTCTCCTGTGCAAGGCCTTCTCCCCTTCCCACTGGAGCCCTGGGCATTTTGCAGTGAAATGTGTATTTGGTGTGTACTTGCTAAGGTGCATTGCTTCCAGTAAGCTCCATGAAGGAAGGGGACTTTTCTGATTTGCTCCCCATGAAATCCACAGTGACTGGCCCAGGGCCAGTCATACAGTAGTCACTCTGTAAGTACTTGTGGAGAAGCAAGGGGAGCCTGGGGAGTGGGAAGCAACTTTGCCTTTGACAGGAACAGGGAGCTGGGGTGAAGCTGGATCCCATTCAGTTCAGTAAATGTTTATTGAGTGTCTACCCCTGTTCTCCTTTGCCCTCAGCTAATCACACGTGCTTCTCCACGAAAACCAGCTCACGAGCCAAACAGTGCAGATGAAAGTGCTTAACCGTGGCAGCTCCTTCCCCATGGTGGCCTGAAGGTTTCCACGTGGGTCCTGGATGACAGAAAAAAGAGAAATGTCAGATGCTAGGGACTGCCAATTGAAAAATACATAGTATCTGAAGTGATCTCTAAATGTGCAACTGTAGACATTTGTTTTGTTTTCTCCCACTTTTCTGATTGAATAACAAAGTCTTACAAGGGAAGCAATCTATCCAGTCACAGCGGCCAGACTGTTGGGGGTCTGAGCTTTCATGGCTTTAAGTGCTGTGGTCTCTCCCTGTCCGTCCCACCAGCCCTGGGAAGCTGAACTTTGTCATGATGGCCCAGTGCAATGCAGCAGGACTAAGGGCAGCCCTGGCCCGTTCACTCAGTACTAGGCACTCAGCGCCTGGGCCTGCAAGCTCAGCAGTTACCACTCTCCATTGCTAACCTCCACTGTTTCTTTCATCCTTTGATTTACTGGTTGATGTGTTCATTCATTCATTCATTCATTCACTCATTCCTCAGTACAGTCAATGGCATTGCTAGACACATAAATAGAAAATTGCATAAAATGTGATTACCTAGGAGTTACAGTATTGGGGAGGGCTGTTCCTTATGCTGCCAAGGTTCCTGAGACTTAAGGGACCACCTAGACTTTCTAAGACAGTACCCAGAATACACAGATACATTTCACCTCTTGCTAATCATCACCTCTTCGGGGCTTTTTTTCCCCCCAGGTAGGGTCTTGCTCTAGTGCAGGCAGACATGGAATTCACTCTGTAATCTCAGGGTGGCCTCAAACCCATGGTGAGCCTCCTACTTCTGCCTTCTGAGTGCTGGGATTAAAGGTATGCATCATCATGCCCAGCTAGGGCTGTTTTCTTTTTAAATGTGTGACGTGTGTGCTCGTGTATGTTCATGTGTATGTGCATGTGTGTAGAGTCCAGAGAACAACTTTGAGTGTTTTTCCTCAGGAGCCTCATCTATCCCCATTAAGGCTGGCCAGTGATCTTGCTGTCTCCTTCCTAGCTCTGGGATTATAGACACACACCATCATATCCCACCTTTTTACATGAATTCTGGGGATGTAACTCAGGTCATGCTTATAAGGAAGCACTTTACCTACTGAGTCGTGACCTCATCCCACCTCTTGGCTGTAACAAAAGGCAATTACAGTGTGTTTGTGGGTGTACTTCCAGGTGTGTCTTTTAAAACTGACCTCTAAATAGGAATTTAAGTTAGCCAGGCATCTCTAGAATAGAGCATCCCGCTGGATGGGAATCAATCAAGAGAGCAAAGAAAAGATCATCTTTGCTTTAGAGTCACCCCCCAGTGGGGGCAGAAGCACTGGACAAAGGGTCTCAGTGTTTGAATGGGTGGGCCCAGAGCCTTGAGCCCACTGGTGTGGCTGTCTACCTTGTATTCAGGACCTAAAGTGCAGAGGGCACCCCTTTGTCAGGTCTGTCTTCCTAGGTAACCAACTAGGGAGCCAAGGGGAGGGCTTTTGTGACAGAAAGGGAGAGAAATGCCATCCAGGTTGCCATCTTCCTTAAGATTGCTAATGTGTTTGACAATAGCAGCTTCAGAAACCTAAAAGCAATCTCTGTGCCAGTAAATTTTAAACTTGTTTTAATTTCTCCAATTTCAAATGTTATATCTCTCAGTCCCATCTCTTTAGCCAAGCGCATCAGTCCATTACAAATTTAACCTTGATCAAATTCTGTGGGCCTAGGCAGCAGACCACAGCCAGCCCTTGTGCCAGTAGCCCAGTTACAAGAAAGTCCTCTGCAGTCTTTCCTTTCTCTTAGAAAGTTCATCGGCCAAGCCTCCAAATACAATTTTCTCTGCACTTAGCATTTTCAAACTCTCATCAGAGTAGTCCATAGTACTTGCTTATCACTTCAGAAGGCATCTTCAGCTGCAAGCAACAAGTTTCCTATTTCTCCAGAACACAAGTTCCAAAAGACAAAAATC
Source organism: Dipus sagitta (assembly GCA_036346955.1). NCBI lineage: Eukaryota > Metazoa > Chordata > Mammalia > Rodentia > Dipodidae > Dipus > Dipus sagitta. The sequence goes on from CM070787.1 coordinate 58,234,948, forward strand.
CACATGGTCAGATTCATCATAGCAAATCCCACTCTTGGTACCATTTCTGTAGCTGTCAGCCTCACGTTGCTGTGATGAGCTTCCAAACCAGGCACAGTTTATGGGAGGAATGGCATTTATTTGAAGCTTACAGATCCAGGGGAAGTTCCATAATGGTGAAAAAGAGAAAACCCACTAAAAAGCAAGAGCAAAAAATTGGTCACCAAACTACAGGGAACCCAGGCAGCACTCAGGCACTGTGGTTATCTTAGGTTGGAATTCCAGGCCCACCACCACACTGTAGGGCTGGACCCTAGGATACACCCACAGTGACACCAAGTTACAAATTTTAATAAATCTCCTGAATCCATTAGGGGGACATCCATTCAAACTACCATAGTTGCTAAAATGCAAAATGCCTTTTCTCATATGGTTTCTCTCAACCTGTCACAGTGTTCAGTAAAGTTACTGCTTGATAGTAAACTAAGTAGATCAAAACTAAAAGAGGGGCTTGAGAGATGGCTTGGTGGTTAAGGTGCTTGCCTGCAAAGCCAAAGGATCCAGGTCCAATTTCCCAGCACCCACATAAGCCAGATGCACAATGCAAAATGCCTTTTCTCATATGTGGTGTGCCCTTATGGCCCATGCTCCTATGAGCACATGCAACTCACTTTTGCCAGAACAGTGAAAATGCTCCCCAGATAAACTTAGTGGTCCCACTCTTGGGTATACATCCCAAGGAAGCAAAACTATATCATTCAAGAGAGAGCTGCATGCAAAAACAGTAGTTGTGAAAGTATGATGCAGGCTATTTGGGAAGTGGAGGAGGACAAGTGGGAGGAGGGAAGGGACAAGAAATGGTAACGAGGGTGAATTTGATCAGAGTACATTAAATACATATGGGAAAATGTCACACTGGAGCCCATTATTTTACACAATTAATAGAAATGCTAATATTTTCTCAGACAGAGTTACTGAGCTCCCAGGAGCATTTTTTTTTTGCCAGATTGGCTGACCAGTGAGCCCCAACTGTTCTCCAGTTTCTCCTCCACACAGGCCTAGAGCTATAGGCATGTTTGGGCATGCCCAGTTGTTTAGGTAGGTGCCACAGAAGCAAACTCATGGCAAATCAGGCCCTCTCAGGTCCTAATGTTTGCATGGGAAGTGCTCTTAATCACTGAGCCATCTCCCCAATCTAAGACTTGAGTCCTGATCCCTGGCGCTGACATAAAAGCCTGGTGCAGTGATGAGCACCTATAATCCTCCAGCTGGGGAGGTGAAGACAGGGGGAATCCCTAGGGCTTGCTGGCTACCTGGTCCAGCTGAATCAGTTAGCTCCAGCTTCAGTGAGAGAGATCCTGTCTCAAATAATAGTGATTGAAGAAGACAAGGTCAACCTTTGGCCTACACACACACCTGCACAACATATGTGAATACCTGCACACATGTGCCAGTACATCCACAAACAAATTCACATGCACATACCCATGTAAAAAATTATCACATAAACAGGTAAAAAAGACAAGCATTTTAGGACAGGACAATGAAACATCAAACAAGAGCGGCACTGACCAACTGTTGCTTAAAGAACAATTAATCTCACCAAGGTGTCCTTATTTGACTCAAGATCTACAGACCTAACGGGATCTCACAGGTTGAGCTGGCATCAGACACAGAGACCCAAAGAGGCAGAGGGAGGGCTTCAAAACTAAGGACTGGTCACATCTTGTGCCAGGGTGGGCCCATGATGATGTGGTCCAAGGAGAAGTGGGAACCAGTCCAGAAGGGTTTTGTCCTTTTCCCTGAGGATGCTGGGCCTCTGGTGACAGGAAGCCTCTGAAGCTGTGTCAGATCTTGGCTCCCATGGAGCACACTGTTGCTGGAGAGACTGAACTCGCAAAGCTGCTGCTGCAAATAGTCCAGGCTGGGGGTGGGTTCTGGCTCTGGGTGGGCTGCAGGGCTGAGAAAGGCTCATTTGAGGGACCAGCAAGAGGCCTATGGAGGGAGAAGCCAGGTGTGCACTGAGGGTGTGCTTGGAGCTCTGGCGTGGGAGGGGGCTTCTGCAATTTCTGAACTCGCAGGGGCTACAGAACCCACCTTTTGATAAGCTCTGAAAACTTTCTATCCCACCCACTGCAAACTCCTCCTTTCCCATTTTCTCCTGCTCATGACAGGGCATTTGAGCAGGGAAAGAAAAACATTGCACAAGGCATGGGAGTTTTTAGAAAACCCATGGTACTAATAAAAAATATAATATTTCAGCATTTCATTTATTTGTGGGGAAGAGACCGTGTCCGCTTATAGATTCTGGACACTTCCCCAAGGCCTCCGTAAACTCTACTGGATGAGAAATAATAGTAGCAGCAGTGTGAAGCCCCCTCATTAGGGTCTTGGCATGAGTACACCATGGTTTCAGAAGTCCCCCCCACCCACCCTGAGCAGCCATGCGAGGCTCTTGGGAATTCCGAGACACAGGGCTGGCTGCTGTGGTTTCCAAGCAGTCACTGAGAGGACGACTCATTTGTGCCAACAGGAACTTCTAGTGGTTGTCGTTTGTGTGTTAGGTCATCACCGTCTGTAGTAGTCACCTTCAGTTGCTGGGATAAACTTCCAGACTAAACACAGTTATGGGAGGAAGGGAATTTATTGAAACTTATAGATTCAGTGGAAGTTCCATAATGGCAGAAGAAGCTGGCCCACTTTCATAGGTTCATGCTGAGAGAGAAAAGCCACAAGTCACCACCAGCACCACAAGCAAGCAAGCACACTCCAGGAACTCCAGGCAAAGCTCAGGCACTTTGCATATCTTTAGACTGGAATTCCAAATCCACCCCTGCACCTTAGGGCTGGACCCTGTAGGGTCCACCCACAGTGACACCTCCTCCAGCCAGGCAGCTGGACATCCAAGAAGCTTTAATAAAACTCTTGAATCTATTGGGGGAAATCTATTCAAACTACTGCACCATCCTTACTTTGGACTTGCAATAGACCCCTTGTGTAATTTTCTTCATACTCCTAGTGCTGGGACCATTTCACAGGTGGAAAGCTGATGTTTTGGAGGTCAGGGACTAGCTGAGAGCCACACAGAAACAGTAGAACTTTCTCTAGGATCTCTGGTCAGGTGTACATTAGACCAGCACTTCATTTCTTGGGCAGTTCATGGGCAGTGTGCTATCAAACTGTGAGGCATTCTGGGAGGAAGTTTACAGTGGTCTTCTCTAGTGAGGAAGATGGAATTAAAGTCTAAGAGTTTATCTTAATTCATGCATATTTTGCATCATGCAACATAGCATAACCAAGCATGCTTATTGTGTGTATGTGGTGTTTGTGGACATGTGTGTACAAATTTGTATTATAGGCATACCTGAGTGGACAGTGTGTGCACAAATGTGCATGTTTATGTGGAGGTCAGAAGTTGATATCAGGTGTCTTCCTCAGTTGCCTTCCACCTTATTTGTTAAACGATATGTTTATTTATTCATTTATAAGCAGAGAGAGCTAGAAGAGAGACAGATAGAGAAAATTGGCACACCAGTGCCTCCCACTGCTACAAATGGACTCCAGATGCATGTGCTACCCTGTGCATCTGGCTTTATGTGGGTACTGGAGAGCTGAAGTTGGGTCATTAGGTTTTGCAGGCAAGCACATTAACCTCTAAGCCATCTCTCCAGTACCCCCCACCTTATTAATTTGTGACAGGGTCTCTCACTGAACTTGGGGCTCACTGGTTCAGTCAGACACACTAGTCAACATACCTCAAGGATCCTTCTGTCTCTGCCTCCCCAGACCTGCATGCATGCACTGCTGTGCCTGGTTTTCATGTGGATGCTGGGGACCAAGTTCAAGTACTCATGCTTGTGTGCACTTTATTCATTGAGCCTTCTCAGTCCTCAAGTATGAATTTAATGCAGAAACAAAGCTTTGAATGACTCATCCAGTAAGAAAGATGCTCCCAGGGCATGTCTCATCCTCAGGAGAGGCAGTTAGGAAACTTGACCTCTCACTGAAGTGAACTGTATTCTGTAGCTGCCACTTCAACCTAAAACCAGAGATGACCTATGTCACCCACAATACCACTGTATAACAAGCAAGCCTAGCGTCCCACCAGCCCACAACACTGACCCAGCTGGAAGCTTTGCTGGGGGTGGGCTGAGCTTGGTGAACTAGGGCCATAGTTCTCAGCTTGGCATATATGTCCCATCCTCCTGCAGGATCCTCTTCCCTAACAGGCTGCTCTTCCCATGGCAATGGCCCAGGGACCTGATTATCCAAATACCCAAGCCATTGATGAGTCACACCTGTGAACATTGTGCCAACAAGTCACACAGATGGGGAAGAATTCTGTTTTTGAGTGGTAAGAACTGAAAATTCCCTTGGAAGATAGTGTAGAGCGAGGGATGAAGACCCAGGATCCTGAGTCACTTAGCCAGGTTGTTCTGTGTCAGTCCCACCTACAGATGTGCAGCAGGGAATCTTGGGTTCATGGGGCTGCACCCCCTTCCTACAGGACTCTTGCTGTCTTCAGTCATATTTCTTTCATCTGTGTTAATAGTGACAGTAACCCTTTCACAAAGGGGTGTTGCCAGGATAAGAGTCTATGGAAAGCACTATGAGGAAGCATCATGGGCCTTTCTCACTGTGACCCCTGAAGTCCATTTCTTGAATTGCTTGACCTGGATGCAAAGAGCCTTTGCCCTTAAAAAAACAATCCAGCTCTGTCTATTGAGCAGAACAGGAAGGTCATTATCAAAACCAATGAAAGAAACAAGCTTGGCGTCAGTGCTCAAAGCTCCCAAACAGGACCACTGCATTTCCTGCTCTCTCCACTGCTGAGACTGGTGAGGGTTCTTTAGGGTCGCTCAACTGCTTAGGGGTAGAATGTGAGTTTTCAGAGAGTCCGATCTCTGTGTTGCTGTACCTGTTGCTGTATGATTCTCCCCCTGCCTCTCACACACACAGTCACTCACTCATGCTGCATGGGTGTATGGTAGACACAGATTGCTCCTGGCACTGAGTCCACCAGGCCACCAGCAAAGTTCATTGTCGGCTCTACCTGCTGGAGGGTGCTGAAGAAGCTGAGTTCTGATAGCAGCCACAGGGTAGAGGCACTCACCAGCAGGGAGCAAAGGTAGGCAAGCTGAAACAGCATTGCTTTCCCCTCAGGTCTCTCTCTCTACATGAGCTGCAGCTAAGAAGACTGTACCCACCACAGTTCATCTTTCCAGGAAATGTCTTCACAGCCCTGCCAAGAGGCAAGGCTTTTGCTTAATTCTTGATCCAATCAAGTTGTCAAAGATTAAAGGTAACACTAACTGAGTTATTCCCCAGCCCTCTAAGTGGGTTTCTGAGAAGACAAACCACTTCAAATACCAGAAGGGAACCTTAACTTCCTCTGGACACCCTAACCCTGACACCTCACCATCTATTTGGTAGGAAGTTCCCCTTTTCCTGCAAGCTCCTTGCTTTTTCAGAGCCCTATAGAGGCTGGGGAGGGGGAGTAGTGAGACATGTAAGTCACTGGAGGAGGGAAGAGACTATGCTGCAGTTAGTGGGCAGAGTGGAAGTGCAGTTCAGACAGCACTGGGCTACACATTAAGCTGGAGCTCGACTCTCCAACTCTCCTGGCATCTGGAGTGAAGCGAGGCAATGTCTGGGAAAGACACCACAAGAGGGTCTTAGCAGATAAAGCAAAGGAGGACTGAACCCAGCAACATCATGGCACACATCATGAGGCTGGGCATGATATGGGGCATGGTGAACCCTTCCCCTCTCCCACTCACATGTTAAATCCTAACTCCAAGCACCTCCCAACATGCTGATGTTTGGAGATACAGCCTTTGAAGAGAAAGAAAAGATAAAATGAGGTCACTGGGGTAGCTCTAAGCCAAGATAACCAGAATCCTCATAGGTAGGAGAAATGTGGATACTGATGGGTAATGGTGATTGTCTACTTGACAGGGTCTAGAATCGGCTAGGAGACAAATCCCTGGCCATGTGTGAGGGACTTTCTAGGTTCACTGAATTGAGATGGGAAGGCCCACCTTAACTGCAGGTGGCACCATACCAGGGGTGCATGGTGGGGGCAGGATTGAGTAAAAGGGAGAGAGTGAGTGGAGCATGATGACTTGCTGCTTCTCGTTGCAGGTTGTATGTGAGCAGCTGCCTCACACTCTGCGGCTCCCTCCCCACCACGATGGACTGCATCCCTCCAGCTGTGAGGCAAATAAACCCTTCTTCTCAAGTCGCTTCTTGTCAGGTACTTTGTCCCAGTCATGTTATGGATATAGACACAAGCAGGCACAGATGGAAGATGATGTGAAGACACAGAAGCAGACAACGTTCAGAAGTGAAGGAGAGAGGTCTGGAACAGACCCTGTACCAACACCAGCAGAAGGCGCCAGTCCCACCTCACCTTGATCTTGGACTTATGGCCTCCAGATCTGTGAGGGAATGTTCTTCTTGTATTGATGCCCCCAAGTCTGTGGTACTTTGTTACAGTCCTTGCTGACCTATGTAGCAAGGGAAGTCACTTGCCTTCACTGTTGGCCTCCTGGTGGCAGAGCCAGGGTCTGAGCCCAGGTGAGCTTGCTCCAAAAGCCCATCTGCCGATTTCCTCACTCCTCTCCTTGCTTATGTACACCACTCTTTTTAGGATAAGGACAGTTGGTTCTGCTTACTTAACTTCTACCGACCAGCACTCGCATTGCCTAGGAGAGAACGGTGATGTGGAAAAATGTTGAGAGAGAGTCAGAGTCCTTACTGTTTAAATTGTCCTTGTAAAAACTAGGAAACTAGGATGACACTTTTATACATCTTATTTCAAGGCTGAGAGCTTTACCTCTAACAGGTCTGCATTGGCTCTTCTGCAGACAAATCAGAGTCCAGTGCACACATCGTAGGGTGGGAGTCACGGTACCTCGAGGGCTAGAGCCCTGAATCCCAGACCAGGATGTTAAGAATGTGGTGATTAAGCAGGCTGCCTTGATTCAAGTCCCGCCATCACCAGTGTATCGGCTACCTGGTTTTCCATCTGTGATAAATCCCTGGTGAAAGCGACTTAAGGGAGTGGATTTCAGCTCACAGTTGGAGGGAACAGTCCATCATGGCAGGGGAGGCATGGTGGCAGGATGGGGGGGGGTGCAGGTCACTTGGCATCTGCAGTCAGGAAACAGAGAGCTGTAAATGCTGCTGCTCAGTTCTTCCACCTTTTTACTCAACGGGTCCCAGCCGTGGTGTGGTGCAGCCACTTAGGGTGGGACTGTCTATCTTAGTCGACCTAATGTAGAAATTCCTTACACTATGGGGAGAGGGTTGATTCCAGGACGATTTTTAAATCCCGTCAAGTAAACAAGATTAACCATCACAACCAGTCAAGCTTGGCTAGGTGTTCCATCTCTCTAGGCTCTGTCCCTGACTCAGGGCCAGAAAGTTCGTTACCTCCTTATGCATTGCCTTCTTTTTTCCTGGAGGGTCAGTGAGGTGAGTGGCCTCTGCAGTCCACTGTGTAGTTATGCTTGTACTTTTGTTGTGATCAGAGATTTCCGAATGTCTCATCATGCTAAAAAAAAGAGTTCCAAGGGCTGGAGAGATGGCTTAGCGGTTAAGCACTTGCCTATGAGGCCTAAGGACCCCGGTTTGAGGCTCCATTCCCCAGGACCCATGTTAGCCAGAGGCACAAGGGGGTGCATGCGTCTGGAGTTCGTTTGCAGTGGCTGGAGGCCATGGCGCGCCCATTCTCTCTGTCTCTCTCTCTCTCTCTCTGCCTCTTTCTCTCTCTGTCTGTTGCTCTCAAATAAATAACAATAAACAAAAATTTAAAAAAAAGAGTTCCAAGAATATTTACATGAAGATAACTTGTGATTCCATTCCAGAAACACACCTGCAATGAGTGACTGTTTATTCTGCTGACACTGCTTGTTGATCTGGGAAGGTAGACCCTTTGCCTGGTCCTGTCACTCTGCTGTTATCACCTTAAGCTGAGTGCTGCCTCCCCACATCTCTGTGTGCTGGAGACCAGTGGGTACTTCCCAGGTGTGGAAGCTCTCCTCTTAACCTCTGGGAATCCTGTGTCCTGGGTAAGTCCATAGCTCAGAGCAGGACATGTGTCTACTGTGCAGGTGGGCAGAGGCTGAGCCCATCTGCTAGCCTAATTCTAGCTGACTCCAAGGCCTTCCTGGGAGTGGTATCTATGGGGTCTAACTCTTGCAGCCCATTTTACAACCTCTGTGGTTCCTTTTGGAATACTGAGAACATCATAATTCCTCAAAAATCCAATGTCTGGACTGAATTAATGAGCAATATAAAGCAACAAAGCAGTGGTTCTAATCCTCACCCTGCCAGGGGTTGGAATGCAGGGGTCGGACCCTCATGCTTTTAATTACCAAGCCAAGCTGGGTTGAGACAGTACTCAGACAGTGAGCCCTGGGAATCTGGACCCCACCTTGGAAGGCGGCTGTTGGCATGTGGTCCACAGAAGGGAACCTTCTTGTGTGGGGGGCCAGGGGAAGTGAAGATACCCAATGTTTCTTTCACCCCGAGTGTTTTCCTCCCTGTCTGCTGTTATTTGTTTCTGGGATTGAAATATCCACAGGAACAGTGGGGATTTGACCGCCATCAAGGAATGTGAGGACAGAGCAGTAATGGGGCTGGGGTCCTTCAAGGGACTGCAGAAGAGGTGTACTGATTTCCCAGAACACGCAGAACAGGGAGAGCTATGCCATATTGGCTCTGACACTCTTGTGGGCACATGCAGGGAGGGCTTGCTGACAGCATCAACTGCTATGGAACTAGGAAATGATGACTTGGGCCAGACGTACAAGAGATGAAGACATTAAAAAAAAAGGAGGGTCTGGGGAGATGCAGGTAAAGTGCTTGCTGCACAAGCTTGAGACCTGAGTTTGGATCCCCAGAACCTATGTAAGATGCTGAGACGGCAGTGCTTGCCTGCAGTACCAGTGCCTGATTCAGGAGCTCTGGGTTCAGGAAGAGACCTGTCTCAAAACATGGAGAGATGAAGTAAGACGCCTGACAAGAACCTCTGACCTTCATACAAGTACATGTGCACACACCTGCATTCCCACACCCACCCCAGGAACATACACATAAGCACACATCCACACGCAAAAGAAAACAATCAGACTCTAACTATCAGTCATTTATAAGCATGTAAACATATTAGCAAGCCCCTACGATTGGCATGAGACTTGGGCTAAGTACGTATTTATCATTTATCTAAAGTTCAAACTTAACTGGACATCCTATATTTTCATTTGTTATCTAACAACTTTAGGACTGTCTCCATTAAAACCAAAGGTTGGGGGTTCATCTGCACTATTTCCTGGGCTCCAAGAGACTGGGGAGGAAGCAGGAAGGGCTAAGAGTGAGCAGGATGGGGAAGGGTTGGGAGTGAGCAGTAAGGGTTGGGGGTGAGCAGAAAGAGAAGCATTGGGAGTGAGCAGGAAGGGAAGGGTTGGGGGTGAGCAGGAAGGGAAGGATTGGGGTGAGCAGAAAGAGAAGCATTGGGAGTGAGCAGGAAGGGAAGGGTTGGGGGTGAGCATGTAGGGAAGTGTTGGGGGTGAGCAGGAAGGGAAGGGTTGGGAGTGAGCAAGAAGGGAAGTGTTGGAGTGAGCAGGAAGGGAAGGGCTGGGGGTGAGCATGAAGGGAAGGGTAGGGTTGGGGGTGAGCAGGAAGGGTTGGGGGTGAGCAGGAATGGTTGGTAAACTCTTAGATGTGCAGTTTTTCAGCCTCCATGAAGGGTGTTCCTGGTGTCCATTCCCTAGCATCCCATCCTTTGTGAAGTTGGTTTTTATTCACACAACCCAACAAGATCAGCAGCGAGTCATTCGTTTTACTTAAATCTTTTTCTCTGTTGTTTTGGTTGTTTTGCCAGGGCAAGTGAATTCCTTTCAAGGTTTCGTGTGTCCCTACCTTTCTTAATTGGAGAAGGAGTTTATTCACTGGAATCCCTATTTGTATTGCTTTCTGATGCCAATCAATGATTGTTCTAATGCCCCCTTTTGCCTCCTCATCTTTGCTTATGGCCTACCTTTGTTTTTAGTATGAATAAGGCAAAGAAACGTTCTCCCTCATTATCATATGAGGAATGATTTAGAGCAGGGAATTCTCCAAGTGTGGTCCTAGGACCACCAGCGTCCACATCAGTTGTCAGCTGCGAATGGGGTGCGGACTGCAAGCTGTGTTCCCAAGTCTTGCAGGCTAGCAGAGGTTGCTCTGGCTCCATCGTTGCTTAACTTCCTTGAACTCCTAGCCAACATCCTGGATCTTGGCTCCATCTCCTGCTAGGCCATAGGGCCTGTGCGGAGTGCTTTCCTGTTCTGTACCCCTCTGCTGCGGAACACACTTGGGTCCACCCTCGAGTCCTCCCCCCCACATTAAAAGCAGCCCACTGGGGGGTCCCTGGGCACTATGCCACAGAGTGGGGACAGTCGGCTAGGTATAGGACCATGATGCTTTGGGTCCTGGCTCCACACAGCCTATTCCCTGCCACCCAGTCTGTGGGTCCCCAGCCAAGAACAAAACGCCACGTGCTGCCAGTTGGCCTTGGAAGGGAGGTGGCCCAGCGCCAGGTCCTGCTAATTGCTAATTTGCACTGAAACAGCAAACAAAGCCCCCAAGTGAATGCCCTGATTATTTGGCTAGTTCCCCCCAACCCCCAATCCTTTAGTCACCACCCGGGGCCATTCCCCAAATCAAGAGCCATTCTCCCCAGGAATCCAGGAGGCCACTGGGGCCAGGGTCGCTCACCCAGCCCCAGGAAAAGCCAGCTCCTCGCAGCAGCTAATTGGGAGGCACAACCAGCTTACTTTCCTTCTTCAGTTTCTCCTCACTGTTTTCATCACTTCTTGAAGAAGAGCACAAAATGATTCTCCCTGTGGACCCGAGCTCCGGAGAGAACAGGGATGTGGAAAGAGCAAGCCCCAAGCGACTTCCTAGCCCTCCAGGCTCGCTGAGCCTCACTTGCACGTGTGTATGGTGGGTATCTGATGGCCCACCTAGCAGGAGCCAGCTTGGAAAGCAGGGACCCCCTTTCCTGGAGGCAGCCTCACGATTGTTCAGGGAGTCTCTTGGCCTGTGGCTTTTCGACTCCTGTGCCCACCATCACAGGACTCAAAGCACGGCAGCGTTCAGCCTGGACCAAGTCCCCAGGACTGAGCCCAAGCATCCACCACGTCTGTAGCACCTCAGGGAATTGCAGAGAAATGACTGAAGCCTGAGAGGTACAAACTTGCGGCCAGCATTTGGGAGGCTGAGGTAGGGAGATGGTGACTTCAAGGCTAGCCTGAGCTACACAGTAAGACCCCGTCACAAAAACAAACAGGACAAACAAAACCTAATCCCTATACTGGCCCAGGCTGAGGGATAATGTGCAAAGTCACACAGCATAGCATATCCTCTGGCTCCCAATTCCTGTCTCCATTTTGCTACATGCGACTCCCCTGGGCCTTTGGAGTTCCGGTACAGCTCACACGGGGGCCCAGGGTACACTTAAGAAGCCAGTTTCCCAGCAGGGCAGGCTGTCTACTGTTCCGGGAAAATGGACTTGGCTATCTTACTACACACCACTGTTGAGCACTTACACTAGTGGAGAAGAAAAGCAAGCAGTCTTGTGAGCCGTTTCGAATGAAAGCTCTGAGACAGGATGTTTCCAACAGCTTTCTGGTGTGTAACTGACTTTAGGTAAACTGCATATAAGAAATACAAGTAAGTGGCTTTTGACAAAATTTATCATGTGAAACCATCACAATCATGATAGTGAACAGACTGGTCCATCAGCCCCAACCGTACACATGCTGTTTTTAAACAATTTAAAAAAATATTTACTTTTAATCAACATGTAAAAATTGTACATGTTTGTGGGCCATACGATGTTTTGATATAGGTACATATTATGCAGCGATCAAATTAGGGCAAAGTATGTGCATCTTCTCAAACATTGCCATTTGTGGTAAGAAAAAAATCCAAATTCTCCTAGCTTTTTGAAAATCTACAGCACGTTATTATCTTAATCACCGTGTTGTAGGACATCAGAGTGTCTTCCTAACTGTGTGTCACAGGACCCACAACCAGCCTCCTCCCCGTCGTGCCTCTGCTCTCCCAGACTCCGCATTTCCACTCTCAGCTTCTGTGGAGTCAGCTTTATATGATTGCTCGCCCCCCATGCTCATCCTCTCCTCCCATTCCCTCCCATCGCCAAACAACCGTGGATTTCCCTCTGTCATTGTGGATTGGGTTGCATGTTGGGGACTTTGCGTAAGAGGAATCATATGGCATGAATTCATTTATGTCTGGCTTCTTTCCCTCAGCATAATTATTTTGATTTTCATCTATGTTGGTGCGTTCATCAATACTTCATTCCTTATCATCACTGAGAGAATTCCCTTGGATAGATATCATATATCATAGTTTGTTTTTACATTTTCTTGTTGATAGATTCAGTGTTCCTTTTTTTTTTTTTGAGGTAGAGTCTCACTGTAGCTCAGGCTGACCTGGAATTCACTATGTAGTCTTAGGGTGGCCTCGAACTCATGGCAGTCCTTCTACGTCTGCCTCCGAGTGCTGGGATTAAAGGCATGCACCACCACACCTGGCTGTGTTCCATTTTTTACTATTAAATAGAGCTACTTTGAATACTCATGTATAATTATGGGTACATACTTTCATTTACCACAGGTCCATACCTAGAACTAGAATAGTAGAATAGTTGTAGAAATAGCCATGTGTATAACTTTAAAATATAAACAAAAATAATGAATTATGCTCCAAAGTAGTCCTGCCAATTCAGTTTCTCACCAGTAGGGCATGGGATTCCCAGTTGTTCCATGTCCTAGCCAAAACATGGTGTTCATAACAAAAACGTCTTTAGTGGCTCTGTTAGGTACACAGTGATGTTTTACTGTGGCATAACTTGTTCTGCATGACAATAAACACTATTGGATTCATTTCTACAAGCTTATTTATCATCTGAGTATTGGCCTGAGAGAAGCGCTATTTCAAGTATTGACTATTTTCTTTAAAAAAATTTTACTTTAATTTATTTATTTGAGAGAGAAAGGAGAGAGAGGAGAGAGGGAGAGAGAGAGAATGGACGAGCCAGGGCCTCTAGCCACTGCAAACAAACTCCAGATGCATATGCCATCCTGTGCATCTGGCTTATGTGGGTCCTGGGGAATCAAACCTGGGTCCTTAAGCTCCGTTGCAAGCACCTTGACTGCTAAGCCATCTCGCTAGCCCATATATTGAAACTTTTCAAGTCAGGGCGCTTATTTTCTGGTCACAGTCTTTAAGTTTCTTTATATATTCTGGATGCAAAGGCTAAATGCAAACTTTGCAAAGATAGTTTTCCTTCTTGTGCTTCCCTAATCTCTTGAACAGCATTGTTGGAAGAGAATTTTTATATATACACACATGTGTCTATATTATATATGAATATATAGCATATAATATATATACACATGTGTATATACTATATATTATATATATATTATACTATATAGTATATATGCTATGTATATTATTTATTTATATTTATTTGAGATAGTGTTTCACCATGTAGCTCTTGCTGCCCTGGAAGTAGCCATTTAGACTAAGCTGGCCTTGAACTTGTAGCAATCCTCCTGCTTTTGCCTCCTACATGTAGGGATTATAGGTATGTGACACCATGTCTGGCAGAAGTTTTAACATTTTTAAAAAAATTTTTTGTTTATTTCTTTGAAAGTGACAGAGAGGAGGGAGGGAGAGAGACAGAGAGACAGAGAATGGGCGGGCCAGGGCTTCTAGCCACTGCAAACGAACTCCAGATGTGTGCGCCCCCTTGTGCATCTGGCTAACGTGGGTCCTGGGGAATCAAGCCTCGAACTGGAGTCCTTAGGCTTCACAGGCAAGCGCTTAACCGCTAAGCCATCTCTCCAGCCCAAGTTTTAACTTTTGATAAAGACTGGTTTATCATTTTTATTCATTTGTAGATTAAGCTTTTGGCAGCATGTCTAAAAAAACCTTTGTCTAACCCAAAGTCACATGATTTTCTACAAAGTTTTCTTGATGGCTGTTGTGGGTTGGATGTGAAATGTTTGAATACTTGGCTTCCAGCTGGTGGCACTGTTGTGGCAGGTTGTGGGACATTTAGGAGGTGGGGACTATCTGGAGCAAATAGGGTCTTGGGGGGGTGGACCTTGAAGATCACCCCACTTCAGGGCTTCAGGTCCAGCTCTCTGCTTTGCATGAGCAGTGTTATGTGGCCAGCTCCAATTTCCTGGGCCATGGACTAAGTCTGCCCCACCCACCAACCTCCTGACAGATGGACTACATGTTCTGGATCATGAACCAAGGTTAGCTTTCCTTCCCTTAACCTGCTTCCACCAGGTATCTGATTACAGAGCACCCAGGACCGTGACATGGTTCAGTTGATCACATGTACAAAGCCAGAACCAAAGCTTACTGTGCAGCACAGGCTCTGGTCGTCCCCACACCCTTGCTGAGAAATTACCTTTACTTCATGGAGTTGCCTCTGTCAAAAAGCAACTGAGCTCGTGTTTCCCTTGCTTCTGGACTCTCTTTTCTGCCATGGAGATTCGTTTATCTTTACACCGGCAATGCACTCTGCTGAGCCCAAAGTCAAGCAGTGCAGATCACTAACTTGATTCTTCTCTTGCAAATGTGTTTGGGAATTTTAGATCTTTTGCAGTCATATATATATATATCAATTTTAGACTCAGTGGGTCAGTTTCTATAAAAAGTCTTTTTAGAATAGATAGGCTGATTCTATCAATTAGTTTGGACAAAATTCACATCTAAGCAATATAGTCTTCTGATGCACAACATGGTATATTGATCCATGGACACAGTTTTAAACTCCCGATTTATTTAGATTTTCTTTCATTTCAGCAGTGGTTATAGTTTTCAATGCATAATCTTGAATAATGTTGACAGTACTATCTCCATGATTATTTGTGCTTTTTGATGATATTCTAAATGGCACTTTTGATTACAACTTCTGATTGCTAATTTCTAACATTTAAAGATTTAAATGTATTTAGTATATTGATTCTCATTCCTGTACATTTTATTTTTGGCAGTACCTGGTTTGTACCCAGGACTTCAGAACTCTACCACTGAGCTATATGCTTAGCCCTATCCTTACATTTTATTTAAGACAATGACTTATTAAGTTGCTTAGACAGGCCCTCTACTTGTGATCTTGCCTCAGCCTCCCAAGTAGCTGAGATTACATGACTGTACCACCAGTCCTGGCTTATAGAAAAGTTTTTAATTACAAATTAACTCTAATTAATAGGTAGGATGTCATGGAATGGCCATTGCTGTTTTCAATCACAGCATCTGTGATTATTCACATGAGACCCTCACAAAATAGGACTCACTAGCATTCCCTTGTAGAGGGCGGGAGGGCTGCACATGAGACTGACAGCACTCAGGCAGCTATGGGAACCCCTCCTCTCCCAGAGGTTATAGAAGTGGTTAATAGCTTCTAGGGAAAGGGAGTCTCCTCTTCAGTGTGTGGTGTCTGTTTTAAGTTGCTCATGCTCCTATAAGTAACTCCCCACCTATACTTCTGAAAGTTAGCCTTCACCCATGCTCCTGTAAGTGATCCCAATGGTACTCAACAAGCTAGTCCTATGTGGAATCATTTCTTTGGTCTGTCATAGGTGTCCTGTCTGGGTTGAGTAAGCGTCTCTTTTCATCTCTCTAGGAGAAGGCCGCACAGCATAGGACTGTTTGTGCCATCTGTGTCTTCCTCAGAGACCTTTGGTAGTTTTGTCTCTTTCAAGGAATTTGTTCATCATGTTGGATTTGTTGGTCTCAAGCTGCTCACAATAGTCTCTTGGTTTTCTTTTGCTATCTGTGAATTCATAGTGAAGTCAGCTTCCTTAGTGTTGGTAATCTGAGGTGTTTATTTTTTTGGGTCCATCTTAAAATTTCTTTTTCAGTTTTCAACTTCTTTTATTTTGGGGGGGGTCGCTGGAGGTAGGGTCTTACTGTAGACCAGGCTTACCTGGAATTCACTATGTAATCTCAGGGTGTCCTGGAACTCACCCCAATCCTCCTACCTATGCCTCCCAAGTGTGGGGATTAAAAGCATGTACCACCACACCCAGCTCCAGTTTTTGACTTCTTTTTTGTCTCATTCTTTATTATTATTATTATTATTATTATTATTATTATCAAGATGTTTCATATAGATATATCATGTGTTGGTAACCTCTTTTCTCTCATCCCTTCCCCCATTCTGTTGGGGATGGTCCTCAGTAGGGCTGCAGGTATTCTCCATGGGATTGTAGTTTATGCATTGTGGGAGCAGCAGTCAGTTATCTTTGGAGGAGAGGGAATGCCTCTGGGCATGATGTCTCAACCTGTGGCTCTTACAATCTTTTCTCCATCTCTTCCGCAAAACTCCCTCAGTGGTGGTGGGTAAGTTTTAAGTCTCCTTCAGTGATGAGCTCTTAGGAGCCTCTGGATCTCTGCTTTGGTAGGTGTTGAGTATCCTCAGGATCTGTCTTCTACAACCTGGTGCTGGTTATCAGGAACAGCATGGAAGCAGCACTCTTGCTCATTTCCCCATTCCTCTGTGGTTTCAGCTGTTGCTTGGCTGAAGTGCGAGGGGTAGTTATCTCCTCTGGTCTTGCTACCTTCTGAAAAAGAACATTTTCTCCAATGGAGAGTGAAGTCAGCATAGTTTAAATGGGATAAGCATTATTAATTTATGGAGGATTTGATGGATGTAACCCCTCTTTTATCCAAAGATTAGTGAAAACTTGACACTGGAGAATATAATCTTTGTCTCCATAGGATTCTGATCTGGTTCCTAATTCCAGATATGGGTTCCTTTCCCCTGAGTTGATCTCTTAGCTGATCAGAAAGCTATTTGGCTACCCACTGAGGCTGTGTGCCACTACTGCACTGGCATGTACAGCCTGTCAGGGTGTTTGCTTCTGAGCAGCTTAGACCTCTTGTTTCTCAGAATGTTGTTGGCCATTTTCCCCCAGTAGCTCATGTAGCACTTTCCAGTACCAGAAAGTCGAACTGTCTGGGGACTAGCTTTCTTCTGAATTCCAGCCAGGTCACTCCATGCTCTGTGTCAGCAGCATATGGTGTCTTCAGCAATAGGGCCTTAGCTTCTACCTCAGGCAAGTAATCAAGTGCTTTGAAAGAAAGCTGTCTTGATTTGGGGACCTCACAGGTCTCTCTGACCAACATCTCAGTGTGGGTACCAACCAATTTCTGTCACTGGGAGTTTCAGGTCAGAGACAGCAAAACAATAAAAAGAATTTTCTACTAAGGTTAGGCTTAATCCCACCCTCACCAGAGTCCTACTTTTCAGGTTCTCCCCCCTTACTACTTTTGAGGGTTCTATCTTTGAGGCTGTCTCCAAGGATGAAAGTTTCTATGGTATCAGCTTGTTTGGGGTTTAATTTTGTGTTTGTTTTCCCCCTATCCACTTTCTCCCCTCCCCCAAACCCTACTGTCCCTATTGTCTGGGCCTTGAGTTGCCTCTCAGGCATGACAGCAACTCAAGCAGGTCCAGGTTAGGAACCACAGATAACTGTGGAGTTTGTCTTTCTGTGACTGTGTGAATTTGCTGAGTACGATCTGTTCTAAGTCTGTCTATTTTTCTACAAATTTCATTGTACTGATTTTTCTTACTGCTGAGTAGAATTCCATTGTACCACAACTTCACTATCCATTTATCTAAAGATGGGCATCTGGGTTGATTCCAGTTCTTAGCTATGATGAATTGAGCAGCTATAAACGTGGTTGAGTGAATATCTCTGCATTGAAGTATGGAGCATTTGGGATAAATGCCCAGTAAGGGAATAACTAGGTCTGTTGGTAGCTCTATGTTTATCTCTTTCAGGAATCTCCAAATTGATTTCCATACTGGTTGTACAAATTTACATTCCCACCAACAGTGGATGAGGGTTTCTCTTTCCCCACATCCTCACCAACATTTGTTGTTATATATTTTTAATGATTGCCATCCTTACTGGAGTAAGGTAGAATCTCATGGTTATTTTAATTTGCATATCCCTAATGGCTAAGGATGTTGAACGTTTTCTTAAGTGTGTGTTAGCTATTTGTAATTCTTCCTCTGAGAACTCCCTATTCAGTTCTTTGCCCCACTTTTGGAGTGGGTTGTTTGATATTTTTATTGTTTAGTTTTTTGAGTTCTTTGTAGATTCTAGATATTAGGCTTTTGTCAGTGGCATAGCTGGTGAAGATTTTCTCCTGTTCAGTGGATAATAATCTATTGGCTCTGTTTATGCTATGTTTATCGATGTAAAAGCTTTTTAGATTCATGAGATCCTACTGGTTGAGTGATTGTTTAATTTACTGGGCTACTGGGGTTTTGTTTAGGAAATCTTTCCCCACTCCTATATCATGGAGAGTTCCTCCTATTTTTTCTTCCAGTAGTTGAAGAGTTTCAGGTCTTATATTGAGGTCTGTAATCCATTTGGACTTGATTTTTGTATATGGAGAGATGAGTGGGTCTAGTTTCATTTTTCTACATATAGTCACTCAATTTGTCCAACACCATTTGTGGAAGATGCTGTCCTTTTCGCAGTCTACATTATTGTCTCTTTCGTTAAAGATCAAGTGGCTGTAGTTACTTGATGTAAGGTCTGAGTCTTCAATTCTGTTCCATTGGCCTATGTTTCTGTTCTTATGCCAGTACCATGCTGTTTTTGTTACTATGGCTTTGTAATGTAGCTTTAGATTGGGTTTGGTGATACCTCCAGAAGTGTTTGTTTTTGCCAAGGGTATGTTTGGATATCTGAGGCCTGCTGCCATTCCATATGAATTTTAAGATTTTTTTTTATCAATCTCTGTGAAGAATGATGCTGAAATTTTTATTGGTATTGCATGAAATCTGTATATTGCTTTTGGTAGAATTTCCATTTTCACAATAGTAATACTACCTCTCCAGGAGCATGGGAGGTCTTTCCATCTTCTTAAGTCCTCCTTGATTTCTTTCCTTTTTTTTTTCCTTTTTTTTTATTTTATTTTATTTATTTTATTTTTTTCTCCATTTTTATTAATATTTTCCATGATAACAAAAAAAATCCCATGGTATTACCCTCCCCCCTTTCCCCTTTGAAATTCCATTCTCCATCATATCCCCTCCCCATCTCAATCTTTCTACTTACATATATACAATACCAACCTAATAAAAGCCCTCCTCCCTTTCTTTCTCTTCCCTTTCTATCTCCTTTTTTAACTTACTGGCCTCTGCTACTGAGTTTTTTCCTTCTCACACAGAAGCCCGATCATCTCTAGCTAAGATCCACATATGAGGGAGAACATGTGGCGCTTGGCTTTCTGGGCCTGGGTTACCTCACTTAGTATAATTCTTTCCAGATCCATCCACTTTTCTGCAAATTTCATAACTTCATTTCTCTTTACTGCTGAGTAAAACTCCATTGTATAAATGTGCCATATCTTCATTATCCACTCATCAGTTGAGGGACATCTAGGCTGGTTCCATTTCCCAGCTATTATAAATTGAGCAGCAATAAACATGGTTGAGCAAGTATCTCTAAGGTAATGAGATGAGTCCTTAGGATATATGCCTAGGAGAGCTATAGCTGGGTCATATGGTAGATCAATCTTTAGCTGTTTTAGGAACCTCCACACTGATTTCCACAATGGCTGGACCAGATTGCATTCCCACCAACAATGTAGAAGGGTTCCTCTTTTTCCACATCCCCGCCAACATTTATGATCATTTGTTTTCATGATGGTAGCCAATCTGACAGGAGTGAGATGGAATCTCAATGTAGTCTTAATCTGCATTTCCCTGATGATTAGGGATGTAGAACATTTTTTTAGATGCGTATATGCCATTCGTATTTCTTCCTTTGAGAATTCTCTATTTAGCTCCATTTCCCATTTTTTGATTGGTTTGTTTGATTCCTTATTATTTAACTTCTTGAGTTCTGTGTATATCTTAGATATTAATCCTCTATCAGATATATAGCTGGTGAAGATTTTTTCCCATTCTGTAGGTTGCCTCTTTGCTTTCTTCACCGTGTCCTTTGCAGTGCAAAATCTTTGTATTTTCATGAGGTCCCAGTGGTTAATCTGTGGTTTTATTGCCTGAGCAATTGGGGTTGTATTCAGAAAGTCTTTGCCAAGACCAATATGTTGAAGGGTTTCCCCTACTTTTTCCTCTAGCAGTTTCAGAGTTTCAGGTCTGATGTTAAGGTCCTTAATCCATTTGGACTTAATTCTTGTGCACGGAGAAAGAGAAGAATCTATTTTCATCCTTCTACAGATATATATCCAGTTTTCCCAACACCATTTGCTGAAGAGGCTGTCTTTTCTCCAATGAATATTTTTGGCATTTTTATCAAATATCAGGTGGCTATAACTACATGGGGTTACATTTGGGTCCTCTATTCTGTTCCATTGATCTACGAGTCTGCTTTTGTGCCAGTACCATGCTGTTTTTGTTACTATGGCTCTGTAGTATAGGTTAAAATCAGGTATGGTGATACCACCAGCCTTATTTTTGTTGCTCAGTATTATTTTAGATATTCGAGGTTTTTTGTGATTCCAAATGAATTTTTGGATTGTTTTTTCTATTTCCGTGAAGAATGCCTTTGGAATTTTGATGGGGATTGCGTTAAATGTGTAGATTGCTTTTGGTAAGATTGCCATTTTCACAATATTGATTCTTCCAATCCAGGAACAAGGGATGTTTTTCCACTTCCTAGTGTCTTCTGCAATTTCTCGCTTGAGTGTTTTAAAGTTCTCATTGTATAGATTCTTTACTTCCTTAGTAAGGTTTATTCCAAGGTACTTTATTTTTTTTGATGCAATTGTGAATGGGAGTGATTCTCTGATCTCATCCTCTGTGTGTTTGTTGTTAGCATATATGAAGGCTACTGATTTCTGTGTATTTATTTTGTATCCTGCTACATGACTGTAGGTTTTTATCAGCTCTAACAGTTTGCTAGTAGAGTCTTTAGGGTCCTTTATATATAGAATCATGTCATCTGCAAATAATGGTAACTTGATCTCTTCCTTTCCGATTTGTATCCCTTTTATGCATGTCTCTTGCCTTATTGCTATGGCTAAGACTTCCAGAACTATATTAAATAAAAGTGGGGACAGTGGACACCCTTGTCTTGTTCCTGATTTTAGTGGAAAAGCATCCAGTTTTTCCCCATTTAGTAATATGTTGGCTGTAGGCTTATCATAAATAGCCTTTATTATATTGAGATATGTTCCTTCTATTCCCAGTCTCTGTAGGACTTTTATCATGAAGGGATGTTGGATTTTGTAGAATGCTTTCTCTGCATCTAATGAGATGATCATGTGATTTTTGTCCTTCAACCCATTTATATAATGTATAACATTTATAGATTTGCGTATGTTGAACCATCCCTGCATCTCTGGGATAAAGCCTACTTGGTCAGGGTGAATGATCTTTCTAATGTATTCTTGTATTCTGTTTGCCAATATTTTGTTGAGAATTTTTGCATCTATGTTCATGAGGGAGATTGGTCTGTAATTTTCCTTTTTTGTTCTATCTTTGCCTGGTTTTGGTATCAGAGTGATGCTGGCTTCATAGAAGGAGTTTGGTAGAATTCCTTCTTTTTCTATTTCATGGAAAAGCTTAAGAAGCAATGGTGTTAGCTCTTCCCTGAAGGTCTGGTAAAATTCAGCAGTGAATCCATCTGGGCCTGGGCTTTTTTTAGTTGGGAGATTTTTGATAACTGTTAGGATCTCCATGCTTGTTATAGGTCTATTTAAGTGATTAATCTCATCTTGATTTAATTTAGGTAGGTCATATAAATCAAGGAAATCATCCATTTCTTTCAGATTTTCATACTTTGTGGAGTATATGTTTTTATAATATGTCCCTATGATTTTTTGAATTTCTCTGGCATCTGTCGTGATGTTACCTTTTTCATCTCTAATTTTATTAATTTGTGTCTCTTCTCTCTTTCTTTTGGTCAGATTTGCTAAGGGTTTATCAATCTTGTTTATCCTTTCAAAGAACCAGCTCTTTGTTTCATTAATTCTTTGTATTGTTTTTTTGGTTTCTATTTCATTAATTTCTGCCCTAATCTTTATTATTTCTTCCCGTCTACTGATTTTTGGTTTGCCTTGTTCTTCTTTTTCCAAGGCTTTAAGGTGAAGCATTAGGTCATTTATTTGCGACCTTTCTAATTTCTTAATATAGGCACTTAAAGCTATAAATTTACCTCTTAGAACTGCCTTCATTGTGTCCCAGAGATTTTGGTATGTTGTGTTCTCATTATTGTTTGACTCTATAAATTTTTTGATTTCCTTCTTGATTTCTTCATTGACCCATTCATCATTTAGTAATGTATTGTTTAGTTTCCATGATTTTGTGTATGCTCTATATCCTTTCTTGCTATTGATTTGTAGTTTGATTCCATTGTGGTCAGATAGAATGCAAGGAATTATTTCAATTTTCCTGAATTTGTTAAGATTTGCTTTGTGTCCTAATATATGGTCTATTTTAGAGAATGATCCATGTGCTGCTGAAAAGAATGTATATTCTGCAGCATTTGGATGAAATGTCCTGTATATGTCTGTTAGGTCCATTCCTTCTATGACCTCGTTTAGTCCAGATGCCTCTCTGTTTATTTTTTCCCGGGATGACCTGTCAATTGATGAGAGTGGGGTGTTAAAGTCACCAACTACCACTGTGTTTGGTGTTATCTGTGACCTTAGTTCTAACAGTGTTTGTTTGATGAATTTGGGAGCCCCCATGTTAGGTGCATATATGTTTAGGATTGTAATGTCCTCCTGTTGGAGTGTGCCCTTAATCAATATAAAGTGACCTTCCTTATCTTTCTTGACTAATGTTGGAGTGAAGTCTGCCTTGTCAGCTATTAGGATAGCAACCCCTGCTTGCTTTCTGGGTCCATTTGCTTGAAACACCGTTTTCCAACCTTTCACCCTAAGATAATGTCCATCCTTTGTAGAAAGGTGAGTTTCTTGGAGACAACAAATTGTAGGGTCCTGCTTTTTAACCCAGTCTGCAAATCTATGTCTTTTGGTTGGAGCATTGAGGCCATTGATATTAAGAGATATTATTGAAAGATGTGTATTTATGCTTGCCATTTTTTTTTTTTTTTGTGGTTCTGGTTCTACCTTTGCTCTCTTATATTAACTAGTATTTGAGTGTTGTTTGTTGTTTTCCAGGTTCCTTATATGTGTGTTTTTCTTTCTCTTCGGCATGGAGGATTCTTTCAAGTATTTTGTGTAGAGCTGGTTTTGTCTTCAAATACTCCTTTAGCCTGATTTTGTCATGGAATGTCCTTAGTTCTCCATCTATTTGAATGGATAGTTTTGCAGGATAAAGTAGCCTTGGTTGACAGTTGTTATCTTTCAGAGTTTGGAATACATCACTCCAAGCCCTTCTGGCTTTGAAAGTTTGTGTTGAGTAATCTGCTGTGATCCTGATGGGCTTGCCTTTGTAGGTAACTTTATTTTTCTCTAACTGCTTTCAATATTTTTTCTTTGGATTGTGTGTTTGGTAGTTTGATTATAATATGGCGAGGAGAGGTTCTTTCCAGGTTTTGTCTGGCTGGTGTTCTAAATGCTTCCTGTATCTGCATTGGCACCTCTTTCCCAATTTGGGGGAAGTTTTCTTCTATGATTTTGTTGAAGATGCCTACTGTACCTTTGGACTGAAATTCTTCTCCTTCTACTATACCCTGAATTCTTATATTTGATCTTTTCATAGTGTCCCGAATATCTTGAAATTCCCATTCATACTTTTCTATTAGTTTGTCTTTCTCTTTGTTGGATTGTATTAGATCTGCCACCTGGTCTTCTAGCTTAGATATTCTGTCCTCTCCTTCATCCATTCTACTGGTGAGATTTTCTACAGAGTTTTTTATTTCATTAACTGTGTTCTTCATTGCTAGTAATTCTGACTGGTTTTTCTTCATTATTTCTATTTCCTTATTTATGTCTTGTATTGATTTCTTTATTTCGTTAAATTGGTGTCCTGTATCTTCTCTGATTCCTTTGATTTCTTCTTTGAGTGCATTGAACATATTTACAATCATTCTTTTGAAATCTTTCTCAGGCATTTTCTCTAACTCGTTTTCACTAGAGGTCATTTCTGAAGCATTGATGCTTTTTGGTGGATTTATATTGCCTTGGTTTTTGGTGTTTCTTGTGTTATAATGTATATATTTTTGCATCTTGGATTAAGTTACTGCTTAGATTTTCCAGTTAGCTGGGTATCCTTTGCTGTATCTATTGATCTGATATTGTATATCTTCTATGTAGGAGATTAAGATGTTAGGTGTGGCTCTTACCACTCTCAGAGTATCTAGACACGTGGTCCTAGGGGTTAAGTTTGCCTGCTATGGGAGTATTCAAATAGGTTGAGTGGAATAAAATACAGGTATATTCTAAAATTTAACTAAACCCTATACACATTCAGTCAAGAACAGCACCGAGCATTTATGCAAGATTAGGTATTATAAAAACCAGATCCTCTATCAACAAAGAAGTTAAGATTTCTGGTCTGTTGAGGGATCCAAGTCAGCTTGTGACCAGGTGAGACCCTTCCCTGGTTCAATCCCAGTTACCTCTTTGGATGCTTTTGGTCTCAGTCAAGTTGCTGGCTGGGATGTTGGGCCGCTGTTCTGCTTTCTGGAACTGGGTACTGGCTTTTCCTGTGGGGCAAACCAAGCCTGGCAACTGTGGCCCTGCAGATTGGCACCCCTGATGCTGGATCCCCGCTGCTGCCACTGGAGCTGCCGCTGCTGGGACCACTGCTGCTGGATCCACCACTGGAGATGCCGCTGCTGGGTCTGCCCCCGCTGATCCGCTGGAGCTGCCGCTGCTGGGTCCTCCGCCTCTGATCCGCTGGTGCTGCCGCTGCGGGATCAGCCTCTGCCGCTGAAGCCGCTGGAGCCTCCGCTGCTGGATTCGCTGCCCTGAAGCCGCTGTGGCCGGTACCGGAGCAGCTGATGGTGTTTTGGGGGCTGGAGTCACGGCTTCCACCGCCGCTTCCGGTTTCCACCGCCGCTTCCGCTGCTGGGGTCTGAGCCGCCGCTGTTGGATCCCGAGTCGCCACTGCCGGAGCCCGAGATGCAGCTGCCGGTGCCCGTGCTGCCGCTGCCGCTGCCAGAGTCCGAATCGCCGCTACCGGGTCCCGAGGTGCCGCTGCCGGAGCCCAAGTCGCCGCTACCGGGTCCCGAGCTGCTGCTGCCGGATCCCGAGCTGCCGCTACCGGGTCCCGAGCTGCCGCTGCCGGAGCTGCTTCGGCCTGCCCGTGTGGGCTCTGGATATCTCCTACTTCTCCGCTGCTGTTTTAATCTCTTATACCTTGATTTCTTTCTTGAGTTGTTTTTTTTTATACTTTCATTATATAGGTCTTTCAAATCCTTGGTTAGTGTTGTTCCAAGGTACTTAATTTTTTTGTTGTTGTTGATATTTAAAATGGAACAGTCTCACTGATTTCTTTCTCTGTATGTTTGTCCTTTACATATACAAAGGCTAGTGACTTTTGTGCATTGATTTTGTATCTTGCCACTTTGATGAAGAAATTGATCACCTTTACAAGTTTTGAGATGGAAACTTTCGGGTCACTTATGTATAGGATCATGTCATCTGCAAATAGGGCTAACTTGACTTTTTCCTTTCCAGTTTGAATCCCTTTTATTTGTTTCTCCTGTCATATTGCTTAGGCTAGTAATTCTAGTACTATGTTTAAGAGCATTGGTGAGAGTGGGCATCCCTGTCTTATTCCCAAATCTCCATGGGAACTCCTTGAGACTTTCCCCATTAAGTATCATTTGGGCTTTTTGTACTTCATATATAGCTTTTGTGTTGAGATATAAACCCTCCATGCCTATTCTTTCTAGCATTTTGACATTGAAGTGGTGTTGTATTGTGTCAAAGGCCTTCTGCATCAATTGAGATCCTCCTACCTCTGCCTCCAAGTACTGGCCTTGTCCATTAAAAAAAAAAATGTTTTCTCAGTTTCTAATTCATTAACTTCTGCTCTGATCTTGATTATTTCTTCCCATCTGGAGCTCTTAGGGTTGGATTCTTCTCATTTTTCCAGTGCCTTTAGGAAGACAGTTAGGTTATTAATTTGGGATCTCACTGTCTTTGTTATGAAAGCATTTAGTACCATGAATTTTCCCCTTAGGACTGTCTTCATTGTGTCCCATATGTTTTGCAGGTTGTGTTTTCATTATCATTCAATTATAGAAATTTTAAAATTTATTTTTTGATTTATTCCACAACCCATTCATTGTTTAAAAGTGTGTTAGGCTGGGAAATGGCTTAGCAGTTAAGGCATTTGCCTGCTGAGCCTAAGGACCCCAGTTTGATTCCCCAGGATTCATGTAAGTCAGATGCATAAGGGGGCACATGTGTCTGGAGTTCATTTGCAGTGACTGGAGGCTCTGGCATGCCTGTTCTCTCTTTCTCTCTATCTGCCTTTTCCTCTCTCTCTCTCTCTCAAATAAATAAATAAAATATTTAAAAAAAAATTTTAAGTGTGTTGTTTTGTCTCCAGTAATTGGTGGAGTTCTTGATGAGTATCTTGTTGATTTCTAACTTTAAAGCATTATTATATGATATGATGCAGGAAGTTATTTCAATTTTCCTGAATATGTGGAGGCACACTTTATGGTATAATACATGTTCTATTTTGGAGAAGGTTCCATGGACTGCTGAGAAGAATGTGTGTTCTGTAGAGTTGGGGGTGGAAAGTTCTGTAGATGTCCATTAGATCTAGTTGATCTATGGTGTTGTTGAGCTCTATTAATTCCCTGTTGATATTCTGCTTTGATGATCTGTTTATTGATGATACTGGAGTATTAAAGTCTCAGACTATGATGGCATTGGTGTTTATTTCTGTTTTGTTGTCAGGTAGGCTTTCTTTAATAAACTGTGATGCCCCTGTGTTTGACGCATATGTATTTATGGTTGTGATGATCTCATGGTGGATAATTCCCTTGATGAGAAAGAAGTGGCCTTCTTTTGTCCTTTTTGGTTACTTTTAGTTTGAGGTCTATATTATCAGATATTAATATAGCCATGCCTGCTTGTTTTTTATTTCCATTTGCTTGGAATATCATTTTCCATGCTTTCACCCTGAGGAGGTGTCTGTATTTAGTGGCGATGTGGGTTTCTTGAAGTCAGCAGAAAGAAGGGTCCATTTTTTTTTGATCCACCCTGATAACTTGTGTCTTTTGATGGGTGAGTTAAGACCATTAATATTTAAGGTTATTGCTGTGAAGTTCAAGTTAATCCCTGCCATGATGATGTGTTTTATTGGGTTTGGTGTTGTGTTCATATAATCATATAGATGGCTTTTTTCATGGAAAGGTTTCCTTTCACCATCTATTATGACAGATACTTTTTCTGGGTAGAGTACCTTGGGTTGGAAACCATAGTTTTTAAGACTTTGAAGTGTTCCATACCAGGCCCTTCTGACTTTCAGGGTTTCCATTGAGAAATCTAAGGTAATTCTGATGGGATTGCCTTTGTATGTGGTGAGTTGTTTCTTTCTTGTTGCTTTTGGCACTCTCTCTTTATTTTCATTGTTAAGAGTTTTAAGTATGATGTGCCTTGGAGAGTTTCTTCTTTGGTCCTGTCTGTTTGGTGTTCTGTGGGCTTCTTGTATCTGGATGTACCTCTATTTTGAGAGATTGGGAAAATTTTCTTCAATGCTTTTGTTGAATATTTTCTCTAGGCCTCTGACCTGGATTTCCTCTCCTTCTGGTATACCCATGATTCAGATGTTTGGTCATTTTAGGGTATCCCACAGCTCACTCATATTCTGTTCACTTGACTTTTTTGAACTTAGCAAAGTTTTTGAGCTCCTGATCAATTTTTTCTGTCTTGTCTTCAAGGTCAGAGGTTCTGTCTTCCATATGAGTAACTCTGTTAGTGAGGGGTTATACAGAGGTTTTTATAAGCTCTATTTGATTTTTGTTTTCTGTTGTGTTCTTTTGCATTGTGTCCATCTCATTTTTGAGGTACAATTTTAGTTCAAGTTCTGATTTTCTTGATGCTTCTTGGAATTCATTTTTACATTTGATCAAGTCTTCATTAAGTTTAATCAATCAGTTATTGAGATCTCCCAATTTCTTTTTTTCTTCTTCTTTCTTTCTTTCTTTTCTTTTTTTTTTTTTTTTTTGGTTTTCTGAGGTAGGGTCTCACTCTAGCTCAGGCTGACCTGGAATTCACTATGTAGTCTCAGGGTGGCCTTGAACTCTTGGCAATCATCCTACCTCTGCCTCCTAAGTGCTGGGATTAAAGGCGTGTATCACCACACTCAGTATTTTTAAAATATATATTTTTTTATTTATTTGAGAGACAGAAGGAGAGAGAAAGAGACAGATAGAAAATGGGCACTCAGGGCTTCCAGCCACTGCAAACAAACTACAGATGCATGCACCCTCTTGTGCATCTGGCTTACATGGGTCCTAGGGAGTTGAACTTGGGTCCTTTGGCTTTACAGGCAAACACCTTAATGGCTAAGCCATCACACCAGCCCAGATCTTCCAATTTCTTGACTCACCTTCAATTCATTAATATATTTATCTTTTGAGGTTCTAACATTTTTTTTCAATCTAGTTAAGCCTAGTGTCAAAATCTGAATGCTCTAAGAGATGATTCTGTTCAATTTCATTTTTTTTTTCAGTTTTTTGAGGTAGAGTCTCCCTGTAGCTCAGGCTGACCTGGGATTCACTATATAGTCTTAGGGTGACCTCAAATGCATGGTGATTCTCCTACCTTTGCTCCCAATTGCTGGGATTAAAGGCGTGCACCACCACACCTGGCTTGATTATTGTTATTTTGATGGTTTCCTTCCAGTTCAGCAATTCTTTTGATCAGGGTTTTGTTGGTTGTTGTGTTTTCATTTGGGGATTGAATTTCTGTTGATTTATCCATGATTTCATTGAAGGCTTCCATTGTGGTACTAGGCATCCTTGGTGGAGATCTCTCGGTTTTATGACTTTTGTTGGCCTTTTAAAAATTTTTATTTATTTCAGGGGGGGGGGGAGAATGGACATGCCAGGGCTTCCAGCCACTGCAAATAAACTCCAGACACATGTGCCCCCTTGTGCACTTGGCTAACGTGGGTCCTGGGGAATCGAACCTCGAACTGGGGTCCTTAGGCTTCACAGGCAAGCGCTTAACCGCTAAGCCATCTCTCCAGCCCTTGTTGGCCTTTTTGCATTGTGGTCTACCCGTCTTGGGGAGATGATTTATTCTATTGAGGAGGAAGCAAGTTTCTGTCCTGTAGGATCTTCAGAGAGTGTTTTGTTTAAAATGTGAACCAGATTGGTCTACCGGTATATGATAGGGTTATAACCATAGATGTGCAGATTGTGGAGATTTCAGGCACATCAAAGGTACCTGGGGAACTGGGAGCTCTGGACTACTCACTCCACTTGCACTTACTGTTCAGCACCAAGGGTACCATGGGTTAGGGAACCAGGCACCAGGAAGCTGGAGAGTCAGAGGCAAGAGGCCTGCTCCTACAGTGGCCTGTGCACCCTCTGACTCAGGGGAATAGGGATGTTGGTACCCAGGGGGCAGTTAGAATACCAGAGCAAAAGGCCTATTTCCAAAGCCCCCACACAGGGACCAGGCCTCCCCAAGCCAGGCTCAGGGGGACCTACAGAGACCAGGAAACTGGGAGGAGACCCCGGGGAACAGGGATCTGGCCTACTCACTGCGCACTCACCATGTGCCCAGCTTTTAACTACTTGATTCCATTCTGAGTTTTATTATTTTCTTGTGATCCTCCTACCTCTGCCTCCCCAGTTCTGGGATAAAAGGAATGCAACCACCATGCCAGGCTGTTTTCTAATTTCCTAAGGTGAAAGTACAGATAATTGAATGGGGACTTTATTTCTTTTTAAATGTAAACATTGTGTTTTATACCTACATTCCAAGACCACTATAGCTGCATTTTATAATGTTCCAAATGTTTTCATTTTCATTGAATTCAAGACATTTCAAATTTCTCCTTTGATTTCTTCTTTTATTTGTGGGTTCTTTATCAATATACTATTAGTTTCCAAATATTTGAGTGTTTGTTTCCCAAGTATCTTTCTGTCTGTTGTTGATTTCTAAGTTATTTCTGTTGTGATCACAGAACATGCTTTGTGTGATTAGAATGAGTTAAACTTATTGCAAGTTATAGCTAAGAACATATAGTATGACTTGACAAATTGTATGTGGGTGTTCTGCTGGGAACCCAGAGCCTTGTACATGTTAGGCCAATGCTTGACCACTGAGTTATGCCCTAGGTCTTGGTGAAGGTTTTATGTGTGGTTGGAGAGCAAGTGTGTGCTGGCCCTGCCCACCGTCCTGTGCCCTTGTCCCTGTGGTTCCCAGCTGGCCCTCATCTCATCCTGTTCTTGCTTTGTGTCATTGTGTCTTTGCTCTGCCTGCCTGGGAGGTTTTGTCATTCCCCCTGGTTTTCAGAAAACCTGTTTTGGTTATTTCTTCGTGTCATTTTCTTCTAAGTGTCTTATGCTTGAACTACATTGTGTGAGTTTATAGTTCTCACTAACTGGAGGTTTTAGGTTATTTCTTCTGTCCTCTTCCTTGGGCTTTCACGATTTCTGTTACACACACACCTGCAGGTGCTTCAGCCCTTTCCCTCTTTGTGTCAGTCACATTGTGGTTTCTCTTGTACTGAGAATTTCACTGATCACTTCTGTGATGTTAGAGCCGGAAGTCTCACCTCAGATATTTCTAAATCTCAGATCTTATGGTTTTCATCTTTAGAAGATCAATTTGGGCCTTTCTTTTATCTTCTGTGTTACTTCTTAATATGTTCAATCATTTGTGTACATTTTTGAGTATGTTTTCTGTGTTTATTAGCATAGTTCTGATGTGCTTGTCTGCTAATGCTGTGCTGTTTCTGGGTCTGTTTCTATTTGTCGGCCTTTCTCCTCATTATTTGTTATATTTTCCTGTGTTTGCATTCCTAGTAATTTTTCATTTGATACTGAGCATTACAAATTTAGCTACATATTTTTGAGTGCCTATAAATATTTTTTCTCTCTTTTCCTTCTTGTTATTTTTGAGACAAGCTCTTATGTATCCATATAGGCCTTGAACCTATAAGTAGCCAGTAGTAATATTGAATTCTTGATCCTGCTGCACTCACCTCTCAAGTGCTAGGAGTACAGGTGTGCACCACTGTGCCCAACTTTATTCTGGAGCTTTCTTTTGGGACAAAAGTAAGTTACTTCAAAATAGTTTAATATTTTTGGAGCCTTTTTGAGTCTTTGTTAGCTGAGGGCAGAATGTCACTCTGTGAAGAACAATGTGCAGTACTGAACATACACCTGGGTGGGTGAATAACAAGGCTTCCCACTGTAGCTGTCAGGAAGAGGCATTCCTTGTGGGATCAGCCAGCCCCAGGGTCTCCGTCCTATCATCTTTTCTGGAGGGTCCTTCTGTAGACACAGGTTTATTTATACTCCTTACATTTTTCTTACCCCTTCTTTCTACTTTATGACTTCTGGCTGCAGAAGGAAATCACAGCTCCACCTCGTGTCACTAGTCCCAGGAGTCTCTCCAGCTGTGTGACAGACAGGCAAAGGACTCCTAAACTTCAGTTCCCAGATCTGTCAATGTGTGGTGCTCTGAGGCAAAGGTGAATCGTGGCTGGGGATGGACCCAGGCTTGCTGGCAGCTTTCCTCAGAAAGAGGAGACTCTGGCATGATCTGGAGGACCCACAAGCGCTATGAAAAGTAAAGACGTGAGAGCCGGGGGTGTAGCTCAGTGGTAGAGTACTTGCCTAATGTTTGCTAGGCTCTGAGTTCAGTCTAACACACTGCAAAAACAAAATCTAAAAATGGAAGCAGAATTGCTAGAACTAGAGAAATACCAATAAGAAAAGAACTTGCCCCACGTCCTAAGTCCAAGGACCATGAACCAAGAAGTGTGGACAGTCTCTAGAAACTGGAAAAAGTCAAGGCTGCTCCCCTCTCGTCTTTGGAAGGGAATGCAGCAACAGCTTGATTATAGCTCAGTGAGACCCACTTTGGACTTCTCACCTCCTGAGATGAGGGGTCAGATAATAAATTTGTGTGGTTTTAGTCACTAACCTGTGATGACTGGTTACAGCAGCAATAGAAGACAATCACACAGGTGTGGCTCTATAAGTAGGGTGAGCCTAGAGCAAATACCTAAAATAATGAAGTGGGTTTGGAATTGTGCAAATGGAAAAGTTTATTAGAAGTTGAAGAGATTTATAGAAAAGGGCTAGGCTGCCTTGAGAACAGTGTCAGCAGAACAATTCTGCTGGTGAATATGCAGAGTCAAGACTGTGTCACTGACTTAAAGATGCCAAAATCATGATAGACAGACAGTGAGGAGAAGATGATGCTAAGGTGACACTGAAAAAGTCTCCGAGGGATTGGGAACTGGAGAAGGGATCCTGCCCAGGCAGCGTAGAAGGATGGAGCTATAGCTCCCTCTTACAGGAAAGCAGAGCCATAAGCCACAGAAGCCAGACCTGCTGAGGTTTCTGATCAGAGTCAAGGATGTGGGCATCACCCCGACATATGCCCTCCTACTCCTTCTCACACAACTCTTGGCTCCAGGCTTCCAAAGGTGACTTATCACAGCTCCCATTAACTTTACACTTGCCTGGTCCAGAACTTCATGTAAGTGGAACAACATAGCATGGGTTCTTTTGGTACAAATTCTTCCACTGACGTCTTGTTTTAGAGATTATCTACATTTGGTAGCCACACCCACAGTTTGTGTTTATATTATTGTACATTATATCATGACTGAATACCACAACCTGTTAACATGCTTTTCTGCTAATAGCCTGTTTCCAGTTTGGGCTATGAATATCCATCATTACCTGCTTTCATTCTGTGGCTTTATATTCAAGTTATCACAGTGATTAATTGGAGTACATACATTCAGGCAGTCTCCAGTGACTAGAAACACTGAACCTCTAAACTTCTCTAGCACCTTTGCCAGTAGAAGCAGAACTTCCTTCTGCTTCCAGAGAGGCAGGCCTCCTGTGGCCTGAAACTGTCCTAAGGTTTCCTGAGGGAGTTGCCTACAGAGCCCTGCTACTTATTACACAATCCTCCCCAATATTCCTAGCCCTTGGCATCCCCAGTCTATTTCTTCTCGATGTCTTTGACAACTGTAAGTGGAATCCAACAGTATTTATATTTGGAGGCTTATTTCACTTAACAGTCTTCTCAAAGCTCATTCATGTTGTAGCATATGTCAGAATTTTGTTCACTGTGAGGCTGAACAATTTTCCATTGTATGCTATCCCACACTTTATCTTTTAACCTGTCCATGGCCAGACACTTGAATTGTTGCTGTGTTTTCTCTATTGCAAATAGTGCTGTTATCAATTTGGTGTTCAAATATCTCTTTAAGACCCTGCTTTGAAATGGGATTGCTGGATCATACGATAATTCTATTCTAGGGTTTTTTTTTTGGTGAAGTTATTGTTTTCTGTAGCAGTTGGATCATTTTACATGTACATTATCATGGTTTGAATATGAGCCTTCTGTGGCTTATTCACTAGGTCTCCAGCTAGTGACAATATGTTGGTAGGTTCTGGAAACTTTGAGGAGGTAGCGCTTAGCTGGAGGAAGAAGGTCACAGAGTGCCGCCCTTGGAAATAACTGGCTCCGACTCCTTGCTGGCTTCCTGTCTGCCATGTGAACAGCTCTCCTCTGCCACACACTCTCATGCCATGATGCTTTGCCCAAAGGCACGGGGTCCAGAGACTATGTGACACTCTCTCCCTTAAGTTCTTTCTATTAGGTATTCTGTCACACCCATCATAGTACTTTAGGGTGTCAGTTTCCTCACGAG
Organism: Dipus sagitta; assembly: GCA_036346955.1. Classification (NCBI taxonomy): domain Eukaryota; kingdom Metazoa; phylum Chordata; class Mammalia; order Rodentia; family Dipodidae; genus Dipus; species Dipus sagitta. The sequence goes on from CM070787.1 coordinate 58,268,807, forward strand.
CCATCCCAGTGAGGCAGCATTGTGTTTTATTGGAGATGGATGTGAGGGTCCATCATGAGAAGTGCTCTTGGCCTCTTTCCATGTGTTTGTTGGCTACCTGTATTTCTCTGGAGCAATGTCTAGTGAATCATTTTCTTATGTTTGAACAGCATTTGTTTCTTTTGCTGTTGTGCTCTAGCCTGTAGCACCTGCAGAGGGACTTACATAACTTCAAACCATATTTGCTTCTGTCTGTTATTTACACAACCATGAAGACCACCAAAAATGTATGAGGCAGCAGTGCTAGAACCATAACATCCATCTACAGAAGGTGCATCTGCATACATGTTGCTAGGCTACCATGCAATATTAACAAGTATAGGCTAAGCCCTCTTTTAATGCTAACCTGATAAAGAGCTTAAGATTTTTAAATTATTATTGTGTTTTTTTTTTTCTCAGAGAGGGAGAAAGAACTGGCCAGGCTTCAGCCACTGAAATCGAAATCCAGATACTTTTTGCCACCTAGTAGCCATGTGTGACCTTGTGCTTGTCTCGCCTTTTTGTGTCTGGCTTATGTGGGATCTAGAGTTGAAAGTGGGTTCTTAGGCTCCACAGGCAAGTACCTTAACCACTTAGCCATTTCTCCAGCCCAATTGTTTAAGTTTTTTAAATTTAGAAATCTTTTACTGACAGCTTCTATACTTACAGACAATAACCCATGATAATTCCCTCCCCTCTCCCACATTCCCCTTCACTACGCCACTCTCAATCATATTCCCTCCCTCTCTGTGTTAGTCTCTTTTATTTTGATGTCATTGCTTTTTCTCCTATTATAAGGGTCTTGTGAAGGTACTGTGAGGTCATGGATATTGAGGCCAACTTCCATCTGGACAGTTGCATTGTAAGGAGCGGTACCCTTCCTTTGGCTCTTACATTCTTGCCACAACTTCTTCCACAATGGACCCTGAGCCTCGGAGGGTGTAATAGAGATGTTTCAGTGCTAGACACTCCTCTGTCAGTTCTTCTCAGTATGATGTTACCTTTTGGGTTATCCCAGTGGTCACTGCCATGTGAAAAGAGAAATTTCTCTAACCAAAAGTGAGAGTAGCATTAATATATGAACATGAACATTAAGTTTAGTGTTTTCAGGGCAGTTTGGTGAAAATAATATATGCATTTAACCTGACAAGAGCAGGCTTTATACCCTTAAGGCTTGTGACCTCTCCTGCTATAGGCTTTTGATTAGATTTTCAGTACCAGGCATGCATCCCCTCCTACAGAGCAGGCCTCCAGTCCAATTAGAGAGCAGTTGGTTTTCCCCAGAACAGCCATGCCACTGTTGCTCCTGTTCGGTCATTTAGCCTGTCTGGCCAAACTCAAGGCTTCCAATGTCCACTGTTTTCACTGATGATGACTTCTGTCTCCCATAGGGCTAAATGCATCACAGCTTTTTCCAGCTTTCAGTTGGCTGGGCTACAGGGTGAAGGTTTTCAGCTCTGCAGCAGCTTGATTTCTCAGTGACTTTGCCACCCAGGCATGTGAAGTCTTCAGCAATAGGGTCTTACCATTTGTTGCTCATGGGAAACCAAGGGCCTTGGCAATAGCCTGTAATGGTTTGGAGGCAATAAAGACCTCTTTGGGCAACAAATCACTGGAGGCTTCCCAACACTGGCACTGAAAATTTTCTACTAACAATCTATGGCTTCTGAATTTGCAATTATCCAAAAAACTAGGCCTTCATAAATCTTAATCAAAATATTTTGAATTGTGATTGACCCTCCCCCCGTTCTGTTGCTCAATCTCTTCCCTTGGCCTCACTTAAGCCATTCCACTCCCTATAACCTGTTCTTCTACTTACATTTTTATACAATACCATCCCCTACAGTCCTTCCCTCTCCTCCCTCCCTTATAGACTTTTTCTAGCTTACTGGCCTCTGTTACCAATTTTTGGTTCCAGCTCACACACAAGTCTAAACATTTGCAGCTAGGATCCACATATGACAGAACATGCAACGTTTGGATTCCTGGGCCTGGGTTACCTCACTTAGTATAATCCTTTCCTGATTCATCCATTTCCCTGCAAATTTTATTTTATTTTATTTTTTACCACTGAATAGAACCCCAGTTGTGTAAATGTACCACATCTTTATTATCCGTTCATCTATTAAGAGGCATCTAGGCTGGTTCCTTTCCTAGCTATTGTGAATAGAGCAGCAGTAAACATGGTTGTGCAAGTATCTCTAAGGTAGTGAGAAGAGTCATTAGGATATATGTCTAGGAGTACTATAGCTGGATCATATGGTAAATCTATTTTTAGCTGTCTCAGGAACTTCCACACTGATTTCCACAATGGCTGTACCATATTGCATTCCCAACCAGAGTGTAGAATGGTTCCCCTTTTTCCACATCCTCACCAACATTTATTGTCATTTGCTTTCTTGATGGTAGCCATTCTGACAGGAGTGAGATGGAATCTCAGAATATTCTATTTATATTCAGAAAGTCATTGCCTATGCTAATATGCTGAAGGGTTTTCCATACTTTTTCATCTAGCAATTTCAGAGTTACAGGTCTGATATTAAGGTCCCTGATCCATTTGGACTTGATTCTTGTACATGGAGAAAGACAAGGATCTATTTCATCCTTCTTCATATAGATATACAGTTTTCACAGCACCACTTGTTGAAGAGGCTGCCTTTTTTCCCAATGAATATTTTTGGCATTTTTGTTAAAAATCAGATGGATGTAGCTGCCTGGATTAACATTTTGGTCCTCTATTCTGTTCCATTGTTCTACATGTCTGTCTTTGTGCCAGTACCATGGTGTTTTTGTTACTATGGCTTTGTAAAATAGCTTAGAATCAGGTATGGTGATACCACCAGCCTTATTTTTCTGCTCAAAATTGTTTTTGCTATTCTAGGGTTTTTTGTGCTTCCAAATGAATTTTAGGATTGTTTTTTCTCTTTCTTTTAAGAATGCCATTGGAATTTTAATGGGGATTGCATTAAATGTATAGATTGCTTTTGGTAAGATTGACATTTTCACAATATTGATTCTTCCAATCCAAGAACATGGGATGTCTTTCCATTTCCTAGTGTCTTCTGCAATTTCTTACTTGAGTGTTTTAAAGTTCTCATTGCAGAGATCCTTCACTTCCTTGGTTAGGTTTATTCCAAGGCCTTAAGTTGAAGCATTAAACTATTTATTTGTAAACTCTCTAATTTATTAATATAGGCACTTAGAGCTACAAATTTCCCTCTTAGGACTGCCTTCATTGTGTCCCAAAGGTTTTGGTATGTTGTATTCTCATGATCATTTGATTCTATGAATTTACTGATTTCCTTTTTGATTTCTTCTATGACCCATTCATCATTCAATAGTGTATTGTTTAGTCTCTATGAATTTCTGTATGTCTGTGGTTTTTCTTGTAGTTTAATCTCATTGTGGTCAGATGTAGTACAAGGGATTATTTCAATTTTCCTGTATTTGTTAAAATTTACTTTGTGTCTTAGTATATGGTCTATTTTGGAGAATGTTCTATGTGCTGCTGATAAAAATGTATATTCTGCAGCATTAGGATGGAATGTTCTGTAGGTATCTGTTAGGTCCATTTGTTCCATGGCATCCTTTAATTCAGATGTCTCTCTGTTTATTTTCTGTTCTCTCCTTCATCCTTTCTTCTGGTGAGACTTTCCACAGGGTTTTTTATTTGACTGACTGTGTTTTCCAGTGCTAGTATTTCTGCCTGGTTTTTCTTCAATATTTATATTTCTTTACTCATGTCTTATAATGACCTCCTTAATTCATTAAGATGTTTTCCTGTGTTCTTTTAGAATTCCTTCAGGAGTTTGTTTTCTTCTTTAATCCCTTTGTTTTCTTCTTTGATTCCTTTTATTTCTTCTTTGGTTTCTTTGAGTATAAATAAAATCATTTTTTTTTAAATCTTTGACAGGCATTTCATCTAAAATAGTCTCATTGGGGCCATTTTTGATGGATTTATAATTTTTGGTGGGATTTTATTGTCTTGATTCTTTGTGTTTCTGCTATTATAGTGTTGTGATTTTTGTGTCCTTAGTTGATTTGATGCTTGGGTTTTCTAATAATCATGCAGTGCTTTTAGATTTGGAAATCCACCTTTATGTACCTTCAGAGTAGGAGTTTAAGGTGCCAAGGGTAGCTCTTGTACTCCAATCCAACCCCAGAAGTAATCCTAGGTGTTGAGTTTGCCTGCAATTCAAGGATTCTAGTGGACTGGGTGGAACAATTTGCTGACAAATTCTAAAATTCAGCTGAGCAATATACACATTCAATAAAAACCACCACAGAGTATGCAAGTGTGGGGATTGAAACAACCAGATAACTTTATAAATCCAGAATCCCTAAGGGTATGTGTTGCTCTACACCCTTAATCATCCTGTCAGCTGGGAGGTTGAAGTTTCTGTTCTAAAATGTGTACCAGGTTTGTGTGAGTCTGAATCAGACCCTGCCCCCAATAGTGACGGAAGCAAAAGACAAAGGCCCTATGAATCTGACAGCATCAAAGGCTACAGTAGTCAACCCCCAAATACAGCTTAATTGATAATGGTAAAGCCAACCAAGAATATGCAACCCATAACCTACCCTGACATGGAAAGTGAGATTAGCACTTCCAGTGAAGGCCTATGTACCTGCTTTTTTGTCAGGCAGCCTCATTACCTGGGGGGTGGCTTCGAATCTTACTGATGCTACGTGCCCACCTTGATTGCGCCTTGTTGTGCTGTGAATCTGTTGCTCTGATAAGCTATGCTGGGCATCCTGCCGCCGGGGGCTGAATGCATTCTCTGGAGGGTCACAGTGCTGTCAGTTGGTGCTGAGAGAGTGCAGGAAGCCTTGAGTTGTACTGGAACTGCTCAGCTGGTCCCACCTGCATCCCCTTCAGCAGCTCCTCAGCTAATCTCTGCTGTCTCCCCTTCAGGTTTCTTCACTTTGCAAGGAGGCTGATGAGGTTGGAAAATCCCCTTGTTTGGTCTCTGCTCTGAAGCTGGGTGACAGGTGGGCGTGCAGAGCCATGTGGATCGGGTCCGGGCCCGCAAACGCCTTGGTGGGATTCTGGCCAGTCTCCTCCTTTCTGGTAGATATTAGTCTCTCCTACTTCTGCGCTGTGGCTGACATAAACCTCTACACCTTCACTTTTTGGATGAAGAGTGTATTTTGCCGTGGTTTTGCTTAAATCCCTCCCTAGGCTGGATTGGTGTGACTCCTATGCAGCCATCTTACCTGGAAGTGGAGTTTAAGTTTTAATCATCAGAAACTTTAAGTATGTAACTACTTTCCTATGTATTATTTAAAATTTAATTGTTTTCATTTTTCTTAATTTTCATATGTGTGTGCATATTTGTGTGTGAGAGTGTGTACATATGGAAGTCAGAGGATAACCTCTGGTGTCAGTGTCCCTCATTCACCATGGCGTGTACCAGTTTAAATTGCCCAGGAGCTTTCATGGACTCTCCTGTCTGCACCTGTCAGCTCATCATAGGAGCAACGGCATTAGAGATGTCTGCTTGTAGTGTCTGATTTTATTTACTTATTTACTTATTTATTTATTTATTTGGTTTTTCAAGGTAGGGTCTTACTCTAGCTCAGGCTGATCTGGAATTCACTATGTAGTCTCAGGGTGGTCTTTTTTTTTTGAGTTTAAATGCACTTTATTTTTAGACAACCTACATGACATGTTATTTTTTTCCTTTAAAAAAAAAAACAATGCCTCCACTCCAAATAAGTCAGTCAAAATAAAAGGTCAAGATGACATCAGTCCCGTTCGTCTAGTCCTGGTGTTGTATGGATGGCAAGCAGCAGTCGGCTGCGATGACAGGCGATAGATCCAAATGACAGCAGATGTGTTAACATTTTTCCATTTCTAAACCATCCTTAAAGAAAATCATGAAAGGAGTTACACCATCCTCACGGTAGTCCAGGAGAGCAACCATGCCATCTGGATTCATATTTTCACCAGTAAAAAACTGGTAGTTATTGAAATTAGCAAGAATGTGCTTGATTTGCTCTGCAGCCTGTCATAAAAGGCTTTACTCTTTCTGGTTTCTGTTCTTCAAATTTGCCTTTGAGTGATTTCATGTAATCTTTGATGTACTTGTTGTAGGCCTCTTTTGTGAAGCTGGTTTCCTGAAGGTGATGGTTCATGACGATATCAACACCGGTGACTACTGTGCTTTCAGTACCTTTGCCCTCCAGGCCTTCAGCAGAGGCATTTCCACCGATGAGCGAGTCATCGATGTTACCCTCTGTCCTACTGACCATCTTGCCCTCCACCTCCAGGCACAGGCCGTCCGCGATGTCCCGGATCTTGTAGATGTCGGAGAACAGCTCATCGTGGCTGATGAGGTCCCGGTAGATGATCATGATGGCGGTTGGAGGGAGACGGCGGCGGCGCTAGCCTAGGAGCTCGGAGGGAGCGTGGTGCAGCCAGAGCGGTGCTCGGGGGGAAGGGGGAGTGGGCAGAAAGTCAGGGTGGCCTTTAACTCACGGTGATTCTCCTACCTCTCCCTCCCAAGTACTGGGATTAAAGGCGTGCACCACCACGCCTAGAAGTGTCTGATTTTTTACATGGGTTCTGGGGATCTGAACTCAGGTCCTGACACTTGTGTGGCAAGTGACACATTTAGGCATATCCCCAGCCCACATTATTTTTGAAAATCTTACACATCCATGCATGAATAGTGTAGTAATTCAATACTCTTATACCACGAATAATGATAAGTCAGTCCATACAATTAGCATTCCCACCTTCATAGTCATCATATCTTTGGATTAGGAAACTTTGAACTCTTCTAGTTCTTCTGAATACATGGGTTGTACACTATGGCCACCCTACTGTGCTACAGAACACCAAGATAATCCATCCCATCTAAGTATTTTGGTACCTGTTATCCAACTGTAATGGGTGCTAGTGGTTCAGGAAAGAGCTTGAACCCCAAACCCTGGGTTTGTTTCTAATTTAATCAAAGAATTGAATAATAAAGAAGACTGAGAAGGATAGTTATTAAATTATTATGTTTATTGAGTGAGTACAGAGTCTCAAAGGCGTCCCCTTATAAAGTCTTGAATATTGCATCCAGTCTGGGTGGAGACTTCTTGAAGGATTTCCTACTGCCTGGGGAAGAGTGGACAGAGCAGCTTAGGCACAGCAGGGGCAGGCCACTGTCGTCTCTGAAGCTTGGCATTGCATCTGAAGAATGAGGTGTTTGCTGTGAGAATTAAGTGAAGCAATGTAAAATATACAAGATGGGGCCACCACCGCCTTCTTCTGTGCTGAACAGAAAATCTAGCCTATTCAAGCACACGAGGGACTGACTGGGCCATCCCTTCTTCACATGTCTAGGATCCAGTCACACCCGAGCAGCAGCTTTATGGCACATCCTGATGGGAACCTGGGGACTGTCACACTCCAAGTGTCAACTCTGGACCGAATTGTAGTGATTCATGGGAACACAACCCAGACCCCACCCTGGGAGCCCCATCAGTGTGACTCAGGGAACACAGGTTTTAGCCCATGGCCTGTGGTTGGGAGCCAAGTGCTGGCCAGGGTGGGGCTCCTAGCAGAGGCTGTTTGGAAGAAAATTCACCACGGCTCTGAGATTTGGCCGGCTGAAGGAGCACTCGGGTTCACAGGATCTGTGTGGAGCTGAGAGGGGTGAGGAAGACTGTTCCAGGTCCTCTGAACCCAATGCTGGGAAGCTCAGGGCAAGTCATTCTCTGTGACCCTGGGCTTAATGGGGTTTTTTAAATTTATAATGTTACAATGAACGCACTACCCAACAATCCAGTCAGGGAAATGAACACATCCATCGCCTGCAATCAGCACTATTTCTTTGTGGTGAGACCATTCAAACTGCTTTTAGCTGTTTGAAATATACGTGGTGCTTTTGTTAACTGTGGTAACCCCACTGTATCATAGAATGTTGGGACTTATCCATCGTATCCAATTGTAATTTTATATTCATTCACTTATCTTTCCTTATCCCTCTCTGCCCATGCCTCAGTGTCTGGTAACTACTGCTTCGTTCTGTCTTCCGGGAGAGCAGGCTTTTAGATTACAAGTAGGAGTCAGGGCATAAGGTACTTATCTCCCTGTACCTAGCTCATTTCACTTAGCATAAGACTGAGGTGAACTATTTCTTTCCTTTTTTAGTATTGCTGGGTTTTAACTGGACAAAATAAGAGGTTTCATTATGATATTTCTATAATGCATGTAATGTATTTTGGTCCCTTCATTACTCTTTCTTACTATGTCCTCCATTTCTTCTTTCCTCTTCCATATCCTTAACAGCCCCTTTCACTTTCAAGTTTCCTTCTCCAGACGCTACATAGGAGAGAAAACAAGTCATCTTTGTCTTTCTACGTATGGCTTATTTCATTAACCATGAAGATCTCCAGTTTCATCCACTTTCCTACAAATGAAATAATTTTATTCTTATTCATGACTGAGCAAAATACTAGTGTGTATGTGAGAGAGAGAGGGAGAGATCAATTTATCCACTGATGGGCGCCTAGGCTAATTCCATAACTTGTCTATTATAAATAGTTCAGTGATAAACATGTATATAGATGGAATTATGTGGTACGTTAACTTTGGTTTCTTTGGGTGTATACCCAAGAGTGCTATAGCTGCCTCATATGGTCATTCTATTATTGTTTGAGGAACTGCCATAATGGTTTCAAAAGTAGTTGGATTAATTTACATTCTCATCAACAATATATAAGCCATTCCCATCCTTGTCAGCATTTGTTGCTTGTTTTCCTGAGAGCCATTTTGACTGAGGTGAGAAGGAATCTCAATGTCATTTTAAGTTGCATTTCCATGATGACTAAGGGTGATGAAAATTTTTTTCTGTTCATTGGCCATTTGTGGTTTTTGTTTTGAAAAGTATGTACTTGGTTTTATTGCCCATTTATTGTTTAGATTATTTGCTTTTTCTCATTTAATTTTGTGAATTTTTATATATTCTAGATATTAGTTAATCCCCTGCCAAATGAGTAGCTGTAAAAGACTCTCCCATGAGGTGGGCTGTCTCTTCAATCTGCTCTCTGTCCTCTTTGTTGTTTAGAACTTTCTTGGTTTGATTCAATCCCATTTGGCAATTCTTGCTGTTATGCTACTAAAGTCCTTTATGGACAGTCTCGGCCTAAGCCTAGATCTGCTTTTATACCCAGAGATACTGAAATCCTCCATAGACTGTTGTGGCCTAAGCCTAGATCTGCTTTTATACCCAGAGATACTGAAATCCTCCATAGACTGTTGTGGCCTAAGCCTAGATCTGCTTTTATACCCAGAGCTACTGAAGTCCTCTCTAGACAGTTCTGGCTTAAGCCTAGATCTTGAAGTATATTTTTTCAGGTTTTCCTATAGCAGTTTTAAAGTTTCAGGTGGCATATCAAGGCCTTTGATCCATTTTGAGTTCACCTTTATAGGGGTGAGAGGTATGAATCCAGTTTCATTATATTTTTTAAAATATATTTTTAATTTTATTTATTTGAGAGAAAGAGGGAGAGAGAGAGAGAGAGAAAGAGAGAGAGAGAAAGAGAGAATGGGCTTCCATGGCATTCAGCCACTGGAAAAAAAAACCCTCCACACTCATGTACTACCTTGTGCATCTGGCTTATGGGGTTCCTGGGACCTTTGGCTTTACAGGCAAGCACCTTAATTGCTAAGCCATCTCTTCAGCACTCCAGTTTCATTTTCTATGTGTGGGTATTCAGTATTCAGTATTCCTACCATCATTTGTTTAAGAAGCTACTTTTACTCCAACTTATGGTTTTGGCATCATTGTCAAAAGTCAGATGGCTGTAGGAGCTTGGGTTTATTTCTGGAACCTCTGCACAATTCCATTGGTCGGTGTGTTTTATGCCAGTACCATGCTGTTTTAGTTACTATGGGTTTACAATATAATCTGAAGTCTGGTGTTTTGATGTTTCAAACATTACTCTTTTGCTCAGGATCATTTCGACTATTCAGTCTTTTTTGCATTTATATATGAATCTTAGGATTATATTTTCTATTTCTGTGAATAATAGAATTTTGATGAGGATTTTGAATCTGTAGAACACTTGATTAACATTAAATTACCAATATTTTAAACAACACTGATTCAATTTTACAACTTTGTTTTTTAAAAAAAAATTACTTGTTTTTTAAAAATATTTTTATTTATCTGCAAGCAGAAAGAGAGAAGAGAGACAGAGAGAATGGGTGTGCAAAGGCCTCCAGCAGCTGCAAACTGCAGATGCATGTGCCACTTTGTGCATCTGGCTTTATGTGAGCACTGGAAATTTGAACTCAGGTCATTAGGCCTTTCAGGCAAGTGTCTTAACTACTGAACCATCTCTCCAGGTCCTCAAATTTACAACTTTCAATTGACAATCTTATACATGTATATAATTTATTTTAATCATAATCTCATCCCATTACTTCATTTTAAACTATTAATTTATTTATCAGATACAGAGAATGATAATACACCAGGCCCCACTGCTGCTATAAATGAACTCCAGGCACATGCTCCAACTTTGTTCATCTGGCTTTATGTGGGTACTGGGGTATTGCACCAGGACTGTCAGGCTTTGCAAGTAAGTGCCTTTAACTGTTGAGCCGCCTTTCCCACCCACATTACCTCATTTTGATTTTTATTCTGCTGATTCATGAACATGGGTTTCCATATTCTAGTGTCTTCTGTAATATTTCTGTGATGCTTTTATAGTTTTCATTGTAGGAGTCTTTAAAATCTTTACTTAAATTTATGCTTAAACATGAATGAACAAATCTCAAAATTATTAAAAGGAAAAAAAAATCAAATTAGAGCTGAAAACAATGAAATGAAAACTAAAATAACAATAAAAAGGATCAATAAAGCAGAGTTGGTTTCCTTGAAAGATACTCAAAATTGATAAATCTTTATAAAAACCAATTCAAAGAAATAAAAATGCACATTAATAAAATTAGAGACACAATAGGGTATTACAACAGATACCACTGAAATCCAGAGAGCCATCAAGAAGCATTTTAAAAACTTATATTTCAATAACTTACAGAATCTAGAAGAAATGGCAAGTTTTAAGATACATATGGCCTACCAAAACTGAATTATGAAGTTACAAAAACCCCTAGAGGGATTATTGCGGTAACCTTCTCATTGCTGGGCTAAACATCTGGCCAGAAGTAGCTTATAGGAGAAAGTGCACCATTTCAGGCTTACAGAATCCGAGGAAGTTCCATCAAGGCAAGGAAGCTAGAGCACTTCAGCATCCGCAGCAGAGAGAAAGGGAAGCCAACACCAGCAAGCATGATCAGCCAGACTTCAAACTGCCTCTTTATACACCTTCGGGCTGGATTATAAGATCTGCCCCCAGTGACACTTCCCCCAGCAGGCTGCTGGAGACTTAAGTTGCAGGCTAAGGGGAACATACATTCACATTCAAACCACCACATGATCAATAATTAACAAAAATATAGAAACAGTTATATAGAATGCTGTGTTGAAGTTATCTTCTCATTGCTGGGAAAAAATACCCAACCAAAAGTATCTGAAGGGAAGAAGGGGTTTATAACAGGCTTACAGTTTCAAGGTGAAACACATCATGCCAGAATGGGCTGACTCTTGCAAGAAGGATCCCCAAGTACCACCTCCAGCAAAACACCTCCTTTAGCAAGTCTCCACCTCCAAATGTGCCACAACTGGGAAGCAAGTAATCAAAAACTATGAGGCTGTGAAGGGTATCTCATTCAAACCACCATATCTTCCAACAAAGAAAACTCAAGAACCAGATAAATTCACTGTTAACTGCTATGAGACCTTTAAGGAAGAGTTAGACCTCAAACTATTCCATTAAATAGGAAGGAAAGACCACTTCAAACCCATTCTCCAAAGCCAGTATTACCCTGATGCAGAAACCATTTGTAAGCCCACAATAGTAAAAGAAAACTATAGACCAATTTCATTGGTGAACATAGTTGCAAAATAGGCTCAATAAAATACTTTTAAAGTGAATTCAACAGAGAGTGCTCATGAAAAAGATCAGATTCACTCTTAGAATGCAAGGTTGGTTTAACACATGCAAATCAGTAAACATAATATAGCATGTAAACAGAATCAAAAATCTTAGAATCATCTCAATGATTATAGAAAAATCATTCGATGAGATCCACATCTCTTCTTGATGAAAGCCCTGAAGAAATTAGACATGGAAGGGTCACACCTCAGTATAGTAAATGCTATATGACAGTTCTATAGCCAACATCATGCTAAATGGAATAAAGTCTAAAGCATTTCCTTCAAAATTAGAAGCAAGACACGATTGTGTATTGTTACCATTAGATTTCAATATAACACTTGAAATCTTAGAGCAAAATCAGTGGAAGCTATATGAAGATGAAAGGAAAAGTCCAATTATCCATGTTTGCACATCATGTGATTTCATACTTAAAAAAACCTAAAACTTCCACTAGAGAACTCTTAGATATAATTGACATTTTCAGGAAAGTAACAGGATACAAAATCAACATAGAAAAAACCAGTGGCTTTTATATATGCTGACAATGAACTGAAAAGAAGGTAGCACAATAGCCTAAAAATATGTAAACTTAGCTGAAGATGTCACAACCTTAGTTTTTAAACCTGTGGCATGGGAAAAATCATGTTACTTATTATCCATTCAACATTAATTTTCTTAAAGACATAATCCCGGGGCTGGAGAGGTGGCTGAGTGTTTAATGCACTTGCCTGAGAAATCTAAGGACCTGGGTTCGATTCCCCAGTACCCATGTAAGCCAGATTCATGTGCATCTATAGTTCATTTGATGGTCTGAAGAGCTGCAATGGCCCAGAAGCAGGTCCTGGATACTTCTGAGGACACATCCTTCTTTGTCCTTTTTGTTGTTCTAGTTCTTGGTTGAAAACGTTGAAATTTACTAAAAGGTACTGTAAGCAAATGATAAATATCATGCCCCACAATTAGAATATTCAAATTTAGCCATTTATCCTATTTTCTCAGATTTTTATGTTCAAAAGAAATGACACACTGCCAATATAGTGGAAGAGTTTCTTCTGGTTCTCTGGTTTTATCCTTTCTGTACTGCTCCAGGGGGCACTGCTGTATAGCTAGGAGGGTGACTTTACTCTCCAGGCCTTCATATTGCTATGATGTCTGCATTTGTCAAAGGCAGTATAGTATCATTGTTTCAGGGGACTTTTAATTTCGCAGGTTTCATCCTGGTTGTACTTTTGTGAAATTTACCTACCTGGCCTTGTTTTGGAGTTACAACCTATTATTCTGAACAGATATGGCTATTATTTTTTTAACTCATAGGCAGTCATATATATCTTTTTCTATTAATGAGAGGACATATTTCTTTCAATATTTTGATGTGTTTGTGGTTTTTCTCTAGGATATAGACAGAGGAGTGTAACTGCTTAGCATAAAGGAGATGTATTTCCTCCACTCTCTTCCTTTTCTTGCTTTTTCTTTTACTAGTGCACAAAACTAAAATGTTAATAAATTTTTCAGTATTAGCCAATACATAGTCCAATTATTTATAGATTCTATTATCTAGTTATCCATCCATCATCTATAACCTACCTACCTATCTACTCATCTATCCATATATATATATAGCTAACCATATGTAGCAATCACTCTTTTTGTTTCTGGGACAAAATATAAAAGCAGAAGCATCTCAGTTAAAAAAAGCATTTAAGCTGGATGTGGTGGTGCACGCCTTTAATCCCAGAACTCGGGAGGCAGAGGTAGGAGGATTGCCATGAGTTTGAGGCCACCCTGAGACTCCATAGTGAATTCCAGGTCATCCTGGGCTAGAGTGAGACCCTACCTTGAAAAACCAAAAAACAAAAACAAAAAAAAGCATTTATTTCTGACTTACAGTTTTGAGGGTAAGCTTTATCATGGTGGGGAAAGCATGGCAGGGGAATACAGCCAGGTACCACATTTTAACATTAGCAGGGGGAAATAGAGAGAGTGAGCTGAGGGCAGCTAGTGGGGTTGGGCTATAACATCCCAAGGCCTACCACAAGTGATGCACTTTCTCTAGTATGGGTCCACCTCCCAAAGGCTCTACCAGTTTTGATTACATATAAGTTTATCTCACACACATATGAGGCTATGGGGGACATTTTACATTCAAGCCACTATACACTCTTGACTATCTTTATGATACAAAGTGCATTCAAAAAGTCCCCATAGTCTTTACCAATCCCAACACTATTCAAAAGCCCAAAGTGCCATCTTACGTCCAAGTCACTTACATATTTACAACGCATAATGGCACAGAATAAACATTGCTATTCTGAAAAGGAGGAATGGGGACACAAATGGAGACTGGACTGATGCAAGTGGTGAAAAACAGCAGGACAAACATCAGTTCCTGTAGCTCCTTGTCCAGTCCTGGAACTTATTTCAAAATCATGTAGACTCCAAAAGACTTGGATAACTTTTCCCCTCCAGCTGTGACACTAGCATCCAGGGCAAAATCCACATCGAACAGACAGACGTCCTTGGTGGTCTTCCCATGGTCCCGGCATCTTCAGTGTCCTGGAATCTCCATCCCAACCCATTTGTTCATCTTCACAGCTTCATGCAGTGGCCTCTTTGCATGGATTTTGACCTTTTCTTACACTGCCCAGCCTCAGCAGATCTTTAGAACTGTAGTACAATCCATGACCCTGAATTTCCTGCACTTTTAATACTTATTGAGGCCACCCTTGAGGAAACTTCATCAGCACCCTTCCTTCGGACTTCCTCCTTTTATTTTATTTTTTTATTTTTTTATTTTTTAAATTTTTTAATTTATTTATTTGAGAGTGACAGACAGAGAGAGGAAGAGGCAGATAGAGAGAGAGAGAGAGAATGGGCACACCAGGGCCTCCAGCCACTGCAAATGAACTCCAGACACATGCGCCCCCTTGTGCATCTGGCTAACATGGGTCCTGGGGAAACGAGCCTCGAACCGGGGTCCTTAGGCTTCACAGGCAAGCACTTAACCGCTAAGCCATCTCTCCAGCCCTGGACTTCCTCCTTTTAAAAGAACAGCACTCCTATTAGATTGACCCTCAGTGGACTTGATCTCATCCTCAGAACATCTTTCTTAGTGTTCCTATGCAGAGCAGCTGGCCCATCCTCAGTTGTCGTAATCTGCTTGACAATCACAGCTGAATGGGTTGCAGTCTCTAGGCCTGGGACCTGAACCTTTTGCATTTCTTCCTGGACCAGTCCTTACATTCTTCATTTAATATACTCTGTACTTTCCTCTGTCAAGCACACTAGTCCATTACTTTTAAATTCAACCTTGCTCAAGGTCTCTGGACACTAGCAGAATGCAGCCAGCCTTCCTGCCAGAACATCTCATGAACTTCCTCTAGCACATTTTCTGACAAAGTCCTTTACCCCCTCTGAACTTTCATATGATGAGTATACATAGTGCACACTTCTCTCTGCATTTAGGTCTTTGAAACTCTCACAAGAATTGTCCATTAAGTTCTTATAGTATTTTAAAACTTCCTTACTCTAAAGTTCAAATCCTTTTATATTCCTCCTGAAAACCAGTTCCTAAAGACTAAAAGCCACATGATGAGGTTTATCTCAGCAATACCCCACTTCTTGGTACCAATTTTCTGCAGCAATTACCTTCTCATTGCTGTGGCAAAAACACCCAACCAGAGGCAGGCTATGGGAAGAAAGAGTTTATTTCCAGCTTGAAATCTTGATACATGTCAGATAGAAGTTACCTTTGTGACCAGCCCTCTTGTATTAGTCAGGGTTCTCTAGTACAAAGTTCTGAATCCATCTGTATCCCAGGGCTCACTGATTTGTTAAACTTGCTAGCCAGTAAGACCTAGAGATCCTCTTATCTCCGCTGCCCCAGTACTGGAATTATAGACATGCACCACTATGTCCACCTTTCATGTGGATGCTGGGAATCCTAAATCAGGTCCTTATGCTCGTGCAGCAATTGCTTAATTGCTTTGCCCACTGAGCCAACTCTTCAGGCACACTCCCTGTGCTCTTATTCCTGCTTCGTAAACATCCTCTTTCCCAGTAAAGATTCATGACGGACACTCGTCTTTGCCCAGGGGAAACACGAACATGAACTCAGGAGTCATTAAAATGGCTCCTGCAGAATCTGGCAGGGATGGGATGGGGGATGCCCTGCTTGCGCTAAACCACCACCATCCCTGTCACTCCAGCCAGAGTCCCCACTGTCTCCATGGCTGTCATTCCTGTCTCACGGATGATGAGAGCAAAGCCGCAGCCTGAGATGGCTCATTGGAAGCTAGAAAGTGAGAAGCAGGAAGGGAGGAAGATCTGGATTCTAATTCTGCCCTGTATGGCTCCAAACCCTGTCCTTTCCTTCTCCACTCCATCCCTGTGTTGAAGTCTAGATGTCCTTATGGGTGTGTTGTGTGACCGTGGCAGGATTGAGCCTGATGATTTCCAGACCTCTCCCTTGCTCTGGTAGTGCTCCAGGAGGCCGGTCCTCTTCCTGCTGTTCCTTCTGAGTGCTCTGCATACGCAGCCCCGGCATGGTGGGCATCCTTCAGGTAAAAGGCCCGAGTCTGAGGCTGAAAGATGGGTGAGCCTGGGAAGAGGGAATGAGCTTGGTGCTGGGCTCAGGGGCTCCCGGCACCTTTTAACTTTTCACCTCTCCCCTGGCATGGCTGCGTGCTTCCTACAGAGGTGCACACTTGCAAAGTGCACAAATTGAGCACAACTCAGTGTTTATGGCCATGTGAAGGCTAGAGAGTGCTGTTTTATATGTCCGTTTGCATGCCTCTAACATCATAGAGGCTGAAATGAAGTCTGTGCAAGAGAGAATGCTCACAAGCACAGGCAAGAATTTCCTGCAGAGGGCTTAGCTCTGACTTTGACAGCTCACTATGCCGTGATAAAGATATCATACACTGACCATCTCACTCAGCCTGGAGCCCCAAACAAAAGTGTTGTGTTATTTGGCCCCTGAGAACTAAGTTTCCCTTTTCTGGAAAACTGGGTGTAGAGTGTGGGACTGCATCAACTGATCACAGTGGGAACTGGAGCCTGGCATACTCTACCTCCAAGCAGGTTAGCTCTTGCCCTGTCCCAGAATATCAGAGCCGGGCAGGCTTCTCTGTCCAAAACAATGGCCTGTGAGACATGATGTGAGGCATCTCTCTGAGCTGGGTCCCTTTCTCTACCTTGGGTTCTGCTGCTCCTCTGGTCTACAAAGAACTTCAGGATTCTTTGTCCTGCCTGAGGGGAGGTAAGTGAGGTGCTCTGGTAGCCATGTTGGTAGCTATGACAATGCCTGCCCTGTACCAGGCCCCAGAAGGCCTCCACATCCATAGTGCGGCTTTGCCAAAGGCTGAGTGAGAATGGAATGACGGAGCAGTGACTTTCCTGAGCGCGTGCTGCCACCCCTCCCGGGGCTGTTACAGAGCTGTGGCTATGCCGTACATCATGATCACCTGCATTGCTTGCTGGAGTGTTCTTCCTGGGACCTGTGTGCTGCATGTGGCTAGCCATATTTGGACAAGGATAGCTGTGAATGCCGTCTAATACAAAATAAAAACCTTACCCCAAACATCAAGAGGTTTTTTTATGACTTTGTTGTAACTCAGTTGTGTGTTTCTGAAGTCTGAACTCTGCAGATGGCAACGTTGTTTCATGATGTCAAAAGGTCTGTCATGAGCCGGGCGTGGTAGCGCACGCCTTTAATCCCAGCACTCGGGAGGCAGAGGTAGGAGTGCAAGTCTACACTGAGACTACATAGTGAATTCCAGGTCAGTCTGAGCTAGAGTGAAACCCTACCGCGAAAAACCAAAAAAAAAAATAAAAATAAAAAAAAAAAGGGTCTGTTATGGAGCTGAGCATGGTGGCGCACACTTTAATCCCAGCACTCAGGAGGCAGAGGTAGGGGGATCACCACCCTGAGACTACCTAGTGAATTCCAGGTCCGCCTATGTTGGAAAGCCAGTGAACCAACAAAAAAAAGGTCTGTGATGGCTGCTAGAGTGTCTGTTTACCTGGTGTCCCCTCCAAACCCAGCTCTCCCGAGCCTGCTTGGCTTGGGTTGATGACCATGTCCTCCATTCAACCTTTCCCTTTCCCTTGAACTTCTGACTGTGGGGAAAACCATCTTTGTCATTAAGCCACCGGTCTATGGCAGTTCATGAAGACAGTCCAAACAGATCAGCACAGAGCACGGGCCCAGGCGTGGAGGGGCTGGAAGAACAGGAGGTGGGTGCAGGGATTTGAGGGAAGAAACAAAGTGGGGTGGCAGGAGGCAGGCAGATTTAGGCACAAGGAGCGGTAAGCCCCAAGCTGGACATGCAAGAAGTGCCGCTCACTGGAATTACTAGAGAAAGGCCTGTACGCAGGGTCTGCATGTGTGTGTGTCTGTGTGTGTGCGTGTTTGCAAGTGTGCATGTGTGCATGCACAATTCTTTCTCACTGGACCGCATGTGCAGAAGGCTGAGGTGACCACAGCTGCATCTCACACCTTGTCCGCTCGTAGATGGGCAAAGTGCTTCCTTCCATTGACTTCTTTGTGTCTCACCCTTGTCGTGTGCTCCCACTGTAGGCTTTGGCTTTCACCTGTGTCTTTTCCATGGTGAAGTGTGTGCTACTATGTCCATGGAGGTAGTTTACATTTTCCATAGGGCACATTAGGTGTGAATGGGCCATAGATCTGACTTCCTCCCTTCCCTGGTCTTCTCCCTCCTTCCCTTACTTCTTGCCTTTCTGTATGGGATATTAAGGTCTACCACATTCCTATGTAGTAATGAATAGCATCATGTGTCTGTGTGTCTTAGCTGTATTCAGAAAGGGTCTCACTTGGTATTCCATGCTGACTTGTAACTTACTATGCAGCCCAGATTACCCTGAAACTTGGGGCAACCCTCCTGTCTCAGCCTCCCAAGCTCTGACGTCAGTGGCTCTGGTCACTTCTGATCGCTACTCTACACCCAGGGTCTGGCATTTCTCATCCATCCCCACAGTGGCTGACAGCCAGGTTGCCTTGCTCTCCCTGCATGTTATCTGATGTCTAGGGGAGGGTAACAGGAGCCATGGGCAGGGCAAGATGGGGGTGGGTTTCCTTCAAGACAAGGGGGAAGAAGGAGGCACTGTGCTGTGTGACTTCTGCAAGGGACTGTGAGTAAATACATCTGCCCAGGGCCAGGACCAGTCCACGATCACATGATGCAGGGAGGCGTTGGAGGCCCAACCTTCAAAATACCCTTGGATCTCACTTGTGAGCTGGAGTGACCTGACCTACCCAGATGCCCAGCTGGCCTCCCTCCAATAGATGTCTTTCAAATACTCCCTGGTTATTTATTTGGTGGGGTGCAGAGTAGAAATTACTTTTATTAGTAAAAACTATGCACCTCTCTATGTTCCAAATAAGTTATTTATTGCTTGCATTCATTATAGGTATTTTACAAAGCAGACAGTATCTTGGGAGGCATATTAAAGAATTTGAAGTGTAGATAATCAAAGCAAGCCCTCCTTTGGGGAAGGCGGCCTGGAATCCTACCTTGCTATGTGTCTGATTCTCTGCTGGCTGCAATGAGCAGTTTCTCATTCCCCCATCTCTGCTGGACCAAGTCTGTGCAGTTTGCTGAGCCTGGAGCAGATGCACCCGGCAAAGGCAAGTCGAGAGGGAGCAGGGCTTAATGGCCATTCCTAGCTGCTCTCATCAGGAGAACACTAAAGGTTCATCTTCCCATATGTGAACTTTCATGTGTGCAGGCTTGGGGTACCCGGCACTGGATATCTGATTTGTGCCCATGATGGTTTTGTGCCCCAGGCAGATGTGGCTGGCCACACTTCACACACCACCATCGTCCTCATTTTACAGCCTGGATGTCGAATAACTTACCAAAAGTCACATAACAACCAGGTGACCAGGTGGGATTTGATAGCATCCAATAGGAGCTCAGACCCCACTTTGCCTTGAGCCCCCAGGTGTGCTCTCCGTGTCTTTCCTTTTCTTGTCTCCTGGTGCTTTGATTTTGGGCCTTGCTGATGCCAGCACAGGGCTGGGCAGTCCCAAAGTGTGCCTTTCAGAAGACACAACACAAGTCCGGACACCTCCTCTGGGAAATGCAGGCATTCTAGGCTTCTTCCCTTTCTTTAACTTTCCTCCAAACTCCCAAGAGCCAGGTACCCAACAAGGAGGAACAATGCCTGTGTCTTACAGCCACTGAAATGACTCGAGCTATCTACTCTTCAGCCGGCACACCCCGCCTAGCCTGCCCTTCCCATGGGCCCGCTGCACAGCCCACTGTACACTGGATAAAGAGGAGCCTTGTCAAGTCGTTTCAATTCTGAAGGCACAGATGGAAGTGTCCCCTTGGAGGGAGCCCTGGATCCAATTCTCCCAAAATTCTGGAGCTCATATCTCACAGTCTGGGTCCAGCAGTGAGCTCCTCTGGCAGGCCAGGATAGGAAGAGCTCACAGATCACTGTCTCCTAGAGGAGTTGCCAGGGCACCAAGGAAGTCCAGGCGTCAGGGGTTCCCTACCCCAGGGAAATGTGCCATGATGGCTGTCATCTCACACAGCCAGGGCAGAGCTCCTCCCCTCCCAGAACCAGTGGTTTCATGCTTGGTTGGTAAGTGCTCTGTCACTGAACTATATCCCCACCCTCTTTTTACTCATCTTCACCAGTAGCTGGAATAACAGGCATGTGCCACAAGGCTACCAAGAGGCTCTATTGGCTCTCCCACTTCCCTGACAAGGATGCAGGTCATAGCCATGCACCCAGATAGTGGCTGCAAGGGGCTCGGACCTCAGCACCAGGCGTTTCTCCACCTAAGCACTGGAGGATGGTTCTAAGTTCTTGGAATTTGGACCCCACTGGGCTCATGCCGTATTTCCTGCAGATAAAGCGCTCTCGCAAAGGAAGTCTGGCACTTTAGTGATTGGGGTGTCTAATCTAAATGGTCTTCAAAATTGTCACAAAGTATCAAGAGCAATTTGGGTGTCCAACTATAGGGGTTTGGTCAGAAGGCAGGTTTCTCCTGCGGTGTGGGATGGACCTACATCATGGCTTCTGCCCAGAGGGCCTTTCTGTGACACCAAGTGCCACTGTCCTCTGTGCTGGTGTGCAGACCGCATGGCTTTACGCACAGGAAGCGTGCAGCCTGGCACGTCTTCCCCTCACTGAAGCCCATGCGCCGGTTCTGATTTGTACTTTGTCTACGTTGCCCCCAGTCACTCACTCTCTTTTCTCTTCTCTCAACCCCTGACCCTGCCATCTTCTTGCCATCTGGGTAGGAAGGGACCACCCCCACTGAGTTGTGGGGACCCAAACACAAGCACATCCTCTCTGGTCCTTATTTTGCTCATTGCTGCAAGAAACGCCTGACAAAAGCACCTTAGGAAGGAAGGGCTTGTTCCAGCCTGCAGTTTGAGGCTCCAGCCCGTCATGGTGGGGGAGGTGAGCAGCAGCCACGTTGCATTTGTGGTCAGGAAGCAGCAGAGGTGAACGCTGGCTCCCCACTTGCATTCTCCTTTTTAGTCAGCTCACAGTTAGGGTGGGTTTTCTCACCTCAATTAGCCTAATCTAGTGGTTAAAACCTGAGGACTGGAGTTTGGAACCAGAACTCATGTAAGGACAGACACAAGTAGTACATGCATCTGCATTTCCAAAATGCCTATGGGAATGGGAGGCAAAGTCAACAAAAAATGAGAGACCCGTCTCATGCAAGGTCGAATGGCAAGGACCAAAATCCCAAGGTTGTTCTCAGATCTCCATACATGAACTGTGATTCACACACACACACACACACACACACGAGAGAGAGAGAGAGAGAGAGAGAGAGAGAGAGAGAGGAATTTCACACAAACATGCTGAGATTTATTTCCATGATGATTGTACATCCTGTCAAGGTGACAACTGAAATTAACTATCACATCCTCTGAGAATCACCCACAGTCATGTTATCTCATGCAGCCCCACAACCTCCTAATGAAATAGAAGGAACTGTGCCCACCTAGCAGCATGGAGAAATGAGGCTCTGTAAGATGAGCTGAATGCTAGGATCCATGTTGAATGTCTGCCTTGAATCCCCAACAACCCTGTGTGCACAGGAGGAAGGACGTGGCAGGTAGAGCCCACTGCCGCATTGGCCCTGAAATGTATGGCACTCAGTCGTCCTGTGAAGCCACTAACACCAGCTAGGGACCAGCAGGCCATTGAGGAGGATCCATAGAGTGGTGGTGATAAGGGGCTCTACCCCAATATAGTCATAATGGACACTCTGTGGATAGCTTCTCCAAGTCTGCCTCCCTCATCTGTAAGGGGGGCTGATGGTCTCCACAGCCCATGGGTTGTTGAGATGTTTACCTGGGCAGCGTGCAGCAAACCCTAGGCTGGAGACTGGGTGGCTGTGTGTTGTACAGGGCAAGGCAGCAGGGTGGCATGGGGTGCCTGCCCTGGAGATGGGGCTGGAGAGGGCTGTGCTAGCCCTCAGCTTCCTCCCCTGAGGTGGTCACCCAACCCAGCTTTTCTTTTTAGACTCCACTGGGGGGTCTCAGGGGCTCCAGCAAATTCCTGTCTAGTCAGCAGCTCTTCACCATCTCTGTCTGACCAGGACCCAGGAAAATGCAGCCATGGTTTCTCCTTGCTCCCAATGAACCAATAACCTTGAAAATATGAAAATAAAATGTCTGTGGCTCCCACCACCTTGTAAGGCTGCGGGGACTCACAGACATTATAAAACATCAAATTAGATGGAAAATTGCCTGAGGTCCCTGTAAACGAAAATTACTCTTTTTTATAAGGGGAAAAAATGACCCTTATAATGGCAACAAACAATCTGGGGTTCTTCCTTTTAGGAGCCAACTCACATATTTGCTCATTCTCCTCCCTGGCCCCAGCCAATATTTTTATGGCACTGTGTTTTGCACACTTCCACATGACTTAACCTGAAAATGAGCTTCTGCCTCTATCTTTGATTCCCCTGCCCCTGCCCCCACCCAGTGTTAGCCTCCTGGTTGTAGCTGCTGAAGGCTTGACACTGGGCCCTGGGTGACTCATGCTCTGTGACTTCAGGCTTGTTGCTTGACTTTCTGTGCCACATTTTGTTCTTCCATTCAAAAAGAGGGTCGGGCTGGATCAGGTGAGGCACCCTAGGTGTCTCTGGGTGCTAGCAAGGTGACGTCCCTGTGAGTTCCCTCACCCCTTACAGGGTCAAGCCAGGCCCCATGTCCACTCATTCATGTTCATGTGCCGACATAAAACCCTAGTAAATCCAGATAGAAAGTGGTGCATGCGGGCTGGAGAGATGGCTTAGCGGTTAAGCACTTGCCTGTGAAGCCTAAGGACCCCGGTTCAAGGCTCGATTCCCCAGGACCCACGTTAGCCAGATGCACAAAGGGGCGCTCGCGTCTGGAGTTCGTTTGCAGTGGCTAGAAGCCCTGGCGCGCCCATTCTCCTCTCTATTTCTCTCCCTCTTTCTCTCTCTGTCTGTCGTGCTCAAATAAATAAATAAAAAAAATTAAAAAAAAAAAAAAGAAAGTGGTGCATGCATCTGTGATCCCGAGACTTCTATGACAAGAGACCCTGTCTCAAAGTAAGTGAAGAACAGGCACCTTGAAGTTGTCCTTTGACTTCCACACATGCACCATGGTGTGCACGTGCACATGCACGTGCACACACACACACACACGTGCACATTAGAACAAGATTCAAACCCTAAGATGCCTTTCTTCTTGCCTCGGGTGCCTCGAGTATTTTGGTGATGAGCTAGGAGGCAAAGATGCTGCCTGCCCTGGCTTATAGTCACTCAGCTGGAGAACATGTGGCAGCCTCTGGAGACAGTCTGGACTGTCATGGTGAGTGGGCGCCTGGGGCTGCTACTGTATCCCACAGTGCACAGCATGGTCCACGGCACAGGGTGGACTGCCCCAGAGGTCCTGGGGCCCAAGGCTGAGGACACTGGGGAGGACCACATGGGGGAGTCTAATCTAGTTAACTCTGGCCTGGCTCCCATGATGCAAAGTGGTGCCCTGGCAGGTGATCCTCTAAGTCACCTCCATGATGTGTGTGCGGACTGACCTTCGTAGGGCCAAGAGAAACTCAGACACCTGCTCCAAGCCCCTGCTAGGGATACAGACACGGGGAGGGGTTTTGTGTTGGGAGCCAGGGATGAAAGTATGGTGGGTGGGCCTGGCCTGGGTGTCTTGGGCTGGTTCATGAGGCCTGGCCTGTGTCTCCTCCTGGGTCAGACATAAGGACAGCATCCCTTGTGAGATGGAAGTGACTCACACTCACTCTCTCCCACACCATTTGCTTCTTGCAGTTAGGAGGAAATAAACCAAATACTAAAAATGCGAAGAAGGGGGCTGGAGAGATTGCTGAGTGGTTAAGGAGCTTGCCTGCAAAGCTTTACATCCCAGGTTCGATTCCCTAGTGCCCATGTGAAGTCGGATGCAAAAAGTGCCACATGCATCTGGAGTTCTCTGTCTCTCTCACTCTGCTCACAAATAAATAAATAAAAATATTAAAAATTGTGAAAAAACACAAAGAAGAAGTCAGGTATGATGGCACAAGCTGTAATCCCAGCGCCTGGGAGCAGGAAAGAGGACCAGGAGCTTGAGGCCAGCTGGAGCTACATGGGACGCTGTCTCAAACTATAACAAAAAATAACAAGGGAAGTAGAGTCGGGGGAGGCTGAGGAGTAGGAGGAACTGTGTGTCTATGCGTCACCTCACCCCTCCCCTCAGCGACTGTCTCTGGTCTGTACAACGGGCCAGTGGCCAGGACTCCTTACACTAAAGGTCAGGCCTCTTTCTCCTACCAGCGTAGGGCCCAGTGTGCCTATACTCTGGGCTAGCAGGCTTTCTCAGCTCATTTGAGTCTCAAATTTGTGAATCTGCAGTTTGAAACAGCCAAAGGGTCAATTTGTCCCACCTCCAATGCAGAACTGTCCTTGACTTCCTTCTCCAAAGATGACCTCTTGTCCCTTTCTCTCTGCTGTGGATCCTCAGAGGACACCAGGCTCACCATCTTAGTTGCAGAGGGCTTTGTTAGGCGGAAGGACCAACACAGTGAGGTGGGGGTGTGGAGCAGAAAACTTCTACTCATCCAGGTTAGAAGATCTGAGAATTGTCCTTGGCATTCCTCTGTCCCTCTACTGACCCATCTGGCCTGTTGGCTCCACATACCCTCCCACTTCCTCTTCCTCCCTCCAGCTTCCAGGGCGCTTTCTGCACCCCAGGCCTCCTTGCTACCCCGCCTCCCTCTGCACCTGCTGGTTCAGATCAGTAGCTTCTGTACTGACACTTCCTGTGCTCGGACACCCCTCACTCATGTGGTAGCCACCACCCACCCAGATGTCCCCTCCTGGCGGGTGCTGAGCCCACACCTCGCATCCTGAGCCTGAGCCTACAGTAGGGTTTCACAGCTGTAAAATGGGGTGTTGTTAGTGCTGTGCAGATGCAGCCAGGTGTCATTCAGGACATTGGCCGCTAGAGGGCAGCAGCACTTTTCCCTCTGCAGCCACGCAGTTTAGCCCAGGGCGCCATGAGCCCCTCAGTTTAGGCACCCAGGGTTATGACTGGATTTCCTCATTCATTCCAGAAGAAGCTTTGCTAGAAAGGTCCAGCCTGGGCTTCGTTACCACCACACCCTGCCCTGCACCCTGTATGCTCTGCTGCACCCGTGGGGTGCAAGTACTAATGTGGGTCCCTGTGTCCTTGGTTAGAGCTCTGTTAAGCTGACAGGAGGGAAATGAGAACGTCAGTGATTGTGGGGATTTGTAATGTTGCAGTGCCACAGATTATCTTGGGCTGTCTTCAGCACTTTAATTGTTCATTTATTACCCACTCTGTGTAACCTCTTTGTGACTATTAATTATTAGAATGCATGGCAAGACCCCTAACTTCTACCTTCACAAAAGCTAAGAATGTCATCAGATAGCTTCTGTCACTGAGACACTTAGGGTGACTGGGTGGCCAAAAGTAAAGTCAGGAATGTCCTTAAGTCTGCCCGTGCAAATTCCACTTTGCTAGAGATCAAAGGATGATCTGGCTTCTTATCTTTTGTCTAAAGGAGTTCCCTAGGTCTGTTTTTCCACAAATAACCTGAGCCCCTCCTGGGAGGGAGGTCCCCTTTCCTAGAACTTAAATCTTATCCTGACATTGTGGTTGGTCAAGTTCAGTCCCCTGAATTTAGGGTCATGGCTGGCCTCCTGAGCCATCCTCTAGCCCAGACCACCAGCTGAGTCTGGCTCACCTGCACGGGAAGGCAAAGCCACCTCAGTAAGGTTATGAATAGATGTGCACCAGGGGACAGGCTCCTGAGCTTCCAGGTTCGGCTAAGCTTCCCTGACTCAGCCTGGCTGGGCTGGGCCGAGGGGAGCTCCAGCCCCTTTACTCCCACATGGGCTCTCTGTCCCCTTCGGCCTGCCACAGGGCAGGAGCTCTCTGTGTTTTCTCCTCTTTCCCTCCCTTAATCTAATAAAGCCTTGGTGGGTAAGCAATGGCTTTCTGATTGGCCAAGAGATCTGCTCAGTGGAAAGAAACCCATGGCTGGAACTGGGAACCAGGTGAGAGTCCCATGGAGATCAAGATTATGGTCTCCAATGACACTGTCACACTGGTCTTTAGCCCAAAGAGGGGCTGTATCCATGAAAACCTCTCTAAATTAACAACGCTCATCCTCTTTAACCTATGCTGACCTCACTCTCCATTGGAGAACCTGTTTTTCCCTTCCAGGAAGCAGCCAGAACCAAGGACAACCAAAATCTATCAACAAGACAAGAACGGATAGCTGACTCCCTGGCAGGAGATGAACCACCCCTCACACAGCAGCCAGGGCCCGGGTGAAACCACAGAGGAATTGGCGAGATGTGCTGTTTCCATGGTGAGCCTGACAACCTGTGACAGGGTGGTAGAGACAGACACTGAGGATGCTCAAAACACACCAAAACACAAATCTAGAAGCTGCTGGGAGTGCAACACTCTTAAAGTACACCCACCACAGCTCAGGGAATTTTGCAGAAGAGGGGGCTGCAAGACTGTAAAAGCCACAGGGTGGGAGGGAATATCCAGAGGCATTTCCCCACCTCACAATGACTGACTGCTGCTCTCATCTCATAACACAACCCCACAGTGAACACCAGCAACCTCAGTGAGGAGGGTTCCCAGTGGAGTGGGGCCAGGAAGGAGGGAAATGATGGTACCAACATATGATGCGTCCATACAATGTTACTACTTAAAAAAAAAATACAGGGCTGGAGATATGGCTTAGCGGTTAAGCACTTGCCTGTGAAGCCTAAGGACCCTGGTTCGAGGCTCAATTCCCAAGGACCCACGTTAGCCAGATGCACAAGGGGGCGCACGCATCTGGAGTTTGTTTACAGAGGCTGGAAGCTCTGGCGTGCCCATTCTCTCTCTCTCTCTCCCTCTCTCTCTCTCTCTCTGCCTCCTTCTCTCTGTCGCTCTCAAATAAATAAATAAACAAACAAACAAAATTTAAAAAAAAAAACAAAACATCATGTACATGGTATTTTTGGGTAACCTAAATCTGTATTTCTGGGCCATTGGTTACTCATATTTGGCTCCAGAATGAACTATCTCTTGTTCCCTTTAAGGGGAGATGTATGGGTTCTGCATTGACACCCTGAGTGCTGGCCCCACCCCTAGGTGTTCTCCATGTTCTCCTCACACATCACACCACTCTGTTGAGTGATTGTCATTACAGGTCAGGGTGCAAAGCTAGGACTTGAGCCCAGATACCGCACAGCAGAGTTTATCCTCTTATATGGAATCATGCTGCATGGGCCTGCTGTGGGTCAGTACACACTGTCCCTCAGGGGTGACGACGACACCCTTTGTCCCTCACATACCTTCCTGCACCTCCCCTGCATGCTGTGCCGGGCTGCTTCAGGTGCTTGATACCTTCTCCAGGAAGTCCCTTCGGTTGCTGGCCAGGGTTCCTGCGCCCCGTGAGGAGGTGTTCCAGCTGCATGTGGCCTCCTTTGGCTTATTCTCAGCGCCAGGCTTTCTCAGGTCTATGCAGGGCCTGTGTATACCCACTCACTGGCTTGCCACCCACCCCTATGTGATGGCACACACAGGTGGGCATCGTATCATTTTATGTATATATATATGTGTGTGTGTGTGTGTGTGTGTGTGTGTGTGTGTGTGTGTGTATGTATATATCTAGAGGAGTAATGGGCAGGTTGTGTTGACTTTCAGGTCAAAATGAACCCCAGTTTGTATACAAAGTGTCCCCAACCCTGTCTCCTGCCCATCTGAACCCCACCCTCAGCCTAAGAGTGCCAGCATTTAGCTTTTCCATTCCCAAAACGTGGGACATAAGGAGACCTTGTAAAGTGAGAGGTGAGAAAACACAGGCATAAGGGAGGAGGGTACAAAGGGGATGCAGGGTGAAACCTGTTACGTCACACAGCCCAGGCTTCACCTGAAGGCTCCACTTCATAGTCACTAAGGTGGAGAAACTGGCTTTGTTTGGGCCACAGCTCAGGTAGTTCGGAAACATGAATGTGACACCGATGTACGTTCCTGCCCATGCTCCGTACACTGCAGACCATGACAGAAAAGCAAGACGAGAGGTGCACAGCAAGGATGGGGTGGCCCCAGCTCTGAGGCTCTGAGAGATGGGCTCACGGACCCTTCCACGGAAGCGCACCCTTGGGCTGTGCCCATGCTTGGAAGGGCCGCTTGTCCCCAGGCCTAGCCTCCTTACAGAAAGCACCCCTGGGGACACCCATAAGCAAGGCTCCACTTTATGGCACCAGAGCTGCCACCCTCTCTAAAGTTGCCCTGGCTTTGTATGTGCATGCTCCACCCCGAGGCCAGGCTGCAGCCCGGAGAACGAGCCAGGAGAGAGCTTATCAGCGATGCCAGGAGGCCTGGGGCACTGATGAGAGGGACACAGGATCATCCCCGCTGGCAGCACAGAGGGCCTGTGGTGGGGAGCTCTGAAGGAACAAAGGGATAGGAGAGGATCTGGAGTCCCGTCCCTTGTGGCTCCTAACCCTCTATCACGCTCTGCCTTGGAACAGGGCTGTCAGTAGGACGCTGTGATGCTGTGGCTGCAAACAGACTTGCTGGCATCCAAACGACCTGCAGGTCCATTTTCTTTGCTCAGGGAGCCCTTGCCTGACATCTTGCCTTCCCGAGGTGAAGCTGAGCTACAATACCGGGCTAATTCTGCAGTAATGGCACCTTGGTTGTCTCCCCACATGTAATCAAAGGAGTAGCGTTCCCTTGAACACGCCTCAGTCCTGCTGTGCTCTGGTACATTCATTCCCTTCCAAGTGCTTACCTGACTCACCGCAGAGGCAGGTGGTCCCAGGGGAGGACGGGAAGTGGGCTCTGGCTGGGAGTCTCCGGGGAGAGTTGGAGAACACTGGACTTTGGGGTGGGGTGCAGAGAGGTTGTTCTATGGATCATGAGTTGGGGCAGCAAGGGATTGAAGAAAGCTGGGAGGTTCTCACTGAGGTCGTGAACTGGAGCAGGGTACTGTCACAGTTGACTTGAGGAAGCTGATATGCAGGGAACAGAGAGGTGTCTGTGTGGAGTAGCAGGATACAAAGGTGGGAGAGGTGGCGCGTCTCGTGGTGCGCAGTCAGTCATTTTCTTGTCTTATTGATGGATCTCAACTCTCCTCTGGTTTCTCTGGCACCTGTAAAATAAAGGATATTCTCCAACCAAGAGCGAGTACAGCTTGGGTTAAAGGGAGTGTGCAAAGTTACTTGAGAGACTTTTTGTGTGCAAACCCCTCTTCTTCTCCAGAGAGCAGTGAGGCTTCTCTCTGAAGCCTGTGAGCTTCCTGACCGTGGGATTCTGACTTGGTTTCCAGTACCAGATATAAGTTCTCTCCCACTGAGCAGGCCTCATGTCCAATCAGAGAAAAGTTGTTTACCTGCACAGCTGTGTGCCACTACTGCGCAAGTGTGTACTTCTTGCCTGGCTGGTTGGTTTCATAAGTCTGCAGGGTTCTCTGCTGTTGGTGACCATTTTCTCCCAGCAACTCCCATAATGTTTTCCAGCACTATGGAGGGTATCCAGGAGGGAGCTAGTTTCCCTTTTGGTTCCAGCATGGCATTCCGATGTCCTGTGACTGTGGTCTGTGGTGTCTTCAGCAACAGGGTCTTCTTACCTTTCAGCTCTGACAGGTAATCAAGTGTTTTGGAACTGGCCTTGTTTTGAGGACCTCATGGGTCTTCCTGGCCAGCTGCTCACTGTGGGGGACAACCTAACTCTGGGCTTGTGAATTACTGGCCAGAGTTCATGATTTTAAGACTACTAAGCTTTTGCCACTTTCTGTCCCAACTGTCCTCCCTCCCCCTTTATTGGTGGTTATATCTTGTAGAATGCTAGTCAAAATTAGGATTTCTATGGAACTGATTTGTGTTGTCTTAACTTCTGTGTAATTCTTTCCCCACCCTCCCTATTCCCATCCCTCCAAGACCCCCTCAATATTCTGCCTTCACCTAGCTTGTCAGATAACTCCTCCTCTCCCCTCTCCCACTATTCTCATTCTAGTTTTATGCCCATATTTCTGGTGCTAACTGCCATTTTCACTCATCTTTAAATCATTTTTTATTTATTTATTTGAGTGACAGAGAGAGAAAGAGGGAGAGAGAGTATGTGTGTGTGTGAGAGAGAGGAAGAGAGAGAATGGGCATGCCAGGGCCTCCAGCCACTGCAAATGAACTCCAGACGTGTGCGCCTCCTTGTACATCTGGCTAACGTGGGTCCTGGGGAATCGAGCCTCGAACTAGGGTCCTTAGGCTTCACAGGCAAGCGCTTAACCACTAAGCCATCTCTCCAGCCCTTCACTCATCTTTCATTAATCCCAGTTAGGAAACACAGATGAGAAAGTACATGAGGTGTTTGTCTTCTTTGCTGGTGTGACCTTGCTTGGAATGATTGTTTTTCCAACTCCATTTACCTGCAAATTTTATTATTTTATTTCCCATTATTGCTGAATAGAATTTCATTGTGTATATGTACCACATCTTCATTATCTGTTCATCAGTTGATAGGTCTCTGGGCTGATTCCAGTTCCTAGCTATTATGAATAGAGCAGCAAAACTCATGGCTGAGCAAGAATCTCTGTAGTAAATAGTAGAGTATTGGGCTGGAGAGATGACTTAGTGGTTAAGCGCTTGCCTGTGAAGCCTAAGGACCCCGGTTCGAGGCTCGATTTCCCAGGACCCACGTTAGCCAGATGTACAAGGAGGCGCACACGTCTGGAGTTCATTTGCAGTGGCTGGAGGCCCTGGCATGCCCATTCTTTCTCTTCCTCTCTCTCTCACACACACACACACTCTCTCTCCCTCTTCTCTCTCTGTCACTCAAATAAATAAATTAAAATAAACAAAAAAAATTTTTTTAAAAGACTAGAGTGTTTAGGGCATATGTCCAGGAGTGGCATTGCTGGATCAAATGGTAATTCTATTTTCATCTTTTGCAGGAGTCTCTTTATTGCTTTCCATTGTGGTTGTACAGTTTTATACTACCACCAGAAGTGGATAAAGGTTCCTCTTTCCCATGGCCTCACCAGCATTTATTGTCATTTGACATTTTTGAAGGAGGGATGCTGTTTCTAGGCCTGAGGCCCTCTGGACTTCATTCTTTTTGTGTTCTCAGCTAGAAGGCTGTGACACTTGTCCACTGTGGTCAGAGAGGCCTCAGGAGAGTGTGAGGCTATGTTCTTCTGTCAGAGGCCAGTGTTCCTGGGGTCTCCGGCATCGCTTCAGGGACATGGAGTAGGTCAGCCTGAGATCCCTGCTGCACCCAGTGGCCAGTGCATAGCAGAATCCCCCCACCAGGGCCTCGCCAGCAGGGGCAGTGGGGTGGGTGTCTGGAGAGGAGTAAACAGAGAAGGACTGGGCCACCTACTCAAGCTCCGTAGATTCTGCATCTGAGCAGACAGATGTATGGCCAAGGGTAGTCAGCCTACCTCCCTAGGCCTCTTGGACAATTGTCTAACCTCCCATCCTGGCTGATGGATTCTTACAGGCACAACACCTGCTCTGAAAAGTGCTCCCCAACAGACTTACAAGGGAGTTCCTCCATGCCTGGAAAGAGCGATGGATCAAGGGTTTGTGTGACAATCAACCTTAGCACAGCTTAGCTGCTAGCAAGTGACTGGTCTTCTCTGAGAATCATGCACCCCCAGGAAGCCTTCTGTGACTTTGTTTGAAATGACATTGGAAGACTAGAGACATGGCTCAGTGGTCAAAGGCACTTTCTTTTTTTGAGATATATATATAGTTGATAACTTCTATACTTACAGACAACAAACCATGGCATTTCTATCCCCTCCCCCACTTTCCCCTTCATAACTCTGCTCTCCGTCATATCCCCTCCCTCTCTCCATTAGTCTTTCTTTTAATTTGATGTCATCATCTTTTTCTCCTATTATGAGGATCTTGTGTGGGTATTGCTACACACTGTGAGGTCTTGGATATTGAGGCCAAATTCTGTCCAGACAGTTGTAGGTAAGGAGTGGTACCCTTCCTTTGGCTCTTACATTCTTTCTGCCACCTCTTCCACAATGGACCCTGAGTCTTGGAGGGTGTGAGATGTTTCAGTGCTGGACACTCCTCCATTCTTTCTTCTCAGCACTATGTTGCCTTTTGGGTCATCCCATTGGTCATCACCGTCTGAAAAAGAGGAGCTTCTCTAACCAGAAGTGAGAGCAGCATTAATATATGAGTATGAACATTAAATGTAGTGCTTTCAGGGCAATTTGGTGAGAGTAATACATGCATTTATCCATATAAGAGCAGGCTTTATACCTCTAAGGCTCATGACCTCCCCTGCCATAGGCTTTTGATTAGGTTTTCAGTTCCAGGCACATATTCCCTCCGATAGAGTGGGCCTTCAGTCCAATTAGAGAGCAGTTGGTTTCCTCCAGAGCAGACGTGCCACTGTTGTGCTCATTCAGTCATTTGCCCTGTCTGGCCAAACTTGAGGTTTCCAGTGTCCACTGTTTTCACCGCTGATGACTTCTGTCTCCCATAAGACTGCATGCAATGCAGCTTTTTCCAGCTTTCAGTTGGCTGGGCTACAGGGAGAAGGTTTTCTGCGCAGCACCAGCTTTATTTCTCAGTTACTTTGCTGCTCGGGCATATGAAGTCTTCAGCAATAGGGTCTTACCATCTCTTTCTCATGGGAAACCAAGGGCCTTGGCAATAGCCTATAATGTTTAGAAGCAACAGGGACCTCCCTGGCCAACAACTCACTGGAAGGTATCCCATCAGTGGCACTGAAAATTTTCTACTAACAATCTTTGGCTTCTGGATGTGCCATTATTCAAGAAAGTAGATTTTCATATGTCTTATTCAGAATATCTTGAATTTTGATTGACATTCCCCCACCTTTCTTTTATACAATCTCTTCCCCTGACCTCGCTTAGGCCTTTCCCTTCCCTTCTCTGTAATCTGTTCTTCTACTTACATATATACAATACCATCCCCTTAAGATCTTCCCTATCCTCCCTCCCTTATAGCCTTTTTCTAGCTTATGGGCCTCTGCCACTGATTTTTGGTTCCAGATCACACACAAGTCTATACATTTGTAGATAGGATCCACATGTACAAAGGCACTTTCTTGAAATTACATTGCAGTTCAGCTCTGCTCTCTTAGGGAAGATGGAGGTCTGTGTTTCATATGATGAGGAGCGTATAAAAGTGAAAACACAAAATGAAGCAAGTATTGAGTAATTACAGCATGAGCTATAAGCTGATTCCAAGCCAGTCCTCATGGTGCAAACCTGCAATCCCAGCTACTTGGGAGGCTGAAACAAGAGGCTCCCAAGTTCAAGGACTACCTGGGCTATAAGACAAATTCAAGGCCAGCCTGGGCCACTTAGACACATAAAGGTGAGGCAAGCACAAGGTCACACATGCCCACTAGGTGGCACAAGCATCTGGAGTTTGATTTTAGTGGCTAAGGCCCTAGTGTGCCAATTCTTTCTCCCTCTCCCTCTCTCTCTGTCCATCTTTCTCTCTCTCTAAAATCACAAATAAAAAGAGGACTGCAGCTCAGAGTGGAGCCCTTGCCTAGCGTTGAGAATCAAGGCCCTGAGTTTAGTTCCCACTGCTGACAAAAAATGGCTTCAATGGTCCAAATAAATAGAATTTGTTTCCCATTTAAATGCTGAAATATTTGAAATATTTTTAAAAAGACAGAATGACAAGTAAGCATCATGTCTGTACCCTTCAGATCTAGAAACAGTTTACTTCATCTCCATGTTTCTGATACAGCTGAAATCCACTTCATCTCTCTCACTGGTTCCTCAGCCCTCTTCAGGTGCAATAGACCTCATGCACGTGCTGTGTTTTAGTCAAGTTTTCAGTGTTTCCAGAAAGTTTTCAAAGGTATTAAACAGGTATGCTGAGGAGCATAAAATTTCACTCCTCAAATTATTTTCCTGTTAGACAGCAGTCTTTGAGGTCAGGGCACACTGCGTCTTGGAGATCTGATATATTCATTGTAACTACCGTAAAGTACTTCACATATGAGTGCATCAGAATTTCTATATTTTTTTTCTGATGGATGATTAAGATGCTTCTTTTCCATTATGCACAACATAAGGATGAGTATCTTTGCTCATTTCCCTCATGAGAGATTACCCAAGTGACACCTTCAGAAGTGGAATAGCTTTGCCAAAAATCATGAAATTGCTTCAAAAGGATGTATATCAAAATGAAACTGTAAGGGCTGGAGAGCTGGCTCAGCAGTTAGGAGCAGTTTTACAAGCATGAGGGCCTGAGAGGACTGAGACTGCCAAAGTTCTCTTCCTCAGCACAGAAACAGCTTAGCATGATCACACGTTGTAACCCCAATCCTGAGGGAGTCAGAGATTGGGGGATCGATGTGGTTTGCTGACTGAAAAAAAAGGGGGGGCAAAAACCACAGATCTTGGTTGAGCAAGAGACCCTCATCTCAAGAAAGAGGTAGGTGAGCAAAAGGAAGAGGATCAGTGCTCTTTTCTGGCTTCTGCACAGTGCACACACATGTGCCTCTACCACACACATATCACACACCACACATGTATCTATAATCTCAATGCCAATAGGAGATGGAGCCAGGGGAACCTGGAGTTTGGGGTGCTAGTCAAGGGAGACTTTGTCTCATGGCCATACACATGCTTCCTGGATGTACACACACACACACACACACACACACACACACACACTTTCTAGACCCACAGTGAGATGTCACCTCACACGTGTTAGGATTTCTGTGTAAAAAAACAAACAAACCTTGTAGTGAGGTGAGAGTGTGGAGGAAAAGGAGTACTTGCTTGCACTCTCTGGAAACAGTGATGGTTTCTCAAAGCACTGACAACCCCACAAGAGTGCCATCCACAGTCCTTTCAGATGTCCACCTGAAGGAACCAGTCAGTAGGCCATAGAGCCTCTCCCATGGTCACTGCAGCCCTGTTCACAGCAGGTAAGACAGGGGTTCAAGCTGAATGTCAATGAAGGATGGAAAGGGGAAGAAGGGGAGTGTTGCAGTCAGGTTCACGTTGCTGGCAGAAATCACCTGACCAAGAGCAGACTGTGGGAAAATGATGGCATAAACAGAGGGTGGACATCACCTCCTGGCCAACATCAGGAGAGTGTGCCCAACACTGGCAAGGGGAAACTGGCTATAACATCCATAAGCCTGCCCCCCAAAATACACCACCTCCAGGAGGCATTAATTACCAAATCTCCATCAGCACTCTGAGCACCTAAGTTTATGGGGGACACCTGAATCAAACCACCACAGGGAAGCACTCACACAACTGTGGTTTGAATGTGAAATGTTCCTCACAGGTTAAGGTGCTTGAGTGCTTTGCCTCAGCTAGTGGCACTGTTTGGAAAGGTTGTGGAACCTCTACAAGATGAAGCCTTGCTCCAGGAAGTAGGTCACTAGGGGGGAGGGCGGCTCTACTTCCTGTCTGACCTCTGCTTTCTGACTGTGGTCAATGCTGGTCTGTTTCCTTATGCTCCTCCCACCAGTCCTTCCCCGCCATGATGGCTGTATTCCTTCCAAATGTCAGCCAAAATAAACCCTTCCTCACTGATGTTGGAATGTGAAAGGTCTCCATAGGCTCCTATGCTTGTACATTTGCTCCCTAGCTTATGTTCCTGTTTGGGGAGGCTGCAAAGCCTTGGAAGGTTAGGGTCTTGGTTTAGGAAGTGAGTAACTAGCGATGGCCCTTGTGATTTTATAGCCTGGCCCTACTTCCTGTTTGTTCTATGCTTCTTGATTACAGATGCAATGTGACCAACCAGCCTCTTGCTCCTGCCACCATGCCTTTTCCACCATGATGCAATGCATCCCCTAGAAATGCAAGCCAGAGTAAACCAGCCCTTCCTTCCTTAAGCTGCTTCTTGTCAAGTATTTCATCACAACAAGGACAAAAGTCACTTCCTTAAGTTGCTTCTTGTTGTAGCAACAAGAAAGATAACTAAGGGTTGGGGATTTAGCTCAGTGGTAGAGTGTTGCCTAGCAAACACAAGGTTCAGTCCCTAGCACCAAAAAAGGCAGCTAGCACAATAATGAAATGCTGCTCAGCCTTTAATAAGTGTACTAGTCAGTTACGTGTTACTATAATAAGATATATGAGACAGTAGTTGACTAATGAAGAGAAAAGCTTTAATCCACAGTTCTGAAAGTGCCATTTCAAGTCTCCTTTGCTTTAGGCCTCTGGTGAAGGCAGTACCACAATAGAGGTACAAGGCAGAGCAAGCAGCTTTCACCATGAGCCAGGAAGAGACTGGGGCCCCATAATGCCTTTCAGGATATGCCCCAATGTCCTAATGGCCTTCCACAACCCCTTATCTTAGTGCCGCCCTGGGGACCAGTTACTAACATGTGCACTTTGGAGGACAGGGTCCATATTTAAAGGAAGTCTTGTCGTTTGTCAGAACAGAAGAGAACCTGGCAGGCATTCTGTTGAGTGAAGTAAGACAGGCACCGAAAAGCACATGCTGTGAATCTCAGTCATTGTGGGCCCTAGTCCTATTGATCTCAAAAGTAAGGAGTCCAGTGGTGGTTACCAGACCAGGTGACTTGAGGGGGCTGCATAGGAAGTGTTGGCTGAAGGATGCAAAATTTTATTTAGACAAAAGGAGAATTTCAGCTGGGAGTGGTGGTGCACACCTTTAATCCCAGCACTCGGGAGGCAGAGGTAGGAGGAACGCTGTGAGTTCTAGGCCACCCTGAGAGCACATAGTGAATTCCAGGTCAGCCTGAGATGAGCACATAGTGAATTCCAGGTCAGCCTGAGATAGAGTGAGACCCTACCTCGAGAAACCAAAAAAAAAAAAAAAAAAAAAAAAGAATTTCAAGAGGTCCACAGACAGCATGGTGAATGCCTCAAGAATGTTCTCCCCACAAAAGATGCAGAGTACAGAGGCAGTGCACGTTATTCATCCCACAATGAGAACACAGCCTAAGACCTCATGTAGCATACCATAATCTTATTTGTCAATTAAAGAATAGATGCAGTCTTGATCTTTGTGTCAGTTTATACCTTCAGGACCACCAATGAGAAGAGCTGGTATTGTGAAACTTCTTTTCTCATTTGATGGACATAAGATTTCATCACCTTGCTTTGAAGCACCTGTTTGTTTTCACTAGACTCAGCAGCTTTTCATTTATGAATTTATTTATTTATTTATTTATTTATTTTTGTTTCTTGGGGCAAGGTCTCACTTTGTAGCCTAAACTGGCCTGGAACTCACTGTGTAGCCCAGGCTGGCCTTGAACTTATGATAACCCACCTGCTTCAGTCTGCTTCTCATACATTTAGACAACCATTTCACTTTCTTCTTCTAGACTATATGGTCCATACCTTGCCTGGTTTTTGTAGATAATTTGGATAAAAATAGTTGTTCAGAGCTGGGCGTGGTGGCACACACCTTTAATTCCAGCACTCGGGAGGCAGAAATAGGAGGATCACCATCGAGTTCGAGGCCACCCTGAGACTACATAGTGAATTCCAGGTCAGCCTGGGCTGGAGTGAGAGTCTACCTCAAAAAAAAAAAATGCAGTTAACATTATTTTTATAATCTAGGGTTTTTGTTTAGCTTTGCTTACTGGGTCTTTTAATCACCCTTTATACTATGTTTATCAATGTCTGTCAAATATCATTGATGCTTTCCTTTAGTGGGTGCATTCTTTGGAGCTTGGTTGTGTAAAGAACTAAACTAGGCAAACATGTCTAATAATAATAAACATGTCTAATTATCTCATAGTGCAGAGACAGTTTGTCATATACTCTTCTAAACATTTGAAAATATTGCTTGTTCTGTCACCACATTTTTTTCAAGTATGTGGCATAAGGCAGAGATCAAATTTCAGTTTATTTTCCATGCACAGTTCCTGCCCCAACCCACCCATTTCCCCATCTGCTTTTCCCCCACCAGCAGACTTGTCTCACGCTGTAAGCAAGCTGCCTGGTGTCTGCGGGCTGTTCCCAGCATCTTTCCAGCTTCACTGGTTCTTTGTCACCCCAGCTCAGGAACCCGGGTCCTTCAAGGACAGAAATTCAGTAACAGCCTTGGTGCTTCATTGGTAGATAATAGCTGGATAGTACATCCTTTCCCTCACCTTGTTCTTTTCATAGGCACTGGAACACTTTGTGTGATGCTTTGAATTCAAAACGTCCCCCACAGCCTCAAGTGTTTGTGGGTAAGCCTCCTACTTAGCTCCAGCAGGTGGACCCCTGAGGATTACTAGTTCAGAACACTGGGTGTTCAGAGCTAGCTCACTCTTGCTCTCTTTCTGTGTGGTTGATGTGGGAAAATGTGAACTGGTTGCCATGCTTTCTCCACCATGTTGAAACTTCCTCTCAAAAATGTAAGCCTGAGCCAGGCAGGCATGATGGCACACGCCTTTAATCCCAGCACTTGGGAGGCAGAGGTAGGAGGATCGCCATGAGTTCTAGGCCACCCTGAGACTACATAGTGAATTGTAAGTCAGCCTGGACTAGAACAAGACCTTGCCTCAAAAAATGAAAAGAAAAAAAAAATGTAAGCTTGAAATAAATCCTTTCTTCCCGTCAGCTGCTTCAGAT
Source organism: Dipus sagitta (assembly GCA_036346955.1). Lineage (NCBI taxonomy): Eukaryota > Metazoa > Chordata > Mammalia > Rodentia > Dipodidae > Dipus > Dipus sagitta. The sequence goes on from CM070787.1 coordinate 58,307,894, forward strand.
GGGGTGCTTTGTCCCAGCAATAAGAAGATGACTAGTAACCTTCTTACCACACCCCTTTGCTCCCCTTCTTAATTGATTCTCCACATTTTCTATAAGTTTTGAGCTCAACATTTAAAGATCCATTCATTTGGGGACCTCTGGATACAAAGGCTTTATGTTAAGTTGAGATGCACAAATGTGACTTCTTTTTTTTTATTCACATGTCACATTGTCTTTTAATAAAGTTTTATAATTTTCCTTAAAGTTTTTTTTATTACTTATCTTTCTTATCACTGTGACCAAATACCTCACAAGAAGCAACTTAAGGGAGAAGGGATTTATTCTGGGGAGGGCATCATGGAGAGGTGACTCATAGCTGTGGCAGCAGGAGCCTGGAGCTGCTTGTTTACGCCTGCATAGACCTGGAAGCAGAGAATAACTGGAAGCAGGGCCAGGATAACAGCCTCCAGGCCCACCCTACAGCGAACCACTTCCTCCAGCGAGGCCCCCTCCCCAAAGTTCCACAACCTCCAGAAACAGCGCCACCAGCTGGGGACCAAGCATTTCACATCCAAATCATAAAAAGCTTGTACATGTAACTGCTTATATGGATTTCTAGAGCCTTATAGTTTTTGCTACTGTTTTAAGATTTGTTTTGAAATTGAGTTTTCTAATTAGTTTTTTATTTATTGAGAGAAAGAGAAAGAGAGAGAAAGACAGAGAGAGAGAATGTGCGCACCAGGGCCTCCAGCCACTGCAAACGAACTCCAGACGCATGTGCCCCCTTGTGCATCTGGCTTATGTGGGTCCTGGAGAATCGAACCGGTATCCTTTGGCTTTGCAGGTAAACACTTTAACTTCTAAGCCATCTTTCCAGCCCCTAATTAGTCTTTTTTAATTTATTTATTCATTTGGAAAGAGAGAGAGAGAGAATGAGCACTGAGCACACCAGGGCCTTCAGCCACTGCAAATGAATTTCAGATGCATGACTTTATGTGGGCACTGGAGAATTGAGAGCCTGGGTCACCAGACTTTGCAGGCAAGAGCCCAACCATGGAGCCATCTCTCCAGCCCTCTACTTAGTTTTTGATGTCAGAATTATTTGTTTTTATTATTAAATGTTGACTATTATATAAATAAATAACCCTATGACCGTTGAGTGCCCATCTCTCAGTTTAAGAATGGAGTGATTTTAGCTTCTGAATGGCAGGAGTTCCCTCCTTTCCGTCAGTCATGGGCAAAGTCTATTCTGAAGTTTGTTCCAACCATTTCCTAAACTTCTCTAAAGTCTGATCTCCATACTAATATGCCTCACATACAGATTGTATGTTTGAAGTCTGATCTTTGATACTCCTATGCCCAACATATAGATTGTATGTTTAAAATTTGATCTCTGATACTCTTATGCCCCACATACAGATTCTGTTTAAAGTTTGATCTCCATACTCCTGTGCCCCAGTATAGATTGTATGTATTGCCTACCTTGATCTGTGCATGAACAGGGTCATCCTGCAACCTCAATTTCCCTCCTCACAGTATGCACCTGCAGCTCAGGTGCTTCATGACATGGCATCACGAGATCCAATTATCACTGAGTGACATTGCAACAATCTGCCAACCTGTCAGTCATTGGCATTGGGATGGGCTATAGTCACTTGCTTTTGTGAACATTCTGCCACCAACATCCTTTGCCATATTTGCTGGTGCTTATGAGGAAGGATCCTTCTAGGGCATCTTTCCAAGTTAAAAAAATTTGGGGTCAGAAGACATGCTTGTCTTCAAATTTTCTAGGTGAAACCAAAATATCTTTCCACATAGTAGCCACTGTCCAGGGTACCCAGTGTCCTTACCACCACTTGACATGGTCAGGATGTGTAATGGGGCTATGGCTCAATGGGTATGATGGCTTGTTGCAAGCATGAGGGCCTGAGACCACCTGAGTTTGATTCACCAGGTATCACATAAACTTCTAAGCATGGGCACACACATCTGTAACCCCAGCCCTGTAGGGAACAGAGATCGGAGACTCACTAGGGCTGGCAAAAACTACCTCTGTGTTAATAGAGAGACTCCATCTCAAGGAAATGCACAGGTGAGTATTGGAGAAAGGCTACTCACATTCTCCTCTAGCCTCCAAGCACACATAGGCACATGCATCTGCACATACATGTACACATACACACACACAACTCCACACATTACACGCACAAAATGAAAATTATGTATGTAAGCATGGAAGAATAGTAAACTGAAACTTCCCGTTTTGTATGCATAGATGTGAGTGGTATGCCGCATGTATGCATGTTAATATGTGTATGGGCACATGTGTATGTGTAGGTAGGAGGTTGACAACAGGTATCTACCTCCACTACTCTTCCCTTTGTTTAGTGAGGTGGGGTCTCTCACCTGAACACAGAGCTTGTCGATTTGGCTAGTCCAGCGAGCCAGCCTGCCTTGGGGATGCTCTGCTTTCGCCCCCAGGTGCTGAGGTGAAAGGTGAGCTGCCACACTCACTTGGCATTTACATGGGTCCTGGACATCCAAACTCTCATCCCCACACTTGCATAACCTCTTTCCAGCACCGGAAACTTCTGTTTGAAATCTAGAAGTAAACTGGCTTAATCAACCCACTCTCTAATTTAGAATTGGAATGGAGGTTATCAAAAGGAAAAGAAGTGGGCTGGAGAGATGGCTTAGCGGTTAAGGCTCATGCCTGCGAAGTCTAAGGCTCCTGGTTTGAGTCTCCAGGTCCCATGTCAGCCAGATGCACATGGTGGCACATGTGTCTGGAGTTCGTTTGCAGTGGCTAGAGGCCCTGGCATGCCTATTTTTTCTCTCTCTCTCTCTAATAAATAAATAATTAAAAAGCTACTCTAAAAAAGGGAAAGATGTGAAAGGTATTGTAAGTTGTGGAGTCTCTGCATCCATGAGCTGTGACCACCAGCAGTGGACACAGAGGCCCTGAGTACCTATGGTGACATTAGACACAACTTCAGATGTTACTCCACCCTACTGGGTTGACTCCAAACTCTGATCTCTGTCTAACTGCCCTGACCATTGGACAGACGCCCCCCTGTTGTCATGACAACAGTACTGTACCCCATTGTCTGGCTTGGGACCATCCTGAGCTGTGCTGATGTGGTACAACTGTGATGGACATCCAACAATCAAAAAGCAATGACTCCTGAACCAGTTCCTGAACCTCATCCCCCAGCCAGGGAATTCCTGCAAAGGGTACAGGGCTCCACTACAGAGAGCTGACTGCAGATGCGTTATAACGATGCACTCAGGGCTTATATCATTCCTGGGTGTCTCATCACGAAGAAGCATAAATCAGAGTTATCATAGCTGATGCAGCCAGTTCCAACATAATTACACTTTATTTTTCTGTTTTTTCTTTTCCTCCTCCTCTAACAGTTGATTGATGTCAGGACAGTCCCTTCCTCTGTCCTTGAGTTCTTGATCTGCAAGTTTGCAGACTGGAGCACTGTGAAAACACAGAAGTATTTTGCATTCCTAGCACTTTTGTATATCAAGTGGGATTTTCACCTAATAATTTTCGGTTGGTTTAAATTGCCAGGGGTGTGGAGGTGCAGTGCTGATCTCTTAGCCAAGTGCAGCAGGCCAAACTGATGATTAAGCACTTAGATGCACTGGGGCGGTAAGATAAGGCTCCCTCAGCTCCAAGCTGCTGTTGATCCTCCAGACAGCCACGAGTTATGGAAGAGCTCAGGGCACTGTGAGAATGAATGCACGTGTGTGTGTGTGTGTGTGTACGCACATGCGCACATGTGTGCATGCAAATGTATTCACAGAACACTGAAGTTAACCAAGCCAGAAAGAATCGATAGTCTGGGGCCATAAAGATTGATCAGTGGGTAAAGTTTTGTTGCACAAGCCTGAGAGCCTGAGATTGAGTTACAAGCACCCATGTAAGATTTGGGTCTGGCAGCACACACCAATAATCCCAGCACTTGGGGCGGAAGTAGGAGGCTTTCCAAGATTTACTGCTAGTTTGTCTAGCTAGTCTTGCTGATTGGTGAGATCTAGGTTCATTCAGTACTCTGTCTCCAATGGTGACGATGATGATGATGATGATAATGTGGAGAGCAACTCAGGAAGACAGCCAGTGTTGACCTCTGGCCTCCACGTGAATGAGCACACATGTAAGCCATACCCACACAAGCACACATATGCACATGCACCATAACTCATGTGCATACATACACACACCACACACATACAAAAACACACATGTCCACACGCCACACACACATACACACTATGCACACACATGCCAAAAATAAACAGCAGTTCCTGGAAACACAGCAAGCAGGTTCTGACGTTGTATGTCCCTTCATGTATGCAAAAACATATATTTCCTGAATTTCCTGAAGAAACAATAGGCATGACCAGTTGGAAAGTGCAAGATCTTCACTGACTTTTCCTGGTCCTCCCAGAACCATGTGTCCAGTTGATGAGTGTCTCAATATTTACTGGGCATTACTACATATCAGGCATGGTGCTGGGTGGTGAGCATGGAGTGATGAGACAAGGAGACTTGGTTCCTGCCTTCCTGGTGTGTTTCATCTAGTGAGAGAGACAAGCAAGATGTAATTGAACACATCTATGATCTGTTACTGTAATGCCCTAGGGTACCTCATAAGGTGGTGGTAGGAAATAAGCCTTGACAGCCAAGGTGAGCAGTTCAAATTTCACTCAAGGTGAGCAGCTGCAGAAAGTTTCCCAAAGGGAACAGACACGATCTAGTTGTGTGGTGCAAATGTGTGGTGTATGCGCATGTATGTACTAATGCAGTGCCCAGTGCGCTCACTTGTGGCATTCCATGCACTAGCTGCGGCAGCAGGAGGAGTAGGAGGATATCAGAGGCCCTCCAGCACTTGTCCATCCGTTTTCCTTGTGACAGAGCCTCTTACTAATCTGGAGGTTGCCGTTCATGAACTCCAGAGCTTCTTCCATCTCAGCTCTCCACAGGAGCAGGGCTACAGATGTACATGGTCACACCCAGCTATTTACATGGGTTCTGAAGATTTGAACTTAGGCAGTATCAAACCCCTTCAGGCCCTCATACATGTGCAGGAAGCTTATTTATAGCCTGTAATATTCTCAAATAGCTATCCTCATTGGGTGTGGTGACACATGCCTTTAATCCCAGTACTCAGGAGGCAGAGGTAGAAAGATCGCTGAGTTCAAGGCCAGCCTGAGACTACATGGTCAGCCTGGACTAGAGCATGACCCTGCCTTGAAATTTGAAAAAAAAGTTAAATAGCTATCCTGGGTATGGGATGGTGTATCAGTGACTTTCTTATTGCTGGGATAAAAGAACCAACTAGAAGAAGCTTAAGAAAGAAAGGGTTTAATTCAGCTTCCAGTTCCAGAGGGTAGAGTCCATCATGGTGGGAAGGCATGGCAGGAGCAGGAAGGTGGCATCACATCATCATATTGCAGAATGGGAAGAGAGAGAGAGAGAGAGAGAGGGAGAGAGAGAGAGAGAATGGCAAGTGGGGTTGGACTATAAAACCTCAAGCCCCTCCTACAGTGATATATTCCCAAGACTTTGCCTCCTGAAAGTTCCACCACCTTGTTGAACAGAACCACCAACTTGGGTTTAAATATTGAAGCACAATGAGAAAAGGGTGAGATAAGAGCTGAGGCCCTTGTAAGGAGGCAACTGCAGAGGTCCAGGCATGAGGAGACCTTGATTAGTATTTCAGCCATAGGTATGGTGACAAGAGCACAGGCTCCGGTATTCTTGAGGCTTCTCTAGAGACACAGAAAACCCCCTCGTGTGTGTGTGTGTGTGTGTGTGTGTGTGTGTGTGTGTGCATGGCCATGCCTGTCTATATGAGCATGTATGCGTGTTATTATAAAGACAGGCTGATGCAGTTAACGTGAGTCTAACAAGTGCTACAATCTGACATGTGAAAGCTAGAAACCCAGGAGATCTCACAGTATAGGTCCAGGGTCTCCAGCCCAGGAGGAGGGATGGTGTGGGTTCTGGTCCCACACCAAAGGCCTGTACTTGAGACCTAACAGTGCTCAAAGGTTGAAGTCGGGCATAGAGTGTGCTCCCTGGTGCGGCTTTTCATCCTGCTTAGACCTCCATGGGCTGCACAAGGCTCAACTACATGGGAGAACCAGCTGCTGACTGAGGGCACTAGCAACTGTTGATCTTTTGGAAACACTCCTAGGAGTACCTCAAAATAACATGTGAACACAAAATCACCCATCACACCAATATAGATCAATATGTGCTTTGAAAGCAGAAGGTATCCAACTTGCCAGTGAATTGTGACAATGGAAAGGAACAAGCAAAGTATAGGGCACAGCCTGTGTTTCTGACTACAGCCAATGAGAAGGGAGGGACATTTTTCTGAGGCAGGGAAGGCTAATGTCAAGAACCCAGAGATGTTAACTGTGAGACACAGGTGGATACTGAGGTGGTGGAAGATGAGGCTTGGGAAGCCGGCATGAGTTCAGGGGCTAGCCAAGCGTGGTGGGCACACTTGTTATCCTAGCACTCAGGAAACTGAGGCAGAAGGATGTCCATGAGTTAAAAGCTAGCTGGGGCTACATTGTGAGGCTCTGTCTCAAAAAAAGAGAAAGAGAGAGAGGGAGCAAAGACAAATTATGGCCTGTGACAGCATGTGGGGACACAGTGGCATTTAGCAGTGGGTGAGGAAAGAGAACAGAGAGCCACAGGATGGGAAAGGAAGGGCAGAGTGGGCCGCTGTGTTTGGGGTGTGGATTGAGGTTTGGATGTTATAGTGAGAATGTTCCCTGTGTTAAAGGCTTTGTCCTCAGCCTGGTGCCACTGGAAGGTGGTGGAATCTTTAGCAGCAGGGCTAGTGGGAGATTTTAGGTCTTCGAGGCTATTCCCCAAAAGCATATTGTACGACCCCACTTTGTCATGCCTCCTCTCTGGGCCCAAGGTGAGCAGATTTTCTCTACTACACACCCCCATGCTGTGCTAACTTGCTACAGGCCCAGATGCAATCGGGCCACTGCTCATGGACTGAAACCTCCACAACTGTGAGCCAAAAAGCTGTCCTTTGAGATGGGGTGGGGTTATGATGGAGAATGGAGCTTCAAAGGGGAACATCGGGGGAGGGAGGGAATTACCATGGGATATTGTTTACAATCATGGAAGTTGTCAATAAAAAAATTAATTTAAAAAAAGAAGTTGATTGACTCATACATTTTGTTACAGTAACATAAACTGACTAACATAGGCATGCCCCTTGAGGTTCATGTGCTGAAATTTAATCTTGTGGTGAAGTGTTAAGAAGGTGGATTTCTTTTTTCTTTTTGGTTTTTTGAGGTAGGGTCTCACTCTAGCCAAGGCTGACCTGGAATTCACTAAGTAGTCACAGGGTGGCCTTGAACTCATGGTGATCCTCCTACCTCTGCCTCCCAAGTGCTGGGATTAAAGGCATGTGCCGCCATGACTGGCTTGAGACAAATCCTTTTTATAAACTTACAGTCTGTGGTATTTTGTTATCAGCAATCAAAAATGGACTAATGCAGCAGGGCCAAAAAATTAAAACAGAGAGGACAGTGAAGAGGAAGGCAGAAAACGACCATGGACTAGACTCTGTGGAGCTGGTTGGTGGCTTCTACAAGAGCAGTTTTGTGGGCTTGGTGGTACCAACAGTGGGCAAGGAATGAGAGTGAGAGAGAGAGGTCAGATTTTACCCTAAAGGCAGGGAACCACTAAAGAATTATATGCCAGTGTCTCATCCACTCTGACTTGACATTCAGGCAGTCCAAGGACATGGAATTAATGAGCAATAAATAATAGGGAAGCAGGGAGAATCAGATAGCAGTACAATGTTCAATAAAAAGGCTCAATGGTTAGAAGCCACTCCCCCATCCTTGCAGGATTTGATGAGTGTGATGAAGAGAAAGATAGCAATAATCATGGCTGACAGTATTGAGTTGCTGTTAAATGCCAGGACCACACTCTTACTTTACATCACTTATTTTATATCTCCTCACTGTTGCCTTCTGGAGAAAGGACCATTACCATCTTACTGTTGATTCTGGGAATGTGAAGGAAGAAAGAAAAGAACCAAGGAGTCTGTCCAGGTCCACACAGGAAGATGAGGTAAGAGTGGAGACAGGGGAGCAGGCAAGAAAGGACTTTGTGACCATGGAGAGACTTCAGCTTTGATTCTGAATCAAATGGGGAGCTGTAGAAAGGTTTTAAGCAGATGGTCATGAGCAAGCTTCCATTCTAATGGCTCTACCACCACACTGAGAATAAGCTGTCTCAGGCAAGCAGAGGACAGAGATCATTGAGTAAGGCACTGCAACAATCTGGGGAAACATTCTTGTGACCTGGAACCAGGTGGGCAGTGACCAGGATGAGAAGCACTCAGATCCTGGCCTGTCTTGAACCGAATTTTCTCATGCATTGAATATAGCTAGGATGTAGTGTAAGAAAGGAGGTTGAAACTATCTCTTGCTTCTTGGTCCATACATAAACACAGCTTCTGAAGACACAAACCTGGTCGGTGATTCACTGAGGAAGGAAGTCCATGAAAAGCAGGGCTGAGCCTGGACCAGTCATGCTGTAGGGTCACCTTCAGAAGGAGCCAGCAAGGGAGAAGATGGATAAGGGACAGACAGTGAGATCAAGTGAATTGGAAAGGGGCCTCTTGGACACCAGGTGAGGAGGAGGAAGGGATTTACTGGGTCATATTCAGTGATGACATTAATGAGCATGCAAGCATAAAACAGAGTTGACCCTTAATTTTTGTGTGTGTGTATTTATGGTATTCATGTTTGAATGCTTGCATGTGGTACATGTGTGTGTGGGTGCAAGTGGACGTGGGTGTTCATGGGTGAAGAGGCCATAGGGTGATATTGGGGCCCTCGTCAGTCAGTCTCTACCTTACTCTTTGAGACGTTCCCCGCATGTACTCATGTCTAGTACTCATTTCTCGGGCCTTTCAACCCAGCATCTCCTGAGTGTAGCTCATCTTTCCAGTGCTCTGTGTCTGAGCACAGCTGGCCTGTCTTCTCAAACTCATCCCTCCTTCCTGGAAATACCCCCACAGACCCAAATGTCTCTTACTTAGTTCCTGATCTGGTCAAATTCACCATAGAAATGAACCATCACAAGGCCTTTCTTCCTAACCTATGCACTTGCTTCAGCCATCCCTGTGGTGGCCTCTGGGTGATGAAATCAGTTGCAGGAATAGAACGTCAGCACCAACAACCTATCAAACCCCATGGGGAAATCCTTTTCGGATGGGAAAGACCCAGGAGAAGACCCCAGTAGTGCGTTCTTACTTGGGGCAGAAAGAGTGAGCAGTAGGGTGAGAGTTATGGGAGGAAGGTTGTTAATTGTGTGTTCACATGTGTGCCATGGTATAAGCGTGAAGGTCAGAGGATACCCTTGGAGTATTGGCTCTTGCCTTCTTCCTTACTTGAGACAGAGTCTTTCTTACTGTTTTGCTTCTGTGAATGATAGACAAGGTGACCAGTGAGCATTGGGATTCTCCTGACTCTGCCTCCATTGCCATAGGCAGCGTTGGGATTCTGGAGGCATGTGCTACTGCATCCAGCTTTATGTGGGTTCCCGGGATCCAAATGTTGTCGTCAGGCTTGCACAGCAAGTGTTTTTACCACCGAGCCTGTCCCTAACTCTGTTATTTTATTAGTTTGGAAATACAAAGCAAAAGATCCCTCCAGGAACCAACAGTCCTGGTAGGGAATTGGGAGGGGGTGTCCCAATCTTTCTGCAAGGAAGATGCTGTCACTCACGTGCAGCTGACACCCGTGTAGAGGGCACACCATGCAGCTGGCACCCGGGTAGAGGGCGCTGCTGGTGACCCTACCATCACCAGCGCTCACATCATGGCACCTTCATATTTTCAGCTCCAGCCGTGCACTTCTGGTGAGGCCAGTTGCCTCTGCTGGAAGTCTGTGTGTTTGGCTGTTACACCCGCCTGCTCCCTCTTCCAGCTGAATCAGCCCCCAGTCACATGACGATCTCTGCTGGATTCCAAATCCTCTAAGAAACCGCTCTGTCCCATCCCACAGTTACTTGCTCCTTCTCTGCTGTCTCCTAGCGTTCGCCGCAAGCTATGTCTCCTTGTGATGTCCCATAAATAGGAACCCTTCACTTTCCATCTCAACATTTGCCAAGTTTATGGTATTTGGTGAATATGGAAGAAATGAATGTGCAGCTGTCTGAGGTGCTCAAGTCGCCCCCTCCTTCAATGGTTGGCTTCTGCTGGCTAGAAATAGAAAAGGCTGGGCTGGAAGGATGGCTTAGTGGTTAAGCCATTTTCCTGCAAAGCCAAGGGACCCTGGTTCGATTCTCCAGGACCCACATTAGCACGAGGGGGCGCACGCATCTGGAATTCGTTTGCAGTGGTTAGAGGACCTGGCATGCCCATTCTCTCTCTCCCCCTCCCTCTTTCTCTGTCAAATAAATAAATAAATATTTTTTAAAAGAGATAGAAAAGGCTTCTCAGAGCCTCATCATGAGATGGAGGCACTTGCCCGTGCAAGTGGTGTCCCTTCCCTACCTCCTGCTAGCCGTCCACGATGTTTGTTAACCTTTGAAGTTGAGGATGTGCCTTCACTGGAAAGCCAGGATTGGTGGTATTCATCATTCACCATGAGAAGATTCAGTGTGGTGATGGGGACCTTGTGTCAGGCACCATGAAAGTCAGTCTGTAGCATAATTTTCCTGTTCAAGGGCTACTTCTGGAAAGAATGTTATTATTGGTGGATGTGGGTCCCTTGCCAAATACACTGAACTGAACTTGAAACTGTGAATGTGACCTTATTTGGCCACATGGTCTGTGCAGATGTGCAAGGCTCTGGATCTGAAGCCCAGCACTGAGCAAAACTGATGAGGTGATATTGGATGAGGTTGAGCCCAATTCAATAGTTAGTGTCCCTATAAGGACGGGGAGGTTGGGATGGGGGAGAGGCGAAGTGATTCACGTGAGCATTTCTGCCATCCACACACAGCTGGAAGAGGCAGGGGAGAAGCCTGTCCTGGACTTGAGAGAGCACGCACCTGCAGACACCTCAGCTTGCAAAGTCTAGCCTCCATCATGCCAGTTCTCTAATTTTTTAAAAAATATTTATTTTTATTTATTTATTTGACAAAGAAAGAGAGAAAGTGAGAGAGAGAGAATGGGCACGCCAGGGCCTCCAGCCACTGCAAATGAACTCTAGATGCATGTGCCCCCTTGTGCATCTGGCTAATGTGGGTCCTGGGGAATCAAACCCGGGTCCTTTGGCTTTGCAGGCAAATGCCTTAACCACTAAGCAATCCCTCCAACCCCAGTTCTCTAATTTTAATTCAGCCAGTGAAAGATGCCTTGTTGTGGCTGTCCTAGGATTCCAGCACAATGACTGAAATAAAGGCATCCGTTCTCACACTTGGGACTCAGAGAATCTAAGACCAGGAGAAAGGCCTGGCTTGCATGGGCTAGCCCCTGGTGTGACATGTGCCACTGAACACAATCAACATGAGTACACACTTCCGCAGTCCAGTTTCTTCCTAAGACCCTGCTGTTGGGTTCATAGGTTAACAATACAGGTATGTTTTGCCTGCAGGGAACCAGAATGGGAGCAGTACAGGATTTGGAGTCAGACACTTTGGCTTTCATCCAGGGTCCTCACTCAGCAGACCTTGGGCAGGTCAATGTGTTCAACTCACCTGAGCCTCAGCCTTCTTTGATCCTTGTCTCAGCTGTGCAGTATGGGATCAAACAATTGAGCTTTTTTTTTTCTTTTGTTTTTTTGAGGTAGGGTCTTACTCTTGCCTGGGCTGACCTGGAATTCACTCTGTAGTCTCAGGGTAGCTTCCAGCTCCAGGAAAACAACAGTCTTCCTACCTCTGCCTCCTGAGTGCTGGGATTAAAGGCATGCACCACCACGCCTGGAAGAACTGTGCCTTGTGACAGTGCAAGGTGCTGTGGACCCCATGAACACAGTACAGTGGTCCTTAGAGCTCTCCCCACTAGGACAATCTGTCCCCAGAAGAGGCTGGAGCATCTCCTACCCACTTAGGAGCAGATATTCTGAATATGGACGTTTGATGGAGAGGAAACAGATATGTCATGGAATGAGCAGGATCTTTGAGAAGAAGCTGGGTGTTACCCCTCTGAGGTCACCTTGGGCAAAACATGCTGCAAAGACATTCTTTATTTGATTTTTATCATATTTCATTAAAAGAGTGGGTCCTATAGCACAATGAAATAGCCTTGTAAATACATGTGAAAAGCATGCATAAAGACATACTGTTTTGCTGTTTCCCACAGAGAAGCTGATGAGCATTTTTCTGTTCGTGTATCTAATATCCTGGCAACACATAATGACTGCACGTGTAATCCTGTGCAACAAGCACCCTCGGCACCGGGAGCCTCCGCTGGCATTCTAGAAGGTGGGAGATCCATGGTAAGTTCAGACATGAACTTGGAAGCCAATAGGCCTGAATCTCCCCCAGCCCGAGCTTCGGCAGCTGACTTATGTCAGGCTTCTGGGTTCTTTTTCTGCTCCACCTGCTTTCTTAACTCTGCCAATCTGGTGGGCCCGTGGTCCCCATGATTGGGTATTCCAAGGCACTGCAGTCATCCAAGAGGAACACCAATTCCTGGAAAAGGATGAGAAATGAACAAGTGTACTGCAGCTGGCTGCGGAGCCTGTAGGCAGTTATAGTGCTCTGGGTCACCCACAAGGACTGTGCATGAAATTGTCCCCAGTACATGAAAACTTTCCACTACAATCTCCTCCTCCTCCAAGGAAGAGCCAATTCCTTCTTCATACTCTCACAAGGTCTCATATTTTATTATCTTTATTACTCATGGATTCACTCCTATACTGGTTGACCAGATGGACTGATGAGTGAGTGGGTGAGCTGAATGAGTGTACGATGTATTGTTAATTACGGAGCAATAATTTTGGCGAGGTTGTTAAGGATACTGTACAGAATCACACCAACTTTTGCCTAGAGTCACTTCAGTCAATGCATACCATGTACCACTCAATAGTACTGTGATGATTTCGTCTTCCTGTCTCCTCCACAGACCAAAAGAATCAGGGATGAGGAGGGCCTGGGATGAAGTAAAGAATCAGGGATGAGGAGGGCCTGGGCATGGGATGAAGTATATAACAAGTGAATTACCAAGGATTCTGGAGGGGAGGGTTAACTCTGGCCAGGCAGGAGCTTGCAGTTTTACATCTAGTCACCTTACCAGGCATCTTGGGGTGGAGAAAGTGCAGAGCTGGCACACTGGAAGGATGTAGTTAGTATGACTCCTGTGATGCTCCAAGGTGGGCACCAGTTCAGCCTTAAGGAAAGTGCTCCAGAAATGTGAAGGAGTGCTTATGTCGAGAAGGGGAAGGCTCACTCACACACACATCAGAGCTACCTGTGGCTGACTCTGTGTCCTGGGCTCACAGTGCTGGCATCTGTCCTCCTTCTTTCTCCTACTACCACCTCCCATCACAACAAACAGAAGCCCTCTCCTCCAGAAACCTCTCCTGATTACCTCTTTGGCTCTTTGCAGTGAGACACTCCCATCATGTGCAGCCATGGAAGTGATGGGCCTCATCCTGAGCCCTGACCTCCTAACAAATGTGGACTAGAAGCCCCACTGAGACCTTCCCACCCCTCCCAGTCCTTCCTCCTCCTCACCCCCACCCAAGCAAAGGGCTTGCTAGGGTTCACATACCCTCCTGCAGAAGGAGTTCATGATGGTGTACAGCTTCCGTACTTTGTCCTTCAAGGTGTCTACCTGGGCCACTTTCCAACACTGGGGTGAGGCTACAAAGTCCCGCAGCTTGGCCAGCACGCAGTAATTCTGGGAGGGGGAAAGGAGAGGACTGTGGGGAAGCAGTAGCTAGAGAACAGGGAGCTGAGCTCGTGCATCCCCCATATAGCATGAGGGCTTCCAAGGCCAGCTGTCCCCCTGATCCGCAGCAGAGGTGGGTTCAGACCACCACCACCCCCCTCCCCAGCCCCTGCCATCAGTAGCTCCACTTACGTGGATGTTCAGGTAGAGCCGGGGCAGGTACCTCACACATGGCTCCTGCAGAGAGGAAGCAGGTCGATGGGGTGGCTGCAGGAACCACCTGGTCACAGACAGCCCCTTGCCACCCTCCCCCAGTCGCAGTCCCAGATCACGGGTCTGTCTTGCCATGGCCCCTGCAGTGCTGTCTTGCATTGTGTGCCCTGAATCCCTCGATGGACAGTTGCTCTTCCAGACTTGACTTTTAGAACACTGCCTTTACCTTAACAATAGTTGCTGTGAATTAGAGCACTGTTTTACACAATGCTGTATACACATGCATGTGCATGTGCGCACAAACATATATGTAAATATGTGAAGTGGTATCTGATAAGATACTGAATATGTGTACATATATGTAAAACAGCTTTGTAGCTATTTGCTATATGACCATTCTATAGCTTCACATAGTTGGATATATGATTATATATGCATATGCATTAACATATATTGTTAAATGTATCAGACACATAACAACAGTTCTTAACTATGACACATAGTGAAGCATACAACATACAGCATAGCACCACAAAGGACCAGAGGCCAAGAGACCTAAAACCTTCCTTTACATGCATCCCTGGGTGACCTGGGGTCACTGTCCTCCTGTGACTCAGTTCCTCAGTTGTGAAAGAGAAGAGTTAGAACACATCTTCTTTCCACTTCCACTCTGTGGTGAGCCTATGCTTTTTTGCCTTCTAAAATCAGATTCTTGTACGTTATTCAATAGGAAGTGTGGCTAAATTGTGCAGCTGTCCAAAAAATGTAGAAAGATTAGGAATTATTTGATGATGTGATCGAAAATGAACTTGAAAAGCACTTATGATATTGGGTCCAATGCTCCCCATCCCCCAGTACTTGGTGCCTTGCCTCTGTGCAGACAGGAGAAGCAAAGGCCGCCCGCAGCATTGCCCACCTGTGGGAGAATCAGACACACTACTCTTCCTCTGCCCTCTACATTTTTCCAGCCACACCACTACAGAGCATATTTCTTTTCTCACAGACATGAATGCATGTGCTTTAACTTTTCAAGAAAAAATACAAAGTGTTAGGACACTGTAACCCCAACATCTGAGAAACATCAGGCTCTGTGCATACCTACAGTGAAATTTCATGAAGGTGCTTAGTGAGTTCTAAGACATCTTGCTTCTCTCCGGGAGAAGAAGACAGGGGCTTGAGTCCTCCCCCCCTGCAACACCCCTCAGGGGACACCTCTGAGTTCATGAATCTTCCTCTCCTGCTAGGCTCTCCTCTGCCTTGTGGTGACTCTTTGAGCCTCTTGGCACCCTGGGGGAACGCTATTGTTCCCCTATTTTGCAGAGGTGGCAACTGAGCCAGGGGACTGAGATTGATCTGCAGCAGATGTGAAGTGTGCCAGTTTCTTGACACACGCTTTTGGGTCACCAGGCTACTCAGGTCTGAGTGAGTAAACTAAAGAAACATAATTCTTTGATTCTGTTAAATTCTGAAATTCTAGACTCTCTGGGGAGCTGAGGTTTTAGTTTTGTTTTTAATTGTTATGTCTCAAGGCAAAAGTCTGAAAGCTAGGCCTGGGTCTGCTGTGAGTCTCCAGGCATGGAGGCAGGGAGTTGGGGGGACAGGGGACTCACCTGTGGCTCTGCAGCTTGCAGGCTCTGGAAGTCCTCTGTGATCTCCTGGCTCAGGGTCAGAATCCTGGAGTAGCAGGTGGGAGGTGCAGGCTGCGTGGCCTGGAGCCAGGAGAGTAGCAGCAGGAGTGGGGGCAGCGCCCGTGGGAACATGGTGCTAGCTGCCCTCTGCTAGGCGGCTTGCCCCTTTAAACAGCTTCTGGGGGGTGGTCCAGGGCCCACGGTCCACGCCTTTTTCCTGTGGGGCTGGCCCAGGCAGGGCCAGGCATCCAGGCAGGGTGGGAGAAAGGATGGGACACACCCACTGGAGCCAGGACACTTGATCCTTTCAGAAGGATGCTGGGGTGAGAGGAGGGGCTGTGGGGGTACTTGGAGGGGGAGCAGGCTCTCACTTTGTACCAGTGGTTGAGAAAGCAGAGCAGAGGGGCAGGGAGCTGGGGAGAGGTGGGAGGGGGGTAGACAAGGAATGGAAGGTTAGGTCAGAGGCCAGGAGCTGCCATTCTGGCCCCATGTCAAATTGTTTTGTAACTTGGCTGGTCTCTGGGAATAGAATTGAGGGTTGGAGAAAGGGAGGAGGACTTGAGGTGACCCCATTCCCCCCAGCCTAATGGATGGGACAATATGAGGGAATGGAGTCAGACAGTCTGTAGGCCAGCCACTAACCTGACAGAAGACCCTTGGGTGCAGCTCTGGTCATGTGCTGTGACCATGGTTGAGACCCCACCCCAGGCCCCACAGAGCAGGAAAGACCAGTTCTCAAATGAGCATTCTTTAGGGCTGAAAGAGTACCAGTTAAAGGAGAAGTCTCCCCATTTAGAAGCTGAGGTGCAGGCCACTCCTTCTGGCCACAGCCTTGGCCCAGTTTCTTAAGTCTCCTTCCCCCACTCTTCCTACAATCAGGTAATGTGTCCCCAGCTCAGAAGACCACAGTGAGGGATGAGGGAGACATTGCATGGACAGGCAGAGTTCATGCTGGCCATGTAGGGAGTTTCTAAGGCTTCAGAGTTAATTTCACTATCTCTGCTGAATCCTACAAGCATCTTACTTCAGAAAATAGTCCTCAGTTCTCTCTGCTTTTTGCATGTGTTTGTGTGTTCATATGTGTGCGGGTGCGCATATATGTGCAGGTGTGCATGCACATGAGTGTAGAGGCCAGAGGTATTGATACATGGTGTCTTTGGTCATTCTTTACCTTATTTGCTGAGGCAGGATCTCTCACTTGAACCAGAACTTAACAATTCAGCTAGTCTAGCTAGCTGGGTCCCCTGGAGATTCCCTGTCTTCACCTCCTGACAGCTGGTGTTATAGGCAAAAGCATTTACGTTGGCTCTGGGGATCCAAACTCCAGTCCTGAAACTTGCATGGCAAGCCCTTTGTCCACTGGGCCCCATTCCCAGCCAGACAGCACCCTACTCCAGGTGCAAAACAGAGGTCTGCAGAGCTCTAGCAACTTGCCTGAGCTCACAAAGCCGGAGGACCTCCTCCATGTTACTGGTGAGGTAGGGCTCTGGTAGCCAGGGATAAGTGTGGGTCATTGTGTTGCCCCAGATCAGAGGACAAACTAAGAGAAGCATCTGTCGGGGGTGAGAGGCATGCCCCTGGGACGCTGGGCATTGTTTCTGCACCCGCAGGTACCGTGGCAGCTGTGGCACATGTTAAGCTTCACTGGAAAGAAAGCAGCACAGCGGGCGGCTCATCCCCATCCTCCAGGCAAGGACGCTGATGGTCTCAGGGGCTGTGACACTGGAGAGGAACACCAGTGCTGTCAAGTCTTGTCTGGTTCCCAAGCCTCTTGCTCCCAGGGAGCACAGCAGAAGGCCCTGGCCAGGCTGTACTTTCTAGAAGAGAACAACTAAGGAGGAGGACCATAGCAATGAGGGAGACAGAGAATGCCATCTCACACAGGAGGGGAAGGAGGCCACAGGGATGAATACCTGGCTGTGGGCCTCTCCCCATTGCGTATGTGTGCAGAATCCCTTCCAGCCCCTGGTGTTCTTTCCTTGTCTATAAACAGGTGACACCACCCTGGGCAATGTCTGCTGTCCCTTCCAGTCCCCCTGTTTGTTTGTCTAGCTTCTGGTGTTCAGAGCTCTGGACAAGTATCATAAGCCACCTCTTCCTGTTTTGCAGACAGCAGAATGTTCCCCAAACACCTTCAGACAGCTGACCTGAGACCTGTGTTGGGCAGAACGGCGTGTGCCAGGGAGGGATGGGGCCAACAGCTGTATTTTCCTCTGGCCATGGCGGTGCCAGGTGAGGGTGGTGGGGGAGTTGGCCTTCCCAGCACATGTGTCCTGTGGCTGGGGACACGAGGCCTACACGAAATACTCTAGGGCTCCTAGATGTGTTCAGCGATAACCTCAAATTCAGGACAGGGAAGAAAAACAAGTCCAGGCTCCAAATAAGTTGATTGAGCGCTGAGATGCAGCGACATGACGCAGTGGGTGCTGAGACAGCGTCCTCTGTGGGTCTGAAGCTGAGATAAATGTGTCTCTGGGAGACTGACCCTGTTCTCCCAGGACACCATGGTGTCTTCTAGGCCCCAAACTCAGAGTTCACCCTATCTATTTGTGGAATGAATGAGTGAAGGGCTGGGCTCTCGGTAGTCCCTGGTGGATGCTGGGGTCCTGAGGGTCACCATTCAGTAGGCTAGGGATTACAGTGTGGGCCCCCAGCCAGGCCCGTAGGGAGCCTCACACAAACTCTGTAAAGAGATGTAAAATGCAGATGTAAGGCAGATGGAGGAAGGGAGTTCTAGCACAGGTGACCCAGTGCCCCCCATGGAAGGCAGTTGAGGAAGGGCAGCTTGTGTGGTGCCCAAGGCGAGCCAGGTTGAACAGGTTGAACAGAGATGTTATGTCCCCTCGCTGGTCATTGTGGCCCCTGCATCTCCTTGCTGACTGCCTTCACCAGGAGAAAGAGCCCATCTTTTCCATCTCCATGCGTCATAGCCTCATAGCCAACACGTGGCAGGTGGCCTGGGTGCTCAGTGCCTTGGGGCTGTGCTTGCTGTTCAGAGACCAGGGCACAAGCCTGATAAGAGACCCATGTATTGTACAGCCCACACCAGCTCCCCTACGGCTTCTCCAGAGAGGCTCTGAATGCAGCTGACTGCTGGGAGCCAGCCAGGGACACCCTGCATACATGTGTCCTAATCAAACTCTGCCCCTTCCCTTCAGGGCTGGAGTCCCCCTTGGTTCCTGTAGCACAGTGGGCTGCTCTGATGCTAGGACCCCAGGAAATTCTTAACAGAAAAGTGAGCCTTTTCTCCACCTCTGAATACCTCTCCCATGCCTCTAGTGTCTCTGGTGAGGTCCAGAGCCCTGCACAGCATGGCCATGGCCCTTATCTCTGCCAGGACCATGGCACAGCCCGAGTGAAGGAGCCTTGGGCTGTGTCAGCCAGCCAGGACCCACCATCTTCTCGCTTCTGTAATGGACTCTTCTTTGTCCCCCAGATATGCCTGCTTCTGCGTGTGCTGTGGGGCCAGGACTGATGCTAATGGGTGAAATGCAAATGAGAGACCCTGCTCTCCTCATGCAGGGAGGTGAGCCACTGGCCGGGGGTGTCACAGCAGAAGTACTGGTGCTCCCAGAACTTCCAGCCTTGTCCCCCAAAGCAGTTTAGGGGTAACAACACCCCTGAAAGTAAAAGCAAGGAATGCCATTGAGCCTGTAGGGGAAGGAATCTGAATCCTTATCTCCTTCCCCCTAAAGGAATCTCACTTTGCTAGAGGCCAGGCATACCCCAAAGGTCTATCCTTTCCTTACCTCCTTGTCCTGCCCACAGGAGTTCTCAGCCTAGATCTGTTCTTCCCTTCAGGAGTTCCTTTTTCCTAGAAGAGATAATTCCCTTTCTTGGAGGATTAAGATTCCTGGGAATATTGTCCCTTTCCCCAGAAAACCTGACCTCCTACCTAGAAACTTTGTGTCAGCCCCATCCCATCAAAGACCAGGGTCTGTGGGTGGGCATTTCCATTTCCAGGAACTCCATTCCTGCCTCCTCTTGGGTAGGAGCTCTGTATCTTTCCTTCTCTTAAGCTCTATACTCTCTATAATAAAATCTTTCTAAACTTAACCCTCTATTGTCTGTGAATGTCATTCTTGGAGCCCATAAGATAAGACCCAGAGGACACTAACCCAGTAGAGGCTTCTGGTGACTGTGATCATATTGAATTACTGCCTACTCAAGAGCTAAGCACGGCTCCATCACTCACAAAGACTGTGTCAGAAGGGGATCCTAGAGCTGAGGAATGTGGTAGCCAAGGAGGTGTGTGTGTGTGT
Organism: Dipus sagitta; assembly: GCA_036346955.1. Taxonomy (NCBI): domain Eukaryota; kingdom Metazoa; phylum Chordata; class Mammalia; order Rodentia; family Dipodidae; genus Dipus; species Dipus sagitta. Next base: position 58,327,823 of record CM070787.1, read on the forward strand.
GTGTGTGTGAGAGAGAGAGAGAGAGAGAGAGAGAGAGACAGAGAGAGAGAGAGAGAGAGAGAGAGAGAGAGAGAGAGAAAGAGAGAGAAAGAGAGAGAAAGAGAGAGAAAGAGAGAGAGAGAGAGAGAGGATTTGAATTGGAAAAGTCTCTTACAGGTTCATGTTTCAAGTACTTGGTTCCCAGCCAGTTTGGGGAGGTTGTAGACTTTGAGGACTGGGGGCGTGGGATGTGGCTAGCTATGTGTGCCATCTAGGGGTCTTGCTCCCATCTAGCTCTCTGCTTCCTGGTTTGGCTTTGATGCTAGGAGCTCTACCATAGGCAAGACTAGCTCTTTCCCAGTCTCTCTCTGACTTCCTTTCTTGCCATGTGATCTACTACAAAAGCATTCTGGCCATTGTGTTGCTACTTGCCATCTTTTGTCATGGCCACAGGGACCCTTCCCTGAGCTTGAGCTGAAGTGTCCATTGGTCTTAGACTTCAAGCCTCTAAAACTGTGATCAGAACAAAACTCTTTTCTTTGTGTACTTAGCTTTGGGTATTTTGTTATAGCAACAGATGATGAACAAATACAGTGGGAGCCTTAGGGGTTATCTAGACCCATATGATGCTTAATCTTCTTCAGCCAGCCTCCCTGCTAAGTGCTCATCTGGGATCTGCTTACGTGCCTTGTTGGACAGCAAGCTCACCGGCACTATCCCCAGTCCTCACACCCAGGCCGACCTCTAATCTCTGCACGGTTGTGATTAGCACAGATTCTCTCCAGGTGGAGGTGAATAGTGCTGACCTCCCGAGGCCATTGTCCTTTGCCTGCGTTTGTCCCACGTGGAGTTATAGAAGAGTTCTTTTGCTTCTGACACAGAATAACCCTCTAGTGATTTTGAGACCTCTCTCATTGTTCAGCCTGTCCTCCTGCCCATTCACCTCCAAACCAGATTCCATTCTCTAAGTTCAAACACCTCCTTTGTCATGGGAAGTGGCCTCAAGACCTTATAACAACACCATGGCTAGCACCCCCTGCCCAGAGTCTTTTCTCTTCCAGTGGGCATTGATGCAGCAGAAATCCAATCTTGCCACCCCTGGGTCACAATCTCTCCTGACTCCTGAAGCCCTGCTTCTCCAGCCTGGTCCCTGTCTGGGTCTCCTGCTCCATCTTGTCAGTCTTTTTTTTTTTTTTTCAATATTTATAGAGTTTTTATTTTATTTTTGGTTTTTCAAGGTTGGGTTTTGCTCTAGCCCAGGCTGCCCTGGAATTCACTATGTGATCTTAGCGTGGCCTCAAACTCATGCCAATCCTCCTTCCTCTGCATCCCAAGTGCTGAGATTGAAGGCGTGTGCCACCACGCCTGGCTCCACAGTTTTTATTTTTAATTATTTCAAATTAGACACACCCAAATATCTTCCAAGGGGTGAGTAGATAAAGAGTCTTTAGCGTCTCATGTGGAAGGCTGAAAAATGGTTCCAGAAGACATCCTAACACGTGGAACCTGGGAATATTATGGTTATGGCAAAAGAACAAACACACAAAGTACTGTAGGATCTTGGAGGGGTGGGAGATGCACATAGTCACATGCTTTTAAAAATTTTTTTTGGTTTTTCGAGGTAGGGTCTCACTCTAGCCCAGGCTGACCTGGAATTCACTATGGAGTCTCAGGGTGGCCTCGAACTCACGGTGATCCTCCTACCTCTGCCTCCCGAGTGCTGGGATTAAAGACGTGCGCCACCACGCCTGGCAATCACATGTATTTTTGCAAGAGGAGAAAGGCACCAAGCAGACAAAAGAGGATGCACTGTGACTACAGAGAGACTGGGGTGATGTGAGCATAGCCAAATCTTGTCAGTCTTTCTGTGCAATTTGTACTCAGGGAGTGAAGAAAATGAAGATGGTGGTGGTGGCGATAATGGTGATGTGGTAGTTATGATGATAATGATGAGAGCTGCCCTGTTCTAGGTCCTTATAGGTGCCATTTATTAACTTTCTGTTCCATGTATATTCATAAATTTCTACTATCATCGTCTTACAGTTGAAGCGCTGAGGCACAGAAAAGTTCAGTGACTGCTCCAACTCCCACAGCACCAGCAACCCACTAGCGCTTGTCGTTTTCACACCCACACGGCCTCTGACCTATGCAAATGCTGCTCCCTCTGATTGGAACATCTTCCTCTAGGATACTCTCCCTGGTTCGCTCCTTCTCATCCTCTGTGACCAACCCTAGATGTTCCAGGAGGTCTGTCCTACTCTGCAGAGCATGTTGTAATAGGTGATGCAGCGGCTGGGGGAATATTCTGTGCTTCCTCCCAAGGGACTGGGGAAATTCTGACACCATCATGAATAGAGAGTCCTTGTGTGCACTGCCCGGTGTGCACACACCTTCCCTGCGTGCTCTCTGTGTTGGCTGTTCTGCACCGATTACCAGGGCATCCACGAGTGACACGGCCATGGCAGTCTTGGTGCTTTGGGCCAGTGACTTAGGGGTTCAGTGTGGGAGATGAGACACCTTCTTGCCATGAAGCTTAGGGACTCAGATGTCTTCATGGAAGGGAGAGAGGAGGCAAGAAGGAAGAGAGGACGTTCCACAGGTGCTAACCCACTGCGGAGATCAGAGGCACCACAGATGTGGACAACTGGAATGTATGCGACTGGATGTATGCGTGTAGTTATTATATGCACATATGTTTTACATATGCATTTTTATCTCTATCTCTACTCTCTACTACTTACCATCTGTGTATCTCATCTGTATCATTAACCTGTTATCTACCTACCTGCCTCTCACTTATCATCGTTCATGTGTCTATCATTTTCTGTCATCTATGTGCCTGTTATTGATCATCCATCTACTATCCTTATATTTATCTATCCACTATCATCTATCAATAATCTATTAATATGTTTCTAAATATGTGGTGAACTTCTCCATTCATTAGGTTACCACACTCTTACCTACACAGGCCAAGAAGGATTTTTTAAAAAATATTTTATTTTATTTTTATTTATTTGACACAGAAAGAGAGAGAGAGAGATAGAGAATGGGTGCACCAGGGCCTCCAGCCACTGCAAACAAACTCCAGTCTTGTGCGTCCCCTTGTGCATCGGGCTAACGTGGGTCCTACGAAATCAAAGCTGAATTCTTTGGCTTTGCAGGCAAATGCCTTAACTGCTAAGTGATCTCTCCAGCCCCCAAGAAGATTTTAAAGGCTTTTCTTCACTTATAGTCGGTCCAAAACAGAATGCCGCCATACATGCACACACTGAGTAGCAACCAGGTAGGGGCCATTTGCTTATTCCTTATTTTACATATTTCTCACTTTTTTGTGATACAAACAAATTGGTCTTTTATGTGTGATGCGTGTGGGTGTGTGTGGAGGCTAGAGGACAGGCTCAGGTGTCATTCCTTAGATGCCACCTATCTTTCTTCAATCACGTGTGTGCCTGTGTGCTGGGGTGCACGTGTGTGAAGGCCAGAGGGAAACCCTCTGGTGGCATCCTGTTGTCCTTAGACCTGGAGCTCACCAATTAGGCTAGATTGGCTGACAGCGGGCTCTGGGGATCCTCCTGTCTCCACCTTTCCAGCACTGGGATTACAAGCATCGGCTTTTTATGTGGGTTCTGGGGATTAAATTCAGGTCCACATTCTCGCATGGTGAGCACTTCATAGAAGAAGCCGTTTCCCAGCTCTCAAGCCGTCTTTGAGAGGAATAAATGCTCCATGTATGCAAGTCCCTTAGACGCAGCTAGGTTTACCATTGGGGGTTTGCTGCTACTAGTTATGCAGTGCTAGCCCCATATACTCGGGTCCTACTGCCAAACACACACATATACACGAGAACAGGGGAGCCACAGGCTCAGGGCTTGACTTGCTAACCCAAGACATGAGGCCCAAAATGAGGAATGAATGAATGAATGAATGGTGCTCTTTGTTGCCTTCCCCTCCTGACTGGAGCACTCTGCGGGCTCTGCAGCTGCAGCCCGAGCGAGCATCATCCGCAAGCCTCCCCAGCTGGCGCTGGTCCTGGAGCCCCTTCCCTGCTGCTCCTGCAGGCTCTGGCTTCCCTGAGGCTAGGCTTCCTCCCTAGGGAAACACTTTGAGTGTTTTGGCCTCTGTCCTTGCAGGAAGTCCTGTAGCCAACACACACCCAGGGCAGGAAGCAGAGAGGATAGCTTAAACCTTGGACAGAATGCATTTTAGAAACTGGCATAGCCTCTTAGGACTGCTGGCACAGTGAGCCAAGTTAAGTATGACCTGTAAGGTTTTCATTCATTTTATTTGAATAGTTCCTTTTTTTTCCTTCAGAGAAAGGCATAGTTTTGGAGGGTGGGGTTTAGACGTGGCATAAATAAAGAAGTCAAGAAAGGCCAAACCTTCACTGCACTCCTCTGGCAGCTGCACTTTCGCCTTATCATCACCCTGAGAGATGGCAGCAAAGCCCCAGGTCTTGCAGACCCCAAGCCAGAACTGTTCATGACGTGGGAGTCCCTAGGCCTCCGCCCTCACAGAGGGTATCCAAATGTGTAGAAGCCCACAAGGGCCCTGTGTATTCACCACAAGCATTACAAAGGGGTTTTGTGAACTGAACTTAATTCAAGAGTACATAAAAGACACAAGGCCTTCAACACTAACTGTACCAAAACATTTTATGGGAGATAGCTCAGTGTGTTCAATGCTTGCCACACAAGCCTGAAGACCTAAGTTCAGTCCTCAGTACTCATGTAAAATGGGCATCCTTGGGGCTCACTGGCTAGCTCGACTAGATGAATTAGTGAGCTTATCAGAAATTGAAGTATTATGAACATACTTTTAAAAAGTGTGTTATTTATTTTTTTATTTAAGAGAGAAAGAGAGTGGGAGAGAGAAAGGGAGATAGAGAATGGGCACTCTAGGAACTCTAGCCACTGCAAACAAACTCCAGATGCACACACCATCTTGTGCATCTGGCTTACATGGGTACTGGGGAATGGAACCTGGGTCCTTAGGCTTTGCAGGCAAGTGCCTTAACCACTAAGCCATCTCTCCAGCCCATGAACATACTTTAAAAATGGTTATTCATGTTTTTCTTTAAAAAAAAAAGTGACTGGGAGCCAGAGGTGGTGGCACATGCTTTAATCCCAGCACTTGGGAGGCAGAGATAGGAGGATCGCCATGAGTTCAAGGCCACCATGGGACTACATAGGAATTCCAGGTCAGCCTGGGCTGGAGTGAGACCCTACCTCAAGAAACCAAAAAAGTGGGGCTCAGTACTCAGTTGATGAGGAGCTTGCTGTGCAAGTGTGAGGACTGAAGTTTGAGTCCCTACCACCCATGTAAATGCTGTGTGGGTGTGATAGTCACCTGTTATGCCAGCACAGGGGACCCCTAGGGCAAGCCAACTAGCTAGCCTAGTTGAGTCAGCATGCTTGAATTCATAGAGAACCTGCCTCAGTAAATAAAGTGGAGAACGGTTGATGGAGACACCTTATGTCAATCTCTGGACTCCACGTACATGTGTTTATCCACGTACATGTGCACACTACAATCGCACACCACATGCATGCAAAAAAGTGTGACATTCTCACCTGCGCATTCCCATCTGAAACATTTGCATGAATAAAATACAAGCAAAGGTGCTGACACCACCTGGACGCCACTAGAAGCAGAGTATGGGGGTTTCAGTCTTACTCCCCACTGAACACCAACACCTCGCCCAGTCCTGAGACACAGCTGCACTGCCTGAGGACAGCGCCCTGGAAATTGCCATCACTCCTCTCCACAGAGAGTGCCTCTGACTTCCATTTATGCAAGTTGGGTCCAGGTATCTTTGAAGCCAGAGTGGCAGGCAGACTGGAAAAGCAGGCTGCTTCTCGGGACATGTTCCAGGGAGCCCATGTCCTGTCAGCCATGCTTCATGTTTGGAAAGGAGTGAAGCTCTGGGCTGCTGGTAGTGGGAAGCAAATACTTCCAAAATCCTACCTGATGGCTGCAGAGACACTGCTTCACAAAATTACATTCAATATGGGACTGGTTTCAGGCGAGTTAAACATTGGCACAATGAATCTCTGGCAAGAGTTGGAATGCACCATGCTGATGTTGGAGTTTGGCATGGTTTTTTTTTTTTAGCACTGATGTTGCTACCATTTCAGGAGGAGAGAATTTATGTGTTGGGGGTGAGCAGAGGCATGTACATAGCATCCCTGGTCCTTGTCCACTATAGACCAATAGCAGAGTTCTTCCTCTGCTACAGTCATGACAGTTGACCACATCCCTGGGGATGAGGAGTCTGGAGAGATGGCTGAGATTAAAGGTGATTGCTTGCCAAACCTGCCAGACAGGCTTCAATTCTCCAGCTACCCATGTAAAGCCAGATTAGAAAAGTGGCAGAAGCATTAGACATTCATTTGCATTAATATATGAATATGAACATTAAGTGTAGTACTTTCATGGCAATTTGGTAAGAATGACATATGAATTTATCCAGACAAGAGCAGGCTTTATGCTCCTAAGGCTCAGGACCTCTCCTGCCATAGGCATTTTTTTTGTTGTTTGTTTATTTTTATTTATTTATTTGAGAGCGACGGACAGAGAAAGGCAGATATAGAGAGAGAATGGGCGCACCAGGGCCTCCAGCCGTGGCAAATGAACTCCAGACGTCCAGATGTCCCCTTGTGCATCTGGCTAACATGGGTCCTGGGAATTGAGCCTCGAACCAGGGTCTTTAGGCTTCACAGGCAAGTACTTAACCGCTAAGCCATCTCTCCAGGCCCCTGTCATAGGATTTTGATTAGGCTTTTAGTACCAGGCATGTATTCCCTCCCATAGAGTGGATTTCCAGTTCAATTAGAGAGTAGTTGGTTTCCCCCAGAGCAGACACCACTATTGTACTTGTTCTGTCATTTGGCCTGTCTGGCCATACTTAAGGCTTCCAGTGTCCTCTGTAATAACTAATTATTTTAAATGTCTCTGGGAATTGCCAAATGTCCCCTGAATGGAGGAGTACGCTGTTGAGGGTGACTAGACTAGATCAATACTTTGTACTGTACTGATTCAGCCTACTGAGTCCTTGGCAAGCTGTCTGTCTGGTACTTTGACTCAAAGCACACAATAACACTTTGAAGTTGTATAATGTAGACTCTGAAGGTGAGACTTGGCCTCACAAACTGAGACTTGGTGTCATTAACGTGTGTGGAAGTGAAATGCTCCCCACAGGCTCACTTGCTGGTTGAGCACTTGGTTCCTGGCTGATGACACTGTTTGGGGGCTTGGGGAACCTTTTGGACATGGGGCCTAGCTGGCAGATATAGGGCTTAGGGGTGGGGCATGATGGGCTGTAGGGCTCCACTTCCTGCCTGATCCCTACTTTCTGGTGTGTGGAGATGTGAGGAGTCTCCAGCAGGAATCCACCATGCCTTACCGGACATGATGACTCCCCCTCTTAAGCTGTGAGCTAAAATAAACCATTCTGCCCTTCAGTTGCTCCTGTCAGATATTTTGTTACAGCTCCAGGAAAAGTGATACAGAAAACCAGAGGATAATGAGACACAGAAGAGACATAGGAGATAACCCAGTGAGCCTCAGAAACCCAGGTCCCCGTCTTCAGAGGGGAGAGAGAAGCGGGAGTGGGCAGTTCTGAGCAAGGGCGAATACTGTTCTTGAGCTGGGTGGACGGCACAGCTCTCAGACTTCGGGAGAGGAGGGTGGAGTGCTTGGAGGACCGTGTTCTCATTGCTGATAGGCCTTCCGTCATCCTGGTGCTGCCATCATGCCAACCGAGCACCTGAGTGCTACAGTCCGTGGGGGCAAGGATGGCTCCCCAGAAAGCAGCTGCAGGAGCTCATGGGCCCAGAGACTCAAAGGTCGCTGCTTCGTCCTGTCTGTCTCCACTCAGCCTGATGTGCACCCACTTACTGCTGTGTCACTTCCTTCACTGACAAGAGAAGGTTGGCATGAGGACGACTGTCACCTCTGCACTTAACTGGGGCCTGGAATGACAGGCATGTGTTTATCAAATGACTGAACAAATAGCTGAAAAGACAGGAGGTAAAGAGGTGTGTGTGTGTGTGTGTGAGTGCGCACACGCCTCTTTAAGATCCCCCTCCTCCAACACCTTCCATCCTCTTTGGAAGTCACAGTGTTAGTCACCACTGTGTTCCTCAATGACCCTGAATTCTGAGAAATAAAAATGACAGGATATAGCACTGAGAAAATTCTTAGACACCACACAGCTGGAGCACGGCCCAGACCCACAGCTTTCCTGGCGCCCATCGAAGCCACTGTTCATCTCTTTGTGCATCCTTTCAGTGTGCGGAAGGCCTGTCATGGCCTGCCATTCAGATGTAAGGAGGGGGCAGCAATGACCTTGGCCTTCTCCAGTCTCCAGTAGTTATGATTGATCTAAGACTCTCAACCAAAGGAACGCCCAAGTCACAACACAGGGCTGTGAGGAAAGGAGAGTGGCTTGTTCTTTCTTAACAGTGCAGTGGTGAGTTGTCCAAAGCTCGTGGAGATTGTTCAACACCATGACCATGCTGTGCCAACCTCTGGGACTTTGTAGCTTGGCTGAGGCTGGCTGACACTGCCCTGTGGGCATCAGGAGCTAAACCTGTGTGTGTGTGTGTGTGTGTGTATGTGTGTACACACGTGTGTTGTCAAAGGAAAGGAACAAGTGGATATCAAGAACAAGGAACAATTTATGGCTCACAGCTCAAGTTCTGTTTATAGTTGAGGCACTGAAGCCCAGCAAAGGGTGGAACTTCTCTCATGTTATGTGATGAATCCGTAGCAGAACTCGTATGTGTGTGTGTGTGTGTGTGTGTGTGTGTAGAGGGAGTCTTCCTCATGCACTGCCCACCTTATTTAGTGAGACAGGCTCTCTGTGTGACTTGAAGCTGACTATTTTGGTTAGCTTGCCCTAGGTATCCTCCTGTCCCCCATTCCTCAGCACTGAGATTCCAGGTGCGTCCCACCATGTGCAGCATTTACATGGGTGCTGGACATCCAAATCCAGGGCCTCACGCTTGCATGACAAGCATTTTACTGAGTGAACTATTTCCTAAGCCCCCATGGCAGAACTTTGAAGGCCTGTCCCCTGAGTGTGGGCCGCATACTTCCCTTCACTCTGTGGTCCCTTCATCAGCACTCCTGCGCTCTGTGGTCCCTGCTTCTTGCTAGAGGACTCTGCTCTCCTGACACAAGGGTGCTTTAGCAAAGTGAACTGAGCCCGTTCCTTTCCTTTTCTTCTAGGAGTGTGTGTGTGTGCACATGCGCACACTATGATTATGTGGTGTATGATGGAATATGCATGTCATGTATGCATGTATGTGTGCAAATGTGTGCACCCTGTGCACAAGCCTGTGAAGGCCATAGCAGAGCATCAGATTCCTTGAGACAGAGTTTCCCACTCAACCCAGAATTGCCAAGTTTTGCTGCACTTTTTGTCAGGCAGTAGGCCCCAGTGATTTTCCAGTCTCCACCCCTCTTGCAGGACCCAGGCTATAGACATCTGCGGCCATGCCAAGTTTGTTTGTGTGGGTTCTGAGGAATCTAGCTGGGGTGTCTCAGGTCCTCTCAGGCTCACACTTGCACGGCAAGCATTGTTAACAACTGAGCAAACTCTCCAGCTACCAAGCCCTTTCCTTTAGCAAGGTTCAGGCAGCCTCAGAAGTGGTGAAAGTTCTGGACCCTGTGAAATACACACTTGTGCACAGGCACATGCACACTCAAACTCTAGGGATACTCAGATGCACACTTGTGCACACACACACTCAAACTCTAGAGACACTCAGATGCACATGTGTGCACAGGCACACACATATGCAAACTTTATGGACACTCAGATGCACACATGCACAGATGCAGGGGGCCACATCTAGTTGCCAACACTAGATGGCGCTGGCACTGCAGGAAGCCACATCTAATCCGCCATTACAAGATGGCGCTAACCTCGTGGTGTTCAGCTTCTTTACGACAGTGCCTTGGCGCCAACCGTATTCAAGGTACGCGCATGCGCTTGACGCAACCTGTCCTGAGCCTATCCCGTGGCGCCTGGTGGTGGCAAGCTGGTAGCAACCAATCAGTGGGCGCCTCATTGCACTTCCCTCTATAAAAGTAGCTGCACATCCCGCCTCCTCGCCCCTCGCCATCAACCTTTCTGTTAACCAAGAGCTCTCCAATAAAAGTGTGATCAAGAAGGATCCTCGTCTTGTGGTCGTTCTTCCCTGCGGGTCAGGGGGCTCGCCGCAAACTGGTGCCGAAATCCCGGGATGCCGGGAGCCTTGTGGTCACCAGGCGAGGGGCCGAAGAGGATTCAGAACTTGACACACGGAGAGGAAGACGTCGGTAAGTCATCCCCAGTCATGCAGTTTTCTGACCTAGACTTTAATCTGATCCTTGCCGTTTTCCTTCCCTTCTGGGTTTTGTTTTTTATTGCCTTTGTTATTCATTCTTGTCTAAGTCAAGGTAGCCACACAGACATTATTAGACAGGGACGGAAAGCGTTGGCAAGGCATCAGGATAGTCTTTCTGAGTCAGATACAAATGGGGAAACCCCAGCTAGGCCTAGGAAAAGGAAAAAAACAAAAAAGGAAATACAAAGGGAAAAAAAGGATAAAAGCTTACAAGATGAGCTTAGAGAAATGGGTGAAGTTTATGATTATGCCCTCATTGAGCTTTCTAAGGGAAAGGAAAGACTGCAGAGGACTTTGTTGGAACTGGGCTACTGGCATAAGGGCTGGCTGCGTCCTGCTGCCCAGGCCCAGAGTGTTTGATCAAGGTTAAATTTGTAATGGACTGATGTGCTTGGCTAGAGATATTGGACTGAGAGATTTAAGATTTTAAGCTGGAAAACCTCAAGCAAGTTAAAATTACAGGCACTGAGACTGGTTTTAGGTTACTGAACCTGCTATTGTCAAACACATTAGCAATCTTAAGGAAGATGTTCCAACTGCTTTACATTAAAACAATGGAAAGGATGCCTGAGGAAAGGCTATCATAGAAATGCAAACACTTTTGGAAAGAGTTGACTGGAGGAGGAACCTGCTTTTCAAGGCTATTGAACTTGAACTGCAGAAGTTTGATGTTTGTTTGATGGTGGTTGAGTTTACATTGTTTTAGTCTCTCCTTGCTTTAATCCCAGAGGAATTCGCCCATTACAAATTTGGCAGATGGATGTTACTCACGTCCCATCTTTTGGCAAATTACAATATTTACATGTTTCCATTGATACTTGTTCTGGAGTTATGTTTGCTTCCCCATTAACCGGGGAGAAAGCAGCCCATGTTATTCAACACTGCCTTGAGGCGTGGAGTGCCTGGGGGAAGCCCAAAATTCTTAAAACTGACAATGGACCAGCTTATACTTCTCAAAAATTTGGACAGTTCTGTCACCAGATGGGAGTGACCCATTTGACAGGTCTCCCGTATAATCCTCAAGGACAGGGTATTATAGAACGGGCTCATCGCACTCTAAAGTCTTATTTAATAAAACAAAAAGGGGGAGTCGAGGAGGCTCTGCCCTCAGTCCCACGAGTGACTATATCCATAGCACTCTTTACTCTTAATTTTTAAAATTTGGACAGTCAGGGCCATTCGGCGGCTGACCGTCATTGCTCAGAGCCTAACAGGCCACAGGAGATGGTTAAGTGGAAAGATGTTTTGACTGGTCAATGGAGAGGCCCGGATCCTATTTTAATAAGATCCAGGGGAGCTGTTTGTGTTTTTCCACAGGACCAAGAATCACCCCACTGGGTTCCTAGTCGGTTGGTGAAGACGGTCCGACCTTCTCTAGAGGACAGCTTGGAGAGCCAGGATGATCCTGAGAAACCAGAAAAACCAGATGTGGACGAGTCTGTGGATGCTGACCCTCCAGTGCTTGGCACTCAGTAGAGGAGAACAACGCTGGGGCATCTTGTCAGCCTTTCCTAAGCCCCTGCCAGTACATCATGCTGCAGCGGTCTTCCCTCGCTTCTTCACAACTCAGAAGGAGCTGGGTCTCCCCACTGTGATTGGGGATACCACGTATGTCAGCTTAGGGGAAGATCGGAGTTTTGAGAAAATCGGAGCCCTTTGCTTCACAATTGATTCACCCCGTAATTTTTGTATAGGGCTGAGAAAACAGGCCTTTGGTTGGTTTAAGGATGATAGGATATGGGGAAAAATTTCCCAAGAGAGACGTAATTCCAGATTTGGTGCAGAAAATAGTACTTCTCAATATCTTTTGCAAATTATACGGACCATCCTGGACGCGTCTTAATACTTCTGGGGGTATTGAGAAAGTCATATATACTTTTGGGAGGATGTGTGCTTTGCCTCTGGTTGGTTTGCCGCCTGCGAGCCCAGACCAGGCGGGACAAGGTGGTCATTTCTCAGGCACTTGCCGCTTTGGAGTGTGGGTCCTCCCCCCAGATTTGGCTGTCGGCCCTAAAGAGCACCTAGTTTCCCCTGGCCCTTGCACCCTTAGGGCCTGAAGTGCCCATTGCACAAGGATGGGCAGAGGGTTGGTGTTGGGAGCACGGCACTCATCACGCTCAGGATGCGAGACAAAGTACTGCACATGAGGTATGCTCTTAGCAGCCTCATGGAGGGCATGTTTGATTGCATATGGGTTGGTACCGACATCCCATCTCTGAGAAAAGGTACCGGACAGGTGAGGCACCAGCCTGGCTGGCCACCTGGCCTGGGGTCTTCACAATGTCCTTTTGTTTATCAGAGATCAAACCTCTACCTTCACCTGCTGCGCATTATAATAGAAAGGGGGAACTGCAGGGGGCCACATCTAGTTGCCAACACTAGATGGCGCTGGCACTGCAGGAAGCCACATCTAATCCGCCATTAAAAGATGGCGCTAACCTCGTGGTGTTCAGCTTCTTTACGACAGTGCCTTGGCGCCAACCGTATTCAAGGTACGCGCATGCGCTTGACGCAACCTGTCCTGAGCCTATCCCGTGGCGCCTGGTGGTGGCAAGCTGGTAGCAACCAATCAGTGGGCGCCTCATTGCACTTCCCTCTATAAAAGTAGCTGCACATCCCGCCTCCTCGCCCCTCGCCATCAACCTTTCTGTTAACCAAGAGCTCTCCAATAAAAGTGTGATCAAGAAGGATCCTCGTCTTGTGGTCGTTCTTCCCTGCGGGTCAGGGGGCTCGCCGCACACAGACACACTCACATAAAACCTCTAGGACACTCAGAGCCATATATGTGCTCAGGCACATTCACATACAAACTCTGGACACTCAGATGCACATGTGCGCACAGACACTTACACACAAACTCTATGGACACACAAATGCACACATGTGCACAGGCACACTTACACAAACTCTGGACACTCATATGTACACATGTTAATAGGCCTACATACAAAAAACTCTATGGACACTCAGATGCACCCGTGCACACAGGCACACACATGCACAAACTCAGTGGACACTCACATACACATGTGCACACAAGCACACTCACACTCAAAGGTCAAGTATAGTTTCTGGGTGTTCATGTTGGTCTTTGTATTTAGCCCTTAAGAATCTAGTGATCCGGTCAGGAATACAGAGAAAACCACTCCAAGGATGTTACATTTGGCAGCTAGGAGTCCCTCCTCCTGCCTCTCCTGGTTCACATTACAGCTGGAGCCTTTGACAGACACTTAATTTGAGGTCACCATGGAGCTACTATGCAAATGTTTTAATGTAAAAACGAGAGGCTCAGATTTGCTGGGCTACCAAGTTCCAAGCTATGAAAATGCCTCCAGGAGAGTTCCACAATGCCAAGAAACACAGACACACCACACTGGTAGTGATTTATGGACTCTTATTTTGACTGAGCACACACATGTGACTACACATCCACACACATACAAGAGTCTTTATAAAGTGTCATTTTGAAATGATTTTTTTAATCATGAGGGATAATTGGTTATGTAAGTGAGATGACTTTTAACCACAGAGTTGTGTGTTTATGGTTTGTGCCTTACCTTGGTGTACCACAGAACAGCCTTATCCTTTTCTGTCTTTGTAACATACAATGCGGCCAAACAGAACAGACTGAACTGGGGTGCAGACAGTATTTACACTAAGCAAACCACACTCAGTTTTAAATAAAATAGGCTTAACAAAAACGATAACAAAATCTGATCTCCCTGACTCTAAAAAAGTAATGGCTTGGCACAGAAGACACCCTGCTCCTGCTCCAGGGAACCTCATTAGCCTCTGTGGCATGATCAGGTTACAGAAAATTAACCATTACAGCATTGGCACGGATAGCCCCAAATGCAAGGGTGGTGTGGGGATGGGGATCATGTTCTCAGCAGCAGGAAAACAACGCAAGACTGTGCTCTGCAAATGTAAGGCACAAAAAGCAAAGCAGTCTTATTTCCGTGTCTACCTTTGGGGCTGGAGAGCAACACGGAGCCACTCACTCCATTCCTTGCCCGGTTTACAGGTTAATCTGACCTTCCATGACTTTAGCATGGCTGACCTTCCCTGAAAGCCTATCAAAGCTCTGCTCAGAGGTGGTGATGGATCTTATTAATCTTTACTTTTTGTAGAGAGGAGAAGATCATGCAAAACCCATCAGTTGTGAGCCTGGTGACAGGAGCAGACATGGAGCTTCACCTGGAGCACAGCTGAGGTCAAGCTCAGACCTTCTCTTCTGGGAGGCTGGTGGTGCCCAGCATGGTGTAGATGGCAGAAAGGAAATGCACTGGCTTTGGAAGCAATTCATCCAGCTGCTGTCAGTAATGTATGACCAATGCATTCTGCCATGAAGATTCATGGCTAGGATTTCTGAAAGCACCCACTCAGCTGTTTTTGTTTATTTTTTTTTGTTGTTGTTTTTTGGTTTTTCAAGGTAGGGTCTCACTCTAGTCCAGGCTGACTTGGAATTCACTATGTAGTCTCAGGGTGGCCTCGAACTCATGGCGATAACTCCTACTTCTGCCTCCCGAGTGCTGGGATTAAAGGCGTGCATCACCACACCCAGCCTTGCTTTTTTAAAAAATATTTTTTATTTACTTATTTATTTGAGAGAGAAGAAGCAGAGAGAGGAGGGAGGGAGCGAGAGAGAATGGGCATGCTAGGACCTCCAGCCATTGCAAATGAACTCCAGATACATGCGCTCCCTTGTGTATCTGGCTTACTTAGGTCCTGGAAAATCGAACCAGGGTCCTTTGGCTTTGCAAGCAAATGCTTTAACCACTAAGCCATCTCTCCAGCCCCACTCAGCTGTTTTTGAGACCAGAAGTGAGAGAACTCAGGCACTGTTGCTGGAGTTGGAAACTGTAGCTGCATCTTGGGAGAAGTGTCCCCTGACATCAGAGTGTTCTTTGTGGTTAAACATCCTTGAAGCTGTAGTTAGGTTGTTTCACTACGTCAGAAACAGGCATGAGAGGGTTTTCCCATGCATGTGTCCTCAGAACACCTACGTCATTAAAATATCACTTGCACCATTGTTTTGGCATCTCCATCTCCGCTGCAGGAAATAATCTACAGGATGATCCAGTCCACCAAGATTTGGGAGGAGAAAAGAGGCACATTACCCCATGAATGTACCACCCACTTCATAAAGACAACAATACATTTAAAATCAACAACACAGAACCCACTGGGCTGCTCCTTATCTTGAGACAGCATGCTCCAATCTCTGAGGTAGTTACTTTGCTAAATAAACTGCTACTTAAATGGTCTCTTGATTAATTCTTTCATTCAAGAAGACAAGAACCAAGGGGCTCAGGAGAGGGCTCAGTGGGTAAAGTGCTTGCCACACATGCATGAGGACCTGAGTCCCCATCACCCATGTAAATGCAGACACAACGGTGCCTGTCTGTAATCCCAGCACTGGGGAAGTGGAGACAGGAGGGTTGCTGGGGCTCACCGGCTGGCTAGTTCAGTCAAATCACTGAGCTCTAAGCTCTAAGTTTTGGAGAGACCCTGTCTCCAAAATAAAGTGGAGAATGCCTGAAGAAGTCACTCAATTTGGCCTTCACACACATTTACATGTGCCTACACATACATGTGTCTGTCCCCACACATATACAAACACACATTCATATATGCACACCACACACACACACACACACACACACACACACACACACACACACACAGAGGGAGAGAGAGAGAGAATACAAGAATTTAGAGACTCTCATAATAGTGCCACTCATGTCTATCCTCTGCTCCCATACCTGGAGACTTCCTGCTTAAAATGAGCCTGGCAGGTCATGGGGGCAGCCCAACTTAGAGTGGCCAGGGTAAGTGTGTGACTCCAAACCCCTGATAAGGGAAGGCGTTCTTACCCAGAAACCAATAGAAAACTGCGATTCTCACCTTTCTCTATAGGGCAGGAGATGTGACTAATGTCCCTCAATACTCTCCTCCTCCTAACAGCCCTTCCTAACAAGCCTGGAGAATCTCTTTGTGTAGGTGTACTGTGGAGCACTCCCTAGAAAGGGCTACAAACTGAGTCCTCCACAGAACATGGAAGCTCACACTTGTACTTAGGGCTCAAGCATATTTTATATGCATTATTCTTTTTTTAAATTTATTTTAACTATTTTATTTATTCACGCATTCATTTACTTACTTATGAGAGAGAGGGGGACAGGCAGATTGGGAGAGAAAGAATGGGTGTGCCAGGGCCTCTAGCCACTACAAAAGAATTCTAGATGCAGGTGGCACCTTGTGCATCTGGCTTTACGTGGGTACTGGGGAATCAATCCCAGGTCTTTAGGCTATGCAGGAAAGCTCCTTAACTGCTGGGCCACCTCCCCAGCCATCTACACATTATTCATAACTGGTCACATTGTTTTGACCTTGTCCCTCATTAGTCTAGAACCATGTGTCTGAGTTCCTATGATAGCTGACTTCTTTATATATGAGTATATAGCGAGACCTGCTCTGCTCCCATGAGCCCTCCACAGCCCCCCATAGGAGGTTATGGTGTACATTTATTTATACCTTGCCTGGCATTGGTGCTTTAGCTGGGTCTGACATATAACATCAGCTCAGGATATGGTGGATAAGACAGTGAGGAAACCTTAGGCCAGCAATAGTGTAGACTGCACCACCACTTGGATTTTCATGGACTCTACTTCTTGAGTTATCCTCATGGCCAATCAGAAACATGCATTGGTGGTCTGCAGGTATGGTGTTCTGTTTCCTCTCCTGGCAGTGAGACACTCCCATCACATGCAGCCATGGGAAGGGATGGGCCTCATCCTGAGCCCTGACCACTTAACAAATGTGGACTAGAAGCCCCACTGAGACCTTCCCACCCCTCCCAGTCCTTCCTCCTCCTCACCCCCACCCAAGCAGAAGGGGCTTGCTAGGGCTCACATACCCTCCTGCAGAAGGAGTTCATGATGGTGAACAGCTTCCGTACTTTGTCCTTCAAGGTGTCCACCTGGGCCACTTTCCAACACTGGGGTGAGGCTACAAAGTCCCGCAGCTTGGCCAGCACACAGTAATTCCTTGCAGCTCACTACTCGTAGCTCTCTGAAAGTCCTTCTTAAGGATCCTAAGGCCTCTCAGACTTCTCACTTCTGGGGGTGGTTAACATGGATTATAAACTTGATGGAATTATTTATTTATTCATTTGCAAGAACAGAGAGAGAGGGAGGGAGGGAGGAAAGGAAGAAAGAGAGAGAGAGAGTGAATGAGAATGGGCACTCCAGGGTCTCTTGCCACTGCAAATGAACCCCAGACACATGTGCCACTTTGTGCATCTGGCTTTACATGGACACTGGGAAATCAAATCCAGACCATCAAGCTTTGCAACCAAGCACCTTAACTACTGAGCCATTTCTTCAGCCCTTGATGGGATTTGGCATCATCATAAAAACAAATTTCTGGGACTTTCTACATGCTGATTGGGATGGGAAGATCCACACTAAATGTAGGTGGCGCCCTCCATAGGCTGTGTAAGCGATGTGAGCACCAGCATTCACCTCTCTCTGCTCCCCGATGTCTAACACAAAACGACTAGCTGCTTCATATTCCTGCTGCCCTGCCCTCCCCATCATAATGGGTTACACCCTTAAACTGTAAGGTAAAATAAATTCTCCTTCTTTAAATTGTTTTCATCAGGTATTTTGTCCCACATCAAGAAAGGTAATTCCTCTTTGTCCCTGGCTGTTCCTTTTCCATGTCCTCAGCCGCTTTCCATTGGGGGCCCCAGTTTTTGCATCTCCAAGATGACCACCTCCAGTCATAGGGCCCTATACATCAACTACATGTTCAGGACTTACCGTTGAAATGTCCCATCTCCACTTCTTTCCTGAACCTCCGTCACATCTGCCCAGATACCATGTAACCAACAGACCTTTGAAATTTAACATGCCCTCCCCCCCCATGTAGCTCTTTGACCTCTCTCCCTGTTTCCAAGCCCAGGGATTCTGCCCCACTCACATTTTCCCAGTCTTATCCTTCCAGCTGTTAAGCCAAATGCTGTCAGCCACCCCGACTCCTCTTTTTATCTCACTCAACCAGTTCATCAGGAAATTCTATGAGCTCTGCCTCATAAATATGCCCAGGACCCAGCCACTTCTCAGACCACTATCATTTCTTGCCTGCTCTGGAATATTCTTCAAAACCAGCGTGCCTTACAGGTCACTGCTCTTCTCACAGGTCAACCACAGCAACTCTCCATTCATCTGGTCATTTTGGTCATCAGGGTAGGTCCTCAGTCCAGTAAGACTGAAGAGGAGCCAAAAGTGGGGAATCAGAAGCCAGCCTTGTGATGTGTGCAGTAGAGACTGGGGGGGGGGGATCTTGTGGCTCCAAGTCAAGGAATATTTGGAGCCACAAGAAACTGGAAGCTGCAGGACATGAACCCTCCCTCAGGATACCAGAGGAGACCAGCCCTGCTGACATCTTGGTTTAAGACTTCTCCCTCCATGATGCTGAGAATAAACCTGTGTTCTTTCAAGCCACAAAGTTCATGGAGACTTCGTAAAGACACACTAGGAAACAAATATAGTAATATTAACATAAAGGACAAACTATTTTTTTTTTACTATGTGTTCGTATGCGTAAGTGCAGGCATGCATGTGCCAGATGGCACTTGTGGAGGTCAGAGGACAATTGTTAGATGTCCATCCTCACCTTTCCTCTCATTTGAGGCAGAGTCTCTTGTTCACTGCCCTGTTCTCAAATGAGCTGGCACCAAGCTTCTGGTAGATGCTCTTGTTTCCACTTCCTTTCTCACCATAGGCACACTGGATTATGTGGGTTCTGGGGATCTAAACTCATGCTTACATGGCAAGCGTTTTATCCACCGAGCCATTTAGCTCCTGGAGCCTCCCTCTCTCCATCTTTAAAACAGGTACCATTATACCACGGCTTTTATGTCCCATAATGACCGTAATAATAAATGGTGACATACATCTTCCAAAATCATGAATAGGCGAGTGTTTGAAAGCTTTTTCAGAGTGAGAGCACTATTGTTTTTTAAATAAGTATTAAAATAACATGAAAGTCCATATGAGAGAAAATTTAAAGTCTGAATTTTATAGCTCTTGAGTTAGCCAGTGTGCCATTCTGGGGCAGAGCCATGTCCCTTTCAAAGATCAGATACATGTGCTCAGTTTCTGAATTTGAATGATTGTTCCTCATTGCTCAACCTCTGACCTCACATCAGCCTTCTTGTGTCTCATTCTCCTTCGGTGACAATGCCACCTGCCTGCCTGGGGTGCCGTGCGGGTGAAGAAAGGACAGCCCTGAAACCACAGGGCCTGATGCACTGTCTGAAAGGGGGAAGAGGAGGAAGAAGGGCTCACTGGACTGAGCGTTTTATCAAGCTCTGGCATAAGCAACACCAGGTAAAGTGGGCATCCTTACCAACCATTTCAGAGAAGCCTCCTACCCCCTCCATTGCAGGAAGTGCACAGGCAGACACTCTCTTCTTCCCCAGCTACCTCTCTTTGCCCTTCCAGCCCCAGCCCCATCCCTTGCAGAAAGTCCCCTACCCCCACTGACTTTGAATGGGGTTTGATGCTTCCCCAGCCTTCGCAGCCCAGGACTCCCCCCCTCTCCTAATCAAAGCTCAGCCACACTGCCACACATTCTAAACTCAATGAAAGCACATGTTGCCTTAGTCACCTGTGCCTCCAGCTCCTGGCCCACAATAAGTGTTCAGAAAATGAAAATACTGGTTGAACAAAGTAAGAAAATGAAGGAGCGGATGCTCATGACCTACCCTAGGGTACTTCTGCCTTCCTAGCCCCTCATGTGGGGTTGTGCCTCTGAGGTCGTCAAGCCTCCTGGGATTCCTTCTACCCCAGCACAAGCCATAGTCTTTGTCAGTACGCACTTCTGCTAACTTCATATACATATCAGGTAGGCTGTCACAATGCTTCCAAATAAATCTCCGTGGCTTGTGAGAGCGCAAGCCCTTCCTGTCACAAGGTGGCAGATGAGCTCTGGTTCCTGAGGAGCTCAAGTCTACATTCTTGTTATAGAGGCTACTTAAGGCCAACTCTTTTGTGTGGATGATGGAAACAGGAGAAGAATCCAATGGCTTCTTCTTGAGACTTTCTCAAAGCAGAACACAGTCACATTCTCCTGCATACCACAGCAAGGCAGGGAGAGAAGGAAGAAGTGGGCCAGTGGTAGCTCATTACAGAGGAGAACAGCGCACACGTGGATTGTGCCAACTGTAGTCCAGGAACCAAAATAGACTCACTTGTTTCTCATCATGACCCCTGGAAGGACGGTTCACTGTGAGCCTCATTTTACAGATGAAGGAGCCAAGGCCAGAAGAGGAAAAGCGAACCATCCGAGTTCCCGCGCTAGAGTGGGAGGGGGAGCCCAGCCTGTGACGGGCTGCCCTCCTCACCCTGCCTCTTGAGGTGGCACTTTACCCCACACTCAGCACCAGTACTGGTGTAGACCAGCCACATCACGACAAGCGAAGCCTGTTGGCAGAAGACAAGGCAGGCCATATTTCTGAGTCGTGTTTTCTGTGCCAGGAGCTGTTGCCTGCTTTTATTAAGAAGACCTGACATAACCCTAATGGCATCCTTGGGAAGTTAGTATAACCACTCCATTTCACAGATGCGAACACCAGGGCAGGGCATACGGGGCACAAGCTGCTCTGCAAATGGGGCCTTTAGGGTCAAAAACAACTGGATCTGGCTGGGAAGAGTGCGGGTGGCTCCAAGCTCCACTCTTTCTCTGGTCCCTGGGGCGGGAAGAGAAAGCAAGGAGAGAGGAGATGGGGAGAGGAAGAGAAAGGATGAGCGGAGAGGATACGAGGACGGGAAGACAGAAAATGACTGCCTTCCACCCAAGCTCGGGCAGAGGCTTCACGCGCCCAGTAGATGGCAGGATGTGGCCAGAGTACCCTCGGCCGCGAGCGCTGGGCGGCAGCCGGGAGGCGCGGTGCCGCCTGCGGTTCACGGCGCACGCTGGGCACTGGCGACCGTCCACTTCGTCCCCTGGGAGCCTCGGGTGCACCGGTCCTTCCCGCCTTTAGGCATACCCTTCCCTGGAACGAGTCTTTCCCCCACCTCAGCGGCCCAGTCCCGCCGCAGGAGCCAAAGGATCGGGATAGGAATCCCGCCCCTAAATCAGCCACCGATGTCACACGGTTTGGGGGAATCCCGAGGCCCACGCCCGGCCGTTCCCAGGGGCACGAATTCTGGGCAAATCGCACCCTCGTGGGCTTCATTTTCCCTTGTGCACTGAAAGGCGTAGGGTCTGCCCTGCAGGGTCCGCCCTCTGCCTCTGTTCCTCAAGCGTCCAGGAACAAAGGAGCAGCCCGTGTGGGCGCGGCGGCGGGCGACCACCACCGCGACCCAACCCGAACCGCCCTGTGCGGCCGGCGGGTGGGGCCTCCCGGGTCCCCGCAGCGCCCGGGAACTCGCCCACCCCGGGACCTCCGCCCTCCTCTCGCTGCAGTGGGGGCAAGCGCTTCTAAGTCTAGGCTGAGATCGCGGGGTCCACGCCCCCTTCCTTTCGTGCAGTGCCCGCCGGTCCCTCCCTCCCCCTCCTCCTCCTCCTCCGCCGCCGCCTCCCCCGCTGCAGCCCGCGAGCAGCTCGGCTCTGTGGCCCCGGCGCCGGGAGTTCCCGGGTCTCGGCGGGGCATCGGCGCCCGGTGCTGCGTGGAGCCTGCTGGGAGGGGACGCGGGGAGCGCGGCGGAGCCGAGACCACAACCGGGGGTCACCCGGGAGGAGGGGCGGGGCGCTGGCCGCTCTCACCGCTGCCTGTGTCCCGCACCCTCGCGCGCATCCTGCATCCCCGCCGCGGGGTATGTAGCAGCGGGGCCGCCGCGGAATATGGGCGGGAACCACTCCCACAAGCCCCCGGTGTTTGACGAGAACGAGGAAGGTAAGAGAGTCGAGGCACCGCCACTCCGCGCGCCGCCTCCATGGGGCGTCGGCCGGGCATCCCTTCCACTCCCCATCCTGAGCCCGGCCCGGCTGCGTGTGGCGCCAGCTACGTGTGGTCCCCTGGGCGCGGGGCCGGAGCGCAGCCGGGATTCTGGGGCGGTCACTCCGAGGCTCGGAGCTCTGTAGGAGCCTGGACCGTGCGGAGCAGGGGCTGGGACTGCAAACTGGGAGAGGAGAGGACCCAACTCAGGGATGTCACAGGAAGGAGTGGGCATCGAAGGAGAGGGTGGGGGACATGATGCTTGGGCACAGGGTTTCCTGAAGCAGAGGTTGCTTTCAGATCTCCAGCCTGAAGGAGGTGGCCTTGTGTGCAAACTGCACTGTGTGTGTGTGTGTGTGTGTGTGTGTGCCTTTGTGTGTGTCCACCGCCCATGTGGTCTTGTGCGTCCGCACATAATGTGGCTGTATTTCTTTACCCAGCCCAGCATTAGAAAACTTTTCTTGGTTGAACTACGTGGCTTGGGGAAAGGCATCCCGCGTGGACTAGCTCTAGGCGGAGTGTTGTGGGCTGTCCACCTCATCCAGACTCCAAGTCTGGGCATCCCTGAGACTTATAGACAGAACTTGGCATCTGGCCCAGCAGAACTCTACCTTGATCGCTGTGTGTCCATGGGCAATTTACTAACCCTCTCTGAAAGTTTCCCTCACCTCGTAAGGTGGTTGTGAGATCAGCCCCTAGTCCACAGTATGGAAAGCGTTTGCCACCAGCAGGTGGAGCTGTG
Organism: Dipus sagitta; assembly: GCA_036346955.1. NCBI lineage: Eukaryota > Metazoa > Chordata > Mammalia > Rodentia > Dipodidae > Dipus > Dipus sagitta. The sequence goes on from CM070787.1 coordinate 58,350,891, forward strand.
CGGGTGCTGGTGATGCTGTGTTAATTCCTGGCCTCCACACACTGGCGCCCTACTGTGTGTCCTACCTTCCCTGTGCACCCAAGAGGAGAGCAGACACTGAGCCTACCTCGGCACCAGACTCTGCTCCTAGACTTCACTCAGCCCTCAGCTCGCTCTGAACAAGTACTTCCGGGTGCCCACTGTGCAGTTGGCAGAGGGTCCCCTCCGCTGGTTCTGAGGCGTTGCAGTCTGCCGTGGAGACTGACCGTGCCATTCCTGCTCAGTACGAGTTTGTGGGTACAGATTAATGGTTTCTAGAACCACCAGTGCTACAGCTGCTGTTCTCAAAAAGACAGGGGCGGGGGTGAACACTATCGAGGGCTGAAGGCAGGACCTGTTGGCCAGCTCAGTGGTCCTTAAAGAACTCCTAGTCTGGTGGCTCTGAATGGCAATCATTGGTAGTGACGGGCCAGGGGGTGCCAGTGGTCTTGGCTCTTGCTGGTTTGCAGTCTGAAGTGGGTCAATAGAAGCCAGATGGGGACCAAACAGAGACTAAGGGAGTGCTAGGTGTCCTGGAGGAAATTTGGTCACCCCAGCATCACCTCCAGCTTTAGGGGTTCATGGCTATAATGAGGGTCTAGGTCATGCTTAGGTTATTTTTTGGTACCCTTTTCTCTGTTAGCATCTGTCTCTTTTTCAGTAGATTTTCTCTAACCTGTGCAGATGTCAAGACAGCATCAGTCCAGGAATGGAGAAGCCTGGACTCAGTCTCTCTCCTCAGTGGAGGGCAAGGGCATTTGAGCGTACTTAGTGCACTCAAACCGGCTCCAGTTTTTCTCTGTCAGAGAATAGTGAATATCTAAGTGCAGCTAAAACAGTCTTTTTCCCTGAAATGTTCTATACTGACACTTCATATTTGTATGGCTGACTTTAGAATTTTAAAGAAAAAGTAATAATCACCTGTCAAATTATGGGAGTTTCTTTCTGAGCTTCAAGGCACTAAGGAGGTATTATTCCATTAACATTTTATTTTTATCACTAAGACTATTGTTATATTATTGATATTAAATATGATTATTAACACTGGGAACTATTCATCACATGCACGTGCACACATGCACACACACACACACAAGTCTGGTTTTTTTTTTTTTTTTTTGAGGTAGAGTCTCACTTTGGCCCAGGCTGACCTGGGATTAACTATGTAGTCTTAGGGTGGCTTTGAACTCATGGAGATCCTTCTACCTCTGCCTCCCAAGTTCTGGGATTAAAGGCGTGCGCCACCATGCCCGGCATGTTTTTTGCTTTCAGTTTTTTATTTATTTGCAGAGGAAATCTGTTACTTTTATGTTGACATTTTTCTCTATCCTTTATCCCAGAAAACATGCTGCTTTAAAATATTTATTGGTGCAGTAGTTATCCCTGATGGAGCCAGTGTTTCCTGCGCAGTTCCTCATTCTGAATGCAATCCAGCCTAAGGTTACCTGCCTGCTTGGTACTGGTTGAAGTGTAAAGCTGGGCCTCTCCAGCCCAGGGGAGCATGAACTTGACTTTACCAGCAAATTTTCCACCCATCGCCACTTGCATATGAAGTGACAGCTCATTTTTCTCAACTTTCCTGCATCCACCTCATGCTATATGCCAAGGCCATGGGCAAGAGGGGGTTCCTCACTGTTGGAGCAGGAAAGAGGGGTGGAGGACCTGCTCCTTTCCTTTTGAATCTTACAGAAGGGTCAGTAGATGCCTGGAGGAGGAGTGGATGATAGAAGAGGCAGATTGTTTTTGAGAGAGAGAACAGAATATGCAAAGGTAAAGAGAAAGCCTGGCTCATTTAGGGTCTTGCAGAGGATGGATTTAGTACTCCTATTGTTTGGAGAGTGAAGCTTGAAGGCACAAAAGATGACCCTTCAGTGCCAGGTCAGCTTCAAAGGGTCTGGGGAAGGATGCTGGGGAGATGGCTCAGTGGTAAAGTGCTTGCCTCACAAGTGTGAGGACCTGAGATGGGGTTACTAGCACCCACATAAATACTGGATGGGTATGGTGGCTGTGGTGGTTTGATTCATGTGTCCCCCATAAAGTTAGGTGTTCTGAATGCTAGGTTCCCAGATGATGGAGATTTGGGAATTAACACCTCCTGGAGGCAGTGTATTTTTTTTGGGGGGGGGGACAGGCTTATGAGTATTATAGCCAGTTTCCCCTTGCCAGTGTTTGGCATACTCTCCTATCCCTGTTGTTCACTGTATGTTGGCCAGCGGGTGATGTCCACTCTCTACTCATACCATCATTTTCCCTGCCATCATGGAGCTACCCCTTGAGTATGTAAGCCAAAATAAACCTTTTTTTCACTCCACAAGCTGCTCTTGATTGGGTGATTTCTGCTAGCAATGTGAACCTGACTGCAACAGTGGCCCACCGGGAATTCCAAGGCTTGAGAAGTGAAGACAGGTACTGTCTGGGGCAAGCTGAACGAGTCTGTGAGCTCTGATTTCAAGACCATCTCCACAAATAGATGGAGAGTGAATGAAGAAGACACTCAATGCCTCCCTCTGGCCTCCACATGCACACATGTGTAACCACGTACACATGTTGTATGTCTACACCCATATGAACAAGCATACATACATGAACATGTATGTATGTCACATGCCAAGCACACAGGGTCAGGTAGAAGTGCTTGTATTTGATCTTATGAGCATCCTGAAGTCACTGAGGGCTTCAGAAAGGGGTTGTGTGGTCTCATGGATTGGCATGATCTCTCAGTCATGGTTTTGAGCTGGCTAAATGTGCAACTTCCACCTAAGCAGAACATGTCTGATGTTTTTTTTCAAGGTAGGGTCTCGCTCTAGCCCAGGTTAACCTGGAATTCACTATGTAGTCTCAGGGTGGCCTCAAACTCATTGAAATCCTGCTACCTCTGCCTCCCAAGTGCTGGGATTAAAGACATGTGCCACCATGTCCAGCAGTCTACCTGTTTGATTTTTAAGGACTTGAATGCTAACCACAGCAAGAGACTTGCCATTGTGCAACAGTGGTCCGTAAGACACCCAAAAGAATGCTTTCATGTTGCAAGGACACTCACAGCACAGATGAATCAGCAGCGTGTCTTTCTTCTTAGTGGCTCAAGAAGTCATGTCATCTACTTTGATGGCATCCGGGGCAGGTGGAAGACATCATGGTGGCTGAGTCACAAATGACAGAAGAGCAACAGGAAGTGTTTCGAGGGAACTAACTGACTCTGGCCGCTTGGCACCATCTTCCCTGCACCATGTGCCCCCAGCCATGGTCTTAGCTCATGCTCAGATGAGCAGCAGAGTCTCTCTGCTGCTTACTTACTTCCAGCTCAGTGCCAGTCAGCCAGGCCCAGCTTGTTGCAAGGGCCTCGGGCCATCTGAGGCCTCCTCTTAGTTCCCACTCTCATCCCTTTCTCTGGCCCCAGGCCCAAGTCACATAAGGACAGATGTAAACAAAGTCCTCATAGATGACCATCAGGACCTGCCCTCTGATAACTCACTCCTCCTCTCCTGCTCACATGCCCCCTCCACAAGGGCCCAGCACCCTCCACTTCAGCCTGGGTCCCATTCTCCCCACTCGCTCCCCTATCTCCTTTAGGTCTTCACAGTATCTCAACCCTTCACTTCACTTTTCTTTGTTCCAGTTGTCACCACCCATTGCGCTGTCTACTTCTTAGTGCCACCTGCTAGTCAGCTTTCATCCCTGTGAGGAAATGCATGAGATAAACATCTTAAAAGGAGAAGAGGTTTATCTTGGCTCATGCCTTTACAGGGTTCAGCTGATTGTGTGGCTCTGTTGCTTTTGGGACTGTGGTGGCACACATCCTGACATGGACACAGAGAAAGGGGAAGTGACCCCCTTCGTGACACCCATGAGACAGAGAGATAGGTAGGAGCTGGTGTTCCCATATCCCTTCAAGGGTATGCCTCCAGTTACCTGTCTGTCTTCCATCTCTGAAGCCAACTCCATTTACTTGTTACTTGAGAAGGGCCCATTTGAACTGAGGATAAGTTGTTGGGGCAAGCAAACAGATTTATTAGGTAAGCCAGTTAGAATTCACAAGGAGGGGTGGCGGACACTTGCTAGCTGTTAGCTGGTTAATTTGCAGCAGTCTGGAAGGGGGAGGAGAGGCCAGTGCATTCTGGGATAAATCAAGCTTGTGCCACTAGTTTAAATGACAGACCAAGGCTGGGCACTCAGAAAGGTGAGGGCTTAAACTCAATTCTGCTTCTCCTAAAGGTTCCACCTCACTCTAGTGGTGACATAGGCTGGTGACCAAGCCTTCATTTTACATCCAGACCACAGCACTGTCTGTCTTCCTCCACTCCATTGTAACTGCCTTAACAGAAAATTGTGGGATACTGGGGAGATAGCTCAGTGGCTAAAGGTGCCTGCTTCATAAGCATGAGGGCCTGAGCCTGATCCTCAGGACACATGGAAAAATCTGGCCATGGCCACACAGGCCTGTCACCTCCCCAGTCTGTGGTAGTGGAGACAGGAGAATTTCTGGGACTTGCTGGTCAGGCAGTCTGACCAAAAAGGACAGCTCCAGGTTCAGTGACAGTCTGACTCAAATGAGGATGAGTCATGGAGAAATGACACTTGACATTCTCCTCTGACCTGTGCACAGATGTGCACTGGGGGATGCATCTGCACATACATGTGCAGACACCACACAAGCACCATACCACACACATGTGCCAAAGAAAGAGGGGAATTGGGTTTTTCTTTGTAAACATACTCTTCTTGGAGGTGGGGACCTTTTCTCTGCAGTGTCCCTGAGGCCCAAATGACCAGTTAGAATGTAACAGATGCTGGTCAACTTTGAATGAGTTAGTGGAACACAGCAGGGTGCGTGAAGGTGCCGGTCTCCACAGCCATGGCTGGTGAGGTTCCTGTCCTGGAACCTTCCATCTTGTGTCCTCCGCTCTCCTCTTTGGGTTTCATGCTGGAACAATCTTTCTTGTCACAGAACTACCTCCCCCCAGCCCCTGAAGTCTCATGGCCCCAAGTGGGTAACAGAGTGGAACTTTCTCAGAATAGCTACAGTTACTTCTGATGGTTCTGGTTAAATCTTGGGTCATCCTGGAGCCAGGTGCTCTGAGCAGGGAGATCTGAGGCTAATTGGACAGCAGGATCACAAGCCTGGCTTGGCTTTAGGTGGTAGAGTCACCTCCTTTGTGAAGCATTTGGATATGCATGCCAGTGGGGGGGAAATCCAAGGAATACTGGAAGATCAACAGAAGCGGGCCAAGTAGATGTTGGGGAAAAGGTAAAAACAATGATGATGTCAGCTGTCACCACCACCATAGCAGCAACAACAAAAATACACCTAGTCAGCCTCTGTTATTGTGTTCCTTAGGACACTGGATTATCTCATTCAATCGTTTGATTCCATGTTAGTCAGCTTTCTATTACTATATCAAATTACCAGAGGTTACCAACTTATTAAAAAAGGTTTGTTTTGGCTCACAGTGCTGCAGATTTCAGCCCATGATCAATTAATCCCACTGGTTTGTGTCTCAGCACATCATGGCAGGGCATGTGGCAGAAGAAAACCTGAGGACTGAGAAGCAAAAGCAAGTTCCCCTTCAAGGGCAAAACCAAAATGACCAGGAGACCTGCCACTCAGCCTCACCTCTTAAGATCTGCCACTTCCCAATAGCACCATGCTGGGGACAGACCTTTAGCATACTGTGAGCCTTTGGGAGACATACAACATTCACAACACAGCACAGACCCATGTTCTGAACTAGATTGGATACACTGGATACTCATTTTTAAACAAAAATAATTTGTGTGTGTGTGTGTGTGTGTGTGTGTGTGTGTGTGTGTCACAGTGTTCACGTAGAGGCCAGGGGACACCTTTGAGGTATCTGTACTCCCCCTTCCTTGAGATAGGGTCTCTTGCTGCTGCAAATGAACTGTATGACTGCAAATGGGCATAAGACTAGCTGGCCTGGGAGTTTCCCATTCTCCTGGCTCTGCCTCCCATTGTTCTCTGCCCATTAGCATCACAGATGCATGTGCCAGTTTTATCTGGCATTATGTAGGTGCTGAGGAACTAAATTCAGGCCAGCAGAGTTTGCCAGCAAGCTCCTTTCCCACATCTCTAGCCCAATAGGTCCTCTTTTAAAACAACTGGTACTTTTCATTTCTGCATGTGCAAGACCCAGAGCCAGGCCAGCAAGGCAAGCAAAAGCATAAGGTAGTTAATGTTTGAATACTAGATGAAAACGGCCACTTAACAGGACATTAATTTTAGCAGCCTTCCTCTGGGTTCCAAAGCCTTCAAAAGTAAATATAGACATTTCAGTTTTATTGGTGGTGAAGTTTATTTGGGGACCATAACTTGGGTTTCAGCAGAATGGCCTTGCTTCTGTCCCCCAGTTTCAATTTTGAGACTCACTTGGATAGAGAACTGAGTCCTCAGAGTGGATCCTACACTGTTGGCAGCTGGGGGCCCCCAATCTCAGTGCTCAGAGACCCCTCACCCCTTCCCTTAAGAGCCTGGACAAGCACACCTGGCAGCCTGTGTTGTTGGCAGCTGTCAAACTTGAATGTGATGACTGGGATGGTCAGTTATACTCTCCTTGAAAGAGAACCCAGGGCCTGTTGCCATTTCTAGGCAAGACACAACTCTTGCTTTAGAGGCAGCAAAAGAGAAGGAAGATGGTTTTCCCATGGGGACTGATTCATGGGATGATGGAAGCAGGGTTTATCCTGAGTCTTGAGGAAAGGGTTTAAATGCTTCAAGAAGAAAAGGATCAGTACTGTAGGAAGATTAAGTGGCATCAACTAGCTTTAAACCTGACATTTTCCTGAGAGAATTAGAAAGAAAATATTCTCAACCATACACAAGTTTTTAAAATTGAGTATGAGCAATCTTGGGCTGAGATGGAGAAACTGTTCCTTAGAGAGGGCTGAGGGTCCCACCTCATTCAGGAGTATTCTAGTTGTGACAGTAATGAGGACAAGTGGTGGAGTACCCAGAGGAGAACCAGCAACTCAAACTCCCCAAGGAGAGAAACTGAGGCAATGCTGAGCCAGGAAAGCAGGAGGTCAATGCTGCCACCAGCCCCGGATCCTCTCTCCTCTGAGATCTGACTTTTTGTCATCACCCTTGGAATGTCCTTACTTATTGAGGCTTTTAGCCTTGGGTCAACTCACAGAGTAATCCCATCAATGAAGTCATTAATATAAATGGCCCATGAATTAGGTTGTGACTACTTTTCACCAATCTCCTGTTTAATTTCCATTCACGCATATGAAACTTAAAGCTCTCCGAGCCCTTGGATTGTGAAGCCATGTGAATTACTTGGTCCAGGCGAGGCAAGGTGGTGTGGACAAAGTGTTAGTCCTGGGAGAATATAGAGAACTAGTGGGGCTGGAGAGATGGAACAGCAGTTAAGGAGTTTGGGGGCCCAGGTTCAATTCCCCGGTGCCCCCGTAAGTCAGATGCACAAGGTGGCACATGTGTCTGGAGTTCTTAGTGGATGTCATCATCCTTCCTTCCCTCCTATTTGTCTGGCTATCTATCCATCATTTATCTACCTATCCACTATGTATCCATCTTCCTGACATTTACCTACCTATCATTTCTATCTTGGGACGAACAGATAATCCAAACAGCAGGATTTTATTTCAGCCAGTTTTTAGAATACGAGAAAAGTATGGGCCAGAGCCATGCCAGCCAGCAGTGGAATATAGTTACTTCTGTAGCTTTAATCCACTGAGATTTGGAGTTGCTTGCTACTAGAGTATAACTCAGCCTTTCTTTTCTGGTATGTTAAACAAGGTTTAGCCATCCCTCAAGCAGCAAGCATTCAGGATTTTATAGTTACATCTTATGTTAGTGACATTGTGATTATCAAAGAGGGATTGAATTTTAGCAAATGCCCTTTTTTATATCCATTGAGATAGTTAGCTTGCCTTTCTCCTTTTTTTTTCTCCCCTCATCGCCCACATCTGCCAGGTCTGTTGTGACATCTCCTTTCAATCCCTTATGTCTGCTAGGTCTGTAGTGATGTCTCCCCTTATCCTACCATGTCTGCTGGCTATGTAGTGACATCTCCCATTTCACTTCTGATTTTTGCCATTTCCACTTTTCCTCAATTATTTTCTTGATTGACCTTGTTAAGTTTATCACCTTTTGAAAGTTTAAAAATAGCATTTTTTGTGTTTCAGGGGAGGGGTCTCACTCTCACACAGGCTGACTGGCACTCACTCTGTGGTCCCAGGCTGGCCTTGAACACACCTCATATCTCTGCCTCTCAGGTGCTGGGATTAAAGGCATGTGCAACCATGCCTGGCTTAAACATAGCTTTTGACTTTACTTTTTATTTGTTTGATGTCTGACTCACCAATGTTTACTTTTAATTACTTCTCTATACTTTTGTTTAATTCACTGTTAATTCTCTCTGGGTTTTGGGGACAGTTGTAGGCCATGAGCTGTATTCGCTCATACATTCTTCATTTCACTTAAGAGTTGCCACTGAAATTATTTTCTTTTGACTGAATTGTTTCCTCTAGCATTTCTTTGCTGATTGGCACCAAGTTTCCTCACTCTTATGTGTCTTAAGTGTCTGTATTTATGTCTTATTTTACTGGCTGTCAAATCCCGTATCAGTCTTTTGTCATTCAGTGTTTGAAGATGATTTTGTCTCTTTTTCATTGCTTCTGACTAGAAGGTATTTGGCAGTGCTGTGTTGCTTCTGTTAATTCTATATGTTTTTATGATCTTCTTGGCTTTGCATTCATTTTCAGAACTGTAACACAGTGTGCTTTGCTATGATGCTTTCTCCTGTGGCCAGTGCTCCTTGGAGCTGACTTAGCATCTGGTAGCTTTAGAGAGTTTCCTTTTACCTTCTAGTATTGCTCTTGATGTTGTCTCTTTTTCTTCATTATCAAACTGACATTTCAGAGGTATTAAATCCCTGAAATTCCCCCATGTGGCACTGATAATATTCTTTGTGTGTTTTTCCTCTTGTGTCTCTGTTTTGGTCTGAATATTATTCACTATATTCACTTTTCATCACTTCAAGTCTGTTTTGCTGCTATTAAGAACAATCATTAAGTTCCTCACATTACCCACCATGTTTTCCAGTTCTAAAGTCACTGGCTTGTTCTCTTTAGTGGCTTTCAGTTCTATGCTGAAATTCTCAAAACTTGCTATTTATTCTTTTTTTAAATAAATTTGTTATGTACATAGTGTGTATACAGCCATGTTAGTACCAGTGTTAGCCTGCCCTCCCCCCTCCACAGGGACCCTCCTCATTGGGGAATGTGGGTCGTGCATTGTGGGGTTAGCCATCAGTTATGGGTAAGAGGCAATGTCTCTGTGCATAACGTCCCAATATGTGGCTCTAGCAATCCTTGCACCCCGTCTTCTACAAATTTCCCTGTTTATTCTTATTAACATACACATTGTGTGTTAGTTTGATTCAGGTGTCCCCCATAAACTTAGGTGTTCTAAATGCTAGATTCCAAGCTGATAGAGATTTGGGAATTAATGCCTCCTGGAGGGAGTGTATTGTTGGGGGTGGGCTTATGGCTGTTATAGCCAGTTTCCCAATACCAGTGTTTGGCACACTCTCCTGTTCCTATTGTCCACCTTATGTGAGCCAGGGGGTGATGTCCACCCTTTTGCTCATGCCATTGTTTTCCCCTGCCATCGTGGAGCTTCCCCTCGAGTCTGTAAGCCAAAATAAACCTCTTTTTCCCACGAGCTACTCTTGGTTGGGTAATTTCTACCAGCAATGCGAACATGACTGCAACAGTAAAGTGGTACCAAGGAGTGGAATTGCTGCTAGACACCTGACTGTGTGGCTTTGGCCTTTTGGAGCAGATTTTCAAGAGCAATGTGAAAGGATTTGAAGCCTTGGCCTAAGATATGCCTTGCAGTGCTATAAGTACAGCTTGATGGACTATTCTGGTCAGAGTTGAAAGACCTGAATGCACTAAGAACTATGGACTGTGAGGTTTGGCTTATGAGGGTGAGAAAGAGCTTCCTTGGACTGGGCTAGCAGTTTGTGTGAGAAGCTTGCTCTTATGTCCATGTCCTGAGAAGTTGTGCAGGGTTGCTTTGCATAGAAATTAACTGGTGTGAGCAGAGGGATATGGCACAGAAAAAATGAAATCTTTGGGTGAACTGCTGCTCATTCAGCTATATTGAGAGATTATAACCCTTGAGATTGGGCCAGCTGACCTGCACTGAGGCAACAGGAAGAATGTAGACTTTTGAAGGGGCCTGAGAGCTCAAGGGGTGTCCTGTTCTCCAAAGTCTGCTTTATTCCCCCTCTGGATTAACAAAGTGGCATCCTACCTGGTATTGTGGAGTATAAGAAATGCAGGGGAGAGAGGGTCATTGAATTTGCAACACAGTCTTGTGTTTTGGAAATGGCCATGGGCAGTGTGGAGCAGGTTTGCTGGATGGCTGCATGGAGACCCCACAGGGCCATGAGGATGAACTGTGGATTACAGTGGAGACCCAGTGGAGATGCCAGAAACACAGTTAAAGAAAGCTGCTGGCCAGCCAGGCGTGGTGGCGCACACCTTTAATCCCAGCACTTGGAAGGCAGAAGTAGGAGGATCACTGTGAGTTCGAGGCCACCCTGAAACTCTATAGTGAATTCCAGGTCAGCCTGGGCTAGAATGAGACCCTACCTCAAAAAACCAAAACAGAAAAAAAAGCTGCCAGCCACGATAAAGTTTTCTAGGACTGGGAGTAGCCTAGCTGGAGGGGCGGAATTGGAATGCCAGAGACTTGTTGCTGGTTAGAGTTATTTGACTTGGAGAATTGTCCTGGCTAGAGTTGTTGGACTTGCTTGGTGTTTGCCCTGTTTAAATCATGTATCATTTGAGTATTTCTTTGCTATGCCCAATATCATCTCTTGCAGTGTGAATATTTATTCTGTTCCATTATGGTTTTTGGGGGGTTATTTTTTGGTATTATGGTTCAGTTAAAAGGTCTTGGACTATAGGGATGAACATCATTGGGATTGATAAAAAATATGGGGACTTTTAAAAGTTGGACTGAATGCATTCAATTTTACATCGTGGATGGTTATCAGTTTATGGGGGCCAGGGGTGGAATGTGGTAGTTTGAGTCAGGTGTCCCCCATAATGCTAATGAATAATGAATGCTAGATTCTCAGCTGATGGAGATTTGGGAATTAATGACTCCTGCAGGGAGTGTATTGTTAGGGGTGGGCTTATGGCTGGTATAGCCTGTTTCCCCATGCCAGTGTTTGGCACGCTCTCCTGTTCCTGTTGTCCACCTTATGTGGGCCAGGGGGTGATGTCCACCCTCTGCTCATGCCATTGTTTTCCTCTGCCATCGTGGAGCTCCCCCTCGAGTCTGTAAGCCAAAATAAACTTTTTACCACAAGCTACTCTTGGTTGGGTGATTTCTACCAGGAATGTGAACCTGACTGCAACACATTGATAATCTGAATTTTCAACAACCATGTAGGCCTATTTCTGTTACGTCCTGTTGTTTATTGGACATATCTTGTCTTCTCATTTGTGGGGTTTATACATACTATGCATTTGCCACCTAGCACAAGGATAATGTGAGACTTTGAAAGGGTTTCCACTCACTATGCAGTAGCTATGCCGCTGGGGTCTGGACTCATGTTTCATCTGAATCCTCACAGAGACTGTGCTGGTTTGAAATCCTAGGGGCTGGTGTCACTGTCTTTCATACCTCCTTATAGAATATGGTCCTTGGCATCCTTGTTGGAGGCCTAGTGTGTTGGGTAAGATTTCTTCTCATTGATAATCTCTCATTTTCAGTGTTGCCTCCTTCACACAGCTTGTGAAGGCTCCAAAGCCTGACTTTTCAGCCTCTTGGAATCTGCATTCAGGTTTCCCTTGAGGAAAACTGGTCCTTAGTGGTAAACCCACTTATTTGAACTTGCCTTTCCCCTGGGTGTTTGGCTTACAGTTAGTTCCCTTCTCCATCAATGTCTCTACAGGTCTTTCAAATACTTTTTTTTAAAAATTTTTTTGTTCATTTTTATTTAGTTATTTGAGAGCGACAGACAGAGAAAGAGGCAGATAGAGAGAGAGAGAATGGATGCGCCAGGGCCTCCAGCCACTGCAAACGAACTCCAGACACGTGCGCCCCCTTGTGCATCTGGCTAACATGGGTCCTGGGGAATCGAGCCTCGAACCGGGGTCCTTAGGCTTCACAGGCAAGTGCTTAACCACTAAGCCATCTCTCCAGCCCATTTTTTGTTATTTTTTCCTCCATTTTTATTAACATTTTCCATGATTATAAAAAATATCCCATGGTAATACCCTCCCTCCCCCCACTTTCCCCTTTGACATTCCATTCTCCGTCATATCCCCTCCCCATCTCAATCAGTCTCCTTTTATTTTGATGTCATGATCTTTCCCTCCTCTTATGATGGTCTTGTGTAGGTAGTGTCAGGCACTATGAGGTCATGGATATCCAGGCCATCAAATACTTTTTTTTTAAGAAAAGAATAACTTGTGTATAGTTTTTATAGCTTCTCATAAAAGGGAGGCTAAGTGGAATGACTCTGGGTTATAGCCCAAACCCCTTCCTCAGTGTAGTGTGTAGGAGCCGTGTCTCACAAAAAGACACCCGTGCTTCCTCACACTTCTACTTGGCTCTGCTCATGGTTACAACCACACTTCATGCAGAAGCAGCCTCACGGCCCTCATGCCTCTGTGATACTCAGTAACCACACTTCATGCAGAAGCAGCCTCACGGCCCTCATGCCTCTGTGATACTCAGTAACCACACTTCATGCAGAAGCAGCCTCACGGCCCTCATGCCTCTGTGATACTCAGTAACCACACTTCATGCAGAAGCAGCCTCACGGCCCTCATGCCTCTGTGATACTCAGTACTCAACTTGCTGCATCCAGCTTCTCTATGTCATCGTAGTGAAGCAGCCTTCATGAGGGGCACCACGATCTTTGCTTCATAATGACAACAGGTAGTTGTAAGCAATTTCCTTCTTGGACACAACATTAAATCACTAATGAACTTACTACCCCACAAGAGAAACAGAGCAGTGTCCAGTTCTGGGATATTTCTTGGACATGTCTCCCTCCCTTTACTGTTGCAGTCAGGTTCATATTGCTGGCATAAATCACCCAACCAAGAGCAGCTTATGGGAAGAAAGGGTTATTTTGGCTTACGGGCTCGAGGGGGAAGCTCCAGGGTGGCAGGAAAAATGATGGCATGAGCACAGAGTGGACATCACCCCATGGCCAACATCAGGTGGGCTACAGGAACAGGAGAGTGTGCCAAACACTAGCAAGGGGCAGCTGGCTATAATGCCCATAAACCCACCCCCAATAATACACTGCCTCCTGGAAGTGTTAATTCCCAAATCTCCATCAGCTGGGAACCTAGAATTCAGAACACCTAAGTTTATATGGGGGACACCTGAATCAAACCACCACACCTTCTTTATCCCTAAACGTTACAGTGTTTAGTTTGCATTGTGTTTGGAATTAATGAAAACAGTGCCATGTTGTATATTTTCCTTTGTGGCTTACTGTTCTCACCTAAGGTTGAGTTTCTAAGACTTAGCCATGCAGCTGTGAATAGCTGCACTCTGTTCATTTTAATCTTGCAGCTATACCATCATTCAGTTGCCCTTCCTCTGGCTTTGTAAATTGGTCCAGCTTCTGGTATTTGGCAATTATGAGTAATGCTATTATCAACAATTTTGCCTCCTGATGCATTATGAAAAAGCCACTCCAGGACACACACCCTAGGATGACTGCTGTGCTGAGGAGTAGGTACACACATGACTTCTAAGATGCTGACAGGTGTTTTCCAAAGTGGCTTGTCAATTTGTATTCCCAGAAGCTGGGCATGGGAATTCCCTTTGCCCATAGATACATGATGCAGCCAAATATTACCCTAATGTGTGGTTTTTAATTTTCTATTAGTGTCATTGCCAATGGAGAAAGGAACAGGTGAGCCAACTTATCTCCATGTGTTTAACCAAATCTACTCAAAATATTGGCCTTGAAAATCAATAGCAAGTATTTCCAACAAGTGTGCATTAGCCCAATGATGTTCCTTAAATGTAAAGCATATTTGGACTGGTACATTTAAAGTACTCAAAATTCACAAGTAAGCCAAGCTTGGTGGCATATTCCTGTAGTCCCAGAAACTTGGAGAGTTGTCAGCAGGAGAACTATGAGCTTGAGACCAGCCTGTGCTACATAGCAAGATACAAGCCAACCTGGGCTACATAATGATAATCTGCCTCATAAAAGGAAGGTTAAAAAAAAAAGGCCCTGCATGGCTAGTGGCTACCATACATGTCTCAGCTCTGTGACAAGCCTGTCCATAGCTTTGGTGTTTTGTTCTTTTGTTAATTGCAAGTCTGGAGGTTCTTTACAATTCTAGAGGGCATTTCTGTGGTGATTTGAATATAAAATGTCCCCAGTAAACTCATGTGTTTGAACACTTGACCCCCAGTTGGTGGTGTTGTTCCAGAAGGTTGTGAACCCTTTAAGGAATGGAATCTTTCTGGAGGAAGTATGTCTCTAGGAGTGGGCCTTGAGGTGATATACCCAGCCCAGCTGTCGGGTCTCCCTCTCTGTACTTCCTTCATGCTGATGTGATGATGTGACACTGGCTTTCTGCTCCCGTCATGCTTTCTCCACAATGGACTCTGTCTTCTGGAACTGTAAGCTTAATTAAACCCTTTTCCTTCTATAAGCTGCTTTCCCCCCAACATCTAGAAACCAGAAAGCAACTGATATACATTCCTTTGTTTTTCAAGGTGGGGTGTTTTCTAGCCCAGGCTGACTTGGAACTCACTCTGTAGTCCCAGGTTGGCTTCAGACTCACAGTGATCATTATATGTTTGCCTCCCTAGTACTGGGATTAAAGGTGTGTACATCACCATGCCCAGCTCTGATATACTTTTTTTTTTGTTAGTTGTGTGCTGCAATTATATTCTCCTGCCTTGTGGTATCTACTGTCATTACAAAGGTCTCCACTAGAAGGTGGTCATACTTACCACCTGTGGCCTATATTTTTGTGTACCAAATTCAGCATGACTTTACTGAACTAATTTTCTCCAAGATTTATGCTTCCTATTTATTGAAGAAACATTGTCCTGTGCTTCCTGTAACTCCACCCTGGTGGGCTTCCTTCCATGTCCCTGACTGGTCTTTCTCCATCTTTGCATAACCATCCTCCTCTTTCTTGGGATAAAGCTTGGAGTTTCACAAGAGTGAGCATTTGGGACTGCAGAAATGCTTAGTGGTTAAGGCACTTGCCTGCAAAGCCAAAGTACCCAGGTTCTGTTCCCCAGGATCCATGTAAGCCAGATGCCCAAGGTAGCACATGTGACTAGAGTTCATTTGTGGTGGCTGGAGGCCCTGGAGCATCCATTCTCTCTCTCTGTCTGTCTGTCTCTCTCTCTCTCTCTCTCTCTCTACCTCTACCTCTACTTCTATCTCTATCTTTCTCAAAGAAATAAAAAAGAGTAAGCATTTGGACCATGTTTTTAGCTGTGTGTGATACCTCACTAGGGAAGCTGCTTTACCTTTATGTATCCCATCATTCTATATGTTAGGATGTAGTGAGGAGCCAAAAGCCATATCTACCCCAAAAAGAGGAAATGTAACTCAAAGGGTTGCCAATAGTGGGAAGGCTGACCACTAAGGAGGGCCAATGGGGACTTTAAGAGACATAGCCATGACAGCTCCAGGAAGACAGCCACTCCCTTGAAGGCTGAGGAAGACTGACTAGGAAAAGTAAGTGAGAAGAAGCCCTCATCCCCATTTACCAGAGTCTTCCTCACTACCAAGTCTTCTACAGATCTCTTTGGAAAAGGGCGTCAGAGGAAATTGCTAGAGGGTGATGGCTGTAGGGGGTCCAGGATGTCAGCAAGGCAAGAGCATCCAGTCCTGCTCCCTTCCCACCACATGTCTTCTTCTCATTCTAGTCTTGTGGGATCTTTCCTGAGCCCTCTGATGGAAACTATGGAGTCAGGTGCAGGAAAACTGTCAGGGCCCAGCTCCAGCATCACACATTTGATTTAGAGATAACAGACAATAAATTAATACCTTATTCTCATATGATGGTTGTAAGGTTCAGGAGTGACCAAGACCACGGAAACCATGCTGAGTCAAAGATGGGAAGTTTTTATTCAGGGAAAAACATGAGCTTCCAGGACTGACTCTCAGGAGTGACCATTCAACTTGGGGTTACAGTGGGCTTTATAGGCTCTTAAGTTGGAGAAAGGTGAGGAAGGGAAGGAATTTCTTTGTTATTTACATTAGTCATAGGATGAGACCAGAAGTGACCCAGTAAGAGATAAGGGGGCAGTAAATCTAGACCTGGAGCCTTATTTGGCAGGCGAGGGATGATGGCTGGGCAATTTCTTGAGGAATGTGGATGACTCACTTCTCTGTTGCCCTTCTGCTGTAACTCCATTTTGTCCTGACCTAACATTCCAGGCTTTTGTTGATGATAAGAGAGGAGGGTTAATTTTTTTATGTTGCCCATAAGTTCTTATGGGGGGGGGGCTGGATAATGTGGTTGATGGTGTCTCTTCAGGGCAGGTGATGGGGAGGCAGTTTTATGGTGGCTAGAGGTGGCAGGGTGGTGAGATCGACGGGGCCAGTGTAGCATGTTGTTATGACTTGGTCCTGAGTGAAGCAGAGACTTCTTGTGTAACATTCCTGTATTGTGCTGGCTTCAGGGAAGTTGCTGGCAGACACCTGTTATAGAGAAGGTAAGGGAGATGGGCTCTGTGTACTCTGTGAGAAGACAGAAGGGAGAATAAAGGAGCTTGTTATTTTTTGTCAACAGCTATGACATCTAAACACCAGGTGTAAGGGGAGGATGAGCATTCAGAGGTGAGAGATAGAGGGCTTGGGCAAGAGGAGGCAGAGGGGCATTTTGGGATCAGGTGAAGAGTAGGAACACAAGAGAGTTTAAGTTTGAGAGTGTCCACTGGGGTAGCAGTGTACTTATGTGTACATGAGATACGGTAGGGGCCAAGGAAGGAGGTTTCCAAGGAATAGCTTTGATTCTGGCTAAGGCAAATGGGAGGAGCGGGGGTCAGGGCAGGGAAGTTTATCAGTGACAGGCAGAGGCAGAAGGCATGAGTTAATGTTAGAGTTTAGTATTGTAAGTCATTATCAGACAGGGGAGCCTACTAGTCTGTTTCATTGCTTATATTGTAGTTATATTTTTCTTGTTGGGTAATTAAGACCATGTAGGCTGTCAGAATTAACTGTATACTTTGGAGGTCAATAATGGCACAGTAGGAGAGACTTTTACAGACCTGTTAGGAGTTCTATGACTCTCCACATTGTCATCTTCTAGGATAAGTGAAGGCCGTGTTGACCAGGTGGTTTTCCCTCTTTTGGGAAGCCTGGAGGACTGATTTTTCCTCTGGTGTAACTCTCCTGTTGCAGATACACTGACTTGGAATTCATTTCTGGGTTTCCACATCCTTTCTGATCAAGAAGATAGGTAATTTACCTGAGGCTAGAAGTTCAAGTGCCCCATCATCTCCTATGGCCTTTTGACCCAGGAACAGGAACCAAAATACTGGTTATTCTTTTAATTCCAGCATTTCCAATTGATTTTGGTTTCTACATATTGTTGTTACTCACTCAGAGAGACTAAATATCTGAGTAGCAAAACAGCTTAGTTAAAAAAGGGTGCAGAACGTATCTGGTTAGCAAAGTAGATCTGGTTAGAGAATGACATAATAATTTAAAATCATTCTGATTAATATTTAAGTTTAGTTGCCAGGTGACAGTGCAAGCTATATCTGGGACAGAGAAGGCATACACATTTTATTTTTTAAGTATCTGTCAGTTATAAGTATAGGCAAAATATTTTAGTAGCCCTAAAGGCAATATTTTTATCAGTAACTTTAAGGCAATTGATTTAATCTAGAAATTGTATGCCAGGAAAAAACAAGACAGTATAAAAACTTAGCATTTGTGTTTGAAACAACTTTGGCTAGTTTGTATACCATTTGCTTCCCAAACTGGAAGTAGAACAGCAATTTAAGATTATTTTTATGGCAGGAAACATGTCTTAGGTATCAATATTTCTATAAGCAATGAACTTAAGATGTCAGAAGTGAGATAATTATTTAAGTGAAACCTTGACTGAGACTGATTATACATAGCTTAATAATAAAATAAAACTTGGCCATTGTCAAGTTAAGCAAGCCTGAGTTTAACATGCATTAGAGACAATATGACAGACACAAAGCAATTTCTTAAATAAGTACCTTTTACCATTGAACATTTTTAAGGCTTAATTAAAAAATATTTATGATTGTTACATGAAGCTTAGAAAAACTATGTTAACATTGTTTGTATTTAGTGGATTTTCTTAAGACATGGGGAGGTTTTTTGTTTGTTTTTTTAGTTTTTTAAGGACAAAAATCATAATAAGTCACTCTTTGTAAGACTTAGATTATAACTTCAGTGACAATCATCTAGAAAAACCAGCATGAACAAGACAAGAACCATCTTAAAATTGCAGAGTTTTAGACAGGCATAGTGATGTATGCTTATTGATAGCTAAACATTATGGTCTTTGTATAAACCAAATTACAATATTATGATATCTGGAAAAGTCTGATATTAACAAAAAATAGAGTTTACATATTTAAAGCACATGAGGCTACCAGAGAGTAAACTATGACCAAAAGATTTGTTGACAGAATTAAAAATAAACAAGATATCTATATTATGTGGTTACATTTTTGGCTTAAATATGAAGACATACATATACATACATATATATATGTGCATATATATATATATATATATATATATATATATATATATATATATATGTGTGTGTGTGTGTGTGTGTGTGTGTGTGTGTGTGTGTTTCGGGGTAGGGTCTCACTTTAGCTCAGGCTGACCTGGAATTCTCTATGTAGTCTCAAGGTGGCCTCGAACTCATGGTGACCCTCTTCCTTCTGCCTCCCAAGTGCTGGGATTAAAGGCATGCGCCACCACACCCAGCAAAATATTTTTATACTTTTTAAGCTTATCAGAATTGGGATACCTTTATATACATACGTTTTTTGAGAAAATTTAGCACTCTTAAAAGCTAAGTAAGATGTCCATCCAATCTATAAGTCAGTTTCTGAAATTAATTTAGTTATATTTAACATACATAGAGGAAATGGATTAAACTGCCATGCTCTAATAAAAAAGGAGACAAATCTCATGGAAAAAGAGAGGGAATGGGCATGTCAGAGGTACTTGTTATTGGAAACAATTTCCAAATATATGCTCCACTATGTGCATCTGGCTTTACAAATAAGTTCCTTTAACTACTGAGCCAAGAAAGTATTTTTAATTTCTTTCAAATCAATTTTATAGAACTATATTGAATTCCAAACATGCACAAAATTTTATGACACAATCTATAACTATTTAAACCTTAACCAACTTTATAATTCTGTCTGTGGTATTTTGGTAAACTTGTTCAGTAATGACGTAAATTAAAATGAAAGTATTAAGACTGATTGTTGGAGGAATTGAGGAATTACATCTTAAATCACAACATAACTTTGTTTAGAATTGTTTTTTTCTTTTTTTTTTTTTTTTCAAGGTAGGGTCTCACTCTAGCCCATGCTGACCTGGAATTCACTGTGGAGTCTCAGGGTGGCCTTGAACTCATGGCAATCCTCCTACCTCTGCCTCCCAAGTGCTGGGATTAAAGGTGTGCACCACCATGCCCAGCTTTGCTTTTTTTTTTTTTTTTTTAACTGTTCACCATGAAGTAAATAGTTTTTAAGTGTGTAGCAGATAAATACTGTTGAATGTTTCAAATGTGGTGTATTTACCTTATAAAATAGCAAAAAAGAGTAATTAGTTCCTCTGTGAGATTTTTTTTTTCTTTCTTTTGAGGCAGGGGTTAAGATATAATAACCTTAGGAGAGAATTAAATATCAATGAGTCAATTTTAACCTTCCATGAGGAGGGGTGAAACCCTAGACAGGCCAACCTGAGAGAGAGGGACACTTACCCAGAAGGAGGGAGGAGAAGGGAAGAAGAGCGTGGCTGAATTGTGGTGGGTGTGAGAGCCTGTATCTGATAGCAATGGTCCAAGGCCTTCAGAGGGTCGAATGGCAGCTATAGTCTGGTCAGGGAAAGGAGGTCTGGCCACCTAAGAGGGCAATCAGAAATCTTCCTATCTGAGTCAAGGCACCAGATGTAAGGTTCGGGAGTGACCATGACCACGAAGACCATTCAGAGGTAAAGATGGAAGTTTTTATTCAGGGAAAAACATGAGCTGCCAGGACTGACTCTCAAGAGAGGAGAAGTCAACTTGGGATCACAGACAGTGGACTATATAGAGCTCTTCATCTGGGGGAAGGTGAAGAAGGAGGAAGGAATTTCCTTGTCCTTTACATTAGCCATAGGGTGAGACCAGAAGTGACCCAGTGAGAGATAAGGGGCAGTAAATCTAGACTTGGAGCCTTGTTAGGCAGGGGAGGGATGATGGCTGGGCAATTTCTTGAGGAATGTGTTTGACTCATTTCTCTGTTGCCCTCCTGCTGTAACTCCATTTTGTCCTGACCTAACAATGGTGATTCTGTAGACAGTTACCTCAATTCAAAGTTCTCATCTTATGTATAATTCCATTTGGGTATCTCAGAAGAATTAACATCTTAAATTCAGCATGACTTTACTGAATTAATTTTCTGACAGTGTCATTGTCTAACCACGTGTAGAATCAAAAATAGCCGAGGTTGTCATTTGCACCTCCTTCTCTCCAGAAAGTCCACTAAGACACATGGCTACATTGATTTTAAACTCCTAAATGCCTCTCAAATCTGCAAACATCTCTCTAGTTGCACCACTGCCCTGATTCAAGCATCCTATCTGGTGTACTCACAGAGAGCCTCCTTTGCACACACCCTTTGCAATTTTAAACTGTGTTTCACTCAGCAGCTGCACTAGCTCTCAGTCACAACCATGATGTTATGGCGGGTCCTTGCTTAACATTTCCAGTGGCTTCCATTGCTATTGTGGTGACTGTGATCTGAATTGGAACCTGTAGTATGATCTTCAAGGCATTTTGGGGGTCCAGAACCTGCTCCCCTCTCTCAGCTCACTTCCTTTCTGTTGACTTTCACTGCACAAGTTAAATTAGTTAGTTCACTTACAAGTCTTGGCAACATGTGGAAACTTCCCCACAAAGTTAGCGCAGGGTCCTCCTCAGTTCTCATCATGATTGCAGTTGTACAGTTACTTTTGTGAATTAATGCTTGTCTCCTTCATGAGGCCACCTGGTTTTGGGGATCTTTCTTATGGGTCTCCATCACTTTAAAAACTGTCTGCATTGTATGTACTTATCTTGAATATGTGTTTTAAAAAATAGAATCATAGTTTTACCTTTTGTATTAGGGCCTCTGTAGAGGAACAGAGCCAATAGGATGAATCTGCATTATGTAGGGAATTTACTGGATTGTCATACAGGATATGACCCTGGCAGTCCAATAACAGCTGTCTACAGGCTTGAGTGTTGAGGAACCCAGTAGCTACTCAGTCCGCAGGGCTAGGTGCCTCAGAATTGCAATCTGTTGCTAAAGGCTGGAGGATTCCTAGAGAGTTGCTGTCTTCAGTCCATATTGGAAAGCTGCTGAAACTTTTTTTCCAATGTTCATGACAGGTGGTTGAAACAGGGCAGATACACATGCTAAAGAACAGTGAGGGCAGCAGATAAAAGCAGTAGCACAGGCAGCCAAGCCAAAAGGGATGTTTTTTTCTGGGAGCTTCTGTATAGATAGTTCACTACTGGAAGGACTGCCCAGTCTGGAGGAAGGACTTCCTCCCTCAGTTAATCCTTCCTGGAAACAACCTACCCAAAAAGTGTGTCTCTTGATTCCTACTCTGATCAAGTTGACAACAGAATTTACCCGTCACTCCTTTCAAAGGCTCCAGGCTCCTTCCTGGTGTGATGTGCTGCAGTGAAGGGAAGCTAGGCCCCATACCTCCAGAAGCATTCTATTTTTATTATATATATATATAGAGAGAGAGAGACAACTTCTATACTTATAGACAACAAACCATGATATTTCCTTCCCCTCCCCTCCCCCACTTTCGCCTTCATAACTCTGCTCTGCATCATATACCTTCCCTCTGTCCATTAGTCTCTCTTTCAATTTGATGCCATCATCTTTTTCTCCTATTATGAGGGTCTTTACTCTCACCAAATTTCCCTGAAAGCACTACACTTAATGCTCATACTCATATATTAATGCTACTCTCACTTCTGGTTAGAGAAGCTTCTCTTTTCAGATGTCGGTGACCACTGGGATGACCCAAAAGGCAACATAGTGCTGAGAGGAAGGGATGGAGGAGTGTCCATCACTGAAACATCTCACACCCTCCAAGGCTCAGGGTCCTTTGTGGAAGAGGTGGCGGAAAGAATGTAAGAGCCAAAGGAGGGGTACCACTCCTTACATACAACTGTCCGGACAGAATTTGGCCTTGATATCCAAGACCTTGCAGTGCTTAGCATTCTATTTTTTTTATGAGAGAGAGAGAGAGAGAGAGAGAGAAAGAGAGAGAGAGAGAGAGAGAGAGAGAGAGAGAGAGAGAGAGATTGAGAGAGAATGAATTGGTTTACCAGGGCCTCTAGCCACTGCAATCAAACTCCAGATGTGTGTCTGGCTTATGTGCATTTTGAAGAGTCAAATCTGGGTCTCCAGGCTTTGCAGGCAAGCACCTTAACCACTAAGCATCAACTCAGGAAACATCACCAAGAGAAGGTTCTGCCTCATTAAAAGCTCTCACATATGGGCTGGAAAGATGGCTTAGCAGTAAAGGCACTTGGCTGCAAAGCCAAAGGACCTAGGTTTGATTCCTTAGCACCCAGATAAGCCAGATACACAAGGTGGCACATGCACTTGGAGTTCTTTTGTGGTGGCTGGAGGCCCTGGTACACTCATTCTCTCTCTCTATCTGCCTCTGTCACTCTCTGATACATAAAAATTAGAAAAAGCTCTCACATAAAAGTGGAAGAAATCTCACTCCCTACAGGTTTATACATCTTAACCTAGAAATATAATAATTGTGAAAAAAACTAGGGAACATGGCTTCTCCCAGAGTAACTGACACCATAGATATTGAGGTGGAGGAAATATCAGAACTCAAAAGAATAATTTTTTTAAAAAAATTAGTGAATTATAAGAAATAAGGAAAACAATTGAACAAAATTAAGGAAGACAATACAAGATGTGAATGAGAAATTCAATAATGAGTAAGAGATTTTGAGAGAACCAAAAAGAAATATTTGTATGAAAATCAAAATTCACACCAACAGACCAACTGGAGGAAAGAATTTTCAGGAATGAAGACAAGGTTGACAAATTCAAATATTTATATTATAATAAAAAACAAAAAATTAGAGGCACTGTGGTGGTGCATACCTTTAATCCCAGCACCAGGGAGGCAGAGGTAGGAGGATTGCATGAGTTTAAGGCCATCCTGAGACTACATAGTGCATTCTAGGACAGGCTGGGCTAGAGCAAAACCTTACCTCAAAAGAAATTGTGCTGGAGAGATGGCTTAAAGGTGCTTGTTTGCAAAGCCTGATGACCTGGGTTCAATTCCCCATAAAAAGCCAGATGCACAAAGTGACACATGCATCTGGAGTTTGTTTGCAGTGGTCAGAGGTACACCATCTCTTTCTCTCTCTCCCCTTGCAAACAAATAAATAAAAATAAAGATAAAAATTATAAACAGAACATTAAAGATCTCTATCTAGGACATGATTGAAATATAAAATTATTATTTGGGGAGTAGGAAAAGATGTCAAGGCATAGACTATAGGCAATAGTTTGTATTGATTGAACTAATATCAAAAAGTTCCCAAATATTTGGAAAGATATATAGATTTAGTTATAACAGGCATTATACCCTCAAGCAGATTTGACTAAGAAAGAACCTCCCCACACTATATTCTCAATAAAATTCTAATAGTACAGTACAAAGAAGGACTAGTGACAGCTGTGAGAAAGAAATGTCACATCATTTACAAAGATAACTCCATTGGAATGACAACAAACTTCTCAACTGAAACCCTAAGGGCCAAGAGATTATGTAGTGATGCATTTCAGGCTCTGAAAGAAAATAACTACCAATTTATATTGCTATCTCCAGTCAAGTGGTCATTCAGAATTAAAGGAGAAATAAAGTCCTTTCCATACAAACATAAAGTAAAGGAATTTATGGTCACTAAGTCAGCACTATAGAAGATGCTTAAAAGAATTCTACATATGCAAATAAATAAACATAACAAACGTTTCAGGAAGGAATAAATCCTTCTAGTATCATAGATAAGCAAATGAGTAGGGAGGAGGAAAAAGTAAGAAAGAATCAAATGGAAAACAACAAAATGACAGGAATTATTTTATACCTTTCATTATAACCCTGAATGTGAATGATCTTAATTCACCAATTAAAAGATACAGACGGGTTAGATTAAAAAACAAGATACAACTGTTTGCTGCCTGCAAAAACTACACCTCACAGACAGACACATAGACCTGAGGTGAAAAGCCAGAAAGAGCTGCTCATATCTAACAGAGCAGGCTTCACGTCAAAATTCAGAAACAAAGAAGGCCACTAGTTATTGGCAAAGGGAGCAATACACCACAAAGTTATAATGATTGTTAGAGTATATAGTCAACAAACTTCAGCATCTAATATCATACTGCTGGATGTAAGGTAACAACCAGGCTCAAATCCAGTAATACTGAACGACTTCAATACTTTACAGTCACCAATAGTTAGGTTATCCAGACCAAGAAAGAAAGGGTACTTCAGAGCCCAACTTCACTATAGATCAAAGAACCTTGATAGTGGAGGGAAGAAAGGACAGAGAGAGAGAGAGAGAGAGAGAGAGAGAGAAAAGAGGTCCTCAGAATATTCCATCCAGCTGGTGAGAAATATACATTCTTATCAGTAGTCCATGGAACTTCCTCAAAAATAGAACATATTTCAAGCTACATATCAGGTTTTGACAGACAAACAAAAAACTCATGAAATGTCTTACTTCTTAACAGATCATGGGGAAAAAACAAAACAAACCTAGAAATCAAGAGTAAAAGAAACTATAGAACATATGGAAATAAACAGAGATGGAACAATACACTTCCAAACAGTAAGGGAAACCTGGAGAAATCTGCTGATGCTTCTTTCCACCTTTCTTTCATATGGTATTTTAAACCCTAAGGTGGAGTAATTATGATGGTTCCCTTTCTAATGTTACCAGAAAACAGGAAGTTGGGTTTGTCCCTCAATAACCTCTTCCTATACACCTATCATTCCCCACTTCAAGAGTTGAGATTCTTCACAGAAATTTTTAAAAAAGTAATCCTAAAATTCTTATGGGAACAATAAAAGACCCCAAATAACCAAAGCGACCTGAGCAGAGAGCAATGCTAGAGGTAGCACAATGCTTCACTTCACATTAAACTACAGGCCCATAAAAACAAAACAGCATGGTTTTAGCATAAAAATAGGCACAGAGACAGGTGGATTAGAGAAGGGAAGACTACCAAATAAGTCCAGGCATCTCCAGTCATCTTATTCCTGACAAAGATGCCAAAACAAAAGTTAGAAAAAGAGCCTCTTTAAACAAATCATGTTGTAAAAAGACTGAATCTAGACTCCTATCTCTCACCCTATATAAAAATCAATGCAAAAAATGATGCAAAATCAATGAGAGACCTTAATGTAAGCCCTGAACATCTAAATTTTGTATAGGACAGTACAGAAAAAAAATTTTATGATCTAGTCACAGGCAACAAGTTAAACAAGATTTCAATTAGCCCAGGAAACAAGAGCATGAAATAATAAATAGGATTACATTAAAAACTGCATAACAAAGGAAATTGTCAACTGTCAGTAGCGTAAAGAGGAAATCTAAATCAGGGTTGTGGTGCATGCCTTTAATCCCAGCACTCGGGAGGCAGAAGTAGGAGGATCACCATGAGTTCAAGGCCACCCTGAGACAACATAGTGAATTCCAGGTCAGCCTGGGCTAGAGTGAGACCCTACCTTGACAAACCAAAAAAAAAAAAAAAAGAGGAAATCTACAGAGCAGAAGGAAATCTTTCCGGCTATCCATCTACCAAAGGTTTGAGGTTTGGTCTCCAGAATATAAAAAGAAGTTTAATACTGTCATGGCAGGTGTGGTAAAGGGCCCCATGGGATTGGCTGTGTGTGCGACTTCACACAAGAGGCTGGGAATAGTGCACACAAAGATTCTTATTAAATACTTAAAACTTCAGCATGTGGATATTTTACAAGACAGACCACAAAGAATAAACTGGGTATGCTTAAAACAGGATCGCACATGAAAACATTAAAAGACCAGCTTCAAAGTGCTCAAATAGAAGAGGTGATTCTTTGGACTGATAATGCTCTAGGTCTGGCAATAAAACTGGTGCAAGGAAACCATAAGAAAAGCCTCCTGCCAGCTGGTAGAAATGTCCAATATAGCATCTGTGGTGGTTTGAATGAAATGCCCCCATGGGCTCATGTGTTTCGGATAGTTGGTCCCCAGCTGATGGCATTTTGGGAAGGCTGTGCAGCCTTTGTGGGGGTGAAGTCTTGCTGGAGAAGGTGTATTGCTAAGGGTGGACCTTGGGGTTTATCAGTCCATCCTACTGTGTGTTCAGAGCTAGCACACATAAACTACTTCCCAGCTGCTGTGACAAGATGTGATGCCCTGACTGTCTGCTTTTGCCATGCTTTCCCCGCTGTAGTGAAGCTTCCTTCTGGAACTGTAGACGGAAATAAACCTGTCCTCCCATAAGTTGTTTCTGATCAGGTGTTTTCCCCAGCAATGAGAAGGTGACTACAACAGCATCAGTAAATGTCTGTGATGTTAAATTTCTGCAATTCAGTGCTCTATTAAATAGAACTGGGGCTGGAGAGATGGTTTGGCAGTTAAGGTACTTGCCTGCCAACCTTTAGGACCCAGGTTTGATTCCCTAGTACCCACGTAAGCCAGATACTCAAGGTGGCACATGCTTCTGGAGTTTGTTTTCAGTGGCTAGAGGCCTTGGTGCATCCATTCTCTCTCTCTCTCCATATATATATTTTTTTTTCTCTGTTAAATAAATAAACAAATAAATAAGTTTTAAAAATAACTACAACAATGAATACCAAAAGATCATGTAATCTATTAATAGATGGGCCAGTGAGGTAAACAGAGACTTTTCAAAAGAAGCAGCACAAAAGGCCAATGAGCACATAAAAGAAAATGGTCCACTGCTTTAGCTATCAGGAAAATGCAAATCAGAGTTACAGTGACATTCCACCCAACTCCAGTCAGAATAGCTACCATTAAGAAAACAAAGCCAAACCTTAGTCCTAGAGCAGTTTCTGAGCATGCACCAGACCCTGGATGGCTGGCAAGGGTGTGGGAGAAAAGGAACCTTTGTACGCTGTTGATGGTAATGTAAATTATTCAAGCCACTATGGAAATCAGTGTGGATCTTCAAAAACTAAAAATGGAAATACTATGTGACCCACCTACACAACTCCTAAGTATCTGCCTGGAGGAATCAGCCCGCGTACAGTAGAGACACCTGCACACCCATGCTCATCTCTGCACTATTCACCACAGCTAAGCCTTGAAATCAGCCTGGGTTCCTGCAGCAGGTGAATGTGCTCAGATCTCATACTTTCGTGTGTGGAAGTTAGAGAGGAGAAAGACATGAATCCGGGTGGCACAGGCCTTTCATCCTAGCACTCACCTGGGAGGTAGAGGTAGAAGAATCACTGTGAGTTAGAGGCCAGCCTGAGACTATGTAGTGAATTCCAGGTCAGCCTGACTTAGAGCAAGACCCTTCCTCACAAAAACCCATGAAAATAGAAAGGGAACCATTAAAGAGGAGGATGAGACCCAGGGAAAGCAGGAGGGAAGATAAGAGACAATAATAAGGGGTGGATAGGAGCAAAGTAAGTTATGCAACATGTATGAAAATATCACAATAAAACTCATTTTATACAATTGATACATGCTAATAAAATATTCAGGGATAAATGAAGGAGATACCTTCTTTAAATAAAAACTTACACTGGGCCTTTCCACACATATTTTCTGATATTTAAAATGACAGTGCAAGAGAGCATTGATAGCTAACTCCATGGGGATATAGATGCTAACTACATTGCCTCGAGTATAGTATAGTGTGGTCTCATTTCTGAAATGAAACATTCTTTTCCATATGCCATTCTCTCCCAAGACTCTGGTATTTCCATCCCTCTATAGCAATGTGTGCCCAGCATATTCCTGACACCTTCCCCTGTCTTGACTGATACTACTTTAATGAAGCGTTTGCAGTGGAACTTTGTATTTCTGCTTTAAATTGCAAATGGGCTGAGTCTTTTATAAATAGCAAGTACATAGAGTGAGATGGTGGCAAAGCAATGACAGTCAATGTCATCTTTTCCTAATTAGCACATCCATCCAGCAAACATGGCTAATGTGTGTGTGTGTGTGTGTGTGTGTGTGTGTGTGTGTGCACATATGCACGCACATGTATGTGCCTTTGTATGAATGCATATGTGCTGAGAACTTCTCAGATGCGCACTCTTGTCAGATTTCAAGTGTGCAGGATTTCATCACTATTATCACCACTGACATTGCCAGTGTTTTGGGGCTCTTCAGTTGGTGATGTGCTATCTTTTGAATGGATTTGTAAATGAAGGCACCAGTGGCCCAGTGCAAAGGTGGTTGCAGGGTGTAGGGATGGGATTATGGAGGGTTCAGCAGGTGTGCCCACCAAGCTGTCTACCTGTAGGTTTAGAGAAATGAATGGTAGGTTTTCAAAGGGATTGAGCTCACTCTTCCTGTGGTAGTTTGAATCAGATGTCCCCTATAAACTCATGTGTTCTGAATTCTAGGTCTCCAGGTCATGGAAATTTGGGAATTGAAGGCTTGGTGGAGGAGGTGTGTTGTTGAGGGTGGGTTTATGGGTGTTATAACCAGCTCCCCTTTGACAGTGTTTAGCACACTCTCCTGCTGCTGTTGTATACCTGATGTTGGCTAGGAGGTGGCTTCTGGCCTCTGCTTATGCCATGTTTTCTTTCCTTCCATCAAGAAGTTTCCTCTTAAGTCTGTCAGCCAAAATAAACCCTTTCCTCCCACAAGCTGCTTTTGGTCAACTGCTTTGGGCCAGCAATGTGAAGGTAACTGCAACATACCCAACAGTGGATTTATAGCAAAACACTCTATCAGCTCTTCCTTTTTCCTCAAATCACACTTCCTCTGGTTCAGCTTGGAGGTGGACAATGGACCTTGAGCTTACGTGGGTGGAATATGCCAGAATCACTGCCCAAGCCCACCATGGAACCATCCATGTAGCTTAGTGACTAATAGCACAGACCCTGGAGCCAGATGTCTTTGTAGATGGGAGCTCTTCCATCTCTAGCTGAGGGAATCCTGAGCAAGTTTCACCTCTGACCTTCAATCTGCTTATCCACGACAAGGAGGTCAAATGTTACTTTTTTCATAAATTGTTGTGAGTAGCAAATGAGTCAGTAGAGTACTTCTAGAATCTTTCTACAATAAGTGCTGTAGACGATTTCTTAAGATTAAGTTTTGTGACTGAAAGTTGCTCCATGGAAGGTAAGCCAAGATATGGCATGGATTCCAATCTTGTCTCTTCTACGTACTGACTGAGCTCCCTTGGACCAGCTACCTAACCTCTCTGAGGCTCAATTTCTTCTCCTGGAGATGGAGACACACACACCCTGATGTGGTCTTTGTGAGGATGCAATGAGGTGAGGGAAGCTGGGTGCTTTATGGCTCAGCCTGGCTTGAGCCAGGCACACAAGCACACATTCAGGTGTCTGGGGCCACTTATTCCCCAGAGATAGAGTTTGGGCCTCCTCCCAGCTACCTTGACTTCCTGATTCAGTCGGTGTGTTCTTATTTTCATTCTTCTTGGAAACAAAGCTGCTATAGCCCGTGTTGGGGTCCTCCTTACCAAGCAGGCAGCAGCTGTGCTCAGAGCCTGACTGTTGTCACGTGGCCCAGGGACTGGTGCTGCATTAGCTCCCACCTGTGGACTCTGAGTTTGCAATAGGACAGAGTCTTGCTTTTGCTGCATTCCTTGGCAGCACCCAAGAGAGAAATGGGGCTGCAGGTCAGGTTTAGGGAGGGTTTGATATGGTGTCCCAGTCCCTTAGAAAACTTCTATCACTTTAGATGCTAGAGTAAACAAAGAAAAGCCCAGATGCCTAGTTTCATAGGTTAAATTGTGTCCCCACAGTGTGTTCTTGAAGCCCGGCCCTTATTACTTCAGAATGGGGCCTTGTTTGTAGATAGAGGATAAGCAACTGAAAGTGAGGTCATTAGAGTGGATTCTAACCTAGTGTGACTGTTATCTTGGTGAATAGTAAAATCAGGGCACAATAGAGAATATAGTGGGTTCCTTGGCTATAACAGTCACACATAACATCCTGCTTCTTCCTATGCTCAAGTTATTGTTGGTGGGAACAGATGCACCTCTTAGAGTTAGTGTTCTCCACTACCCAGTTGCAGAAAAGACCCTCTAACCTATTCATCCCTTTGGGTCTTGCTGAGCTGCCACATCATGAGATTATGGAATTTGGTGCTTCAGAGCACCAGGCACAGTGAATGTCCTCAGTCCCATAGGAACAAATCTGTAGCACCAAGTCACTCATAGGCATGCACCTTACAAGCACAGTTTCAAAAATAAGAGCAGAGTGACTGGGCTGGAGAGATGTCTTAGTAGTTAAAGCACTTGCCTGCGAAGCCTAAGGACCCAGGTTCTATTCCCCAGAACCCACATAAGCGATATGTACAAGGTGGGGCATGCTTCTAGAGTTATTTTTCAGTGGCTAGAGGCTCTGGCACACCCATTCTCCCTATCAAACAAATATATATATTTGGTTTTTCAAGGTAGGGTCTCACTGTAGCTCAGGCTGACCCTGGAATTCACTATGTATTCTCAGGCTGGCCTTGAACTCACTGTGATCCTCCTACCTCTGCCTCCCGAGTACTGGGATTAGAAGCTTGTGCCACCATGCCCGGCTTCCTCACTCACTTTATTTTTAAAATATTTTCTTTTTAATATTTTTTATTGACAACTTCCATAATTGTAAACAATATCCCATGGTAATTCCCTTCCTCCTCCCACTTTCCCCTTTGAAACTCCAGTCTCCATCATATCCCCTTCCCCTCTCAATCAGTCTCTCTTTTATTTTATTTTATGTCATGCTCTTTTCCTCCTATTATGATGGTCTTGTGTAGGTAGTATCAGGAACTGTGAGGTCATGGATATCAAGGCCATTTTTTGTCTGGACGAGCACGTTACAAGGAGTCCTACCCTTCCTTTGGCTCTTACATTCTTTCTGCCACCTCTTTTGCAATGGACCCTGAGCCTTGGAAGATGTGATAGAGATATTTCAGTGCTGAGTACTCCCCACTCACTTCTCAGCACCATAGTGAGTCATCCCAAGGTCACTGCCCTCTGAAAAGAGAAGATTCTCAACCAAAAGTGAGAGTAGCATTAAAATATGGGTATGAACAATAAAAGAAGGGCTTACTGGGCAGTTTGGTGAGCATAGTATATACAATTAGCCAGATAGCAGCAGTCATTACACCCCTAGGGCACATAACTACCCCTGATGTTGATTATCAGTATCAGAGATGTATTTCCTCCCATGAAGTTGGCCTCCAGTCCAATTAGAGGGCAGTTCGTTTCCTCCATAACAGAGGTGCCACTATTGCATCCATTGGCTCATTTAGCCTGGCTGGACATATATAAGGCTTGCAGTGTCCACTGTTGAAAATCTTCACTGGTGATTTCTCGCTCTACCATTGATCTACATGCAGCATAGCTTTTTACAGCTTTCTGTCAGCTGGTCTGCATGGAGGAAGTTTTCAACTCAGTTCCAGCAGGATTTCTCAGTGGCGTTGCAGCCCAAGTATCTGGAGTCTTCAACAATATAGTCTTGCCATCTATTCCTGGTGGAAAACCAAGGGCTTTGGCAATGGCCTATAATGTTTTGGGGGCATCAGGGACCCCCCTCCCTGGCCAACAACTCACTGAAAGGTATCCCATCCCTGGCACTGAAAATTTTCTAGTAACAATCTATGGCTCCTGTGTGTTCCACTGTCCAAAAATAAGTAGGTTTCCATATGAATTATTTATATCCTCTTAGATTTTGATTAGTCCTCACTTCACCTTTCCTTTATTCAATCTCTTCCCCTGACCTCACTTAGGCCTTTTCAGCACCATTAATCTGTTCTTCTACTTACATATATACAATACCATCCTATTAAGTCTCTCCTCCCTCCTTTTTTATTCCCTTTATATTTCCTTTCTAGCTTACTGGCCTCTACTACTGAGTTTTATTCCTGCTGACATAGAAGTCCCATGATATGTAGCTAGGATCCACATATGAGACAGAACATGTGATGTTTGGCCTTCTGGGCCTGGGTTACTCATTAAGTATAACCCTTTCCAGATCCATCCATTTTCCTGGAAATTTCATAACTTCATTTTTCTTTACTGCTGAGTAAAACTCCATTGCATCAATGTGCCATATCTTCTTTATCCACTCATCAGTTGAGGGACATCTAGGCTGGTTCCATTTTCTAGCTAGTGTGAATAGAGTGGCAATGAACATGGTTGAGCAAGTATCTCTAAAGTAGTGAGATGAGTCCTTAGGATATATGCCTAGGAGTGGTATAGCTGGGTCATGTGGTAGATCTGTTTTGAGCTGTCTCAGGAGTCTCCACACTGATTTCCACAATGTCTGGACCAAATTGCATTCCACCAACAGTGTAGAAGGTTTCCTCATTTTCCGCATCTCACCAGCACTTATGGTCATTTGTTTTCATGATGGTAGCCAATTTGACAGGAGTGAGATGGAATCTCAATGTAGTTTTAATTTGCATTTCCCTAATGATGTAGAACACTTTTTTATATATTTATATGCTATCTGTATTTCTTCTTTTGAGAACTCTCTATTTAGTTCCATAGCCCATTTTTTAATTGGGTTGTTTGATTTTTTATTATTTAATATTTTTAGTTCTTTGTATATCCTAGACATTAATCTTCTATCAGATGTATAGCTGGAAAAGATCTTTCTCCCATTCTGTAGGCTGCCTCTTTGCTCTATTCACAGTGTCCTTTGCTGTACAAAAGATTTAAATTTCATGACGTCCCAGCAGTTGATCTGTGGTTTTATTTCCTAAGCAATTGGAGTTATATTCAGAAAATCTTTGCCAATACCAATATGTTGAAGAGTTTCCCTACTTTTTCCTCTAGCAGCTTCAGAATTTCAGGTCTGATATTAAGGTCTTTAATCCATTTGGACTTAATTCTTGTGCATGGAGAGAGATAAGGATCTGTTGTCATTTTTCTATCGATACATATCCAGTTTTCCCAGCACCATTTCCTGAAGATGTTTTCTTTTCTCGAATGAGTATTTTTGGCATTTTTGTCAAAGATCAGGTGACTATAGCTACCTGAACTTATATCTGAGTTCTCTATTCTGTTCCATTGATCTACATGTCTATTTTTGTGCCAGTGCCATGCTGTTTTTGTTAGTATGGCTCTGTAATTTGGGTTAAAATCAGGTTTGGTGATACCACCAGCCTTATTTTTATTGTTCAAAATTGTTTTAGATATTTGAGGTTTTTTTTTGCTTCGAAATGAATTTTTAGATTGTCTTTTTCTATTTTTGTGAAGAATGCCATTGGAAATTTGATTGGGATTTCATTAAATGTGTAGATTGCTTTTGTTAAGATTGTCATTTTCACAACATTGATTCTTCTGATCCAAGAACAAGGGTTGTTTTTCCATTTCCTAGTGTCTTCTGCAATTTCTCACGTAAGTGTTTTAAAGTTTTCATTGTCGAGATCCTTCACTTCCTTGTTTAGGTTCATTCCAAGGTGCTTTATTTTATTTTACTTTTTGATGCAATTATGAATGGGAGTGAGTCCCTGGTTTCATCCTCTGTGTGTTTGTTGTTAGCATATAGGAAGTCTACTGATTTCTTTGTGTTTAGATTGTATCCTGCTACATGGCTGTAGGTGTTTATCAGCTCTAATAGTTTGCTGGTAGTCTCTAGGGTCCTTTATGTATAGAATCATATTATCTGCACATAATGATAACTTGATCTCTTCCTTTCCAATTTGTGTCCCTTTTATGTGTGTCTCTTGCCTTATTGCTATGGCTAAGACTTACACTACTATATTAAATAAAAGTGGAGACAGTGGACACCTTTGTCTTTTTCCTGATTTTAGTGGAAAAGCTTCAAGTTTTTCTCTATTTAGTATTATGTTGGCTGTAGGTTTGTCATAAATAGCCTTTATTATGTTGAGATATGTTCCTTCTATTCCCAGTCTCATGAAGGGACATTGGATTTTGTCAAATGCTTTCTCTGCATCTAATGAGATGATCATGTGTCCTTCAGTCCATTTGTATAATGTATTAAATTTATTGATTTGCATATGTTGAACCATCCCTGCATCTCTGAGATAAACCTATTTGGTCAGGGTTAATGATCTTTCTGATATATTCTTTTTTTTTTATGGACATGACTATGTTTTTTTATTTATTTTTTATTTTTTTTATTTTTATTTATTTTTTTTCTCCATTTTTATTAATATTTTCCATGATAACAAAAAAATCCCATGGTATTACCCTCCCCCCTTTCCCCTTTGAAATTCCATTCTCCATCGTATCCCCTCCCCATCTCAATCTTTCTACTTACATATATACAATACCAACCTAATAAAAGCCCTCCTCCCTTTCTTTCTCTTCCCTTTCTATCTCCTTTTTTAACTTACTGGCCTCTGCTACTGAGTTTTTTCCTTCTCACACAGAAGCCCAATCATCTCTAGCTAAGATCCACATATGAGGGAGAACATGTGGCGCTTGGCTTTCTGGGCCTGGGTTACCTCACTTAGTATAATTCTTTCCAGATCCATCCACTTTTCTGCAAATTTCATAACTTCATTTCTCTTTACTGCTGAGTAAAACTCCATTGTATAAATGTGCCATATCTTCATTATCCACTCATCAGTTGAGGGACATCTAGGCTGGTTCCATTTCCCAGCTATTATAAATTGAGCAGCAATAAACATGGTTGAGCAAGTATCTCTAAGGTAATGAGATGAGTCCTTAGGATATATGCCTAGGAGAGCTATAGCTGGGTCATATGGTAGATCAATCTTTAGCTGTTTTAGGAACCTCCACACTGATTTCCACAATGGCTGGACCAGATTGCATTCCCACCAACAATGTAGAAGGGTTCCTCTTTTGCCACATCCCCGCCAACATTTATGATCATTTGTTTTCATGATGGTAGCCAATCTGACAGGAGTGAGATGGAATCTCAATGTAGTCTTAATCTGCATTTCCCTGATGACTAGGGATGTAGAACATTTTTTCAGATGCGTATATGCCATTCGTATTTCTTCCTTTGAGAATTCTCTATTTAGCTCCAATTCCCATTTTTTTGATTGGTTTGTTTGATTCCTTATTATTTAACTTCTTGAGTTCTTTGTATATCTTAGATATTAATCCTCTATCAGATATATAGCTGGTGAAGATTTTTTCCCATTCTGTAGGTTGCCTCTTTGCTTTCTTCACCGTGTCCTTTGCAGTGCAAAATCTTTGTATTTTCATGAGGTCCCAGTGGTTAATCTGTGGTTTTATTGCCTGAGCAATTGGGGTTGTATTCAGAAAGTCTTTGCCAAGACCAATATGTTGAAGGGTTTCCCCTACTTTTTCCTCTAGCAGTTTCAGAGTTTCAGGTCTGATGTTAAGGTCCTTAATCCATTTGGACTTAATTCTTGTGCACGGAGAAAGAGAAGAATCTATTTTCATCCTTCTACAGATATATATCCAGTTTTCCCAACACCATTTGCTGAAGAGGCTGTCTTTTCTCCAATGAATATTTTTGGCATTTTTATCAAATATCAGGTGGCTATAACTACATGGGGTTACATTTGGGTCCTCTATTCTGTTCCATTGATCTACGAGTCTGCTTTTGTGCCAGTACCATGCTGTTTTTGTTACTATGGCTCTGTAGTATAGGTTAAAATCAGGTATGGTGATACCACCAGCCTTATTTTTGTTGCTCAGTATTATTTTAGATATTCGAGGTTTTTTGTGATTCCAAATGAATTTTTGGATTGTTTTTTCTATTTCCGTGAAGAATGCCTTTGGAATTTTGATGGGGATTGCGTTAAATGTGTAGATTGCTTTTGGTAAGATTGCCATTTTCACAATATTGATTCTTCCAATCCAGGAACAAGGGATGTTTTTCCACTTCCTAGTGTCTTCTGCAATTTCTCGCTTGAGTGTTTTAAAGTTCTCATTGTATAGATTCTTTACTTCCTTAGTAAGGTTTATTCCAAGGTACATTATTTTTTTTGATGCAATTGTGAATGGGAGTGATTCTCTGATCTCACCCTCTGTGTGTTTGTTGTTAGCATATATGAAGGCTACTGATTTCTGTGTATTTATTTTGTATC
The DNA here is from genome assembly GCA_036346955.1 of Dipus sagitta. NCBI lineage: Eukaryota > Metazoa > Chordata > Mammalia > Rodentia > Dipodidae > Dipus > Dipus sagitta. The sequence goes on from CM070787.1 coordinate 58,387,434, forward strand.
CTGCTACATGACTGTAGGTTTTTATCAGCTCTAACAGTTTGCTAGTAGAGTCTTTAGGGTCCTTTATATATAGAATCATGTCATCTGCAAATAATGATAACTTGACCTCTTCCTTTCCGATTTGTATCCCTTTTATGCATGTCTCTTGCCTTATTGCTATGGCTAAGACTTCCAGAACTATATTAAATAAAAGTGGGGACAGTGGACACCCTTGTCTTGTTCCTGATTTTAGTGGAAAAGCATCCAGTTTTTCCCCATTTAGTAATATGTTGGCTGTAGGCTTATCATAAATAGCCTTTATTATATTGAGATATGTTCCTTCTATTCCCAGTCTCTGTAGGACTTTTATCATGAAGGGATGTTGGATTTTGTCGAATGCTTTCTCTGCGTCTAATGAGATGATCATGTGATTTTTGTCCTTCAACCCATTTATATAATGTATAACATTTATAGATTTGCGTATGTTGAACCATCCCTGCATCTCTGGTATAAAGCCTACTTGGTCAGGGTGAATGATCTTTCTAATGTATTCTTGTATTCTGTTTGCCAATATTTTGTTGAGAATTTTTGCATCTATGTTCATGAGGGAGATTGGTCTGTAATTTTCCTTTTTTGTTCTATCTTTGCCTGGTTTTGGTATCAGAGTGATGCTGGCTTCATAGAAGGAGTTTGGTAGAATTCCTTCTTTTTCTATTTCATGGAAAAGCTTAAGAAGCAATGGTGTTAGCTCTTCCCTGAAGGTCTGGTAAAATTCAGCAGTGAATCCATCTGGGCCTGGGCTTTTTTTAGTTGGGAGATTTTTGATAACTGTTAGGATCTCCATGCTTGTTATAGGTCTATTTAAGTGATTAATCTCATCTTGATTTAATTTAGGTAGGTCATATAAATCAAGGAAATCATCCATTTCTTTCAGATTTTCATACTTTGTGGAGTATATGTTTTTATAATATGTCCCTATGATTTTTTGAATTTCTCTGGCATCTGTCGTGATGTTACCTTTTTCATCTCTAATTTTATTAATTTGTGTCTCTTCTCTCTTTCTTTTGGTCAGATTTGCTAAGGGTTTATCAATCTTGTTTATCCTTTCAAAGAACCAGCTCTTTGTTTCATTAATTCTTTGTATTGTTTTTTTGGTTTCTATTTCATTAATTTCTGCCCTAATCTTTATTATTTCTTCCCGTCTACTGATTTTTGGTTTGCCTTGTTCTTCTTTTTCCAAGGCTTTAAGGTGAAGCATTAGGTCATTTATTTGCGACCTTTCTAATTTCTTAATATAGGCACTTAAAGCTATAAATTTACCTCTTAGAACTGCCTTCATTGTGTCCCAGAGATTTTGGTATGTTGTGTTCTCATTATTGTTTGACTCTATAAATTTTTTGATTTCCTTCTTGATTTCTTCATTGACCCATTCATCATTTAGTAATGTATTGTTTAGTTTCCATGATTTTGTGTATGCTCTATAGCCTTTCTTGGTATTGATTTGTAGTTTGATTCCATTGTAGTCAGATAGAATGCAAGGAATTATTTCAATTTTCCTGAATTTGTTAAGATTTGCTTTGTGTCCTAATATATGGTCTATTTTAGAGAATGATCCATGTGCTGCTGAAAAGAATGTATATTCTGCAGCATTTGGATGAAATGTCCTGTATATGTCTGTTAGGTCCATTCCTTCTATGACCTCATTTAGTCCAGATGCCTCTCTGTTTATTTTTTCCTGGGATGACCTGTCAATTGATGAGAGTGGGGTGTTAAAGTCACCCACTACCACTGTGTTTGGTGTTATCTCTATCAACAAAGAAGTTAAGATTTCTGGTCTGTTGAGGGATCCAAGTCAGCTTGTGACCAGGTGAGACCCTTCCCTGGTTCAATCCCAGTTACCTCTTTGGATGCTTTTGGTCTCAGTCAAGTTGCTGGCTGGGATGTTGGGCCGCTGTTCTGCTTTCTGGAACTGGGTACTGGCTTTTCCTGTGGGGCAAACCAAGCCTGGCAACTGTGGCCCTGCAGATTGGCACCCCTGATGCTGGATCCCCGCTGCTGCCGCTGGAGCTGCCGCTGCTGGGAGCACTGCTGCTGGATCCGCCACTGGAGATGCCGCTGCTGGGTCTGCCCCCGCTGATCCGCTGGAGCTGCCGCTGCTGGGTCCTCCGCCTCTGATCCGCTGGTGCTGCCGCTGCGGGATCCGCCTCTGCCGCTGAAGCCGCTGGAGCCTCCGCTGCTGGATTTGCTGCCCTGAAGCCGCTGTGGCCGGTACCGGAGCAGCTGATGGTGTTTTTGGGGCTGGAGTCACGGCTTCCACCGCCGCTTCTGGCTTCCACCGCTGCTTCCGCTGCCGGGGTCTGAGCTGCCGCTGTTGGATCCCGAGTCGCCACTGCCGGAGCCCGAGATGCAGCTGCCAGTGCCCCTGCTGCCGCTGCCGCTGCCAGAGTCCGAATCGCCGCTACCGGGTCCCGAGGTGCCGCTGCCGGAGCCCAAGTAGCCGCTACCGGGTCCCGAGCTGCCGCTGCCGGATCCCGAGCTGCCGCTACCGGGTCCCGAGCTGCCGCTGCCGGAGCTGCTTCGGCCTGCCCGTGTGGGCTCTGGATATCTCCTACTTCTCCGCTGCTGTTTTAATCTCTTATACACCTCCCTTGTGTATTTTGCTGGGTTTTCTTTGGCTTTTTCTCCCCTAGGCTGCTTAGGCGTGGTTCCTACGCCGCCATCTTGACCGGAAGTCTCTGTGATATATTCTTGTATTCTGTTTGCCAAGATTTTCTTGAGAATTTTTGATTGGTTTCTAATTTTCTTTTTTTGTACTATTTTTTTTTGTTCAGTTTTATTTATTTATTTGAGAGTGACAGAGAGAGGAAGAGGCAGATAGAGAGAAAGAGAGAGAATGGGCGCACCAGGGCCTCCAGCCACTGCAAACAAACTCCAGATGCGTGCGCCCCCTTGTGCATCTGGCTAACGTGGGTCCTGGAGAATCAAGCCTCGAACCAGAGTCCTTAGGCTTCACAGCCAAGCGCTTAACTGCTAAGCCATCTCTCCACCCCTTTTGTACTATTTTTGTCTGGTTTTGGTATCAGAGTGATGCTGGCTTCATAGAAGGAGTTTGGTAGGATTCCTTCTTTTTCTATTTTACGGAAAACTTTAAGAAGCAGTGGTGTTAGTTCTTCATGAAAGTCTGGTAAAATTCACAAGTGAATTCATCTGGGCCTGGACTTTTTTAGTTGGGAGATTTTTGATAACTGCTTGCATCTTCATACTTGTTATAGGTCTACTTAAGTGGTTAGTCTCATCTTGATTTAATTTAGGTAGGTCATATAAATCATCCATTTCTTTCAGATTTTCATACTTAGTGGAGTATATGTTCTTATAGTATGTCCTATGATTTTTGAATTTCTCTGCTATCTGTTGTGATGGTGCCTTTTTCATCTCTAATTTTATTAATTTGTGTCTCTTCTCTCTTTCTTTTGGTCAGATTTGCTAAGGGTTTATCAATCTTGTTTATCCTTTCAAAGAACCAACTCTTTGTTTTATTGACTCTTTTTATTTTTTTGTTTCTATTTCATTAATTTCTGCCCTAATCTTTATTATTTCTTCCTGTCTACTGATTTTCGGTTTGCCTGTTCTCCTTTTCCAAGGCCTTAAGGTGAAGCATTAAGTTTTTTACTTGCAACATTTCTAATTTTTTAATATAGGCACTTAAAGCTATAAATTTCCCTCTTAGGATGCCTTCATTGTGTTCCAAAGGTTTTTGTATGTTGTGTTCTCATTTTCATTTGACTTTATGATTTTTTTTGACTTCCTTCTTGATTTCTTCATTGGCCCATTCATCATTTAGTAGTGTATTGTTTAGTTTCCATGATTTTGTATATTCTCTATAGCTTTTCTTGCTATTGATTTGTAGTTTGAACCCATTGTGATCAGATAGAGTGTAAGGATTTATTTCAATTTTCCTGTATTTGTTAAGATTTGCTTTGTGTCCTAATATATGGTCCATTTTAGAGAATGTTCCATGTGCTGCTGAAAAGAATGTGTATTCTGCAGCATTTGGGTGGTATGTTCTGTATATATCTGTTAGATCCATTTGTTCTATGACCTAATTTAACCCAGATGCATCTCTGCTTATTTTTTGCCAGGATGACCTGTCAATTGATGGGAGTGGGGTGTTGAAGTCACCCACTACAACTGTGCTTGGTGTTATCTGTGACCTTAGTTCTAATAGCATTTTTTAAATGAAATTGGGAGCCCCCATGTTAGGTATACATACGTTTAGCATTGTAATGTCCTCCTGTTGGAGTGTTCCTTTAATCAATATAAAGTGCCTTTCCTTATCTTTCCTAACTAATGTTGGTCTGAAGTCTACCTTCTCAGATATTAGGATAGCGACCCCTGCTTGCTTTCTAGACCCATTTGTATGAAACATGCTTTTCCAACCTTTCACCCTAAGATAGTGTCCATCCTTTGCAGAAAGATGAGTTTCTTGAGGCAACAAATTGAAGGATCCTGCTTTTTCACCCAGTCTGCAAACCTATGTCTTTTGGTTGGGGCATTGAGGCCATTGATATTAAGAGTTATTATTGAAAGGTATGTATTTATTTTTTACCATTTATCTTGTTTGGTAGTTCTTCTTGTAGTTCCCTGCTCTCTTTATTAGCTAGCATTTGAGTATGTTTGTTTTTTTCCAGGCTCCTTATATGGTGGTTTTCTTTCTCTTCAGTATGGCAGATCCTTCAAGTATTTTCCCTCTAACTGCTTTCAATATATTTTCTCTGTTTTGTATGTTTGGTAGTTTAATTATAATATGGTGAGGAGAGGTTCTTTCCATGTTTTGTCTGTTTGGTGTTCTAAAGGATTCCTGTCTCTGCATTGGCACCTCTTTTCCAGTTTGGGGGAAGTTTTCTTCTATGATTTTGTTGAAAACGCTTACTATTCCTTTGGAGTGAAATTCTTCTCCTTCTACTATACCCTGAATTTTTATGTTTGATCTTTTCATAGTGTCCCGAATATCTTGAAATTCCCATTCATACTTTCCTATTAGTTTGTCTATCTTTTTGTTGGACTGTGTTAGATCTGACACCTAGTCTTCTAGTTTAGATATTCTGTCCTCTCCTTCATCCATTCATCTGGTGAGATTTTCTACAGAGTTTTTTTTTTTTTAATTTCATTGACAGTGTTCTTCATTGCTGTATTTCTGAATGGTTTTTCTTTATTATTTCTATTTCCTTATTTATGTCTTATATTGACCTCCTTATTTCATTAAATTTGTTTCCTGTATCTGCTTTGATTCTTTTGATTTCCTCTTTGATTTTTTTGAACATACTTATAATCATTCTTTCGAAATCTTTCTGTGGAATTTCCTCTAAATCAGTCTCACTGGAGGTCATTTCTGATGCATTAATACTTTTTGGTGGATTTATATTGTCTTGATTTTTTGTGTTTCCTGTATTATAATGTAGAGATTTTTGCATCTTGAATTAACTTAATGTTTGGAATTTCTAATTATCTGCAGTATTATTCAGTATTATTAGATGTATCAATCAATCTGATGTTGTATACCTTCAGGATAGGAGCTTAAGGTGCTAGGTGTGGCTCTTAAGAGTCTCAGAGTAACCACAAAAGTGACCTTACGTGATGGGTTTGCCTGCTATGAGAGTATTCAAATAGGTGGAGTGGAACAAAATACAGACAAATTCTAAAATCTAACTAAACTATGCATATATCCAATGAAAAACACCACAGAGTATTTATGCAAGAATAGCTATTATGACAACCAGATCCTCTAACAAAGTCACAGTCCCTAAGGATGTGTGTTGCCCCACACCATTAATCCTGTCAACTGGGAGGCTAAGATTTCTGGTCTGTAGAGGGTTCCGAGTCAGCTTGTGACCAAGTGAAACCCTTCCTCAATGAAGGACAGAAGCAGAAACAAAGGCACTATAAATTAGGAAGCAACAAATGACAAGCCCAAAATATAGCTTATTTAAGAATGGTGAGTCCAACCATCCATCAGATTTAACATATAATTTACCCCAACATGGAAGGTGCAATTAACACTTCAGATGCAAGCCTATATACCAGGCTTATTTGGTGTGTACTGACCTGGTGTAATCCAAGTTACCTTTTGGAATGGTTTTGGTCTCAATTATGCTGTGCTCCTGCTTGGGTCACTCTTTGTTGTCCTGTGGACTCAGGTAAACTGGGTCGCTGCTCTGATTGCCTGTGCTGGGTGCTGTGTAGTGAGCTCCCTTCCCCAGGTCTCTGGTGCTTGCTGGTGTTTGCACTGGCAGTGGGGGAGGGCAGGCTGTGGATCGGCTGAAGTTCTCCCATGGTCCTAGCAATCCTCTTCCTCATGAGCCACTCCATTGGTCCCTGCTATCCCTGCTTTCATGTTTCTTGAGTTTGTGAGAAGCTCTGAGAATCCCCTCACCTGGCTTTTCCTAAATCTCAGGCTGAGCCTAGTAGCTGTGGCCACATGGACCTGGTGCCGCTGCTGGAGCCACTTCTGCCTGCTTCTGTGGACTCTAGATGCTCTGGATCTCTCCTACTTCTCTGTTGCAGTAGATAATTTCTTATACACCTCACTTTTTAGTAGAAGAGTGTATTTTGCTGTGGGGATATTTTTGTGGCCTTCCCCCACCCCCCCCAGGCTGCTTTAGCATGGCTCCTCCATCGCCATCTTAACTGGAAATCTGTTTTAAACCTACATGCTAATTGTAGACTGAAGGATAGGTAGCAGGGAAAGAAATTGGTGGCAGGAAGACAGTATAAAACAAAAAGGAAGAGGGTCACAAATGCCCATTTCTTAAGCAATTACAGTTCTTTCCTCCTCCCTCCCTCTATTCCTTCTTCCTTCCCTCCCTCTCTATCTTTTTTTTTTTTTTTTTTTTTTTTGGTTTTTCTAGGTAGGGTCTCACTCCAGCCCAGACTGACCTGGAATTCACTATGGAGTCTCAGGGTGGCCTCGAACTCAATGGCGATCCTCCTACCTCTGCCTCCCAAGCCCTGGGATTAAAGGTGTGTACCACCACACCCGGCTTCCTCCCTCCCTATCTTTAGAGACAGGGTCTCTGAGCCCTGACTGGCCTGCATTGATATACATAGTCCAGGTAGTAACTTATGATCATACTGCCTTAGCCTCCAATTTCTGGGTTTACAGGCATGCACCTCCACATCTGGCTCACACAGTTCTTTTGATACCTGGATGTGATGGACATATTAATCCAAGCCCATCTGCAGGTGCTTTACACATTTTCCAGCTTCCCTAATCCTGTGGAAAAGGCCAGCATGCTCCCACTTGTAGGCAACATAGCTTATAAAACTCAGCAGAACTGTGCCACAGCAGAATTCTCTACTTATCACCTAAGTAGTATATTTATAAATTCCATTAAGAAAGTGATATTTTAAAGCATACATTTCAAATAAAACCAAAAAGTTGCTGCATGTCTTATTTAATAAACTCCAGCATCATTTTATAACTCTCTTATCCAGAGTATGATTACCCCATCAATCTTGCAAGAGAAGCAAAGGAGCTTACTAGAACACACCTTCCCTATGCTGCCCTATGTTGCTTGCTGAGGATTTGCATTTGAAAGTGATTTGATTTGCCATTTTATTTCTTCCAGAACACTAACAAGTATTTATGATCTTTCCAAGGTATAGTTTTAAAGAGCTGCTCTCAATCTTGCAGAAGTTTTGTTTTACCAATTCCTTTAGCTTCTGTGATGTGAATGACAAGGAAAGAAACAAAATTGTGATTGCTGATGATTTTCTTTCTTGACCAGTAAATAAGACACAGGAATGGGTCCTGGGTTGTAGAGTGGCAGCCCCCTTGTTTCTTGGCTTATGTTCCTGAGTTACTCCTGTGGGAGATTCTCCTGCTTGTCATCTTTCTGGATGTATTTATCTGTTTGTAGTTAATGTGGCAAGGTTCTGATATCAACTTATGGTTGAGGTATGTCAAGATCTTGAATCATGTTGGTCTGAGATAAGTTGAAAGTAATAACTATATTAAAGCAACAGTATGTTGTTGCTGATAGCCCAAGTTTTTTTTTTTTTTTGCTTTTTTTGATATTTATTTTATGGCCCAACATGTAACTTGCAAGATCAAAGTTTTAATTGATAATCTTAATTTTTCCTTGGCTGTGCATAGGAAACCCAGCTTGAATGTCTTCTAAGTATGCATTTACTTCTCTCCTTTGTCCCCAAATCTACTTCTCCTCACTGATTCACAAACAGCCACCACAGAGTCCCCTGGGATTTCCTTAGCACATGAACATCCCTATGGGCTGGTCTCTGCTCTGCCTGGCCCTGGACTCTCATTTTCACCCCTTCGCATTTCAACACCAAGACTAAGAAATCTGGAATAGGTGTCCAAAAGGGCTCACTTCTCTTATTTATCTGAGAATTCCATTTCGAGGCCTATTTATTGTCAGTTCTTTGGAATATATGGACATATGGTTCAACATTGATCCATCTTGGTAAACAGGTGATGCCCACTGGAAAAGAATATGTATCTTGCATGCCAGAGTTCCTGGTACAGCATTCTACACATGCCTCAATAAGTCATTCAGGTTACTTATCAATTGAATATAACTACTTTTAAAATATTGATCACTGGATTTTCTATTTAATTTTGTTATTTGTTAGTGTTTATGTCTTTTTCAAATTGCATTAATAGTTATATGCATATTTAGGGTAATTATGAGTTCTTGATGTATTGACTCATACAGTATTCATTTTTATATTATTTCTTTTGTATGTGTGTTTGTACGTGTGTGTGTGTGTGTATGTGTGTGTGTGTGCATGCATGGTCATGTGCATGTGAAGATCAGAGGAGAACATTTTAAGTTGGTCCTGCCTTTTTCCCACATTTGAGATGGTTTCTCTTTGGATTCTCACTCGGCTGTTCTTTATTGTGCTTGCCTTGAGCTCCTGGGAAATTCTGTCTCCACCTCCCATTTCACTGTCAGCATGCTGAGATGACTGAAGCCTCACAACACGACGGCTTTTAAAATTTTTTAATTTATTACTTTATTTATTTGAGAGAGAGAGAGGAAGAGGAAGAGGCAGATAGAGGAGAGGATGAATTGGCACACCAGGACCTTTAGCCACTGCAAACAAACTCCAGATGTGTGTGCCATCTTGTACATCTGGCTTACATGGGACACTGGGGAATTGAAGCTGAATCCTTAGGCTTCGCAGGCAAGTACCTAAACTGCTAAACCATCATCACCCAGCCCACCACGATGGCTTCTTATGTGGGATCTGGGGATGGAGCTTGGGTCTTCAGGCGTGAGTGTTGAATCTTATTCAGTGAGCCATTTCCACCCCCCAACGTCATCTTCTTTCCTTCTGGAAATGCTGCCCGGCTGTGTTACTATGGTCACACCATCTTTTTTTTTCACACCATCTTTTTGATGTGTGCGTATCTTTGGTTGCAAGTGACCCCACAGGTGGAAAATAGTTGTAGTTTGCCTGAAAAACTCTTCCTTGTAATTGGAGTGTTTAGTTCATTCATGCTCAATATAATTTATCATATCATTGGGTTTTAGTCAGCCATTTTCTATTTGTTTCTTAGGTTCCTTTGCTCTTTCTTTGTACCCTCCTGTATTTTTGTTAGTCTAATAATGTTTGTCTTTCATTTGATTCAAATATTGGATTTAGCTATTTAAAAAAATTTTTAAGTAGTTGCTACAGATCACAATACAATAATTTACCACAGCCTAATAAAAAAAGAACAATGTGATTCTATTTCCTATTTTGGTTGCATCTCTCTCTCTCTCTCTCTCTCTCTCTCTCTCTCTCTCTATATATATATATATATATATATATATATATATATATATATATATAAACAATGTAGGCATTATTTTTTCTTTAAGGTCAAAATTAGTCATTTTTCAAAAATGATTTTTTATATTTACCCAGTGCATAATGTTTCCAATACTCTTATTTACTTCACTAAGAGTCAAAGATTGCTTAAATAGATTTTTAGCCTGAAATATTTCTGAACCAAAACTCTGTTATTAGCAAACATTGTCAGCTTCTGTTTATGTTTATTTTTGAGGAGTATTTTAAAATAACTTATTCTAACATATACATATGTATATATATATATGTATATGTATATATATATATATATATATATATATATATATATATATATATATGTATATATCCATGTATATAATGTATTTAGATCACATTCACCCATACTGTCTACTGTTATTCCCCACTCTCACAGAACTGCTTCCTTCCCAACTAGTCTCCCTCCTACTTTCATTACCTTTTATAAAATTATTGTTTTTCATTTTTATTTATTTATTTGAGAGCAGCAGACAGAGAAAGGGGAAGGGACACACACACAGAGGGAATGGGCATGCCAGGGCCTCCAGCCACTGCAAACAAACTCCAGATGCATGTCCTACCTTGTGCATCTAGTTTATGTGGATACTGAGGAATCGAGCCTTGAACTAGGGTGCTTAGGCTTCACAGGCAAGCGCTTAACCACTAAGCAATCTCTCCAGCCCCCCTTATTTTGGGTGATTCACTGAGTTTAATTAGGGTTGGATGAGCATGGGTTGGAGGTTCTTTACAGGAGCATGAGCAACTCTCCCCCACCAACCATTAACTTCCAACAGCTCAGTAGGGCTGGGTGGAGCCCCAGGAGCTCCTCTTCATCCATGAGGGAACATGTGCTCAGTCTTGAGTAGGTCTTGTGCAGGTGACCACAGCTGTTGTGAGTCGAGGAGAGCATTTTCATGGACATGGAATTTCACAGTGACACATTTTCTTAGCACTTTAAAGACATAATCCAGTTGGTATGGCTTCTTGCTTTTGATCTGTTTGATGAGTAGCCAGCCAAGGTTCCAGTCCTAGCTATTCTGTACACAAGGTGTTTTTATCCTTGTTGCTTTGAGAACTTTTCTTTATCTTTGGCTCTTATCAGTTTCCCTCTGATGTGATCAGATGTGATTTTCTTTGTTTCCACTGCGCTTCATGTTTGCACAGCTTCTTAGATTATGGATTGGTGTCTTAAATCAAATTTGGAAAACTTTATATATATACATACATATAATTGACAACTTCTATACTTACAGATAACAAACCATATTTCCTCCCCTTCCCCCTGATTTCCCCTTCATAACTCTGCTCTCCATCACATCCCCTCCCTCTCTCCATTAGTCTCTCCTTTAATTTGATGTCATCATCTTTTTCTCCTATTATGAGGGTCTTTTGTAGGTATTGCTAGGCACTGCTAGGTCTTGGATATGGAGGCTAATTTCTGTCCGGACAGTTGTATGTCAGGAGTGCTACCCTTCCTTTGGCTCTTACATTCTTTCTGCCACCTCTTCCACAATGGACCCCAAGCTTTGGAGGGTGTGAGATGTTTCAGTGCTGGACACTCCTCCATTCCTTCTTCTCAGCATTATGTTGCCTTTTGGGTCATCCCATTGGTCATCACCATCTGAAAAGAGAAGCTTCTTTAACCAGAAGTGAGAGTAGCATTAATATATGAATATGAACAAAGTGTAGGGCCTTCAGGACAATGTGGTGAGAGTGATATATGCATTTATCCAGATAAGAGCAGGCTTTACAACCCTAAGGCTCATGACCTCCCCTGCCATAGGCTTTTGATTAGGTTTTCAGTATCAGGCAGGTATTCCCTCCCATAGAGTGGGCCTTCAGTCCAATTAGGGAGCAGTTGGTTTCCTCCAGAGCAGACATGCCACTATTGCACTCGTTCAGTCATTTGCCCTGTCTGGCCAAACTTGAGGTTTCCAGTGTCCACTGTTTTCACCACTGATGACTTCTGTCTCCCATAAGACTGCACACAGTGCAGCTTTTTCCAGCTTTCAGTTGGCTGGACTACAGGGAGAAGGTTTTTAGCTCAGCACCAACTTGAATTCTCAGTGACCTTGCCACCCAGGCATGTGAAGTCTTCAGTAATAGGGTCTTACCATCTCTTTCTCACAGGAAACCAAGGGCCTTGGCAATAGCCTATAATGTTTTGGAGGCAACAGGGACCTCCCTGGCCAACAACTCGCTGGAAGGTATCCCATCCCTGGCACTGAAAATTTTCTAGTAACAATCTATGGCTTCTGGATGTGCCACTATTCAAGAAAGTAGATTTTCATATGTCTTATTCAGAATATCTTGAAGTTTGATTGACCCTCCCTTCCACCCTTCTTTTATACAATCTCTTCCCCTGATCTAACTTAGGCCTTTTCCCTCCCTATAATCTGTTTTGGCCAATATATTTTCCACTTTGTCTAATATTCTCCTTCTTCTTTCTTTTTCCCTCTTTCTACCACTCTGGACAGCATGTGTGTGGCATTTCTCACTTTGCTTTTGTATTGAATTATCTTCAAGTTCACAGATCCTGTATTTGGGTAGATCTTCCTATTCAGTGGATTGTAAGATTTAAGATATATTTTCAGTCATGGCTTTTCATGTTTTCCAAATTGTTCGTATCTTTCCAGAAACTGTTCATTCTTTACGCACTGTGTTCATTTCTTCACTATGAGTTCATTGGTACTTCTGCTAATGTTAATATCTCCATCATGCTGGTCCATGCCTGCAGTCACTTTTTTTTTTTTTGCACAATTGACTATGGTGCTCTGTCTTTTCACATGTGCAGTGATTTCTCAGTGTTCTAGACAGTGCACATTCACACTGCCAAAGATGTCACAGGTGGAGCACTAAAGAAATGTCTGTCACAGTGCTGATTTTCAAGCATTATTATTTTAGAATAGTTTCATAAATTTTATGACATTTTATTCAATGAACTTTCACTTTTGGATATTGAATTTTTCAGTTGTATTATTGTCTCTTGATACACTCCTCTGAAGAGTTTTATTCTAGAAGGAAAATAGACTGCTGGCTGCTGATTTTGGTCTTTAGGGTTTTGTTTCAGAGTTCGTTAGGCTGGTCTCCTATGTTGTTCTTTGATTCTCAAGAGCAGATGCTGCTTCTTGCTTGGTCCTCCATCCTCCTAGACTCCCTCACTCCAAGTTCCTGTCCATCCTGGAGAATGCTGGGATCTGATCACCTAGTGTTTCACTGAGTTCTTTGAAGTCTTGCCTCTGTCTCCATCTTAGCAATCAGCTATTTTTATTTTTATTTTTTAATTTTATTTATTTATTATTAACAACTTCCATGATTATAAACAATATCCCATGGTAATGTCCTCCCTCCCCCCACTTTACCCTTTAAAACTCTATTCTCCATCATATCCCCTCCTCCTCTCAATCAGTCTCTCTTTTATTTTGATGTCATCATCTTTTCCTCCTATTATGATGGTCTTGTGTAGGTAGTGTCAGGCACTGTGAGGTCATGGATATACAGGCCATTTTGTCTGGAGGATCACGTTTTAAGGAGTCCTATACTTCCTTTGGCTCTTACATTCTTTCCGTCACCTCTTCTGCAATGGACCTTGAAGGTGTGATAGAGATATTGCAGTGCTGAGCACTCCTGTCACTTCTTTCCAGCACCATGATGCCTTCTGAGTCATCCCTAGGTCACTGCCATCTGAAAAGAGAAGGTTCTCAACCAAAAGTGAGAGTAACATTAATATATAGGTGTGAACATTAAAGGAAGTGCTGAGCAATTTTGATGAGCACACATTTAGACAGCAGCAGATGTAACACCCCTAAAGCACATGACTACCCTTGTTTTAGGTTTTCAATATCAGGGATTTATTCACTCCCATGGAGTGGGCCTCCAGCCCAATTAGAGGGCAGTTGGTTTCCACCATGACATATGTGCCACTATTGTACCCATTGGTTCATTTGGCCTGGCTGGCAAAATATAAGGCTTGCAGTGTCCACTGTTGAATATCCTCTCTCCCATTGAACTGCACACAGAATGGTTTCTTCCAGCTTTCTGTCAGCTGGTCTACATGGAAGAGGTTATAAGCTCAGTTCCAGCAGGATTTTTCAGTGGCCTTGCAGCCCAAATATGTGGGGGCTTCAGCAATAGGGTCTTACCATCTACTCCTGGTAGGAAACCAAGGGCCTTGGTAATGGCCTGTAATGTTTTGGGGGCATCAGGGAATTCCATGGCCAACAACTCACTGGAAGATATTCCATCCCTGGCATTGAAAATTTTCTAGTAACAATCTATGGCTCCTGAGTGGTCCATTGTCCAAAAAACTAGGATTCCATATGATTTATTTATATCCCCTTAGATTTTGATTAGCCCTTCTTCAACCTTTCCTTTACTCAATCTCTTCCCCTGACCTCACTTGGGGCTTTTCACCCCCATTAATCTATTCTTCTACTTACATATATCATCCTATTAAGTACTGCCCTCCCTTCCTTTCTCTTCACTTTATATCTCTTTTCTAGCTGACTGGCCTTTGCTACTGAGTTTTCTTCCTACTCACACAGAAGTCCAATCATCTGTAGCTAGGATCCATATATGAGAGAGAACATGCAACACTTGGCTTTCTGGGCTTGGGTTACCTCACTTAGTATAATCCTTTCCAAATCCATCAATTTTCCTGCAAATTTCATAACTTCATTTTTCTTTACCACTGAATAGAATTCCATTGTATAAGTGTGCCATATCTTCATTATCCACTCATCAGTTGAGGGACATCTAGGCTGGTTCCATTTCCCAGCTATTGTGAATTGAGCAGCAATAAACATGGTTGAGCCAGTATCTCTAAGGTAATGAGATGAGTCCTTAGGATATATGCCTAGGAGTGCTATAGCTGGGTCATAGGGTAGATCTATTTTGAGCTGTCTCAGGAACCTCCACACTAATTTCCACAATGGATGGACCAGATTGCATTCCCACCAACAGTGTAGAAGGGTTCCTCTTTTTCTGCATCCTCACCAGCATTTATGGTCATTTGTTTTCATGATGGTAGCCAATCTGACAGGAGTGTGATAGAATCTCAACATAGTTTTAGTCTGCATTTCCCTGATGACTAGGGATGTAGAACACTTTTTAGATGCTTATATGCCATCCATATTTCTTCTTTTGAGAACTTTCTATTCAGTTCCATAGCCCATTTTTTAAATTGGGTTGTTTGGTATCTTATTATTTAACTTTTTGAGTTCTTTGTATATCCTAGATATTAATACTCTATCAGATGTATAGCTGGCAAAGATTTTTTCCCCATTCTGTAGGTTGCCTCTTTCCTTTATTCACAAAATCTTTGTAATTTCGTGAGGTCCCAGCAGTTAACTGTGGTTTTATTGCCTGAGCAATTGGGGTTGTATTCAGAAAGTCTTTGCCAAGACCAATATGTTGAAGGGTTTCCTCTACTTTTTCCTCTAGCAGTTTCAGAGTTTCAGGTCTGATATTAAGGTCTTTAATCCACTTGGACTTAATTCTTGTGCATGGAAAGAAAGAAGGATCTACCTTCATCCTTCTACAGATACATATCCAGTTTTCCCAGCTTGCTGAAGAGGCTATCTTTTCTCCAATGAGTATTTTTGGCATTTTTGTCGAATATCAGGTAGCTATAGCTACTCAGACTTACATCTTGGTCCTCTATTCTGTTCCATTGATCTACATGTCTGCTTTTGTTCCAGTACCATACTGTTTTTGTTACTATGGCCCTGTAGTATAGGTTAAAGTCAGGTATGGTGATACCACCAGCCTTATTTTTGTTGCTCAAAATTGTTTTAGATATTCGAGATTTTTCTGCTTCCAAATGAATTTTTGGATTGTTTTTTCCATTTCCGTGAAGAATGCCAATGGAATTTTGATGGGGATTGCATTAAATGTGTAGATTGCTTTTTGTAAGATTGCCATTTTCACAAAATTGATTCTTCTGACCCAAGAAAAAGGGATGTTTTTTCCATTTCCTAGTGTCTTCTGCCATTTCTTGCTTGAGTTTTCATTGTAGAGATCCTTCACTTCCTTAGTTAGGTTTATTCCAAGGTGCTTTATTTATTTATTGATGCAATTGTGAATGGGAGTGATGCTCTGATTTCATCTTCTGTGTGTTTGTTGTTAGCATATAGGAAGGCTACTGATTTCTATGTGTTTATTTTATATCCTGCTACATGGCTGCAGGTGTTTATCAGCTCTGACAGTTTGCTGGTAGAATCTTTAGGGTCCTTTATGTGTAGAATCATGTCATCTGCAGATAATGATAACATGATCTCTTCCTTTCCAATTTTCATCCCTTTTATGTGTGTCTCTTGCCTTATGGCTAAGACTTCCAGTACTATATTAAATAAAAGTGGGGACAGTGGACACCCTTGTCTTGTTCCTGCTTTTAGTAGAAATGCTTCAAGTTTTTCTCCAATTAGTAATGTGTTATCTCTAGGCTTGTCATAAATAGCCTTTATTGTGTTGAGTTATGTTCCTTCTATTCCCAGTCTCTGTAGGACTTTTATCATGAAGGGATGTTGGATTTTGTCAAGTGAGATGATCATGTGATTTTTGTCCTTCAGTCCATTTATATGATACGTTTATCGATTTGTGTATGTTGAATCATACCTGCATCTCTGGGATAAAGCCTGCTTGGTTGGGGTGAATGATCTTTCTGATATATTCTTGTATTCTGTTTGCCAATATTTTGTTGAGAATTTTTGCATCTGTGTTCATGAGGGAGATTGATCTATAATTTTCTTTTTGTTGTTCTATTTTTGTCTGGTGTTGGTATCAGGGTGATGCTGGCTTCGTAGAAGGAGTTTGGTAGGATTCCGTCTTTTTCTCTTTTATGGAAGAGTTTAAGAAGCAATGGTGTTATTTCTTCCCTGAAGGCTTAGTAAAATTCGCCAGTGAATCCATCTGGGACTGGACTTTTTTTACTTGGGAGATTTTGGATAACGGCTTGGATCTTCATGCTTGTTATAGGTCTATTTAAATGATTAATCTCATCTTGATTTAATTTAGGTAGGTCATATAAATCCAGGAAATCATCCATTTCTTTCAGATTTTCATACTTAGTGGAGTATATGTTTTTATCGTATGTCCCTGTGATTTTTTGAATTTCTCTGGCATCTGTTGTGATGTTTCCTTTTTCATCTCTTATTTTATTAATTTGTGTCTCTTCTCTCTTTCTTTTGGTCAGATTTGCTAAGGGTTTATCAATCTTGTTTATCCTTTCAAAGAACCAACTCTTTGTTTCATTGATTCTTTGGATCTTTTTCTTGGTTTCTATTTCATTAATTTCTGCCCCAATTTTTATTATTTCTTCCCATCTACTGATTTTTGGTTTACCTTGTTCTTCTTTTTCAAAGGCTTTAAGTTGAAGCATTAGGCCATTTACTTGAGACCTTTCTAATTTTTAAATAACTTTTTTTTTGTTTATTTAAGAGCGACAGACAGAGAGAGAAAGGCAGATAGATAGATTGATAGATATATATATATAGATAGATAGATAGATAGATAGAGAAAGAATGGATGCACCAGGGCCTCCAGCCACTGCAAACGAACTCCAGTTGCATGTGCCCCCTTGTGCATCTGGCTAATGTGGGTCCTGGGGAATCGAGCCTTGAACCAGGGTAATTAGGCTTCACAGGCAAGCACTTAACCACTAAGCCATCTCTCAAGCCCACTTCTAATTTTTTAATATAGGCACTTAAAGCTATAAATTTCCCTCTTAGAACTGCCTTTATTGTGTCCCAAAGTTTTGGTATGTTGTATTGTCATTATAATTTGACTGTAAGAGTTTTTTGATTTCCTTCTTGATTTCTTAATTGACCCATTCATCATTTAGTAGTGTATTGTCTAGTTTTCATGATTTTGTGTCTGCTCTATAGCTTTGGTTGCTGTTGATTTGTAGTTTGATAACATTGTGGTCAGATAGAATGCAAGGTATTATTTCAGTTTTCCTGTATTTGTTAAGATTTGCTTTGTGTCCTAATATATGGTCTATTTTAGAGAATGTTCCATGTGCTGCTGAAAAGAATATGTGTTCTGCAGCATTTGTTTGAATTGGCCTGTATATATCTGTTAGGTCCATTTCTTCTATAACCTCATGTAATCCAGATGCCTCTCTGTTTACTTTTTGCCAGGATGACCTGTCAATTGATGAGAGTGGGGTGCTGAAGTCACCCAGTACCACTGTGTTTGGTGTTATCTGTGACCGTAGTTCTAATAGCATTTGATGAAGTTATGAGCCCCCATGTTAGGTGCATATATGTTTAGGATTATACTACCTTCCTGTTGGAGTGTTTCTTTAATCAATATAAAGTGACCTTCCTTATCTTTCCTAACCAATGTTGGATTGAAGTCTACCTTGTCAGATATTAATATAGCAACCCCTGCTTATTTTCTAAGCCCATTTGCTTGAAACACCATTTTCCAACCTTTCACCCTAAGATAGTGTCCATCCTTTGTAGAAAGGTGAGTTTCTTGGAGGAACAAATTGAAGGATCCTGCTGTTCAACCCAGTCTGCAAACCAGTGTCTTTTGGTTGTGGCATTGAGGCCGTTGATATTAAGAGATATTATTGAAAGGTATGTATTCATTTTTGCCATTTTTTTGTAGTTCTTCCAGTTTTACCTTTGCTCTCATGTATTAAGTAGTATTTGAGTATGGTTTGTTTTTTTCCAGGCTCCTTATATATGTGCTTTTCTTTCTCTTCAGCATGGAGAATTCTTTCAAGTATTTTCTGTAGAGCTGGTTTTGTCTTCAAATACTCCTTTAGCTTGCTTTTGTTGTAGAATGTTCTTATTGCTTCGTCTATTTGAATGGATAGATTTGCAGGATAAAGTAACCTTGGTTGACAGTTGTTATCTTCCAGAACTTGGAATACATCACTCCATGCCCTCTGGCTTTTAAAGTTTGTATTGAATAATCTGCTGTGATTTTGATGGGCTTGCCTTTGTATGTAACTTGATTTTTCTCTCTAACTGCTTTCAGTATATTTTCTTTGTTTTGTATGTTTGGTAGTTTAACTATAATATGGCAAGGAGAGGTTCTTTCCATGTTTTCTCTGTTTGGTGTTCTAAAGGATTCCTGTCTCTGCATTGGCATCTCTTTCCCAATTTGGGGGAAATTTTTTTCTATGATTTTGTTGAAAATGCCTACTATGCCTTTGGAGTGAAATTCTTCTTCTTCTACTATACCCTGAATTCTTATGTTTGATCTTTTCACAGTGTCCCAAATATCTCAAATTCCCATTCAAACTTTCCTATTAGTTTGTCTTTCTCTTTGTTGGACTGTGTTAGATCTGCCACCTGGCCTTCTAGTTTAGATATTCTGTCTCTCCTTCATCTATTCTACTGGTGAGATTTTCTACAGAGTTTTTTTTTATTTCATTGACAGTGGTCTTAATTGCTAGTAATTCTGACTTTTTCTTTACTATTTCTATTTCCTTATTTATGTCTTGTATTGACCTCTTTATTTCATTATATTGGTTTCCTGTGTCTCCTTTGATTCCATTGATTTTCTCTTTCATTTCTTTGATTTCCTCTTTGACTTCTTTGAGCATATTTATAATAATTCTTTTGAAATCTTTCTTAGGCATTTCCTCTAACTCGTTCTCACTGGGGGTCATTTCTGATGCATTAATACTTTTTGATGGATTTATATTGTCTTGATTTTTGGTGTTTCTTGTGTTATAATGTACATATTTTTGCACCTTGGATTAACTTAATGCTTGGATTTTCTAGTTAGCTCCAGTATTATTACATGTATCAGTCAATCTGATGTTATGTATCTTCAGGGTAGGCGCTTAGTGTGCTAGGTGTGGCTCTTAAGACTCTCAGAGTATCTACAAAAGTGACCCTAGTTGTTGGGTTTGCCTGCTATGAGAGTATTCAAGTAGGCTAAGTGGAACAAAATTCAGGCAGATTCTAAAATTTAACTAAGCAATGTACGCATTCAATGAAAAACAGCACAGAGTATTTATGTGTCGGGAACTGCAGCTGCTCTCTGACCTTGGGAGCTGCAAGTGGTCTCTAATCTCTTAATACAAAGGCCTTATCGATAAGGCGCCTGATCCTATGCATTGTTTAGTATACAGCCTAGATAGAGTAAGCACCTGATCCTATGCATTGTTTAGTATACAGCCTAGATAGAGTAAGCACCTGATCCTATGCATTGTTTAGTATACAGCCTAGGTGGAGCGGGCACCTGATCCTAAAGCATTGTTTAGTATACAACCTAGGTGGAGCGGGCACCTGATAGAACGACCCTGGTGATACTGACCTTAGGCATGTAAGCATTGTCAAAAAAAGTTCTATGTTCTAGATATAAGCTATGTCTGCCTGAATAAACGAGAGCCTTGATCAGAACTTGTCTTGGCTCCATTCCTTGTGTTCTTGTCTCAGGTTCATTCCCACTCCCTCCTTCGAGGTCTGTTTCGACTTGTGCTGCAGGCCGGCACATTTATGCAAGAGTAGGTATTATGACAACCAGATCCTCTAACAAAGTCTCAATCTCTTAGGGTGTGTGTTGCCCCACACTCTTAATCCTGTCGACTAGGAGGTTAAGATTTCTGGTCTGTTTGGGATTCCAAGTCAGCTTGTGAGCAAGTGAGACCCTTCCCTAATGAACAACAGAAGAGGAAACAAAGCCACTATAAATCATGAAGCAACAAATAACAAGCACAAAATATAGCTTATTTAAGAATGGCAAATCCAACCATCCATCAGATGTAACATATAATTTATCCTGATATGGAAGGTGCAGTTAGCACTTCCAATTCAAGCCTATATACCAAGCTTATTTGGTCGGTACTGACCTGGTGTAATCCCTGTTACCTTTCGGGATGACTTTGGTCTCGGTTATGCTATGCTCCTCCTTGGGTCCCTTTTTGGTGTGCTGTGGATTCAAGTAGGCTAGCTGAGTCACTGGATCGCTGCTGCTGGCTGCTGGTGCTGGGCTCCCCTTCCTCAGGTCTCTGG
The DNA here is from genome assembly GCA_036346955.1 of Dipus sagitta. Taxonomy (NCBI): domain Eukaryota; kingdom Metazoa; phylum Chordata; class Mammalia; order Rodentia; family Dipodidae; genus Dipus; species Dipus sagitta. The sequence continues at coordinate 58,408,238 of CM070787.1, forward strand.
TGCTTGCTGTGGCTTGTGCTGGTGACGGCGGAGGGGAGGCTGTGGATGGTGGCTTTAGTTCTCCCACTGGTCCACATGATCCTCTACCTTGTGATCTAGTCCTCTGTTGGTCGATGCCGTCCTACCCTCACGTTTCTTGAGTTTGCAAGGAGCTCTGGTGTGAGTGTAAAATCTCCTCACCTGGCTTTTCCTGCAGCTCAAGCCGAGCTTTGCAGCTGTCGCCCCACAGATCTGGTGCCCCAATCATCTATTTTTGAATTTTATTTTACACATTTATCTATAAAAGTCAACTTTGGTGTCGTACTAAGTATTTTCCTCAGTATAAGTCTCTAGCAATGCCATTGTTGGAAGGGGAGTATGAATATATTCATAATATGAAGCTCATTAGTCACAAGCATTTCAACACATGGGCTCTAGTTTTTATTGGGCTAGGAAAGCACAGTGTAACAATTGTATCTTCCCTTTGAAATGGGCCAACAGATTTGAATTATTTGTTAATTTAGTAGTTTTGAAATGGAACTTGAGGGCTTCATTTGTCTATGACACTGAATCCTAGACAGTGTGCGTTTTATTCTCATTTTTATATGTCCTTTCTGAAAGTTGCTTGGCAAATACTTGCTAATTTTTCTGCCATTATTCTTCCTCCTCCCCTTTTCCTTCCTCCTCTTCCTCCTTCTCCTCTTCTTCTTCTTATTGTCATTATTATTTGTGTGTATACAAATGTGCATATAGGCACATATGCCATGGTGCCTGTGGAGGTCAGAGGATGACTTTGGGGTCCTGGTCTTCTCCTTCTATCTTCTTTAGGAGACAGCATCCATTGTTTTTGCTGCTATGTGCTCACTATTCTAGCTGGCTTATGAGCTTTCATATTTTTCTGGCTGTGCTTCTTATGCCATGCTTGTAGGCTTGTTGGGATTGTAGACACATGCACCACTTTGTGTCCCGCTTTACATGGACCGAGAAAATTGAACTCAGGCCTGTAGGCTTACAAGCAAGCACCTTTAACCATGAAGCCATACCCCTAGCCCATCATCCATGATGTGGTTGTATTGTTTGTGTGTTATGTTTTCGTAATCTCAGCTATTAACCTTTGTGTTCACCTTATATTCAGCTTTATTTTCTCTTTCTTTCTTTCTTTCTCTCTTTCTTTCTTTCTTTCTTTCTTTCTTTTTTTGAGACAGAGAGAGAGAGAGAGAGAGAGAGAGAGAGAGAATTGGCATGCCAGTGTCTCAGCCAATGAAATCGAATTTCAGATGCTTGTGCCACCTAGTGGGCATGTGCATCTTTGCACTTGCCTCACTTTTGTGTATGGCTTATGTGGGATCTGGAGAGTTGAACATGGGTCCTTTGGCTTTGCAGGCAAGCTCCTTAACTGCTAAGCCATCCTCTCCAGCCCCCTCCCTCCCTCCTTCTCTCTCTCTATTTCTTTCTTTCTATTTCTTTGGCTTTTTTTTTTTTTTTGAGGTAGGGTCTCATTCTACCCTAGGCTGACCTGGAATTCACTATGTAGTCTCAGGGTGGCCTTGAACTCAGTGGTCCTCTTATCTTGGCCTCTTGAGTTCTGGGATTAAAGGCATTCACTACTACACCTGGCTATTTTTCTTAAAGAATGATTGATCTTCAGATTGATTGAATGTTAATCAAGTTAAGTTCTGGCACAATATTTTGATTCTGTGTGCTGTTAATACATGTTTATTATAGGAAATTTGAAATTTAGAAACTTGATAAATGCTATTAATTACTTTTAGTTTAATGGATTTTTTTCATGCTTTCTTTTCATTGTTTATATTGGGACTGTTGTTGTACACATGGTATTTCTATTGTATAGAACTGAGCTCTTGTCTTTTTTTTCTTCCTTTCCTTCTTTCTTTCTCTCTTTCTTTTCCTTTATTTCTTTCTCTCTCTTCCTTTCTTTCTTTTTTCTTTCTGTTTCTTTACTTCCCTTCCCCACCCTCCTTCTTCCATTCCTCCTCCTTTCCTACCTTTTCTCCTTTATTTCTTTATTCTTTTTTTTCTTTTTTTCTGAGACAGCGTCTTGCTCTGTAGCTCTGTTTTGCCTAGTATTTTCTGTATAGCCCAAGGCAGTCACAAACTCATGGAAATCCTCCTGTCTCAGCCTTCTGAGTGCTGGGATCACAAGGCTTCACCACCATACCCAGCTTAGCATTAAGGTAATCATTATCTCTAAGCAGCTCCTTCCTACAGTCAGCAGAAAGCATAAAAAAATTGGATTTGTCCTTGACTCCTCTCCTTTTCCATCTACAGGTATTCTCTTGGTGTGACTCCCACTGTTCCCACCAGGTAAAGAGGGCATCCTCCTCTGAGTATTTGCAATGGCCTCCTGTTTCCTCATGACCAGAGCTCAACCCAGCAGCCAGCATGTCTCAGCAAACTGACTTGAATCATGATGCTGCATATGCAGAATGTTTTCTTGTTGTACCCAGTACAAAGGCCAGACAGCAAACTCTACAAAGCTCCATTGCTGCAGGCCCTTGCCATTGCCATCCCACAGACATCATCATCCTCTGCTTTCCCCATCACTTTCTTGGTGGTTCTTGGACAGCCCACGGCCATGTTGACCTCTGTTGTTCAGATTCTGGTAGTCCCTAGACACTCCAGAACAGCCTCATTACAGTGTTTCTCTTGTGTCTCCATCTGTCTGACATGCTCTCCCCAGAAAGCTCACAGGACTAACTTCCTTGCTCTCCTAGGGGCCTTGCTAAAGTGATTTTTTTTCCTCTGAGAGCCTCTGTCTTTCCTAGGGAGGTACCCCTGACATGCCCATGTTTCTGTGCCAGGCCAGGTGATTGCACATACTTCCAAGTCTCTGCATAAGCTGATACCTCAGTCCATGGAACATGTGCAGAGAGACAGCTTTGCAGTGGATGGAAGCAGGAGAGGGAGGCATGGCAGTACGGTACTCATGGGCTAGTTTGGGAGTTCACAGGTTCAGCACTCCAAGCTTGTGAGATGAATTTCTGATTAAGTTTCAAAGCTGTTAATAGGAGTTACAGCTCTTTGTCAGGAAGATCCATGTATCCCCAGCATCTATTACTTGATGTAGAAACAATTCGAAGTATTTAGCAATGAATGGATACATGCATATTTTTTTTTCTTGTGCTGGTCTACCCAGGTCCTTTTGTGTCATTTGGCACATCCATTAACATTTTTTGTCATGAAATGATACATATTTATAGCAAAAATTGTTAAAGCCTCTGAATCACAAAGAATAACAACCAAACTTTGAGAGAGAGATGTTGACTTTTGCTAAAGTCTTAGGAGGAAGATTTTTCTATGCATAAGCAGTTCTTACATGTATTCATTTTGGATATCTATTTATTTACCATGTAATTCTGACACATTGTGTAAAACAGTCAATGATCTGAACACATTAAACAAGCTTACTCTATTTATCCTCATGTTCATTGTGGGCAGCTGTGCAGTTTAGTTTCTGTTTCAGTCCTTCTAAAGGATGCTACCACACATAAGTGCACATCACTGCCTGCTTCTCAGGGAATTTTCTTGAAATTGATTTCCTAAAGTAGAAAATGCATGGGCCTATTTCTCTTGACACCCTCCATTGGTGTATACTCATCTGTGGTACTGGATTACATCAGGAAAGTTGCATGCAATCATGTAAAGTACCCTGAGCACATTTCCCCCATACCACTCTGTTCCCGCTACCTTCTCCATCCCCTTCTGCAATTATTCCCCTTTGTTCTCCAACCCCTAATCATGGAGGGCCCTTCTCAGTGGGTTTATTATGTTCACTGTGGGCTCATGAATATATCAGTGTCTAGTGGGTACAATTCCTCAGGATGCTCCTTCCCACTCTGTGGGTCTTATAATCTTTCCACTGCCTCTCCTATAATGTTCCCTGAGCCTTAGAAGGTGTGTTGTAACACTACTTTGGTGATAAGCTCTCTACTGTCTCTGAATTTTTGCGTTGAAGCATTTTGAGTGTCCTCAGTGTTTACTTCCATCTCCCTGGAGCTGGTTGTCAGGCTAGCAGTGACAGCAGCACTCTTGTCTCATGGGCTCTGTTCCTCATGCTTGTGCAGCAACACATTATACAGTGAGCCATCTCCCCAGCTCATATTTATGAGAATTTTAAGACTCTAATATTTTCCAGCTTGAAGACTGTCATTGGTACAAGGTTCAGGAAGGGGTCAAAAAGAACATAAGAGACACAGGGTAAGAGGAGCATTTGGAGGTATTGTTCCCTGCCCCAGAGGATTACTGGTGCATCCGTGACCCCATAGTAAAGGCTGATGACCCTACTGAGAAATGCCCTCAATGGAATAGGGATGAGAAAGAGGGAACATAAGAGTATAACCTAATGGGAATATGCCCATTAACCAATATGATCATACAGTAACATTCTAAGAAAAAAAGACTGTTCTTGGAGAGTCCTGGAGATGGCTAATGTTCATCTTTCATTAACAATTCTCTTGAATTATCACGGTTCAAATCCTTTGTGAAAAGTTTCCATTCCATTTTGTGGAGTGTATTAACAAGATACCTCTTGGTGTTGGGAAAGAAGACAGGTTATGGACTGAGTTTTATTCTCAACTCTGGCTTAGTCACTTGTTACTGAACATCCTTGGGCAAGTTACTCTGACATTGAGCATCATTGTCTTCTTTTATTAGTTCTTCATAATTATTAATTATATCTACTTGTGTGTGATCTGTGTCTGTGCTGTGTCTGTGTGTGTGTGTGTGTGTGTGCATTCATGTGTGAGGCCATAGGATAACCTTGGGTGTCATCCTCAGAAACAACCCCCTCTTATTAAAAAGTTATTTTTATTTATTTATTTGACAGAGAAGGGAGTCAGAGATGAAGAGAGAGAGAGAGTATAGATGCATCAGGGCTTCCTGCCACTACAAACAAACTCCAGACACACACATCGGTTGTGCATCTGGCTTTACGTGGGTACTGAGGAATTGAACCTGGACCATCAGGCTTTGCAAGAAAGTACCTTTAACCGTTGAGCAATATCTCTAGTACCCTCCTCTTTTTGAGACAGGTGTCTCATTGTCCCACAGCTCAACCAATTAAGCTAGACTTCCTAGCAGTCAATCCAAGGGACCCACCCATCTCTACCTCCCCATCACTGGCATGATAGTTGCACACCATCACACCTGGCATTTTACTCGAGTACTGGGAAGAAAACTCAGGTCCTCATGCTTGTAAGATAAGAGATTTACCAACTGAGCCATCTCTCCAGCCTGCATCGCATCTGCTTCACTCTAAGCTAAAGGATAGACAGTACAATGTGCTCCATAACTGGATGGGGTGTCACTGTTTGAAACCATTAAGGACTAGAATCATCCCCAGTATTCATTACATACAGAAATGATAATTAAAACACTGCTTATTAATCTCTACTTGGGAGTCTACAAAGCAAAGGTCTCCCTTTTCTATCCTAAGTATGGGCTCCTTACCTTTGATACAATCTCCATTTATAGATCTCTCTTCTGCAGTGGCTGCCTATTGCAGTTACCTTCTCCGCAGCAGGACAAAACACCTCACTAAAAGTTGATGATGGGAGGAAAGGGTTTAAGGGTTTATTTCAGGTTTACAGTTTCAAGGGAAAGGCACGTCAGGTGGAAAAAACCATGGCACAGACAGGAAGCTGGTCCCTTCTAGTCACATTTCTGGGTGGAAGTAGTCTAAGCACTGGACCGAGGGCTGAACTAATAAACCTCAAGATCCGCCCCCAGTGACACCTCCCCCAGCAAGTCTCCACCTTCCAAGGCTCCATCAGCGGAGGATAGAGTATGAGGCATAATCACAAACACATGAAGCTATGGGGGACACTTTACATTTAAACTACCATACTGTCCCTCTAATCTCTGTGTTAAAGCCTTTGTGGTTTTTTCTTAGATGTCTGGTGCCTTAGGTATAAGTGCTTTGTGAATCTGTGCATCCCAATAATATTTCCTCAGCTCCCTACACCATGTTTACCTACTCTGACTTCACTTCTCTGTGTTGGGGACCTGGATGCCACAGGGCTGTGTGACCTGGCATCTAGACATATCTAGACATACTTCTGTATTACCAAGACACTAGCACTTTGTGTACACCCAAAGTTGTTCCCAGCAGGATTCTAGATGGTTCACAACCTATGGAAATCCTGTATCAGAATATTTTGAAGACATGAAAATATGGTTTTAAAAAATTTGTAATGATGTGGAAAATAACTGTAATAAAAACAAATTAATGGCAGGGTTCTAAGCATGAATATAAAATAACATGCTTAAAATGTTGGAAAGAAATACAGTGACAGAAATTGTCTCTAAGTGGATAGCTTTAATGTTTATAAAATCTTTCTTTTATGTAATTTTGTTCTTCTCTTCAAATTCTTCTTTACTCTGAAGAAATTAGTTTCTTTGTTGGACAAAATAACCTGTGTAAAGATTGAGGAGAATAAATCTATAGAATAAGAGTTTACTGAGATCTTCTACCGTCTTATAAATTAAAATTATATCATTGAATTTGGCCTCAGAGAAGAATTATATTTTGATACCAACATTAATGCCTATACCAGAGGAGACATAAAATATGCATTGAAAATCTATAGGTTGAAAGACTCCATTCCACTTTGTCTAATCAATATTTAATACTGTAGCAAGGATCTTTGGCATGCTTTATGTCAGAAAAAGTGTTGGAAAAAGCACAAATCAACTCCTCAGTTACCACCTGCATTTTAGCTCAGCATCTTCCAAAATGTTCTGAGACAGGATTCTTTGTGAACAAATGTTTCTGTGGACACATCAGTCAAGGATACTGCAGGGTGAGACGCTGGCTTAGAGAGCAGCTTGGGAAGTACTTTGACTCTTGCAATCACTAGTTGGGAAAATGTATTTAACTCTCTGTGCTTCTGTTTCTTCTCCTATGTAACAGGAATTGTAGTGTATAGTGACATGAATATCAAGTGAGAGTATGGATACTTTGGGTTCAGTGCCTGGACCTCCTTATCATCAGTCATTATTTTCATCCTTGCCCTCCTCTTGAAGTTTCATAGCATTGGTAAGCTATCACATTAAGGGTCCAAGGACTCATGCTATAAGGAAGCATCATGCCCTAACATACTTCATGACAGTGTGTCATACCAGCTGTCTTCCCATGGAGAACACATGTTAGAAGCATGATTTAGATGATCACAAGGAAACACACTGTCAAATCCAAGTACAGCTTCCTCCATGGCCTGAACCGCCTGATAGGAACCAAGTGACAATGGCACAGATCCTTGAAATTCGTCCATAAAAGCAATGGAAAACACGATGTCTTAGAAACAGAGTTTTGTTACTCTGGAAGTTAAAGAAAGGCTTAGACAAACGCAAGGGACACATTCAAGGAAGGCAGCTGAACCCAAAACATTAAGTTTTATGTATTTGAACTTGACCTTCATAGTCTCTATATGCTAGCTCAGCAATAGCCTTGATAATAGACATATTCCTGTACCTGAGGGAACAGACTGGATCTTACTCTGAAAGCCTGGGGACTATCTGACATTTCTGTTGGCTCCTGGCCGAAGGCTTGCTGCAAGAGCTGTCTTCTCCCAACTGACTTTGAGCTCACCATTACTGCCTCGGGCAGGAAGGTGCAATTGCCAAAGACATTAACAGGTAAATGTTTTAGTCACTTTTGTGTGGGCTGACAGATAATAGTTGGTGCCAATAATGAACTAAAACATTTGGAAATGGCCAGGGGAATGAGATGCTTGGAGAAACAGGGTTTTTAGAAGTTCTTACCTATTCATAGAAATCTAGAAGGCCATGGGCTATTCACATGCTCAAGGCTGGGTTATGAAAACCCTGTCCTCTCAACCCTGGTTAATCATTTTCTGTCACCAGGAAACAAAGGCTAAAGAGAGCTGTCCCTTGCCTGGCTTCCTACTGGCAGTTTACACACACATGCACACACACACACACACACGCACGCACACACCCCACAGCCTTTTTTAGAAACCTGTGAGATTTTGTTGTTGTTCTAAGAGTTTAAAGCTATCTTTTTGAAGTCATCAACTAGCTACTAACATAACAATACAGTCTTTAGTGTTTTTAGTTTTTTGTTAGAAAAGTTACTGGATAAACCTTAAATAAATACTACAAACAAAGAAACAGCAGAACACAGCACAAGGAAAGAATCTGTAACAGAAGGAAGCTGCTACTTTATAGGACTAAAAATGTCCCATTGCCAGAGTTACCAGGAGTACAAATATGTAAGAACATGTACTCTGTAGACAAAGAAAGTACAGCTATCCCTGAAAAGGCTGAGGTTGATTCCATTTCCTGGCGAGAATGATGTATATATACATATTGTTGCTGGTACAAAACACTTGACCAAAAGCAGCTAATGGGAGAAAAAGATATATTTTGGCTTACAGTCTTGAGTGGAAGGTGCATGATGGCTGGGAAAAGCATGGCGTGAGCAGAGGCTGACATCACCTCTGCCACCGCAGCTGAAAACAGGAGCAGGAACGTGAGCTGAACTCTAGCAAGACAGGGCTGCTGTCACACCCCTAAGCCAGCCACAAGCAACACACCTTCTCCAGCAAGGCTCCACCTCCCAAATTGTCACCAGCCGGGGACCAAATATTCAAAACACATCTGATTCAAACCACCGCATGCAGTGAAATTTTACTCAGCTACAAAGGAGAATTAAGTTATAAAATTTGCAGGAAAACAGATGAAGTGGGAAAGAATTATACCATAAGGTTACCTAAGACCTGACAGACAAAAATCACATGTTCCTTCTTATATGTGGATCCTAGCTTTTAACGTTTATATGTGATATGAGGGATGTGAGATGCGTACGGGCTATGATCTAGGGTAGGAGACCATGATGGGGGAACAAGAAATGGATGACAAGAAAGGGGAAAGGAAAATGGAAAGTATGTAATATAGCAGAGAGGAGGCTATGCAAAATGGAGAGGGAAAATGGGGGGGGGGACAAAAAATTGTTTGAAAACAACACAATGAAACTTAATTCTTTGTATGCTAATAAATAAAGATGAGATAAAGCTCTGTATTTGATGGTAGTTGTGTATTTAAATATACTCAAAGAGCTAAAGAAACTTACATCTAAAGAACTAAGGTATGAGAACCACATCTTGCCAAAGAGATCACGTTAATGAAGAAGTGAAAATAACACAAACGAAACAGATAAAAATTCCAAAAACTCAAAGGGACAGTTCACCTGTGGGGGCCAGCAGTAAATGAGGAATTAATCTTGTCAACTGGATTTTCTAGTTTGACGATCAGAAAGGAAGAAGAATGAAGAAAATCAAGCATCATCCAGAGACCTGTGAGGTGCCATTGCTCACCTCACCACATGAAGGGATAGAAGACAAGGAAGAGGCAGGGGCAGAACACTGGGGGAAGGGGATAATAATAGCCTTGGACTTAGAAGATGGGTAGGATTTTAGATCAAAGTTAAGCATGCGGATATTTTAGGCACAAGGAAAAGCCCATAGAGGTGAGTGACATGCTAGAAGAGTATATATGGTTGCCCCCGGTGCTGCTGCCCTTGGGAACAGTAATCATAGGCCTGAGAGGATCCCCTTTCCACTCATGAGAAGCCACCACCTGAGTCCAGCAAGCCCTGTGCCAGAAGCAACCAGAGCACTGACTTTCGGAAGAAGTCAGAAGCCTGGGCATTTACATGAAAAGTTGAAATTGTAAAAGTTTATGCTTAATTTAGATCTGTAGAGAAACTAATTGAATAGGCTAAGTAGAAACTAGAAGGTCTGCACCTGCAACCTTTGAAGTGTGTGGCGCAGGGAGGCTGAGTTGCTTGCCAAGGCCACACAGCAAGGCTGACACCATCAGCACCCCTGGGTTCCTGATACCATGGCCTAGTGAGCACCCACAGGAAGTGACTGATGGGAGAGAAGACAGCCACCGGACATGGGAGGCATTGCAGGAGCATTGGCACAGGGGGCAGGACTTCTTTCCAACCTGAGGCGCTGCTATCGCGTGAGGATTTGGGTAGAGTATGTGGCTGCCCAGGCGGAACCACTCTGCCTCATGGGCCCAGGCCCTGGGAACTGATTTAGATATTTTATCCTTGAAGTTTTTCTTCTTGAAAGAGAAAGGCAGAAGCAAGCCAGCAAGAAGCAAAGAAGGCGAAACAGAAAAAGAGAGAAAAACTAAAATTACTTTTTTTGTCAGTGCCAGAAAGGAAGACATTTGCTCGCAAAAGGCGATGAGTAATTGTGGCCACCTTTGATAGGAGAGTTCAGCGGAAAGTCTGCCCATTTTTTCTCAAGAATGAATGACAGAAATTATTCCTTTCTCTTTATCTCTGATACAATGAAAACTTGGTTCCATCTTGCACCCCAATTATTGACTGTAATGGCTTAAGCTTCTGAAAGAGCGTTTTTTCCCCTAAAATCTCAATATTTCTTTCATTGCATTTCCACCCTCTGGGGCTGAGTAAGTGGGTGGACAATGACAAGCCTGCAGCGTAGGCCTCCGTCTGGTAAAGCTGTCGACTTACATGTAGGGTGCATAATTTGAACACAAGCACATCTTGTGAGCACAGTTAAGTTTTGCTAATATGACTTGCTCAAGACAATATGAGGGCTACAATGCAGTTCACAAGGAAAGCTGATCTGAGTTTATTCATTCAGTCACACACCCAAACCATATTTTCTCAGCATGCTTTAGTCAGTATCCTTCACTGTCAGAAGTGTCGACAGCACTGTTCATTTTTGCCTTTCCTGGATGTTGGTCCAGAAAAAAGAAGAAAGAACACTGCTAGATTAGTCACTTTTCTTGTCACTTGGATAGAATACCCGAAGGAAGCAGATTATGGGAGGCTTTATTTTGGCTTGTGGCTTGAGGGTACAGTCCATCGACAAGGAAGAAGGCAGGTCCTTGGTGATGAGGCTACGACCTCCTACGGCCTCATGGAGCAGTAAGGAAAGACTGGATAGGATGCCAGGTAGAGCATAGACTTCAGAGCTCACTCCTCAACAATCCACTTCCTTTAGCCAGGCCTCACTTCCCCAAGCATGTCACCACTCAGGGACCAAGTGTTCAAGCATGTGAGCCGGTAGGGACATTTAATAGCTGAATTGTGCCACCTGCCCCTTTCCTGACAGAGCGACTTTCTAGCTTTGATCTGGAGAAGTCACATGGCTATGGTCCCATTGCCTCATGTGCACAATGAGATCACGATGAGTATTGGAGGGCTTTGCATGCAGAACATCAGGAGAGTCCCTGACACACAGACAAAGAATCAGATAAATGTGAGTTCATACCTTCGTCTATTTTCAGTTTCTATAATAAAGTACCTGAGGATGCATACTTAACAGGATCAAGAGGTGTGTTTCAGTGTATGGTTTCGGGCACTGGCAGCCGTACAATTATGTGTGAGTGCCATGTAAGGATGTAAGGATGGCTAGACTTTGTAAGCTGCTAATGTGGTTCCTACTTCAGTCTCTAAAGGTCCAACTCATTCCCATGAGATGCCGCTAGTCCCATTGAACCACACTGCCCACAATGACCTAATCACCTTTCACAAGGTCCAATATCCCAGTGTCCAACCACCTTCCAAGGCCTTGTGGACGAAGCTGACAGGACATGAAACTTGGTGAGGGATGGGAAAGCAGATCCTAACCACAGTTGTTGGTTTGCCTTTCTCCTGAGTGAGAAGAATGAGTGCACTTGGCATGGTGTGCGTGCAGACAAGGAGGGCACGCCAAGCTCTGACGTGGGCCAGGAAAGCGAATCCAGAGGCAGGGTTTATTTGGTTCTGGTATGCGTTTGTGTGTATGGTAAGTGCATGTGGAGGTAGAGAACAACCGTGGCTGTTGTTCCTCAGGCACTGTGTTAGTTACTTTGCCCACTGTTGGGACCAAACACTTGACAAGAAAGAAGCAGTTTAGGAAGGAAAGGGTTCCGTTGTGATTACAGCGTCAAGGGGACACGTCCGTGACAGGGAAAGCATGGCAGCGGGTGCAGGGAGCCGGCTGGCCACAACGCCTCTACTCCAGAAGCAGAGAACAAAAAGGACTCAGGGCCAGGCTGCAAAACCTTTAACCCACACCCATGGACCCACTTACGTCAGCAAAGCTCCGCCCCCTAGAGGTTCCACAACCTTCCCAAACACTGCTCCCAGCTGGGGACCACAAATCACAAGAGCCTACAGGAAACATTTTACATTCAAACCACGACAGACACCACCCACTTTCTGGTTTTTCAAGATAGGGTCTCACTCTAGCCCAGGCTAATCTGGAATTCAATATGTAGTTTCAAGCTGGTCTTGAATTTACAACAATCCTCCTACCTTAGCCTCTGGAGTGCTGGGATTAAAGGCGAACGCCACCGTGCCAGGCAGAGAGAGAGAAAGAAGGAGAGAATGGGCACGCCAGGGCTTCTAGCCACTGCATAGGAACTTCAGGTGCATGTGCCACTTTGTGCATCTGACTTTTTGTTGGTATTGGGGAATCAAACTCAGGTCATAAGGCCTTATGGGCAAGTGCCTTTACTTCTAAGTCATCTCTCCAGCCCACTAACTTTTTTTTTTTTTTTTGATGTTTGCCCTGGTTGTTATTTTTTAAATTTTTTATTATATATATATTTGGATTTTTGAGGTAGGGTCTCACTCTAGCCCAGGCTGACCTGGAACTCACTGTAGTCTCAGGGTGGCCTCAAACTCACGGTGATCCACCTACCTCTGCCTCCTAAGTGCTGGGATTAAAGGCGTGCGCCACCATGCCTGGCTAATATATATTTTTTTAATTGACAACTTCTATACTTATAGACAACAAACCATGGTATTCCCCTCCCCCACTTTCCCCTTCATAACTCTGCTCTCCATCATATCCCTCCCTCTCTCCATTAGTCTCTCTTTTAATTGGACATCATCATCTTTTTCTCCTATTATGAGGGTCTTGTGTAGGTATTGCTAGGCACTGCAAGGTCTTGGATATTGAGGCCAATTTCTGTCTGGACAGTTGTATGTAAGGACTGGTACACTTCCTTTGGCTCTTACATTCTTTCTGCCACCTCTTCCACAATGGACCCTGAGCCTTGGAGGGTGTGAGATGTTTCAATGCTGGACACTCCTCCATTCCTTCCTCTCAGCACTATGTTGCCTTTTGGGTCACCCCAGTGGTCATCGCCATCTGTAAAGAGAAGCTTCTCTAACTAGAAGTGAGAGTAGCATTAATATATGAACATGAACATTAAATGTAGTGCTTTCAGCAGCCCACTAACATTTTTTTGAGCCAGAATCTCTCACAGGTTTGGAACTCACTAATTAGGTTAGGCAGGCTGGGCAGTAAGCCCTGGGGAATCCACTTTTTTCAGCCTCCCCAGTGCTAGGATTATAGGTATACTTAGTATTATTTCCCATGGGTTCTGGGGATCCAACTCAGGTCTCAAGACAAACACATTCCTAACTGAGCCATGTCCCCAACCCCTTATTTGGTTGAGAAATAACTTAAGAGGTTCCTATTAAATAGCATCAGTTTCTGAACTAGGCTCTGGGCTATAGCCTCAGAACTGTTCTCATTGCTAAGTGAGAAAGGTTCTTCCCATTTTAGAAGATTGGGGCCCTAACATTGCCCGTGGCTGCTGAGATGCATGTAAATCCTATATGTGCACAAAGGACAGGCTCAGGCTTAGTTTGGGGAGTCAGGGAGGCATTCTGTTATAGGTTGACTTGTGCCCCTCAAATTCATACTGAGTACTGTCGTATTTGCAATTATATAATGTGATTGTATTTGTAGATAGAGTCTTCATCAAGTTCATCATGTTAAAATGTGGTCATAGGGTGGGTCCTATTCGAATCTTTATGAAGATGGGAAAATGGGCAGACCCACACCCACACCACAGAATGCTGTGTGCAGATGAAGAAAGAAATTGGGGCTATGTTGTCATAAGCCAAGAGATGCCAAGAAACCATTAGACACTGAGGCAAGATGGGAGCAGATTGTCTCTGAGAGCTTCTAGAAGGCGCCAGCTCTTCCTACATTATGATCATGGACTTCTGGCCTGAACTGTGAGGATTGCATTCTGTTGTTCATGACACCTGGTCCGTGGTTTATGCAGTGGTCACACTATGAGACCAGAATACCTTTCCAGAAGTGCCACAGTATCTTTGCATCAGATGGCACCCCTCCCACATTTGGCCGTGGACTTGTAGGGTACCTCACTCCACTGCTTTCACTTAGGAAAACCCTCTAAGCTCCGTTCCAGTCAGGTCACTAATATGATTCAGGGTCCCAGTATGACAAAGAAAACTCAAAAGCTGATTCCGAAGGAGGCAGTGGAAACGAGCAGCTTCAGTAGGAAGGAACAGGAAGCTTTCAAACCTGCTGTGGCTATGCGGTGTACCTCAGCCACTCTGGATTCTTTCCTGTCTATCCCACAAACATTACTGCAGCCTGTGTGTTGAAAGCTTCATCCACAGGGTGGCGCTATTGTGAGGCGGGGGAACCTTCAAGAGGAAGGGCCATATAGCAGACCTTCAGGTCACCGGGGGGAGTGACCTTAAAGGGGATTGTAGGACCATGGCCTCTTCTTCTTTCATTTAATTCCCAGCCATGAGGTTTCACAATGTACTCTGCTCCATGCCCAAAGTAACAGACTGAAATTGTCAAAACTGTGAGCCAAAATAAGCCTTTTTCCTTTGTAGGTTGATGCTCTCAAATATTTTCTTAGAGTGATGGAAAGTTGACTAATATCAGTCAGTGGATACTGGCTTCTAGAATGGTGCTCAGAGGAGAAATGTAATGCCTCACCCCGTCTCTCTACATTTATGGGGGAACCATGAGGCTTCAAAGGTACCCAAGTAAGGCCACCCTGACCATGCCAAGGGATCTGCCCAGAGTCTTTCATGAATTTGAGGATCCCAAGCTAAGATCATTCTTTTATTAAATATCTTTAGTAAAACGTGTGAAACACATAGCCAAGGACAGACTTAGTATTGTACATGCCTGTGCACCAGTCCCCGAGTTGAGAAATGCAGTATCAGACACCTACGTGAACCCCTTCATCTACTACGCCCCACTTCCTCTCCCTCCCCAGAGCTCACCACAGGCGTTACTACGCCAGTTTCATCCTTCGCTTAATCTTATATAACCCACAGCAGCAGGTCCTATTTTTAAACTCTACCAAGATGAAATGAAATCATTTGCAGCTTGTTTTTCTCACTTGCATCATTTTGCATGGTTTCTAATGTTTACTCATGGGACGTGGCTCATTAACATTTGCTGCTCTTGTGCATTCTCTCGGGTGTGATGTAATTCATGTATGGTGTCTACTGATGAGGGATGTGAACGTTCTTGTTTGGGATTCTTTGTACATATGATGGGCGCCTGTAAGGCACTTACCAAAGCACACATACTGAGGGATGGTGGGACAGCTGGGTCACAGGGTTTGCACATCAAGTTGCTATTAATATTATATATATAGACTATTCATAGAAAGCTATTAACAAATTTCTCCTCAGATGGCTCATGTATATTTCCATGTGCAATTTTGGATAATTCCTTTTTGCCCACAGCTAGTCAACATTCAGTATTAGCAGACTTTCAATATTTGTGGTATAATGAAATAGGATCTCACAATATAGTCTTTCA
Source organism: Dipus sagitta (assembly GCA_036346955.1). Classification (NCBI taxonomy): domain Eukaryota; kingdom Metazoa; phylum Chordata; class Mammalia; order Rodentia; family Dipodidae; genus Dipus; species Dipus sagitta. The sequence goes on from CM070787.1 coordinate 58,423,843, forward strand.
TTCACAATGAAGTTGAGACCCTTGAAATATGCATTGTCTACTAAGGTTTCTCCAAGGCAAAGGGGCCTTTCCACTCAGACCCTACCCATTTTCTCCAGCAGGCTGAGTTGGTGACAGAGGACACCCTTGGTTTATTCCTGACCTCAGTGCAAATGAGCACTGAGACTCTTTATTTTTGGTTGAGGACATCATTCTTTCCCAGTTCACTAGAGGGTGTATGCAGCATTGGAGATGACTACAAGTTTTGATTGAAACATTTCATACACGGTCTAAGCATAAAATCTGACACATAAAAAAATATGACACATTTTCAGGTCAACATCACAAGTGGTGCACAGTCAGTGAGACAGCAGAGCACGAGCAGTAACTAGACGCTCTTACTATGACCCCAGGCTGAATCTCCTCAAAGGTCATTCTCATGGCGAATTCCAGCACCACAAAGCAGCCTGGCTCTGAACCTCACATTCCTAAGATCACAATATCTCTTACTGTGAGCCTGGCTTTCTGTGCTCAGCACTGTTCCTACATCCACCCATAGTGCTGCGTAAAGTGGTTTGTTGATGTCCACTGTCGTTACGTCTGTCTCATGCCTATGCTACATGGTTCTTCTTTATTCTGTGCTCATACAGACTAGTTAGAGTGCATCCCCATAAAAGAACATTGTAGGTCCTAGGCTATGCCTTGAGTTTTCTCAAACAGGTGCAACAATGTACATCCCTGTCCACAGTTTAAGAGCATGCCTCTGCCCAAGTCCTCACTAATAATAGCTTTGCCTCTCGTTTATACAAGGAATGAAGTTCTTTTCTGTCTCTTTTAATTAATGGAGAATTTTGTTGTATGAACATATTGCATATTGGTCACATTCCCCTTGTTATACTTTTATGTTCTTCCTTCCCCTGCCCCACTCCATTGAGGACTCTCCTCACTGAGGTTGAGTATTCATTGTGGGGTCCTCAATGCACCAGTCAGTTTCTGAGGAAGGGATGAAGATTTGATTTACACTTCCCATCACTAATGCAGCTGAATTCTTTTTTTTTTTTTAATCTGATCAGTCACATTAGACTTTTTGCTGAAGGCCTTTCCAGTCTCTTTGCCAGCTTTTCTGTAGATCTTGGCTGTTTCTTGCTGACAAGCGGGAGTTCTGTCTGTGCTCTGGACAGAAGCTGTGTCAGGAAGACCTTTGCTCTGTAATACCAGCATCTTCCTCACACCATGCATCCCACCCTCATAAAGGCTCTTGCTGATAGATATTCTTTAAAGTAATTACTCATTTTCCCTTTATGCTTGCTTTACTCACTGTGAATTTGTGAAGACACCCCAGATGGCAGAAGCCTTGTCCTTCTGTTTCCTTTGCCCACCTGTTCAGTATGTAGAATTATTTTTTTTATAGTTTAAGCCTTGATTTTTAAATTCGTAATTCAAAAAAATAGCATATTGCAGAAAATGGGGAACTGAAAATTTCTGGGATGGTATTCACAGTCCGAAGTGGAAACACTGTTTAAATGTCAAAGCTCAACCTTGTTAATCCTTTTTTGTCTTCTCCAACATGGGAATGACATGTTGGCAGAATGAGTGAAATTACCCAAATGATTCAACATGTAGAAATTGAGGGTTTTTATTTGTTTGCACATGTGTATGTGTGCATGCACCTGGGCCTCTTGCCACTGCAAATGAATGTCTGTCTGGCTTTACCTGAGTGCGTGGGAATTGAACCAAGGCTGGCAGGCTTTGGAAACTAGTGCCTTTCACCAATGAGCAATCTCCCAGGCTAGATTTTTTTTTAGAATAACTAGACATGTAAATGATATTTTATCTGATTTTATAAATGTCCTTGGGTCACTCATTAACTAGACTCTCTACATTAAGAAACTGTAACACTTCCAATTTATAAATACTTGGTGGTTCTTTGGGAAAATACATGAGTTTTAATATCTTAATTGGGAACTTGAGATTAAATGGGACTGTTTTCTTCCCATTTTCTCTTTCAAATAATCACTAACTCTAGAAAACAAATGTCTAAAAGCCTATTGACTTGAAATGCAAAAATGGCTCTCCCAGAAGTGATTTAGACAGTTGCCATTTTCTCATCTAGCACAGCTGCTCCAGAATAAAGCAGTGAAAAGGATGCACTCGAGCAATTCTGACCTTTTAAATCTTTCTGTTCTAAAGCCAATAGGTTTCTCATTAATTTTCAGCCTATATTGTAGAAATCACCAGAATTTCTTCTTACATAGGTCTCATGCATTATTTCTGATCTACTGAGTTAGAATTTCACGGATGTTTTCCAGAAACCTGTATTTTTAATTTCCCAGGCTATTCTGGTAATTACTCAGTCTAGTCAGTTACTATACCTACTTCTTCTGCATGACAGGTTTGTATTTGGGAGTATATTTCTACTTCCCTGCTTTATAGCATTCTTCACGCACATGTGGGCATGTGAATGTTTGTGTGCAAGCACAAGTATGTGCACGTGTACAGGCCAGATGACAGCCTGATGCGTCACCCTCAGGGTGGCCACACAACTTTTTTGACACAAGGCCTTTCTTTGACCTGGAGCTCAGCAGTCAGGCTGGCCGGTGAGTGCAGGATTCCCTGGCACCTTTATGCCGCTGCCGAGGACTGTAAAGCACTGTACTGACTGATCTGTCCCTCAGTCCGCATCTTTTGTTTCTTTCTAAAAACCAGCACTTTGAATAAACTAGCTCAAAAGTTGTGATGACTAGTAGCTAAAATATAAGTAGACAATATGATTTACAGTATAAGAAAATGTATTTCCCTAAGGTATTTATTATGGATCAGTAATGCATTTAAATACAATGCTTTAAAACATTATGCACAAAGAGCTTACAGATCACATTTAATAATAAAACATCTAGTTGCTTAATACATGTTTTTATGATTACAACTTAATTTTCAAAACCAAACATCTAAGTATTAAATATAGCACTTTATAGCAAAGGACATTTAAGTGGGTTGCACAAACAGCAGGCAGACTTGTGTTATAAGAGGAGAAAGAAGACAATTATAATTAAGCCCAGAACTTAAAAGACAGTATTCAGACACTTTTGCTTAACTGAGGCATAATTTTATAAATAGCCGGGTTGCCGAGTATTAGATTTTTATAAAAATATAATTATCTGTATCAGCTGGTACCCCCCACTTTGATAATTTGTGATCGATATCTAGTAATTTCCTAAACCATCAGTATAGCTTTCAGATGCTGTGTGTGTGACATTTCCTTACGAATGAACTGAGGCCCCGTAACACTCAAACATGTCAAGGTAAAACTTGGTCCTGACTTTATCCACTAATTCAGTGAGTATTTAGTGAGAACCCACCTTCCCCTTGCCTCCAGAGCTCACTACTAAAAATGCAGCTGCTCATGCCCCGGCTGAGTCATGAGCCTTTAATTCATCCTTCAAGACATGTGGAGATCAAGGTTTTCTCTGTACAGACAAAGCTTTCTTTGGACTTTCATGAGGGGTATTTCTGAAGTGTACACATTCATATAATATAGCCTCCTCTCTTTGTCTGTCATATGGTACTTAAGTCTATGCCATGTATTTTGTCTTCCCTTTCAGTTTTCTACAACCTGTTCTTTTAGATTTGTCCAGCCTGTGAGCTTTTCCTCAGCTCAGTTCCAGAGCTGTCCCTTGTCACTGCTGCGCTTTGCTTTCCTTGACCCAGTCTGGTCATTCGGGCTTTCCCATCTTCCCTCCTCTTGCTTCTTATCCACAAGATGACTAGTAACGACACTGCCTAAAGGCCAGGTCCTCAGTGAGTTCTGCTCATCAGCACTTCCAGTCAGTGCTGCTTTGCTCAAAGACACGTTGTACACTTCAGATCTCCTCTGCAACAACATTATTTCTGAACGCTGTTCAAAACTATCCTCAAAAAATTGTTTCTTTAGGATTTCTGTCATGTAAGTTGGTATTAAAAGAATACATAACTCAACAAAAGATGTTTCTACTTTTGTCAATTCAGTTATAAATACTGAATTTTGCCGGGCGTGGTGGCGCACGCCTTTAATCCCAGCACTTGGGAGGCAGAGGTAGGAGGATCGCCATGAGTTCGAGGCCACCCTGAGACTCCATAGTGAATTCCAGGTCAGCCTGGGCCAGAGTGAGACCCTACCTCAAAAAATAAATAAATAAATAAATAAATAAATAAGTACTGAATTTTGCAAGATCACAGTTAAAATATTTGGTGTAAGACATCAATTTATAGATACAATGGATAGATAAAAATTCCCTTTTTGGCTTCATAATGAGAAATTAAAATTTATAGGATATATTAAGGTTGAAACTTAAAAAAACCCTAAACAATAAAAAACTAGGATTTTCACTGAAATGTCTATTCACTTCATCAGACTATATGGTAATCAAACTATGAGCTTGCAAATAAGATAATATCAAGTCAATTGTCATCCATGACCCATAATCCTTTCATATTTTAACTCAAATACAAGTATGATGTAAGAGTAAGTTAACTTTAACTTTCCAAATGTTCTGGCTAAGAATTATTAGTCAAGTCAGATAATCCATTTGCCACAAGTGAACTCTCAATTGTTATGAGTTAGCAGTCATCAATTGTACCACCTTCTCTGGAGGTCGTGCCCTCCACTCACAAGGCTTCCCATTTCATATGAAAAGTACGAACAACAAGGGACAGAAGAGCCGCCATTCATTGACCAATATCTATCGAAGCAACGCATGGTCTAACCTACTTAGCAGCAAATAACTTGTTGTGATGCCCACACAAGTGCAGTGGTGGCACACAGCCATGGTGGGGAACCAACTGCTCTCAATTTGGCTAACTGATGCCCTTACTGGTATGGGACCCATAGCTGGAGCTGGGAAACAAGTCAGAACCAGATCCAAACATAAGCCCACTCCCCAGTAAGGGTTTCTTTGATTCTTACTATTTTCATAGTATCTTAAATACCTGATTTCAATTTTACAGCAACAACAAACATCAATATTTATTCTGGTCAGTAACTGTGCTCCAAGTTGCATGTATTAATGACTTCCAACATGATCTTTAGGAATAATTTGTAGTTCTGAGCCATGCTTTAGAAAAAACATTTCCAGCAGTCTGAGCAGGATTTATTCCTATTCTTTCATTAGTAATAATTGCACTTGTTGCTGCAGAAACTTTAAATTATTCTGCTGCACACTTTGAGACTTCTGTAAAGGAACGCTGAGTATTTTGTAGGGAAGCTGCGGGTCCGACATGAGCATGATCTTCAAGGACACCTTTGACATGGTGGAGCCGCATGCACGCCTCGCAGCCCCAGTCTTCCAGTATGTGGAATTCTTAAACAGCATCAGTAAGAGACAGCCACTTCTGTCTGTTCCTCATTGAACTGAGGAATACTTCTGAAATTGTAATATGGGAAACGTTATTTTCTCATGTTTTTGGTTCACTATGATCACACTGTGTAAGTTTACTATAACCCCAGTTCTCCTCTGGTTCACTATGACCACACTGTGAAAGTTCACTGTAGTCCGAGTTCTCCTCTGGTTCACTACGATCACACTGTGAAAGTTTACTGTAGTCCCGGTTCTCTGGTTCACTACGATCACATGCTGTAAGTTTGCTCTAGTCCCAGTTCTCCTCTGGTTCACTATGACCACACTGTGAAAGTTTACTGTAGTCGCAGTTCTCTGGTTTACTACGATCACATGCTGTAAGTTTGCTCTAGTCCCAGTTCTCCTCTGGTTCACTATGATCCCATGCTCTAAGTTTACTATTCTTCTAGTTTTCTCCCCCGACTTATTCATATCTATAACCTCAATAGAAATTTGCATAAAGTAACAAAAGATCATTTTCATTCTCAATTGACAGTAATTACTTAATGTTATTCAATCTCTATTCAAATTTATATTGCCAAAAATACACCTTTTACAGACTGTCTATTGAAACTGCACCCAAAGAGGTGTATCTTTTTTAAGTAGGTCTATATCATTTAACTTTCATCACTGATTTAATCACTACTAGTTGTTTATCTCAAAAAATTACTTTTCTGTGACACTTGTTAATGTGGTTAATTGTCCTGAAACATGTTTCTTATACTGGATTTTATTATGGCTTCCCTATGGAGTCATTCAATTTGTCCCCTTTAAGTTGTGTCTTATGCTTTGAATTTGGGTTAGACTTGAGTGATTTCCATTTTGATGCCTTTATTGGTGGGGAAATGATTGGAATCAGTAATGGGCTGGGCCATGTCTAGAGATAGTAGAATTGACCAGGGATTCAGTTAGTGACAACATGACTCTTTCATTTTGCTGTCCCTCATCCAGCCCATGCCTGGTATCTGTACCACCCAGTCTTCTCATTCAACAATATGTTTCTGAATATCATCTGTACTCTGTTATATGCTGCTGAAGTCACTGCATTCAACTTGTTCTGCTCCTGATGGGATTCAGGGCTTTTTCAGCCCAGGTCTCGATAAGGCATGTGAATATCTTGCACATGTGTTTTGATGTACCTGCAAGGTTTTGGATGTGTATCTGGAGTAGGATTAGTAGGCTAACTATGAGTGCTCAGAGTTTGTGGCATCATCACAGAATTTTCCAGTGATTTCTCCTCACATCTCTGTCAGTTATGTCAAAGCCAATTCCATGAAGCATGTTGATGGAGCCTTGTCTATTCTGTTGTCTGAAAAGTGTTCAACATCAGTGTCCTTCATCCTTCAGTGAAAGAGCTAGCCATAGAACTTTGAGGGCCTGAAGGCTCATTCATGGTGCTATGGTTGATTCTAGATTCAACTTGTGACAGGTTGAAGGCTACACAGATGTGCTATTGTGTGTCAAGTGACTGGCAGAGAAGGCCACTCAAGTTTGTGTAGAATTGTGCATCTTTGCATGTCTTGGATTTAGGGTAATCTGAAAACTCAGGGGCTGTCAATGCCAGGGGTGTTTTAACTCCATAAAGGTTCATTTTCCACCTCCTATAAATCACAAGTGGAAACCACGAGGGAAACCAGGAGAGTGACTTAAAGAACAATTAGGGAAGAACAGTTGCTTGTAAATGTGGAGCACTCATTAGTCATGAAGAATAGAAACCTGAAAAGGCCATTTCTCTGCAGACACCTCCACAGCTGAGCCACACTAGGCCGCATTCCACTCTCAGCTACTGAAGGCCACTAGCGGGGCTTTCTCCCTCTGCCCTTCTTTCCTCCTAATTGTGGCATCTTCCCAGCTTCCTTGTCCAATTAATGCCGACCAAAGCCATTCACATGCACAGCCTTATCTGGCAGTAGCTCTGTATGCCAGCTCTGACATTCCAGAGTCACTTCCAGAGGCCAAACACATGGTCTCACTTTCCTAATGAGGAAATGATGTCAGGGACGAGGAGGGTGATGTTCAGATGTCTCCTGAACAACTATTTCATCTGGGCACAAGGGACACAAAGATGGATAGCACCTTGTTACAGACTGACCATGAGCTAGTAAATAACTACATGGACAATCACAGAATGTCCTGTGTCCAGGAGGGAAATCTATGGGTGACTAATCTTCATCAAAGCCTCCAGGCCCAATGTGGCCAGCCCCTGCCTACCTGGGCAGATGTTCAGAGTTATTTCTCCCATTCCATTCTCTCCAGGGCTTGCCCCTGTTGAGCACCAACTCTGTTTCTCATCTCAGAGTCTGAATTTATTCTTGGTTGTGCTTGGGATTTCTCTCATACCTGCCCTAGGCAGCCTTCTCTTCTTCCAACATTGCCTAATTCCTGCACATCCTCCTGACTCCACTTAAAGTTCACTTCTCAAAGGACCTTTTTGGTCCTAGCTACAACTTCCCCATGACATCTCTTCATAATGCACTTTGTGACTCTCCTCCAAATTAAAGGCAAGTGTCCTGGTTAGTGTTAGGATCAAGGCTCCCTGGGCAGGGGTGATACCTGCCTCATGTCTTTTGGTGTCTTTAGGACATAGCAATAGAGAATGAGCTCCCAGAAGACATATGCCACATGCACACATGCACGCTTCTGTCATGTTTCCCTAGTGAACATCTCTGAAATACCACACTTCATCTCTGAAGTGCCCAGGGCAGAGACACAGAACTCATTTATGTTAAGCTCAGATTGTTTCAAACAACTCCTTCCTGTCCTGCAATAAGAGCAGAGACAGGGACCAGAGAGGCCATCTCCCCCGAGCATGCTGGCTCTCTGACAGTGATGAGACGTACAGCGCTCTAATTGGAGGCAGCATAGGCCCATTATTCCTTGGGGTGATGACATGCTACTGAGTGTCACAGGCTAGAGCCTGTCATTGGTTTGAATATGAAGCACCCCCTGGCCCACATAAGGAACTAAGTCCAAGAGATGGAGAGAGAGAGCTGCCTGACAACCTGAGGAGGCTGTGGGATATGAGGTGCCTGCTCTGTGGGGCCATCACCAAGATACTCCCAGAGAATTCTCTATCTAATTCCAGAGGGGATAGTGAAATTGGAAGCTCTAGGACTCAGGCCATTCTCCATGGGCGCCATTTTCTATGAGCTGTTTGCTGTATTTTTTCATCTGAGCATGACCCAAACTCAAGGGAGCCCATTTCCCACTCCTCAGAACTTTGTGCTATTAGGGCCTCATTTGGTGATCAGTGCCAGTGAATTATTTCCAGGTCCAGACTCAGTTCTAAGCCCACATCCAACATGCTTACCCAGAGCTTCTGCTTTGCCAAGGACCAGAGTCTGTGGAGGAGTCATGCATGTGTAAAATGGAAAAAAAAACTCTTTAATTCCCCTGCTACTTTATCCAAGAATTTAAGATAGATCAATGAGCATTTGAAATATGGTGCAGAAAGTCTGCCAAGTCATGACAAAGAACAAGGGAGAAATAGTGTTGTGCAAAGCTTAAAGTGTAGACCTTAAAAGCCCTCACACATGCGAGCTTCCTCATGATCAGTGTGAAAAGTGCACAGTAATCCATTTCACAGGGGAAACTGGACTCAGTGCTGAGGAGAAGCCCACTACTGGCCCCCAGCCCAGGGGGTGTTTCTCCCAAGGGACAGCCACCAATGTGTCATCTTAAGGGAGCTGGTGCTGTATGAAGTGCAATGGCTTTGCTGCTCATGGGAACCTGGCCAAAGTACTCATCTCCTCACAAGGCTTCCATGGAGGTAGGTCAAATAAAGGTGGGCCAAAAAGACCTAGACAAGTGTGAGGTATCTAAGACTTATTCTCAGAAGTTGGCTCTGCTTAGGCTCATCTCTCAGACCCCCCAGGCAGCCGTCCATCCTTTCAACATTCCCACACATCAGAGCTTTTGGCCTTTCTGAGCTATAAGCTAGGTAGGATTTGCACGAATACAAATCTTCTGATATGTGGTGGAACTTCTGATACTCTTTCTTCTGTTCATGGCCTCCTTTCTTTCACTAAGCAAAAGAGTCAGACCCTGAGAACCAACAGAGTGAGTGCACCCTAATTATTCTGTAGCAGACAGCCTCAGATCGCTGGGATGAACCTCCAGACCAGGTACAGTTATGGAGGAAGGGGTTTATTGAAGCTTACAGATCCAGGGGAAGTTCCATAAAGGCAGGAGAAGTTGGCCCTCTTTCACAGGACCAAGGTGTTTCGGGGGGCGGGGGAGAGAGAGAGAGAGAGAGAGAGAGAGAGAGAGAGAGAACCATCAAAAGGCAAGCAAGCATACAGCAGGAACTCCAAGCAGAACTCAGGCATATCTTTAGACTGAAATTCCAAGTCCACCCCCACCACGTTAGTGCTGGACCCTAGAGTCCACCCACAGGGACACCTCCTCCTGGCAGGTGGCCACAGATCTAAATTATAAACTGTAATAGAATCCTGAATATATTGGGAGCCATCTATTTAAACTGTCACATACACTAACATGGCTTCCAGTTGGAACATTTCCTGACTCAAGTCAGTATTGCACACACATCCACTCTGTGCACCAGCGTGTGTGTGTGTGTGTGTGTGTGTGTGTGTGTGTGTGTAGGCCTGGTTCATGCAGTTTCAGAGGGGGACAAATAGGAAATGGGCTAGAGGCCATTTATGCCATATTGTGGCATTCTGCCCATATCATGAGAATTTGAGTAAAACTGAATTAAAAGCAGTGAACTAATGTGTTTTGTGGAGGAAATTTCAAAGCAGGATAGTATTGAGTCTGAGTCATGGTTATTGCTCACTGCTCTCATTCAGAAATATAGCAATATAGAGCAAAAAAGATTTGAAAAGAGTTAAGTTTGGAAAGGAAAATAACTCTGAGCAAGTTTAATGTTCCAGACAAGGAGGCAGCAGCTGAATAAGCATCTGCAATCATTAAACAGATAAAAAAGACAATGCCATTAAAGAGAAACCTCACTCTCTTCATTAGCCAGGTCCCATCCACTGCAAGCTCTAACTTCTAAGAATGCAAAGTCTTCTCAAAGGAGAAAGTTTGAACCCAAAGTGAGGATGCCTTGTTCCCAAACAACTGCCTAAGAAAGTATTTTCCCATATTTGGCAAACAAGACAGACAGTTATCACCACAGCTTCGGTCTAAGGGAATCAAGCCCCATCCTGCATTGGCATCAGAAATTGTTAGCATTGTCCACTTAGTACTGCTATTATCGGCATGAAATATGTAAGATGGGGGACATCACAGTGTCTTGTTCCATTGGTTGAGAGAGCCATTGAGGCCAGGAAATGTGTGGCAGGGTCAGATTCCCTATGAGGAGGTCATGAAAGGTCACTCTGTGCAGCTCTGGAGATGAAGACTAAGCTACACTGGAGACCCAAAGATGCTGGAGAAGCCAGGACCATGAGATGCCAACCAAGGAAAGCCACTGGCTTGCAGCAGAGCTGGGCCAAGAAAGAGGCTGTGTGCTACAGGTGGCAGAGCTAGAGGGTTGGGACCCCCCCCCACCCAACCCTTTGGAGTCTGGGCAATTCCATCACAAATCCTGGATACTGGATGTGGAGCTGCAGGATTTGGTGTTTGCCCTACTGGATTTTGGTCTTGCTTTGGTTTCCTCAATATATTCTCATTCCTATTTTTTTGGAATGGGAATGTCTCTCTGTGCTATTTTATGTTGGACTTCTTTAGTTTTTGTGTTTTTAGTTTGCATCAAAGCAGTTAAGAAATTGCCTTGACTCTCAGAAAAGACTTTGTACTTTTAAACAGTTTGGGGGCTGAAAAGATAATGGAGACTTTTGTAGTTGGCCTGAATGTATTTTGCATCATGAGGTGGCCATGAGTCTGTGGGTTCCAGGGCCAGAATACTATAGCTTGAATGTAAAATGTAGGACCATATATTTGAGCATTTTGTCCCCAAATAGTAGCACTGCTTGGGGACATCTGGAGCCATGCTGGAGGAATTGTTTCACTAGGAGTGGGTCTGGAGGTTTCATAGCATGGCCCCACTTCCTGCTAGTTCTCTTGTTCCTCACAGTGAACAAACTCAATGTGATTAGCCAACCTCCTGCTCTTCCTACTATGCTATGACTATACCTCTGGAACCATAAGATGAAACAAACTCTTTTCTTCTTTAGGATGTTTAAAAAATATTTTATTTATTTATTTATTTGAGGGGGGTGAGAAGAGAGAGAGATAAAGAGAAAGAGAATGGGCACATCAGGGCCTCCATCCACTGCAAACAAACTCCAGACACATGCGCAACCTTGTGCATCTGGCTTACATGGGTCCTGGGGAATTGAACCTGGGTTCTTAACCACTAAGCCATCTCTCCAGCCCCAGGTTGGTTTTTGTCAGGTATTCTGTCACAGTAATGAGTAGAATAGTTGTATTGCTAACTTGGTGCTTATTCTGTAGTGTAGTCCAGGCTAGCTTTGAGCTCATAGAAATCCTTCTGCCTCAGCCTCTTGAGTACTAAAATTATTGGCATGTGCTACTATACACAGCTTTAGAATGGCTTTTATTTCTTTTCTTTTTTTTTTTTTTTGCCTAATTGCTCTTATAAGACCTCTCGTATCATGTTGAATAGCAGTGTTGAGAATGAGAGGGCTTGTCTTGCTCTTGATCTTAGAGGATTTTTGAGCTTGTCACTCCTGACCATGAACTTTGCTATTACTGTGTGTACAGCCTTCATTATGTGAGGCACATATCTTACAATAAGGGGATGTTAGATAACAGCAAATGCTTTTTTCATCTGTGTATATGATCATATGATTTCTATCTTTCATCTGTAAATGTGGTGTGTGACATTCACTGATTTGCATATGCTAAATAATCCTCATATCCTAGGGATAAATTCCACTTATCATGCTATGTGATCTTTTTAGTGTGCTGTTGATTTGGTTTGCTGAGCCATTATTGAGGAGTTTTGCAACTATATTCTTCAGGGAGATTAGCATGCAATTTGCTCTCCTTGTGCTGTCTGCCTGGATTTAGTTTCAGGATAATGCTAGCCTCATAAAATGAGTTTGAGAGTGTTCCCTCCTCTGATTTTTTTTTTTTGTAAGAGTTTGAGCATTGGTAGTCATTCATTAACTGTGTAGTAGAACTCTCTAGTGTAGCCATCTGGCCCTGGGCTTTTCTTTGATGGGCGGTTTTCATCACTAATTCAATGTTCTTACTGGATATTGCTGTGTTGTTAATATTTGCTATTTCTTCATGATTCAGTCACGGCAGGCTGTATAATTCTATGACTTTTTCCATTTACTTTACATTATCTTATTTGCTGCATAAATGCTTCATAGCTGCTGCAATATGCTGTCTCTGTGGGGTCAGTTGAAGTGTGAGCCCCCAGCCTTTCTTCAGGTCCTCATTCCTGCTGCACAGATAGTTCATAGCTGTCCTAATGCATTGTCTCTGTGGGGTCAGTTGTACTGTGAACCCACAGCCTTTCATCCAGCCATCATTCCTGCTCTGGGCCTTTAGTTTATTGCTCAGTTATTTTTTTTTTTTCTTGGATCTCCAGTGCTGTGTTGAACAGCAGTGTTGAGAATGGACATGCTTGTATGTGGCCGGCCCTGTAAGAGACGTGCATGCACACTATGTCAGGCAGGACCAAGGCTTCTCCCCCCCCCCGCCCCCCTCTCTCAGTCTTATCAGAGGCTACTTGCTCTGAAAAGCCAGGTCTTCCCGTGGAAAGGCCTCTTTTGTGGAGGTCCCACATACTCCATGTCTGCGTTATGCCCTGTCTGCTGCCTATCACCACACACAATGGCCCGTTTTCCCTCCATCTTCTTCCATCAGAGACAGGGTAGCTGATCTCCCCTGGTCACTGCTCTTTCCTGGACACCTTTCTCGTACCTGACACAAGTAGATTCTCTAATACAGTAGATTCTCAGTCATTAGTATTAAGGGAGACTTTTCTAACATTTGACCAAAGGTAACTGAGGACTGAGTTGAGATTTCTTTTCCTGACTGGCATGGGCTCTGTACCCCAGTGTTTCTCAGATTGTCTCTCTTTATCTTCCATCCCCATCACAACAGGCTTTAAAGATATTGCATTTTTCTGATTGCCCCTTCTAGCATGGAATTGTGTGTGTGTGTGTGTGTGTAGTGCATGTATGTATGTGCGTGTGTAAGCCAGAAGTCAATGTTTTGTTTATTCCTTAGTTGCTGTCCACAGTATTTTTTTGAGCAAAGTCTGACTGAACTTTGAACTCACCAGTTAGGTTAGACTAGTCAGCAAGTCCTAAGGAGCCTCCCCTCTACTCCTCCCCAGTGCTGGGATTACAGGTGCATACTGCAATGCCCAGCTATTACACGGTTGCCTGAACTCAAGTCCTCATGCTTGTATAGCAAACCCCTTGCTGCCTAAGCCATCTTACCAGCTGCCCTACCATGGAATCTTGACACCATGCTTTACACGCCTGGTTAGGTATGTAACCTGCACATGTTTGAGTTATGACTGTAAGAGCATTATGATGCCCCTGTCTCCGGTTCCTCTTTTTATAGGGAAACTGGATGGCAGGGGCTCCATGGTGGACAGACTCAGTGCCTCGGGCAGGCTGGCAGTTTGGTGTTATTCTTGCCACTCAGAGAAGTGTATGTAGACACATGGGACTATGGAAGCACATCAGGACTGGGCATGATTTTCCATTCCACAGACTGGTGAGGGAGAAAGTTGATCATTTTTTTAGCACCTTCATGAAAACATGTCTTTGGGAACACTGCTCAACAGTGGGGAGCCTGCAGTTTCAGAAGACATTGTCTCATTTTGTTTTCTCTCAGATATTGTCACTTTTTTCAGACTTCTGTTGCAAGGTTCATCTCTTTCCAAGAATCTGACACAACCCAGGCATATGTTTGGCAATCTGTGTTCTGACTAAAAGCCTGTCATACAAGGCACTGTTGTAAAATAGCAACAGAAGAGCATTTCCAGTTGTGAAGGAGCACCCTGTGTATCTGAGCAGGAGGAGCATGGTCCACGATGAACCAAGGTTCAGGTGATGGTCTTACATTGTGAGGCTGATGTGGTGACCAGAGCTCCAACAGTCACAAATATGTTCTGCCTAGATCTGCTACTTCCTTAAAGTTTTCACCATGTGTCTATCTCAACATCCAAACATGTTAGAATTATCACACACAGACAGTTGTTTCATGTACATGTGATGTTTAGAGGTGTGTGAAATTGGAAAAAGGTTTTGAGATTTCCTGTCCACTAGTGACAGAACAACATTGAAGCAAATCATGGCTGTGATTGAGAACTGACAGGGTGCTGGAATTTCCATGTATTGGAGAATTCACTCCTACAACCATCATATGACATAGTTGTTGTGATTCCCCTGTCACAAGATGGAGAAGCTGCTCACAAAACTAGTAAAATGGAGATCTAGCCTCAGTCTGTGTATACAGTCATGACATCTTAACCTCAATATTAACAGTCACAGCACAAGTCCAGAGCTATTGTCTTCACAGCAGGGACACCCAGAATGTGACGATGGTGGACGTAGCTCTCTCAGCAGCTTTGACCTTGTGGGTCATGTTCTGGGTGTTTTCTAATCATCTCTGTTTGTCACCATCACTTTGAAAGTGACATTACTGTTCTCATTTTGCAGATATGGAACCAAAGCCCCAGGTCATGGTGAGGGGACAGGTTGAGACTGGAGACAGTCACTTAGTCTTGCTGCCAGAACTAAGAAGCCTGCTTGTTCTAACAGGTAGGGGACAGTCATCTCAGCCAGTGTCCTGGGTATACCCGGGAGCCAGCCAACAGCAAGAGAACAGAGAAGACATCATAGAACTATGGAAGGGTACCTATGAGAGCACTGTGTCTACCTATTAACTCATTCATCCACTCACTCACTTGTTTGTTAACTCATTCATATATCAGTCTGTGAAGGCATACAGGCGGACTTTCATCATGGACTTGCTAAATGTGCCCAGGGTAACTTTCAGAGACTGTCCCTTGCCACATGTTTCCTGGCTGCTTGCATAGTTTTCTTCTCCTCTTTGAATTTTCTCCTCCTTGGCTCATTCTCTGTTGCCTTCAGCTCTTAGGGACCCCCCAGATTGTCCTCGGCATCCACTCTCCATACTCTGCCTAGAACTGTTTTCCCTTACACCTGATACCATGATCCCAAGACCCATCTCCTTCCCCAGAACTGGCCATGGCCTCTTCAACATCCACAAGCCTCCCAGGACACAATATGTCCCACACCAAACTCATGCTTCTCCCACAAATGGCCCTTCTTTCTCTTGTGGTACCTCCTTTGGACTGCCGGATTGGGAGGTCTCTGTATTCTCGCAGTTGTTGGCCTTTCTCTTCTGAGCTGGCATGCTCAGTGTTCCTGCTGATCAGTGTCCTTTGTGTTCCACAGGTCTTCTCAATTTCATTTCTTATGTCCTGGCTGAGGCCAGGCATCCACACTTGCCAGGATACTCTTCCTGTGCCAGCTCATCCTTTCTGGCCCTGCATTGCCACCTGCATTGGTCAACTGCTGTCCCCATAGGTAACTGGATAGGAACCTTTTCCTCTACAGTCCAGAGTCCCCATCGTACCTTTACAATGACTGCATTATTATTGTGTTTGTGCTGGGGCTGTAATAAACAATTATAGAATAGACTGGAGTGTAATGATCATTCCTGGTTCCCATAGCTCTGGGGGCTGCTGGGAGGCCATGATCAGGATGAAGGCAGGCTGTTTCTCCTGAGGTCTCTCCCCATGTCCCTGTGTCCTCACACAGTCCTCCCTTTGTGCCTGCATCTTAATTTCTGCTTCTTATAAGGACACCAGGAGGCTGTATTAGGGACACCCTCATGACTCCATCTAACGTTAATCACCTCCTTAAGGGTCGTTTCTATACACAGTCACACTTCAAAGCACTGAGTGCATTTGTGGGCACATTAGCCCATGACAGCTGTCACTGTCGTCATTGCTGTTCTCATCCTACCAGCCAGTTCACCGTTGTCATCACATCACCCCTCACCCACCCGCCTCCTTTGCATTGCTCATGCTGGGCTCTGACCTAAGCCTCTTCACGAGTGATCTCACTTAATGTCCACAGCACACCTGTGATCTGTGCTGGATCTCCACAGTAGAGCGGGAGAAGAGAGATGGGCCAATGTCACTGACACAACCAAGGAAGTCTCTCATGCTCTGGTTCCGCCAGAATGTCATTATTCCTCTGGTTTTATAGGCCTGGGAGGTGCCTTACCAGCTTGTAAAATCAAACTCATGTCCCCAAACTACGTAACTGCCCCCTCACAAAGAAGTCCTGACAGCTTGGAATGTGGTGAGTTCCTTAGATGCTGAGTGAGCAAGGACATCACCGAGCGGGGCCACAGACCTTCTCCACAAAGACACCAGTTACAGCTCAGCTCTGCGCTTACCTGATGCCCTTAGAGAAGGGATACATCTTCCCTCTGCTCCAGCCTGAATGTTCCTCCATTCCATCTTCACTGTACTGTATACTTTCCTGCCAGATGACCACAGCCTGTGTAGCTAGAACCAGATGTGGCTGGCTTCTGGCCAGGACATAGTTTAGAGCCAGACCTCAGCAAAGGTTAGGAAGAAAGTGCAAAATGCACAAGATATCTTGTAACCCTACAGAACCATCAGAGGCCACAGAAATGAAGCAGTTCTATCAGCCTTTTTGTCTCATCATTCTAGTTTCTCTTAGTGATGGGAAAAGAGTGTGTGTGTGTGTGTGTGTGTGTGTGTGTGTGTTCATTCACAACAGTGAATTTATCATTTATAGAATGGGATCCTGTGGGAGGCAGAGATATAAGGTAGTTGTGAACTTCACCCTTGGTCATACTCCCATGGAATTCCTTTACACTGCAAGGGGGAGCTTCTCCAGGATCCTAACCTGGCCCACAGAACCCTCTAAAGAGTAGGGGTTTCTTTGGTTGGCAGCAGAAAGGAAAGTGAGAAGTTTGAAGCAGAAGGACTAGTTACAACATTGCTGAAGGAGCCTCTAGTTGTTGGCAAAAACAAATTAAAGGATATGAGTTGTATTTTGGTTCACAGTTCAGAGCATTTTGGTCCACTAAGATGAAAAGGTGGGACAGCAAGGAGCATGTGCTGGAGGTGCAGGCATCACCCTGCAGTGGATCAGGAAGCAGACAACCTGACAGGCGTAAGGGTCAGTTCTAACCTTCAAAGATCCACTCTTGGTGACTTACTTGGTTCCACCTCCTAAAAGTCCCATAGCTTCCAAAATAGCACCAACAGCTGGGGGGACAAGTGTTCAGAATATGAGCCTATGGGGATATTTCAGTTACACTGTAACATTTTTCTCTTGGGCTCCAAAGTCCCATGGCCATCTCATAATGCAAAATGCTTAATGTTAAGAATCCCCTAAAGTTTTAACAGTTCCAACATTGACCAGAGGTTCAAGTCCAAAATCTCCTCCAAGACTTAAGGAAAACATTGAACATACTTCCACTATACGATGGCACAGCATACACAATCCCATGTCGAAAGGAAGGAATGAAGATAGCAAGGGAAGACTGAACCAAAATTCAGCAGGGTGAATATTAACTCTTTCCACTTTATATCCAGCATCCAGGGCAATGGCAGCACTGTTTGAACTTTGGTCTTGGCTAGCCTTGCCTCTATGGCCTTGCCATTGTCAAACCACATGGCCCTCTGTTGAGCTGGCTTCACTCACTGCCTATGGCTTTCCTCAACAGATGTTCCACATTATAGCATCTCCAACATTCTCCGTCTTCATTGCAATTTAGGCTTCATGCTCAAAGCTTCCCACAGGGTCTGGCATGGCTACATGTTGCTGAACCTCATAGGTTTTCTTAGAAATCTTGGTGGAAGCCTCCATGACTCCATAACTTCAGCATTCTACATATCTCCAAAAATAGCACCATGTGGATGATACCAAGTTCTGTCGCCAGCTGATGCAGTAGCTGGGTTCCTTTGGACGCTGGCTACATCAGCCATAGAGTATACAGGTGGCTGGACTATGGAAAGCACTCCACGAGGCAGCCTTTTCGTGTGGTGCCCTCTGGAGCTTTCCTATTGATTAGCACTGGGAACTTGGCTGAGAGCAGGCAGCGATGACCATACCACAGCCTCAGTGCTATACTGTCCCATCAAATAAAGTAGTCCATTACTTTTGAATTCATCCTCACTCAGGTTTTTTGTTTTGTTTTGTTTTGTTTCTTTGAGACAAGCCCAACAGACTGGCCTTTTTTTTTATTATTTGAGTGGACTGGGGGGAGAACTGGCACACCAGGGCCTCTAGCTGCTGCAATCTAACTCCAGCTGTGTGTGCCCTCTTGTGTGCATGTGTGACATTGTGTACTTGTGTCACTGTGCATCTGGCTTACATGGGACCTGGAGAGTCAAACATGAGTCCTTAGGCTTTGCAGGCAAGCTCCCTAACCACTAAGCCATCTCTCCATCCCATCACTCAGTTTTGTTTTTTTTAAGGACAGACAGGACACAAACAAATTATTTGCTACAGTTTAATATGATTGGCCTGCATTCCAATTCCTAATAGATTTCTTTATTAATTTTTTTATTAGATATGGACATACTTAGTATGTAACAACACATGTTGGTCATAATACAGTTCTTATTGCCCAGCCTTCACTGCCTACATTCCTATAGGCATTTTGGTCTTCTGAATTCCTCATCTCTAAACTCTTAAAATCCATCCTGAAGAACAGTTCTAAATGCCCAAGTATCACATGGTCAAATTTTGTCATTGCAATAACTAACTTTGTGTTCTAGCTACTTTTGCTCTGCTGTGACACAGACCTGACAGAAACAACTTAAAGGAGGAGGAAAGATTTGTTTGGGCTCACAGTGTCAGAGGGATTCAGTCCATTATTTCAGTAAAGGCATGATGAAGGAAACATGTGGTAGCCAGAAGCTCCTCGCATCACAGGGAACCAGGAAATGCTACTTGCAGTGATCTACTTCTGCTGCTGGACCATATTGCCTAGAGACTTTGCAGCAGCCCAAAGCAGCATTTCCAGGGAACAGGCATTCAAACCATGTGCATGTTGAGACGACTTCAGACTCAAGCTATATGGTTACCTGTGCCCCTAAACTGAGAATGAGGCACATACAAATTAGTGTGTCACATTTCTATCTCCCCATCATATCCAGAGCTCAGCTGCTTCATACCTTAGTCCACAGGCCAACATGCATAATGTTTGCGTGGCTTCCTCTGGGTTCTCCATTCTGCCCTATTCCTCCATGGACTGTTCCTCCACCAACACCACCCAGTTCTGAGCACCAGAACTGTACAATGTTAGGCTGAGCAGCGTTGCTGCTCAGTCTTTGTCCTCAAGACAACTTCTCCAGGACCCCTGGACTACAAGCATGACCAGTGCCTCACCATCTGTCAGTACGGAGCACATTCTTTGGCAAAGGGAGGCAAGATAAGAAGAAGCATTAGTGTACCTCAAGCCAGGCAGCACCTTTTCAGGCAAATGAAGCCCTTGGTATGGTGGAAATGAGGGTATGGAACACTTTCAGCCTTTGGAGTCCTAAAGTCACACCTCAGAGGACCCAAATGTAGGGAAAGTAAAGAATGAGAACAATTAGCACCATTCCAGCCCAGACTGTTCCCTCTGTATTTGCCCTTGAGAGTCCCTTAGAACCACATGTTGGCTCCCAGAGCTCGCCCAGGCTCCCTTCAAGGAAGAGCTTTACTGTCAGGAGCGTGGAATCTCCGTATCTGATGTGGTTAATGCCTAACATAAGCAATAAGAGCATTGAGTGTTTCACGGCCCTCGAGAGTATAGCAAAGAACAGAGGACGTTTATGTCTGGGTAATAAGATAAATCGAAATGCAAGCATCTGTCAGAACACTGGGTTTGTCCTCCGCTGGCCCAGTTTCCTCAAGGCTCATGAATAAAGCACTTAGGCAGAACCTATATCCACTGCACCTTGTTCTCAGCATCAGCATGAATGAACAGCACAGCCAAAGGAGCAGGAATGGACGTCTTTCTCACTTATCTGTCATCTCTTCCCATTCTGCTTCTCAACAGCTGAGTCAGAAAGCATCCGCAGATGCTTCAGCAGACACTAGGTACGCTGTTCCTCTCAGTAGACTAGCCTCATAGGTTTTAGATTACTTGTGGACTTTCACTTTGAACAATTGCTCTGAAGGCTGACAGGGACCTGACAGATGACATGGCCATGTGACTTCCTGTCTATGTGATATAACCAAAGCATGCCTCACACAGAGCTCGTTAGTTCTGATTGGATTGTACTGGACTGAAGAGCTGAAGGTCAAAGTTTTTTTCCCAAAACTATTTCTGCACTCAGACAGCTATAGGTATATGCATTGGTGTGGAACACAGGGGCACTAAATGTGGGCTCAGCCAGCTGTCCAGCACTCTTGACTGACAACTCCTCCAAGCAAGGGGCTTTTGTGGGTGTACTGTGTTGAGTAGCACCTCCTCTCCAAATTCACAACCACTCAGAACTCAAATGGGAACATATTAGCAAATAAGATCTTTCCTGATGTAATTAGTGGAGGATCTTGAGATGAAATTGTCTCATAGCTCAAATGGAATAGCTGGTGTCTCATGGGAAGAAAACAGACAGGGGAGAAGCCACACGAAGGCAGAAGTATGGCTTAAAGCTGATGTAGTGGCAGGCTCTGGGTGCCAGGGAACTCTGGCAGGAAAGGACGCCCCAGAGCCTTTGGGAAGGTGGCACAGCCCTGCAGACATCCTGGTTCTGGACTTCTCCTCCTTTTGAACTGTGAGAAAATTAGTTCTTGCTGTTTTAAGTGACTTGTCAACACTTGGTTCAGACAGCCCCAGGAAGTGCATCCAGCAGGCACACAGGAAGGAGGTGTATCTAAATGTCTTTGCTGACAAGGTATTGATAGTTCATCCTAATCCCCTCTGAAGCGTGTTTATGCTTTCCTTATCATGGGTTCCATATGTCCACCTGCATCCAAATTAGCTTCTGTCTTAAAGTTGATGCTGGATAATATTTTCCTGTATGAATAGGCATGTGAATGTCTGGCTGTCTATACACTCAGCATTTAGCTGACAAAAGGAGAGAGTGTGAGAATAAAAGGCTAGGGGTTTTTTATTAAATTCATCTTTTTGATGAAGCTGGAAGAAGTGCTTGCAGCCTGGAGTAGTAAGCCACAGCTGTCTGCTCCTTTCCTGTACAGTGTCATAGCAAGGCCATGGAAAGTCAGTACTGTCCACTTGGCCCAGTGCTGACCCTGCTGGCCAGTATGGACACCAACCAGGAGTGGACTCTGTGGCTGAGTCTCTCAGCTCTGGTCCCGAATGTGAAGGAGACTTGTCTTAGAGCAGCAATGATGGGAGAAGGGGCCAGTGTGTCATTTTTCACCATCTGTGTCCCAAAGACTACTTTTCAGATCTTCGCCTCACCCACCATCATGCTGCCAGACCTCCAGGGCTGTGGCCTCTTCAGGTATGACAGTCTATAATGTAGAAACCATCGAGTGACAACTATCCCCATTCTCCCCAGACAGGAGATTTCAGGGATACAGGCTTCATGTGCTAAAGCCAGGAAGGTCCAGGGATCAGATGGATATGCTAAGAAACCCACAGTGACACATACAGCCAGCCATCTCCTCTTGTTTTGAGCCAACAACGCCATGTGGCAGTGTGACTTGTAGGACACATCTTTGACATGACACGTTCATTAGTTCATGACAAAAAACATGTCCACCTGTCTGTCAGCTAGGTGTTCATCTTTCTTATTCAGAATGTATTCTTCTAGAAACTTTTATGTCCACATTGATGTACAAGGTCTGAGGGAGATGCCAATAAAAAAGAGGCTACATTCTTGAAGTCACTGACCTCTTATAGATGGGGAAGCAAGCATCGAGTACTTTCCTGCCCCTACATTGCATTAGACTCCCAAAGAACCCACCTCTTTGTAGGGGACATGGGTGAATGAGGGTGTTTACAACACCACTGGAGTCATCATGGCTTTGGCATTTCACAGAATGCTCAGTAACTAATGCTTCCCTCTAACTCCAAAACAAGGCAACAGAGAGGGAACTGGGGATCCAAGTCTCATCTGGATCTGGGGATAAAGCTGGAGTTGGGGGGGGTCTCAGGATGGTGACAACCATACCCGAGTCCAGAATCAGCAAGACATGCCCACCTGGTTGGAGAGAAGTCATATGGTGACACTGGTTGCAAGAATATTCTGTAAGTAGAACACAAGAGAAGCTGGCTCCTGAGGCCACAGGATGGATTTTGGAGGGCACAGTATGGCATCCACACTCCCACACAATGCCCTTGCCAGCTTGCTGCTCTGATAACTCACACCACCTCTGATGGGGTAAGAGGACAGGAATGTGTGTAGGGAAAGCCATGTCCTGGGAGAAGCAGGAACAGAGAAAGGAATCAACAAGTTCTTCACCCCAATACTGTCAGTCAGTACCTCTAAAAAGACTGCAGCGTGCCTGGCACTGTCCTGACCTCTCTGTGAAAGGCAGGCGCCTTGGCCTTCTTTTAACAGAAGGGGTGGGTGAAGCATCCAGGGGCTCAGTGATGCCCATCGGCCACGCGGTTCTAGGGGTCGAGGGAAGTTGCACAGATGGCCATACCTGAGCCGTGTGTCAGAGGCCTCCTTACTCTGTCCGGTCCTGGGTAAGGAGTCTGATCCACTGTAATGGTTAATCTCTCTCTCTCTCTCTCTCTCTCTCTGTCTCTCCCTGTGTGTGTGTGGACGTGTACATGTGCACATGTTCATGTGTGAGAAAGAATGTATTATGTGTGCATGCATGTGGCGGTCAGAGGCTAACCTCACATGTTGCTCCCCAGGAACACAGTCCTTTTTTTGTTAATTTGTATTTTATTTATTTGCGAGAGAAAGAAGGAGAGAGAGAGAGAGAATGGGTATGCTTCCAGGGCCTCTAGCTACTGGAAACAACTTCCAGATGTATGCGCCACTTTATGCATCTGGTTTTATGTAGGAACTGGGAAATTGAACCTAGGTCCTTTTGCTTCAGAGTAAAGCACCTTAACTGCTAAGCCATCTCTCCAGCTCCAATTATTATTATTATCATTTTTGAAACAAGGTTTCTTGCTGCCCTGGAAGTAGCCAGTTACTCAGATGGGATGGTCAATGAGCCTCAGAGATCCTCCTGGCTCTACCTCCCCCCGCCCCAATGCTGGAATTTAAAGCATGCACCATCACACTCAGCCTTTGCTATGTGGGTACTAGGGATCAAACTCAGGTCTTCATACCTAAGAGGCATGCACTTTGCAGACTGAGCCCTCTCTCTAGCATATGATGATTAATGTTGTCAATCTGATTGGATGGAAAAATGCTTGTATTAGTAAAGCACACCTCTGGGTGAGTCTGGGAGGGTATTTCCAGAGTTGATCACATCAGGAGAGCTCTGTCAATGGATTCAGTTTCTGGGAAGTGGTGGATTATGAGAGGTGGGGATGACTGGGTGCCAGTAAGTCACTTTGAGTGTGCCCCTGGTGACTGCAACGGGCCCTGACCCCTTCCTGGTGCTGCTTCCTGCCTGCCATGATGTGAACTGCCTCCTCTCCACACTCCTCCTGCCCTGATGGTCTACTTGATGCCCATGGACTGACTACCTGCTAAAATACGTCCTTCCTCCCTGTCAGTTGCTTCCTTCAGGTGTTTGTCATGGAGGCAGATGAGCACAGCGGCACCTGCCTCACAGACACCGGAACATCTGAAATGCTGCATACCCTTCCTAGCACATGACGGCTACTGATCTGTGCTCAAGCTCTTCCCTTTATTCTTATCCCTTAACATTTGGAAAATAGGTAAGGGGAGAAAGTTGAAACTTTCTTGCCCTGGTAAATTATTCTGAAAGTAAACAGCTCTGGGTCAAAATATAATAAATAAACCCAAGGGTTTGCGAAGTTAACCATTAAACCTGTCTCTCTATTCTAAGCACGCCAGGCATTTGATTGCTTGCTGGGTTCTGACTTTGGTTTGGCAGGGATACAGTATAATGTAATTCTCTTTCTTTGCATGAGTTTAATAAACAAGGAACTAATTGTCCACACTGACTTTCCCATACCGTGGCTTCAATTACATTGTGAACTAATCAATTCATTTCATCTTCGTAAATAATATGTCTTTTCTTGTTATTGATAACTGGCTTTAATTGAATTTGTTTCAAAAATATTTGCTGAACAATTATTATGTACCCAGAGTTGTATTTGGCACGATGAATATGGAGATTAGTTCATTCAATCAGCCCTTCAGTTAATGAGTACTTATTGAACACCATGTTGTACTAAGAAATGTCTGGGTGCCAAGGGCACAACAGCAAAAAGTAAGCGTGACCTCTGGGCCTAGGAATCTCACCGTCTGGTTAGAAGAGTGAACTTAATCAAATAGAAAGGCACACAGAGAGCCCTTCTGAATAGTGTGCTTGGAGAAGGCATCAAGGAAGGGGCACACTGCCCTCTCAGGATGCTCCCCCAGCAGGGTGGCAAGTTCAGGTCAGGAAAAGATGTACAAGGTGGCTGTTCCAGAAAGGAAGGAACCCACGTCTGCACGCAGCGATCTGGGCAGTGTGGGGAGGTGAGGCAGGAGGACTGAGCGAGCACCTGGAGAATGAGTTTATTTTCCGAGAAGACCAGGCAGGTGGAGAGAAAGAGGAGTGTAAACCGAGGCCCAGAAAGATTCCTTCCATCGCATGTGCACCAGGGAGGGAGAGTCAGGGGTGGATGTTGAGAGTCTCCTGAGGGCTTCAGGTGACAAGAGAAGGTGGAGACCAGAGTGCTCCTGGGGGAACACATGAGAGAGACTTGGAACAGGCAAAATGGATCTACCATGATAAAGGACTAAATATGGGAACAGGAGAGAAAGGAGACAAGAGTGAGTCTGGACCATGACCTGGTATAGCTGGAGAAGGTCTGCTCCATGCAGTCTGGGCTCTGGGGGATATGCTGAGTTCCAAAGTGGCTTTGGATCTTCCAAGAGGAATGATGGAGTACACATCAGTTCATAGCACCCAGAGGCCAGGGAGTACCTGGGCCGGTCACTGGTATGTCACTGATGCCTTGGGAGGCTGTGAGAAGAGAATGCTGGATGGAGAGCTGAGAGCCTGCAGTGTCTAATGTCTGAGAGAGAAAGGCTGACTTGGGAGAGGACCTCTGCTGTTGAAGCCAAGCGGGAATTTCCAAAAGGAGAGAGAGGTGAGGGAGGGACATGGAGGACAACAGGGTACCCCAAGACCTAGTAGTATGGCCACACAGTGTTGGCTTGTTGAGGCCGGTCAGGGAGGGATGGAGCAAGGATGCAGAAGCAGGTAACCGGGAAGAAAGGAGGGCATAGCTCAGACTGACAGCGGGAGGGTGGCATAGTCCTCGCATTTGTTCTGCAGTTGCCCGCAATGCCAGGGGTCAGACAGACAGACAGACAGACTCAGACCATGAAGTGATAACAGTGGGCACAGGTAAGCAGTGGTCTGGATGTGTGAGGGTGCCAGGCAGATGGGAAAGGTCCATAGTAGGAACAATCTCCCTGAAAAAGGGGAAAATGAACAAGAATATGAAAATCCAAATGTCTGAGCTCTCCTGTTGTCCTCTCCCGTGGTCTTCAACACGTCTCATCTTAAATGTCACTGGTGAGGCTGTAACTGTGGCAAGGGGATTAGAAGATAGGATGTGCTAAGCCCCTTGCAGGACCCTGCAGTGAAAGAGTTCTGGGAGGGAAACGTGGCATGGTTGGAACAGAAGCCAGTGGAGCTGGCGGGGGGCACGTGGGTAAGATGCTGAAAAAGCAAACATGACTTGATTCCTGTGTTTTTTTTGTTTTTTCTTTTACAGTCAACTTTGACCACTTCCAGATTCTGCGGGCCATTGGCAAAGGAAGTTTTGGAAAGGTAAGAATGATGTATATTTCAAGACAAAACGTTTACCAGACTTCTGCTTTCAAACATCTGTTAGCGTACCATGAGTCTGTTCTGGTTGATGGGGACTGGGCATTTCCTGTTGTCACAAAGATCGCAGCTTGACAAATCTGAAACGTGACACTGAGTCCTAATCATTTCATTTGGAGCTGGTGAGGGTGATTCACTGTACTGATGATTCAAGACTGCTAATGCTGGTCTTCCTTGAGTCTCTAAATAAGGGAAATAGACCCCAAAACTTGCCCCCAAAGCAATTCTTCAAAGCTGGAAGCATCTGTGGTTTGAAAAGTTCATGTTTGTGATCCTTGGCTATTTTAGGTAAAAAGCCATAAAATTGAGAAAATGTAGGGTTTTTAAGAAGAAAAAATGGGGCTGTCCAAGCAAGCCCTGGTCTGTCCCCTCAGAAGCTTCCCTTGGTGGGGCTCGGGATGGAGAGCCTTTGGTAGAGTGCTTACCTGCATACGAAGCTGAATTGGATTCCCAGGACCGCATAAATCAGGTATGTGCTATAGCCTAGCACTTGGAAGGCTGAGGCAGGAGGTTCATAAATTCACAGTCAACCTTAGTTACATATCAAGTTCAAGGCCAGCCTGGATTACACAAGACTGGTCTCAAAAATAAAAAAAAAAAAAAAAAGGAAAACATTCTCCTGACAATTTCTTCAAGTACCTGTTGAATGTCAGATATTCTACTGAAGTAACTACTGCTGTTATGCTGTTAACATTTTCCACATAAAATAACCTAGATGTGAAAACATGGACTCTGAAGCTGTACTAGTTACTTTGCTAAAACATAATGTCTGGTAGAAACAACTTAGAGGGAAAAATATTTATTATTTTGGCTCATGGTTTGTTTACATTTATTTATTTGAGAGAGAGTATGTGTGTGTACACCGGGGCCTCCTGCCACTGCAAACAAACTCTGGACTTCTGCGCCACTTTGTTCCTTTGGCTTTACATGGGTACTGGAGAATCAAAGTTGGGCCACTCGGCTTTGCAAACAAGTGCCTTTAACCACTGAGCATTCTCTCTAGCCTATAACTTTTAGAAATTTAAGTAGGATATCTGTAGGAGGAAATCCTTAAGAGAATAATTTTTTCTCTCTTGACTTAGATTTTCTCTTTTCATTGACTTAAACTATATTGACTGTTATTTCACTTAGCATTGTTAGAATGGCTGTGTTTGTGTCCCTTATGCTCATTCCAACATCTGACTCCGTTTTCTATTTGTGCTACTGAGAGTGGTTCACATTCTCCTGCTCGTTGTATAGCAAATATTTTCAGGTTGCATTTTTGCCATGGTAAATGTGATGTTGTGAAGTTTAAATTACATTTATTTTTTATTATTTTATTTATTTGCGAGAGAGAAAGAAGGGGAGAGAAGAGGGGGGAAATGGGCACACCAGGGCCTCTAGCCACTGGAAACACTCCAGACAGATGTGCCACCTTGTAATCTGGCTTATGTGGGTCCTGGGGACCTGAACCTGGGTCCTTTGGCTTTGCAGGCAAACATCTTAACCACTAAGCCATTTCTCCAGCCTTGAATTCTATTTCTTTATAAACATAGCCCTGAGACAGGCTCTCATGTAGGGCAGGTTGCTTTCAAACTCGTTATGCAGCTAATGATGACCTGGGACTCCTGGTCTTCCTTGTGGTGGCTTAAATGTAAATTCTCACACTCATACTCATGTGTTTGAATATTTAATCCCAAGTTGGTGGTGCTTATTGGGACAGTTATGGAACCTTTAGGAAGTGAAGCCTTGCTGGAGGAAGTATGTCACTAGGGATGGGCCTTGAGGTGTGACAGCTCAGCCTTGCCCTATTTCCTCTCTGCTGATGTGACAATGTAGTGCCAGTTTCCTGTTTCTTCCATACTTTCCCCACCATATCAACTCTTCAACCATATCAACCAAATAAACCCTTCCTCCCTTAAACTGACTTTCATCAAGTATTTTGTCTCAGCAATGAAAAGGTAACTGATGAACTCCTGCCTCAACCTCCAAAGTGCACCATGACTTCAATCTTTAAAAATATTGTCACAAAACAGTTAACTTGGTGAGACGACACGTCCTACTTGGCCTCTTGTGTGGGCACATCAGTCTCAGCCCATTTCTTTTGTCCCCGTGGCTGGACTTCTTCCAGTCTGCCCCAGCCCCATGTAATCTTTAGGGATCTAAGGCAATGGGCAAAGTTTATGTCACACAACCAACTTCTTTAATCTCTGAAGTCCCCAGAATAGCTGTGGCCAGCAAGCTATGGAACTGGCCATTGTCTCATGACAACACATACAAAAGAATATTTAAAACCTGCTGAACCTTTTCTTTCATTGTTTCCTGTCATAATGTTACGATTCAATGGCCCAGGTGGGCTTATGCACCTCTTTTAATTGACAGCATGTTGTCACATAGAGGCTCTCACCTCTGCCCTCATGTCATAGATGGCTTGGTCCTCAACCATTTCCATCACCTGTGACATTCTTCCAAATGTGTTGGCATGTGGCAGTGTAATTTTCAAATTGACTGCAGCCTATTATCAACACTCAAAAACTGCTGTTTGCCTACTCTGCCTGTGTTGGTCATGCTATAGGGCAATGGCCTGGCTCTTGGCACCTGACATCTAGAGTACCAATGTCTTCGACGTTGCTGTTACAGCCACTATTTTGGAAAACACAAGCCTTCTTAGGTCTGTTTTTTAAAATTTATTTATATTAGATAAGGACATGTTTAGTATGTGAACAAAACATATTGGTACCATCCTTTCCCTTCTCCCTGCCCCTTTTCTGAAGAGGCCCTCCTCATTGGAGATACAGGTCAACCCCATGAGGATTGTGGGTCATACACTATGGGGGCAGCAGTCAGTTCAGGGGGAGAGGCAATGTCTCTGTGCATAATGTCCTAACTTGTGGCTCTAATAATCTTTTCACCCCCTCTTCCGCAAAATTCCCTGAGCCATGTTGGGTGCATTTTTTAATGTAGATAAGAAAGTTTATTTGTTTTGTTTGTTTATTTATTTGTTTGAGAGTGACAGACACACAGAGAGGGAGAGAGAGAGAGAGAGAGAGAGAGAGAATGGGCTAATCAGGGCTTCCAGCCACTGCAAACAAACTCCAGACGCGTGTGCCCCCTTGTGCATCTGGCTAATGTGGGTCCTGGTAAATGGAGCCTCAAACCAGGGTCCTTAGGCTTCACAGGCAAGCGCTTAAGTGCTAAACCATCTCTCCAGCCCATGTTGGGTGCACTTTAAGTCTACTTCAGTGACGGGTTCTTAGGAGCCTCTGGATCTTTGCTTTGGTAGGTGTTGAGTGTCCTCAGTGTCTATCTCCATGACCCTTGTGCTGATATCAGGGTCACTAAGAAAGCAGCACTCTTGCTCATTTCCCCAGTTCCTCTGTGGTTTCAGCTGGGGCTGGGGGAGTGTGCACTGGGTTGTTTATCTCCTCATGTCCAGCTCCCATCTGAGAAAGAGAAGCAGAATCTCCAAGGGAGAGTGAAGTCAGCACCACTTAAATGGGATAACCATTATTAATTTAGAGAGAATTTAGAGTGGTGAGAATTTGACAGTGGAAAGCAGAATCGTTATCTGGATATGATTCTAACTTGTTTCCCAGTTCCTAAGGTCCTTTTGAGGGTCCTACATTTTAGTCTAACTTCCAGTATATAGGACTCCATGGTACCAGTTCAATTTGGGTTCAGTTTTTTTGTCCCCTCCCCATCCTTCCCCTTCCCCCAAGCCCTATCCTCCCTATTATCCAAGCCTTGAGATGTCATTCAGGTATGTCAGCAACTCAGGCTGATCCAGGTTAGGAACCTCAGATGAGTGAGACGGTGCGACAATTGTCTTTCTGTGATTGGATGAGTTTGCTTAGAATGATTTGTTCCAAGTTCGACCATTTTTCTACAAATTTCATTGTGTCATTTTTTTCTTACTGATGAGTAGAATTCCATCATGTAGATATACCACATCTTAGTTATCCATTCGTCCAATGATGGGCACCACCTGGGTTGATTCCAGTGCTTAGCTATTATGAATTGAGCAACTCTAAACATGGTTGAGGAAATATCTCTCATCTGAGATGTGGAGCTTTTAGGGTAAATGTCCAGTAAGGGAATAACAGGGTCTGTTGGTAACACTATATTCATCCTTTACAGGAGTCTCCAAATTCATTTCCACAGTGGTTGTACCAGCTTACATTTCCACCAACAGTGAATGAGGGTTCCTATTTCTCTACATTCTCACCAACATTTTTTCTCATTTGATTTTTTAATGTTATCTATCCTTACTGGGGTAAGGTGGAACCTTATAGTTGTTTTAATTTGCATTACCCTAATGGTTAGGGATGTTGAACATTTTCTTAAGTGTGTGTTAGCCATTTGTAATTCTTCCCCTGAGAACTCCCTATTCAGTTCTCTTTTGGAGTGGGTTGTTTGATCTTTCATTGTCTAGTTTTTTGAATTCTTTGTAGATTCTAGATATTAGGCTTCTGTCAGTGGTATAGCTGGCAAAGATTTTCTCCCATTCAGTGGGTAATCTGTTGGTTGTGCTTATGGTATGTTTGTCTGTGCACAAGCTTTTTAGCTTCATGAGAGTCCATTGGTTGAGTAATTGTTTAATTTCCTAGGCTATTGGAGGTTAGTTCAGGAAGTCTTTTCCCAGTCCTATGTCATGGAGAGTGCCTCCTACTTTTTCTTCCAATAGGAGAAGAGTTTCAGGTCTTCTATTGGGGTCTTTATTCCATTTGGACTTGATTTTTGTGTATGGTGAAATGAGCGGGTCTAATTTCAGTTTTCTACATATGGTCATCCAATTTGTCCAACACCACTTGTTGAAGATGCTATCTTTTCTACAGTCTACATTGTTGGAATCTTTGTCAAAGATCAAGTAGCTGTAGTTACCTGACCTAAGGTCTGGGTCTTTATTTCTGTTCCATTGGTCTATGTTTCTGTTTTATTTCAGTACAAGGCTGTTTTTGTCACTATGGCTTTGTAATATAGCTTTAGGTCAGATATGGCAACACCACCAGTGGTGGTTTGTATTTTTTTCCTTAGGATATGTTTAGATATCTGAGGCCTGATGCCATTCCATACGATTTTTTTTTTTTTTTTTTTTTTTTTTTTTTTTTTTTGGTTTTTTGAGGCAGGGTTTCACTCTAGCCCAGGCTGACCTGGAATTTACTCTGTATTTTCAGGGTGGCCTCGAACTCACAATGATCCTCCTACCTCTGCCTCCTGAGTGCTGGTATTAAAGGCGTGTGCCATCACACCTGGCTCCATATGAATTTTGAGATGATTTTTTTTCAATCTCTGTAAAGAATGATGCTAGCATTGCATTAAATCTGTATATTGCTTCTGGTTGAATTGTCATTTTCACAATATTAATTCTGCCTATCCAGGAGCATGGGAGGTCTTCCTATCTTCTCAAGTCCTCCTCAAATTCTTTCTTGAGTGTTTTTATGTTTTCATTATATAGGTCTTTCACAACCTTGATTAGTGTTATTCCAAGGTATGTAACTTTTTTGTTGCTATTGAAAATGGGACAGCCTTACTGATTTCTTTCTCCATATATTTATACTTTGCAAATAGAATGGATACTGATTTTTGTGCATTGATTTTGTATACTTCCACTTTGCTCAAGGAATATATCACCTTTATAAGTTTTGATGTTGTTGAGCTCTATTATTTCCCTGTTGATTTTTCTGCTTGGATTATCTGTCTATTGATGATAGTGGAGTGTTGAAGTCTCTAACTATGATTGTGTTGGTGTTTATTTCTGTTTTATTATTAAGTAGCTTTTGTTTTATAAACTGTGGTGTCCCTGTGTTTGGCACATATATATATTTATAATTGTGGTGTGCTCATGTTGGATCATTCCCTTGATGAGTAAAATGTGGCCTTCTTTACTTTTGGTTGGTAGTATATTTTATCAGATATTAATTTAGCGACATCTGCTTATTTTTTCATTTCCATTTGCTTGGAATATCATTTTCCAACCTTTCACCCTGAGGAGGTGTCTATCTTTTGTGGTGAGGTGGGTTTCTTGAAGACAGCAGTTAGAAGAGTCCAGTGTTTTGATCCATAACCTGTGTCTTTTGATGGGTAAGTTAAGACCGTTAATATTTAAGGTTATTACTGTGAGGTTTGAATTCAACCCTGCCATGATGAGGTGTTTTATGGGGTTTGATGCTTTCTTGTGTTTTGTACTATTTTGAGCCTGATCTGTTTTGGTTATTGTGATCTTCTTATTGTTGGCTCATGAGATTGGTTGTTTGACTGTTCTGTGTGGATTGTTCCCTCAAGTATTCTGTGTAGCTTTGGCTTTGTGGTCATATAATCATAGAGTTGACTTTTTTCATGGAAATATATATATATATATATATATATATATATATATATTTTTTTTTTTTTTTTTTTCTGGGTAGAGTAGCCTCAGTTGGAAGCCATAGATTTTTAGACTTTGAAGTGTTCCATTCCAGACCCTTCTGGCCTTTAGGGTTTTCATTGAGAAAGCTGATATAATTCTGATGGAATTGTCTTTGTATCTTGTGAGTTGTTTCTCTCTTGCTGCTTTTTAACACCCTCTCTTTGTTTCCATTGTTGAGAGTTTTAACTATGATGTGGCTTGAAAAGTTTCTTCTTTGGTCCTGTCTGTTTGGAGTTCTGTGGGCTTCTTGTATCTGGATGGGCCTCTCTTTTGAGAGATATGGAAAATTTTCTTCAATAATGTTGTTGAATATGTTCCCTATGCCTCTGGAATGGATTTCCTCTCCTTCTGGTATACCCATGATCCAGATATTTGATCATTTTAGGGTATTCCACAGTTTCCTCATTCTGTTCACTTGATTTTTTGAATTTGGCAAGGTTTCAATTTCTTCTGTCTTGTTTTCCAGGTCAGAGGTTCTGTCTGCCACATGAGTAACTCTGTTGGTGAGGGGTTGTAAAGAGGTTTTTATACTGTCTATTTGATTCTTGTGTTCAGTTGTGTTATTTTCCATTGTGTCCATCTCTTTTTTGAGGTACAATTTCAATTTGAGTTCTGATTTTCTTGATGCTTCCTGGACTTCATTCTTGCATTTGATCAAGCCTTCATTAAGCTTAATTAACTAGTTGTTGAAATCTTCCATTTGTTGACTTACCTTCAACTTATTCATATCTCTTTGGAGGGTTCTAACATTTTCTTGCATCAAGTTAAGCCTACTGTCAAAAGCTGGACAGGGAGGAAGCTAACAATGGTACCAACTTGACTGTATTCACTGAGTACAAAACTGATTTTAAAAAAGAAAAGAGAAAAGAAGGAGAAAAGAAAAAAAAAAAGCTGAATGCTCTAGGAGACGATTCTGTTCAATTTCATTGACATGATTGTTTGTTCTTTGATGGCTTGCTTCCAGTTCAGTGATTTTTTTAATCAGAATCTCATGGTTGTTGTGTTTTCATTTGGGGAATGAATTTCTGTTGATTTCTCTGTGATTTCATTGGAGGTTTCCATTGCAGGACTAGATATCCCAGGTGGAGATCCCTCTGTTTTCTGACTTTCATTGGCTTTTTTTTTTGCCTTGTTGTCTACCCATTTTAGGAAGACTCTTTATTTCACTGAGGATGAAGCATGTTTTTGTCCTTTGGCCAGTGCAGTCTCTGACTCGGGTGAACAGGGATGTTGGTACCCAGTGGCCAGTCTGGATACCAGAGCAAAAGGCTTGATTCCACAGCCCACACAGGGACCAGGCCTCCCCAAGCAAGGAACAATAGGACCTACCAGGACCAGGGGACTGGGAGGAGCTGGGAGACAGGGGTCTGGTTTACTCACTCCACACCACCACAATTTTTTAAAATATTTTTATTTATTTATTTGACAGAGAAAGAGGGGAAGAGAGAAAGAGAGAATGGGTGTGCCAGGGCCTCCAGCCACTGCAAACGAACTCCAGACATGTGCGTCCCCTTGTGCATTTGGCTAACATGGGTCCTGGGGAATCAAACCTGGGTCCTTTTGGCTTTGGAGGCAAATGCCTTAACCGCCAAGCCATCCTCCAGCCCCTGAGGTCTATTTTTAAGTCACTCAATTGGTAGGAATATCTTGATGGCGCTAAATTCATTTAGAATGTACGCAGATGTCAGAATTTGAGGTGAGGTTGGCTTATTTCTGTGGAATAGAAGGCAACTTTGTTCTGGTGAAAACACCAAACAGCCAGTGTTTGGAGGTCAGTCAGGTGGCGTTTATGTGATTTCTTAACCAAGGTGAGGGTGCGTAGCCATAGAAGGAGCACTGCAGCTGACACTCTTCCTGTGGCGGCTTCCTGTCTGCGTTTATTAAGAGCTTCAGGAAAGGCGTCTCGTTGTGACTGCTGACAATAGCTCTGTTATCACCTGGAACACAGGGAGCCTTAGTAGCAGTCTCATTTCACGTTCATGCTGTGAACAGTCTTGCCTCTCAGAGCAGCCCCAAAGTAAACAGCGTCAGAGTGCCAAGTTTAGGAAGAATTTCCTGTGTTTTTAATAATACTTTTGTGACTGAATTCTGGGATTGTTGAGGCACAGCAGCGGAATGTCTTACTCCCAGAAGAAACACATTAGATTTTGGTGCCCAGCTGATTCTGATCTGTCAGCTGTGAGTACCTGGGCCAGTTCAGCCACTCTGATGCGGGCTTTCCCATGGGTAACATGGCCTGGCTAGGAGGGCCAGAGGGGCTGTGCTCAGTCACCCGTCCAGCACATGCTTTCTTTTAAAAAGTCTCTTTCTTCCAAGAACACTTCCTCCTTTGGCTGGGAGCCATCATGGCTATCCATCACTGTCTCCCACTCACAGCCTGAGTTAGGGGTGTGTTGTGACATGGTCAGATGCAGTGCTTGGTTGAAAGTGTGGCTTTGTAGACCAAGCCCCATTTACATGAATCTTCCCTTCACATAGCAAGGCCTGTAAGAAATCTGGTGGTTTATATGCATGGCCACTTTTCTTTCTCACACTGGGTGACTTGGAGGTTTGTCTATAGAAGGAAAGAATGAGGCTGCAAGCATAAATACACAAATGGATGTAAGATGGGGCTGGAGAGTTCGTGAGTTGGGCAGGAAAGCCAGGCATTGCTTCCTTAGCCCCTCATTGGCTTCAGCCCAGTCCTGGCCCTAGCTTGGCTTCCTTAAGAGGCTAATTTCAAGCAAGTATGCATGTACACAAGACCCACATACTATATAGATGCATATATTCATATATCCGTTGACATGTATACACACACACACACACACACACACACAATTAGATAGCTTCACCTTACTACAGCAAAATACTTGAGAAAACATGTGTTCAAATCCAAGGTTAGGCAGCCCCATTTCTCTGCCTCTGGTGAGAACAGTGGATGGCGGTAACGGGAGTGTACATTGGAGAGAGACATCACATCTAAAAGCAGGAAGCAGAGACAAGAGTCCCACGGTTCTTGTTCAAGCCATCACTTAAGCACTCCCACCTAGCATTGTGTATACATATAATACACTATATGTACACACATACAGATAAATAGCCACATGCCCACCAAGAGGTGTCTAGACATACACAAATATTACACAAATATATATATATATATATATATATATATATATACATATATATATATATATATATATATATATATATATATATAATAGTTGAATATTTTATATCTCTCATCTCCCAGCTAGGGCATTTTTCCCACTGCCCTGCTTGTAAGCGTGCTTCTCACAATCACCCCCCCCCCTTGTGCTTATGCCCACACTCCCCAACTCCATGGACTCCTCTTGGCCCTTGACTGGCTGAGCCAGCAGAAGCAAGTCTGGAGGTCCTATGGGCCTCCATTGAACAACAAGGCTGGGTTCTTTCTGTGACAGGCAGAGTATGCCTGTGGGGGAAAGTAGTGACTCAGAAGTTTGCTCCAGTGCCAGTCTTGATTGGCAAGTGGACCCTCTGCTTAAAGAACGACAGGCTTGAAGCAAAATAAAATTTAATTAAAATTCATAGACTAGCCAGAGGCAGTCTGAACATACCATAGCAAGAAGGGCATTGAGTTATATGATAGTCCTTCATGCTCCTCAAAGGAAGATTCTTTTTTTTTTTTAAGGAACTCTTCATTTCTTTTTTCTTAATTTTTGTTTATTTTTATTTATTTATTTGAAATAGACAGAGAGAGAAAGAGGCAGATAGAGAGAGAGAGAATGGGTGAGCCAGGGTCTCCAGCCACTGCAAATGAACTCCATATGTGCATCTGGCTTACTTGGGTCCTGGGGAATCGAGCCTTGAACAGGGGTCCTTAGGCTTCACAGGCAAGCGCTTAACCACTAAGCCATCTCTATAGCCCATCAAAGAAGACTCTTGAAAAATGGAGCTGGATTCATACAGATGAAAACCCAGACTCAGCTGCCTGGTCACAGTGACAGTCGTCCCCACACACAAGCACAGGATGTCATTATGTGCTGTCAGTCCCACACAGCTGCATGTGGGGGATATTTTTATCATTAAAACCTTCATTTGTAAGGGCTGCAGAGATTGCTCAGTGGGTAAAGTGTTTGCCACACAAGCATGAGGACCTGAGTTTGAATCCCCAGCAGCCACATAAAAATCTGGGAGTAGCATGTGCACCTGTAATCC
Organism: Dipus sagitta; assembly: GCA_036346955.1. Lineage (NCBI taxonomy): Eukaryota > Metazoa > Chordata > Mammalia > Rodentia > Dipodidae > Dipus > Dipus sagitta. The sequence continues at coordinate 58,460,679 of CM070787.1, forward strand.
CAGTGCTGGGGAGGCAAATGGGAGGATCCCTGGGACCACTAGCTATCTAGTCCAGGCTTAGTGAGAGACCCCATCTCAATGAATAAGGTAGAGAGCAACTGAGAAAGATGCAGATGTCCGGACTTCCGGTCAAGATGGCAGCATAGGAACCACGCCAAAGCAGCCTAAGGGAGAAAAAGCCAAAGAAAACCCAGCAAAATACACACCTTTACGAAAAAGGCAGGTGTATAAGAGATTAAAACAGCAGCAGAGAAGTAGGAGAGATCCAGAGCATCCAGAGCCCACACGGGCAGGCCGAAGCAGCTCTGGCAGCGGCGGCTCGGGCTCCGGCAGAGGCGGCTCGGGCTCCGGCAGCAGAAGCAGCGGTGGAAGCAGTGACTCTGGCTCCAATAACAACATCAGCGGCTCTGGCACCAGCTTCAGCGGCTTCAGCGTCAGCGGATCCAGCAGCGCCAGCTCCAGCGGATCAGCGGTGGTGGACCCAGCAGTGGCAGCTCCAGTGGCTTCAGCAGCAGATCCAGCAGTGGCAGTTCCAGCGGCAGCAATGGCGGATTCAGAAGTGGCAGCTCCAGTTGCAGCAGCAGCAGATCCAGCAGCGGCAGCTTCAGCGGCAGCAGTAGTGGATCCAGCAGCAGGGGTGCCGATCTGCAGGGCCACAGTTGCCAGGCTTGGTTTGACCCACGGGAAAAGCCAGTGTCCAGTTCCAGAAAACAGAACAGCAGCCCAACGTCCCAGCCAGCAACTTGACTGAGACCAAAAACATCCAAAAAGATAACTGGGATTGAACCAGGGAAGGGTCTCACTTGGTCACAAGCTGACTTGGATCCCTCAACACACCAGAAATCTTAACCTCTTTGTTGACAGAGGATCTGGTTCTTATAATACCTTCTCTTGCATAAATACTCGGTGCTGTTTTTGACTGAATGTGTACGGGATTTAGTTAAATTTTAGAATCTACCTGTATTTTATTCCACTCAACCTACTTGAATACTCCCATAGCAGGCAAACTCAACCCCTAGGAACACTTGTCTAGATACTCTGAGAGTGTTAAGAGCCACACCTAACATCTTAATCTCCTACATTGAAGATATACAACATCAGATCAATTGATACAGCTAAGAATACCCAGCTAACGTGAAAATCTAAGCAGTAACTTAATCCAAGATGCAAAAATATATACAATATAACACAAGAAACACCAAAAACCAAGGCAATGTAAATCCACCAAAAAGTATCAATGCATCAGAAATGACCTCCAGTGAGAATGCATTAGAGGAAATGCCGGAGAAAGATTTCAAAAGAATGACTGTAAATATGTTCAATGAACTCAAAGAAGGAATCAAGGGAATCAAAGAGGAAATCAAAGGAATCAAAGAAGACACAGGACACCAATTTAATGAAATAAAGAAGTCAATACAAGACAAATAAGGAAATAGAAATAATAAAGAAAAACCAGTCAGAATTACTAGCAATGAAGAACACAGTTAATGAAATAAAAAACTCTGTAGAAAATCTCACCAGTAGAATGAATGAAGGAGAGGACAGAATATCTAAGCTAGAAGACCAGGTGGCAGATCTAATACAATCCAACAAAGAGAAAGACAAGCTAATAGAAAAGTATGAATGGGAATTTCAAGATATTCGGGACACTATGAAAAGATCAAACATAAGAATTCAGGGCATAGGAGAAGGAGAAAAATTTCACTCCAAAGGCATAGTAGGCATCTTCAACAAAATCATAGAAAAAAACTTCCCCCAAATTGGGAAAGAGGTGCCAATGCAGAGACAGGAAGGCTTAGAACACCAGCCAGACAAAACCTGGAAAGAACCTCTCCTCGCCATATTATAATCAAACTACCAAACACACAATCCAAAGAAAAAATATTGAAAGCAGTTAGAGAGAAAAATCAAGTTACCTACAAAGGCAAGCCCATCAGGATCACAGCAGATTACTCAACACAAACTTTCAAAGCCAGAAGGGCTTGGAGTGATGTATTCCAAATTCTGAAAGATAACAACTGTCAACCAAGGTTACTTTATCCTGCAAAACTATCCATTCAAATAGACGGAGAAATAAGGACATTCCATGAGAAAAGCAGGCTAAAGCAGTATTTGAAGACAAAACCAGCTCTACAGGAAATACTTGAAAGAATCCTCCATGCTGAAGAGAAGGAAAAACACAGATATAAGGAACCTCGAAAACAACAAGCAATACTCAAATACTAGTTAATATAAGAGAGCAAAGGTAGAACCACAACCACAAAAAAAATGGCAAGCATAAATACACACCTTTCAATAATATCTCTTAATATCAGTGGCTTCAATGCCCCAACCAAAAGACATAGGTTTTCAGACTGGTTTAAAAAGCAGGATCCTACAATTTGTGGTCTCCAAGAAACTCACCTTTCTACAAAGGATGGACATTATCTTAGGGTGAAAGGTTGGAAAACGGTGTTTCAAGCAAATGGACCCAGAAAACAAGCAGGGGTTACTATCCTAATATCTGACAAGGCAGACTTCAGTCCAACGTTAGTCAAGAAAGATACAGAAGGTCACTTTATATTGATTAAGGGCACACTCCAACAGGAGGACATTACAATCCTAAACATATATGCACCTAACATGGGGGCTCCCAAATTCATCAAACAAACACTGTTAGAACTAAGGTCACAGATAACACCAAACACAGTGGTAGTGGGTGACTTTAACACCCCACTCTCATCAATTGACAGGTCATCCCAGGAAAAAATAAACAGAGAGGCATGTGGACTAAATGAAGTCATAGAAGGAATGGACCTAACAGATATATACAGGACATTTCATCCAAATGCTGCAGAATATACATTCTTTTCAGCAGCACACGGAACATCCTCTAAAATAGACCATATATTAGGACACAAAGCAAATCTTAACAAATTCAGGAAAATTGAAAGAATTCCTTGCATTCTATCTGACCACAATGGAATCAAACTACAAATCAATAGCAAGAAAGACTATAGAGCATACACAAAATCATGGAAACTAAACAATACACTACTAAATGATGAATGGGTCAATGAAGAAATCAAGAAGGAAATCAAAAAATTTATAGAGTCAAACAATAATGAGAACACAACATACCAAAATCTCTGGGACACAATGAAGGCAGTTCTAAGAGGTAAATTTATAGCTTTAAGTGCCTATATTAAGAAATTAGAAAGGTCTCAAGTAAATGACCTAATGCTTCACCTTAAAGCCTTGGAAAAAGAAGAACAAGGCAAACCAAAAATCAGTAGATGGGAAGAAATAATAAAGATTAGGGCAGAAATTAATGAAATAGAAACCAAAAATCAATCCAAAGAATTAATGAAACAAAGAGCTGGTTCTTTGAAAGGATAAACAAGATTGATAAACCCTTAGCAAATCTGACCAAAAGAAAGAGAGAAGAGACACAATTTAATAAAATTAGAGATGAAAAAGGTAACATCACAGCAGATGCCAGAGAAATTCAAAAAATCATAGGGACATACTACAAAAGCATATACTCCACAAAGTATGAAAATCTGAAAGAAATGGATGATTTCCTTGATTTATATGACCTACCTAAATTAAATCAAGATGATATTAATCACTTAAATAGACCTATAACAAGCATAAAGATCCTAACAGTTATCAAAAATCTCCCAACCAAAAAAAGCCCAGGCCCAGATGGATTCACTGCTGAATTTTACCAGACCTTCAAGGAAGACCTAACACCATTGCTTCCTAAGCTTTTCCATGAAATAGAAAAAGAAGGAATTCTACCAAACTCCTTCTGTGAAGCCAGCATCACCCTGATACCAAAACCAGGTAAAGATAGAACAAAAAAGAAAATTACAGACCAATCTCCCTCATGAACATAGGTGCAAAAATTCTCAACAAAATATTGGCAAACAGAATACAAGAATATATCAGAAAGATCATTTACCCTGACCAAGTAGGCTTTATCCCAGAGATGCAGGGATGGTTCAACATGAGCAAATCTATAAATGTTATACATTATATAAATGGGTTGAAGGACAAAAATCACATGATCATCTCATTAGACGCAGAGAAAGCATTCTACAAAATCCAACATCCCTTCATGATAAAAGTCGTACAGAGACTGGGAATAGAGGAACATATCTCAATATAATAAAGGCTATTTGTGATAAGCCTACAACCAACATATTACTAAATGGGGAAAAACTGGAAGCTTGTCCACTAAAATCAGGAACAAGACAAGGGTGTCCACTGTCCCCACTTTTATTTAATATAGTTCTGGAAGTCTTAGCCATAGCAATAAGGCAAGAGACATGCATAAAAGGGATACAAATTGGAAAGGAAGAGGTCAAGTTATCATTATTTGCAGATGACATGATTATATATATATAAAGGACCCTAAAGACTCTACTAGCAAACTGTTAGAGCTGACAAAAACCTACAGCCATGTAGCAGGATACAAAATAAATACACAGAAATCAGTAGCCTTCATATATGCTAACAACAAACACACAGAGGATGAAATCAGAGAATCACTCCCATTCACAATTGCATCAAAAAAAAAAAAGTACCTTGGAATAAACCTGACCAAGGAAGTAAAGAATCTCTACAATGAGAACTTTAAAACACTCAAGCGAGAAATTGCAGAAGACACTAGGAAGTGGAAAAACATCCTTTGTTCCTGGATTGGAAGAATCAATATTGTGAAAATGGCAATCTTACCAATAGCAATCTACACATTTAATGCAATCCCCATCAAAATTCCAAAGGTATTCTTCATGGAAATAGAAAAAACAATCCAAAAATTCATTTGGAATCACAAAAAACCTCAAATATCTAAAATAATACTGAGCAACAAAAATAAGGCTGGTGGTATCACCATACCTGATTTTAACCTATACTACAGAGCCATAGTAACAAAAACAGCAATGGTACTAGCACAAAAGCAGACTTGTAGATCAATGGAACAGAATAGAGGACCCAAATGTAACTCCAGGTAGCTATAGCCACCTGATATTCGATAAAAATGCCAAAAATACTCATTGGAGAAAAGACAGCCTCTTCAGCAAATGGTGTTGGGAAAACTGGATATATATCTGTAGAAGGATGAAAATAGATTCTTCTCTTTGTCCATGCACAAGAATTAAGTCCAAATGGATTAAAAACCTTAACATCAGACCTAAAACTCTGAAACTGCTAGAGGAAAAAGTAGGGGAAACCCTTCAACATATTGGTCTTGGCAAAGATTTTCTGAATGCAACCCCAATTGCTCAGGCAATAAAACCACAGATTCACCACTGGGACCTCATGAAATTACAAAGATTTTGCACTGCAAAGGACATGGTGAATAAAGCAAAGAGGCAACCTACAGAATGGGAAAAAATCTTCACCAGCTATATATCTGATAGAGGATTAATATCTAGGATATACAAAGAACTCAAGAAGTTAAATAATAAGGAATCAAACATTCCAATCAAAAAATGGGCTATGGAGCTAAATAGGGAATTCTCAAAGGAAGAAATATGAATGGCATATAAGCATCTAAAAAAATGTTCTATGTCACTAGTCATCAGGGAAATGCAGATTAAAACTACATTGAGATTCCATCTCACTCCTGTCAGATTGCTACCATCATGAAAACAAATGATCATAAATGTTGGCGGGGATGTGGCAAAAGAGGAACCCTTCTACACTGTTGGTGGGAATGCAATCTGGTCCAGCCATTGTGGAAATCAGTGTGGAGGTTCCTAAAACAGCTAAAGATTGATCTACCATATGACCCATCAATAGCACTCCTAGGCATATATCCTAAGGACTCATCTCATTTCCTTAGAAGTACGTGCTCAACCATGTTTATTGCTGCTCAATTTATAATAGCTGGGAAATGGAACCAGCCTAGATGTCCCTCAACTGATGAGTGGATAATGAAGATATGGCACAATTATACAATGGAGTTTTCCTCAGCGGTAAAGAGAAATGAAGTTATGAAATTTGCAGAAAAGTGGATGGATCTGGAAAGGATTATACTAAGTGAGGTAACCCAGGCCCATAAAGCCACATGTTCTCCCTCATATGTGGATCTTAGCTACAGATGATTGGGCTTCAGTGCGAGAAGGAAAAAACTCAGTAGCAGAGGCCAGTAAGTTAAAAAGGAGATAGAAAGGGAAGAGAAAGAAAGGGAGGGGGGCATTTATTAGGTTGGTATTGTATATATGTAAGTAGAAAGATTGAGATGGGGAGGGGTTATGATGGAGAATGGAATTTCAAAGGGGAAAGTGTGGAGGGGGGGAGTGTACTACCATGGGATATTTTTTATAATCATGGAAAATATTAATAAAAATTGAGAAAATAAAAAAGATGCAGATGTCAATTTCTGGCCTATACACACACACGTGCACGTGCACACATACACACATTTGTGCCTACCTACACACATGAGCACATGAACATGTATATCACATACATTTATTTATAAGAGTCTTCAGAATTTTTTTCATCTTTTATGTTACTGGGTGTCCAAGATAATGGCAGCAGTGTGGAATTCCTCAAAGGATTTGGGCTGGACAGTAATGGCTTAAGCACTGTGACATGTGACAGTGTGACAAAACTCAGTGTCTCTGATGCCCTAGAGCTGCAGTTTTGGAACAGCCTTGCTACACTGGGAAGACACATTTAAACTAAGACCTAAGAGCTGAGATGTGAATGCCTTGTGAGGATGTGGGGACAGACTATTACAGAGAATGTGTCATGGCCTGAGGCAGGGACAGTCATTGGTCGCTGTGTTTGCCCTGGCAGGGCTCAGAACTGTGATGGCTCTTTTCAGGAATATATGCTAGTTAATGAACTTGTAAAGTAACAGTTTCTGAGTTTGGTTCCACATTCTGGCCCAGCCACAGGCCTCTGGCGAGTTGCCTGACTTCCCTAAACTTGGCACTGCTGCTATTCCTCTATCAGAGTCCTGTTTTCACGAGGTGCTGTTGTTCTCACAAATGTCTTTACGAATGATGAAATACATCTGTTTTTAAAGAAACATTTATTCTTTTCATATTAATTAGATCTTATTTAGCTTGAGGCATACTTGGAGGACTTTGCTGTCTCCTGGTGGTTACTGTATTAAGTGCTGAATGCCACAGGAAATTCAGGCTGTCACAGTGCTTCCAAGCCCCAGCCAATCCTCTACCAGACGGAATGCTTCACCACTCATCTGCATCTTCCACAGTGACGTGACATCTAATTCTGTTAGCAAGTCGGCGTCCCTGGGTCTGCACACCTGGTGCTTCCACCTCTCCACCACAAAGCGCACAGAGGCAGTCCCCACTTATGTCAACATTTCTTGCTATTGCCATTTCCTATTAGTGACTATGAAGGGTGTGTGTGTGTGTTTGTGTGTGTGTGTGTGTGTGCGCCCGCACCATGGGCATTAATTTATTTTAAAATAAAACATGTTCTCTTGAAACTCCACCTGCTGACCAGAAGAGTTTCCCATATACACCAAGTTTCTCATGATGGCATAGTTATAGTCTTTTCCCTCCCTCCCTCCCTCCCCATCCTTCCCTCCCTCCCTCCCCGTCCTTCCCTCCCTGCCTCCCCCTCCCTCCCTCTCTTCCTTCCTATGTTCCTTTCTTCCCAACCATATGTCTAGAATACACTATTAAAGTCCTTCAGTAGCTCCTGAGATTCAAAATCAATAGTGTTAGTTTGATTGGTCTGCCATGACAAAGGCCTGGAGCCTGGAGGCTTCAATACATTCATTGCTCTTGTCTCTATCAGCTTTTAATTGCTGTGACAAAATGTTTAAGGAAACCAGTACTTAAAGAAGGAAAAGTTTATTTTGGCTCATAGTTTCAGAGGCTTCAGTCCATGACTATTTGGCTTTGTTTCTGGGTTTTGATCAGAACATCACAGCAGAAAGGCATGACACAGCAAAGATGGTCCCCTCATGTGGGCAGGTAGGGAGAGGGAGAGAGAAGAGAGAGAGAGAGAGAGAGAGAGAGAGAGAGAGGAAGGGAACAAAGTATACCCTTCAAAGACACACCCTCCAGTGACCATGTCCTTTAACTAGACCCACCTAGTAATAATCCATTCATTCATTGATGAAGTTAGTGCCCTCATGACCCAGTCACCTCTTCACAGCACCACCAGATGAGGACCAGTATTTAACACATGACCTTTGTGGACATTTTCTGTTCGAGCCACAGCAGCTCAGGAGAGCATGATTCTGAGATCAATGTGTGGATGGGGTGGCTTTCTCCCTCCTTGGCTGTCAGACTGCATCTTCTCCCCGTGTCCTTGCATGCTTATGATTGTGTGTCTGCATCCTGACCTCTCTGATGAGGGCCACCAAGTGACCTTGCTGAACCTTAATGACCCCTTCATAGGCCCTCTTTCCAGTAAAGGCTGCATTATGAGGTACTTGGGGTTAGAACTTCAGCATGTGGATTTTGGGAAATATAATTTAGCCCATAGCACCAAGTCTTGAAATACGTCATCCAGGGCTGGTTGTCATCTGTCCTCAGTCACCTAATGCCTCATCCCCATGACATCAGTTGTACAACCTCACAGGTGAACATCAATGCAGGCTGGGGTTCCTGGTCATGGTCAGGCAGTCGGCTATCTTAGTCATCCACACAAAGACCTTCTGGGCTCTAGCCCAGTGCTGCCTTGTGGTGCTCTACTCCACAGGGGGCCTATCCCCGTGTTGTTCTCTCTGTATACAAGGACTGGTATTTTCCATCAAGTACCAGATAATGTGAGCTTCCCATGCTCTCTTGATGTGGCAGTGGAGAAATGCCAGATGGCTGCAGAAGTGGTGGCCTCAGTGGCTCCAAAGCCTGTAGGGAATGGAATGCAGGTGCTGACTTCTGGTCATGCCTTGTTCTGCCAGCACATTGTTTGGGTTTCTCCAGAGAAAGGCAGAAAACAATAGGACACACGTGCACATAGAAAGAGAGTTGTTGAAGAACTTTCACAGGTGTGATATAATCTCTGTCTGTCAACTTGACAGGATTGTGGATTCTCTTACTTCATAGGCCTGCTCAGCTATCAATTGACAAGATTGAATCAACTTGACAAAGTGATTATTTTTTCACTTTTAATTTTATTATATATATATTATAAAAGGTTGTACTTTTTAAATCCCCTCACCCCTGTTCCTGTTACACTGGGGGCCCTCCACAGTGGGGTTATTAGTATTCACTGTGGGGTCATGGAGGCATCAATCAATCCCTGTGGGGTAGTGGGGGACAGTGCCACAGGATATTCCTACCCACTCCGTGGTTCTTACAATCCTTCTGCCCCTTCTTCCACAATGTTCCCTGAGTCATGGTTGGCCTATTGGCAGTCTGATTTAGGTTAACTCACTGTCACCTCTGGATTTATGCTTTGATGGTGTTTTGTATGTTTGTTTGTTTCATTTTAGGGAAATTTTATTTAGAGGACTAGAAAATAATTACATGTTCAGAAGCAGTGTACAATGAAAGAGAAATCAAATCAGTTACTTTATCATGTATTTCCTCCCCTTTACAACTCTAAAGCAAAGAGGGAAAAAAGGCATCTGTTTTGAAAGGAAAGTCAGAAAAATAGGCCAATACATTTTTCTTCCCCATAACAGAAATAATTGTAATGTTGTTGGCCTGAACATACTCATTAAAAAGTACAGGAGGCTGTACTATAAAAGCATAACTACCTACTAAGTTAGTCGTTCAAGCACTGGAGCTAATTCACATTCCTCATTATTTCCTGCCCTGTTTGCGTGAAGCAGAGTCACACTGGATGGCTGATGCATCTTTCTGCTTCTTGTTTAGTCTGTAATGATGCACTCACTACTATGGAACATGCTTCAAGTTCAGGCCTTAACTTCAGGACTTGAAGATAGATGGAGTCGGAATTCTTTGAAGTAACTTCTTCAAGCTCTTTCTGTGCAGTTTCCCAAAAACTCATCTTTGGCTTTTTCTTCAGGAAGAACTCATTTCCAAAGCCTTAAGTTCTCCCCACTATTTGCCATAGTTTCAGTGTCCCATCTTCAGAACACTGCATAGGGTTCTTCATCAGGACCAAGCCTCACACAGTCAGTGGGACCAACGTGTCCTTTGTAGGACTCCTGCTGTTCTCCACAATTGTCGTCATACTTGCAAAGTATAAGAAATTCCTTCTCATAATGAAGAGATGCAGAGTTGATGGTTACAAGATCCTCAAAGGATTTGATGGAGTCCAAAATGACTGCACTATGAAAAGCAATAGATTGTCCATAAGGAATAACGAGGATCTCGCCCTCAGGACTATATGCCATACTGCTGACAGTCATACTAAAATTTAGAGACTTCATTTCTGCCATAGTAGCCTGAACCCAAAGGTGAACAGGTTTTTCATTGGCTGAGAGGATGTGCCCGTCCTCGCTGCCCCACAGGGCCTTCTAGATGCACGCAGTGTGGATGCTGATCTCCTTAGGGCCTGCTTCAGGTTTGCTCAGATCATATATGCCTAACAGCTTATCCTGTCTCCCTGTAAGCAAATAATAGCTATCCTGTGTGAAACCCACAGTCTTGACAATGTGCGTATGAGCCAGCTCATTAGTTCGTCCCGTGAGACAGCATCCCACATGTTGGCTGTGAAGTCGGCAGCTGCTGCAAAACATTTGGTGGCATCCTTATTCAATTTTGCACCCCAAAGAGCTCCTTTATGACCCAAAAATGTTCCAATCCCATCTCCTGTAGCTCACTGGTGTAACATAGGCTTACCATCTTTTCAAGCACTGATTAGGAAATAACCGTAAGGTGTGATGCCTGGGAAGGCCGAGCCCACCACGGGCTGTGTGTGGCCCAGCAGGTAAGCGGCGTCTACTTCATGGCTGTGGCTGCCACAGCGACCCAGCCAGGCTACAGAGGGTGGGATGTGGTGGGTGTTGTCCTTTCCTCCTTCACCACGGGACTTCTGCTGCACAAGGCCCTGTAACCTGACCCGGGGGCAGTTTGCAGAGGCTGATCCAGTGGAGCAAGCAAGGACTTCAGGGTGAGACCAGGATCAGCAACTGCCTCAGAGGGTGGAAGAAGGAGGGCGAGGGAGGAGATAGGGGTGGGAAGACCACAGAGAACCAGCCCTAACAGAACCATCCACACTAGTCCAGCAGGAAGTGTCCTTTGATAGGTTTTGATTGATCACTGTGTCTGTCACCATCACCCTGGAACTGGTTGTCAGACTAGCAGTAAGAGCAGTATTCACATGGCCACTTCCTCTGCAAGTTCTCCTGCACCCTGGCAGATGTGATAGAGGTGGCATGTCTCATGGTGAGCAGTTAGCTATCTCCTACAATTTCTGTTTTGATTTCTTCCACAACCCATTCATTGTTTAAAAGTATGTTGTTTAGTCTCCAGGAGCTAGTGGAGTTCTTGATGTGTCTCTTGTTGTTAATTCCTAGCTTTAAAGCATTGTGACCTGACATGATGCAGGAAGTTACTTCAATTTTCCTGACTTTATGAAGGCATGATTTCATATATGGTCATATGACCATAACATATGGTCAATTTTGAAGAAGGTTCCATGTGCTGCTGAGAAGAATGTGTATTCTGTAGAGTTGGAGTGAAAAGTTCTGTAGATATCTGTTAGGTCTAGTTGATCTATGATGTCATTGAGCTCTATTATTTCTCTGTTGATTTTCTGCTTGGATGTTCTATTGATGATTGTGGAGTATTGAAGTCTCTGACCATGATGGTGTTGGTGTTTATTTCTGTTTTATTATCGAGTAGATTTTGTCGTATAAACCGTGGTGCCCCTGTGTTTGGGGCATATATATTTATGATTGTGATGTGCTCATGTTGGATCATTCCCTTGATGAGTAAGAAGTGACCTTCTTTGTCCTTTTTGATTACTTTTGGTGTGAAGTCTATTTTATCAGATATTAATATAGCAACACCCACTTGTTTTTTTTTTAATTTCCATTTACTTGGAATATCATTTGCCAACCTTTCACCCTGAGGAGGTGTCTATCTTTAGTGGTGAGGTGGGTTTCTTAAAGACAGCAGATAGTCCTGATAACCTGTGTCCTTATTTTATTTTATTTTATTTTATTTTATTTTATTTTATTTATTTGAGAGAGAGAGAGAGAGAGGAAGAGGTAGTAGAGAGAGAGAGAATGGGCATGCCAAGGCCTCCAGCCACTGCAAACGAACTCCAGATGCATGTGACCCCTTGTGCATCTGGCTTACGTGGGTCATGGGGAAGGAATCGAACCTGGGTCCTTAGGCTTCCAAGGCAAACACCTTAACCACTAAGCAATTTCTCCAGCATGTGTCTTTTGATGGATGAGTTAAGACCACTAATATTTAAGGTTATTATTGTGAGGTTTGAATTAATCCTTGCCATGATGAGGTGTTTTATGGGGTTTGATGCTTTCTTGTGTTTTGTACTATTTTGAGTCTGGTCTATTTTGGTTATTGTGATCATCTTTTTGTTGGCTCCTGAGAATGATTATTCGACTGTTCTGTGAGGAGTATTCACTCAAGTATTCTCTGTAAGTTTGGATTTGTGTTCATATAATCATAGATTTGGATTTTTTCATGGAAAGTTTTTCTTTTGCCTTCTATGATGAGAGATACCTTTGCTAGGTAAAGTAGCTTAGGTTGTAAGCCATAGGTTTTAGACTTTGAAGTGTTTAATTCCAGGCCCTTCTGGCTTTCAGGGTTTCCATTGAGAAATCTGATGTAATTCTGTTGAGATTTCCTTTGTATGTTGTGAATTGTTTCTCTCTTGCTGCTTTTAACACTCTCTCTTTGTTTTCATTGTTAAGAGTTTTAACTATGATGTGTCTTGGAGAGTTTCTTTTTTTATATTTTTAAAATATTTTTTTCTTTATTTATTTGAGAGAGAAATAGGCAAGGAGAGAGAGAGAGAGAGAGAGAGAGAGAGAAAGAAAGAAAGGGTGCATCAGGGCCTCTATTCTCTGCAAAAAAACTTCCAGATTCGTGTACCCCCTGGTGCATCTGGCAAGTACTTTAACCACTAAGCAATCTCTCCAGCCCTTGGAGAGTTTTTTCTTTGATCCTATCTGTTTGGTGTTCTGTGGGCTTCTTGTATCTGGATGGGCCTCTCTTTTGAGAGACTTGGAAATTTTTCTTCAATAATTTTGTTGAATATGTTCTCTATGCCTCTGGCCTGAATTTCCTCTCCTTCTGGTATACCCCTGATCCAGGTGTTTGGTTCTTTTAGGGTGTCCCACAGTTCACTCATATTCTGTTCACTTGATTTTTTTGAACTTAGCAAAGTTTTTGGCCTTCCGAACCAATTTCTTCTGTCTTGTCTTCCAGCTCAGAGATTCTGTCTTCCACATGAGTAACTCTGTTGGTGAGGGGTTCTAGAGAGGTTTTTATAATTTCTTTGATTTCTGTTTTCTGTTGTGTTATTTTGCATCATGTCCATCTCTTTTTTGCAGGTATGATTTCAATTTGAGTTCTGATTTTCTTGATGCTTCCTGGAATTCATTCTTGCATTTGATCAAGTCTTCATTAAGCTTAATCAGCCAGTTGTTGAGATTTTCCATTTCTTGACTTACCTTCAATTTATTCATATCTCTTTGAGGGTTCTAATGTTTTCTTTCATCAAATCAAGCCTACTGTCAAAAGCTGAACACTCTAGGAGATGATTCTGTTCAATTTCATTGACATGATTATTGTTCTTTGATGGTTTGCTTCCATTTCAGCAATTTTTTTGATCAAGGTCTCATTGGTTGTTGTGTTTTCATTTTGGGAATGAATTTCTGTTGATTTCTCTATGATTTCACTGGAGGCTTCCATTGAAGGACTAGGCATCCTTGGTGGAGATCTCTCAGTTTTCTGACTTTCATTGGCTTTTTTTGCATTGCTGTCTACACATTTTAAGAAGAATCCTTATTTTATTGAGGAGGAAGCAAGTTTCTTTTCCTTTGGCCCATGCACCCTCTGACACAGGTGAACAGGGATGTTGTTACCCAGTGGCCAATCAGGATACCAGAGCAAAAGGCCTGATTCCATAGCTCACACAGGGACCAGGCCTCCCCAAGCAAGGCACAATGGGACCTACCAGGACCAGGGGATTGGGAGTAGCCAGGGAACAGGGATCTAGCCTACTTACTCTGCACTGCACCCTCTAGCACACAGACTGGCTCAGGAACTTGAACCAGGGAACTGAGAGGAGCCAGGAAGGAGGGGTCTGGCCTATTCACTCTGTACCTGGCGGACCTACCAGCACACTGTCCATGCAAGGAACCCAGACCAGAGGTGGGAGGAGCCTAGAAACAGGTGTCTAACCTACTCACTCCATACCACAGGGCCCCACCCACACACAGACTGGCACAGGGAACCAAGAATGGGGAGGTGGGAGGCAGCTATCTTCTTGTCTTGTTGATGGATCTAAGTTTTCCATTATCTCTGCCAACTATAAATTAAAGCAGATTCTCTAACCAAGAGTGAGAGCAGCTTGGGCCAAAGGGGTATGCAACATTATTTGAGAGCTCACTCTTCTTCTCCGCAGAGCAGTGGTGGATTTTTTCTGAAGTCTGAGTTTGACAAGATGATTTGTAATCATCATGAAAACAAATCTCTGCTCATGTCTGAGGGATTTTCTGTTTTAGATTATATGATGTGGGAGGCCCTGCCCTAACTGTGGGTGGCGCCCTCCTATGGGCTGGGCTTCCGGGCAACATAACAAAGGAAAGCTAGCTGAGTATGCAGCATGCAGTTCTCTGGTCTGCTTCCTCCCTGTGATGTGATTATGTGACAATGTGATCCTTGCTTCTGGCTTCTGCTGTGGTTTTCCTGCCATTATGAAACTTCCTCTTAAAACTGTAAGCTGAACTGAACCCTTCCCTTGCTTTTAAGCTGTTTCTGGGTGGGTATTTCATCCCAGCAACAAGAAAATAACTGATGCCACAGAATCATGGCAACTGAGAAATACAAAATCTGTAGTATGGGCGATGGAGCCAGCCAGGGACCCTACAGGAAATTAATGCCCTGCTCACACAGGAAGGTTGCCTGCTTTGCTTTCATCAAAGTGCATCCACTTGAGTGTTATTCCCATTCTCAACCCCCACAACAACATATCTGGAACTTTGGTTCCATGTCTGCACACGGTGCCTAGCCAAGGTGATAGCATGAATAAGAGTTCATGAGTATCAAAAGTTGCTGGGGGCCGGACGGATTCCCCAGTCATTAATGTGTATCCCATGCATGCATGAGGACCTGACTTTGGATCCCAAGCACCCACAGACAAGCTGAAAAGGTGGCATGCACCTGTAATCCCAGGGCTGGGAAGGTGGAATAGGAGGGTCCTTGAGATTCACTGGCCAACTTGTCCCCCCAAATTTGTGAGTTGTAAGTTCAGGGTGAGACCCTTTCTTAGAGAATAAGATAGAGGGCAACTGAGAAGATATTTGGAGTTGATCTCTGGCACACTCATGCACACACACACACACACCCCACATATTCATACACATCGCAGAAAACTACCCAGAATTTATGGGTCCTTCCATGTCTCTGGACCCATCATGGTATGGATGCTGTCACTACCAGGGAGTGAAGTGGGGACAATGCCCCTGGAATTCTGGTGCTTTGTGGATTCTCCATCTGCATTTGTCCCCTCAGAGCTGTGGGTGCCATTGTCACATCTCTGTGGCTCAGTGCCTTTGATACCCATGACTTCCTTAGGTGGATCTTAGAGTCCAAGTCAGCCACATCACAGTGACTGATGATAGCACCAAAGCCTAATTGAATTCGACTAATGAGGAGTTAATGCGGGGGCTTGCCTTCTGGCCATTTGCAGTGGCTTTGGTCTTTTTCTTGCTTCATTAATTGACTTCCTGTGGACAAGACTTGGGCAGTCCTGCTAAGGAACATCAGTGCCTCTTGTAACTGATTCTTGGAGTTCCAAGCTGAAGGCCACTTTGTCAGATACTTTCTTACTGTTGTGAATGGATACTTGATCAGAATCAACTCAGGGAAGGAGAAAGTTTATTTCATCTCACAGTTTTAACGGGGAGACTTTCACGGTGGGGAAAGCAGGGCAGAGGCAGGAGGTCAGCATGACATCAGCCGAGAAGGAAAGAGAAAGGAACAACTGCTTGTGGGGCTTGGGTCTAACCTCAAGCCCGCCTCCAGTGACACACTTCCTCTAGCAAGACTCCACCTACAAAATGTTCTACCAATTTCCCAAAACAGTGCTATAAACTAGGGATTAAGTATTCAAACCCATGAGCCCATGGAGGACCTTATACATTCAAATCATCACACCCCTGTATCTGGGCAGAACTGGCTAAGGTGACAGTGGCAATTTTCCTTTCCAACACTTGTTCAGCATCACAAAGCCATAGTTCACGTTTAAGGAGGCTTCAGTTTAAGAAAATCCCTCCATACCATAGTTTTCCTGGGTTAGAGCTGGGAGGCGTTATCCAGGGGTTCTGAGACATCGATCTTTTCATCACCTACCAGTACTCCTGTGCAGGTAGTACCAGAGTTGTTAGGGTCAGAGCCTAAGCCCTGGCAGCCCTAAGACAGCCTGTCCTCAATAAACTAATTAAACTGGTAAGTAACATCAAGTAGAAAAAGGATATTTATTCAATGTGTCCACACTGAGAAGAGGAAAAATAATCCTCCTGGTTCCAGTGGCCCCCAAATCCATATCTGGGGTCCAGACATGAGATTCAGCTTTAAAAAGAGGGCAAGAGTATGCATAACTATGCCGTCCCAATGAAGATGTTCCTGGCCACCACTGCTCCATCATCATCTTCACTCTACTATCTCGTGCAATGCGGTCAGACAAGCTGTCAGGCTTTATAAATTTCTCTCCCAGAGAAGTCTTCTAGTTGACACCATGTCTCAGCCTTGTCCTTCTCCTAGCATGAGACTCAGGGAAAGTTCAGTTTCTTGGGGAGGATGAGAACCTTTTTCTTCCTCTTCCCAAAGTAGCCACATTGAATAAATCTCCTTTCTCTGCTTTTTGTTGTTACTTGTCTCTTTTAATTGGCCTACCAAAGATGTGTTTTCAATGGCTTAATAACCAGAGGGAAGGGCACAAGCGTTTCTCTTTACAATATCTTTGCACCTGCCAGTTTGGTTACATGGGTCCCCTATACTAGCCAGGGGCACTAACAGGTCATTTATACTGGGTCCTGTGGACCTGGCAGTAGGCCTGAGGTCATTCTGGTAGACCTACGTGGTAATGGGAACAGTGCCTGGCTGCTTTGATCAGCCATAGGCCAGTGGCAAGTGATGCTGTCACAAATGACCACAACGTGACTGTTTTCTGCCACCAGCACTCTGTCACCTCCTAGGTCAGCAGGTTGGAAGTCCACTGTGTGGGTGAGGGCAAGGATGGCCCCTGCTGCAGGCTTCTTTTGAGGGAGACTTCTGGTTGCTGTTGGCAACCCCTGGTGTTAACGTGGCTGGGGGACTCATCACTCCAAGCCCTGCAGAATGGGCACACCAGGGCCTCCAGCCACTGCAAACAAATTTTAGACACATACCCCACTTTTTGCATCTGGCTTTACATGGGTACTGGGGAACTGAACCTGGGTTCTTTGGCTTTGCTGGCAAATGCCTTAACCACTAAGTCATTTATCCAGCCCCTATGTGTCGTTTCCTATAAGGACCCATGTCATCTGATTTAGGGCTCACTCTCATCCAGGATTAGTTCAGCACTGGATCTCTGATCACATCAGCAAAGACCCCTCCACAGAAGAGCACCGCCTTGGTCCATTAGGGCTGCTCTTACAATACTGTGGACCAGGTGCTGAAGCAGTCCACACTGTCTGTTCTCACAGGTCTGACTTCAGGGTGCCAGCATAGCTGGGTGCTGTCAGGGCTTTCCAGGGTGCAGACTGCTGGCTTCTACTGTGCTCTTGCATCTGGAAATCCAGAGTTCATGCTGCCCATCACTAAAAATGGCAATGAGCAGAGACAGGAATTGAATCTTTGTTGGTGCATGTGCAGTAAGTGTGGTATGTGTATATACAGTGTACACACTTGTATATAGATTCGTGGGAACCAGTGAATATTGAGTTTCCTCTGTCCACAATGCTTGAGACAGTCTTTCACTGAGCCTGACCCATGAGCCCCAGCAATCCTGCTACCTCCCGTTATCATCTCTCTCTGTGGAACAGGAGTCTGTATACCCCCAGTACTGCTGAGGCTTCCATTCTTCCCAAGGCGCCATCTAGCCAAAGTTAACTCAGAATACATAAACTGTGTGTGCTGAGCTCTGTGTTATGCGTAAGCGAGGATTTATGTTTACTATTTGAAACCCATGTGTCCCTAGTACTCTTACAGGGAGGAGCAGGAGCTCTGAGGAAGGCTGAGGCCTAGAAGTGCATGACTTGTCCTTGGTCATACAGCAGAGTTGGAACATGAGCCTGGTCAGTGATCTCAGAGTGATACCACCTCTGAATCTCTCTTCTGAGTGCTCTTCTGTGGAGAGGTCTTTGCTGATGTGATCGGGGATATAGTGCTGAAGTCATCCTGGATGAGAGCAGGCTCTAAATCAGATGAGCCCAGTGCTCCTGGCTCTTGCCTTCTTAGCTCTGAGCTTCTGAGGAGAGGAGAGTATCATGTACATGCTCTCAATTTACCCAGGAGGACTCAAGACCCAACGGTGTGGTAGATCCCAGCCTTCCCTGGTGCTCAGCTAGCTAAAATCGCTCCCTAATCCCAATTAGGATTTGCAAATTCTAATTTGCCGGCTCTGTCCAGCATCCCCATGGACCATCATCTTGAACACCATCTGTACTTTAGAAGCTGGATTCTATTTTGAGGAGTATTTTCATTTCTTAAGCCTTCTCTGAGTTGGCGAGCACCTCTGTCAGTCCTCCCCAGGCACCTCTGCCCTTTGTAAGCAATGAGCATTCTGCTGTCTTTACATAGACATTGCACAGATCCAGATCTCCCATGAACTCAGGAAGATGAAGATGACCTGGCTGAACATCAGGGTTCAGCTGACAGAGTGGCGTCTGTGAAGCACCCTCCTCCTCCTTCATTAGAATATATTAACTGTGAAAATGGATGGGCTTCACTATGTCAATCTCATGCATATATATTATGCATTTTATCTTATTTACCTGTCCCCGCCATATGCTCTACTTTCCGCCTTACCTATCCTCTTCCCATAGCCAACCCTCTTGAGGTGTTTTCCCTGTGTTTCTTAAAATTGTATCAAAGTTTCAGACGTTACATTAAGACATTGATCCACTGAGTGGATTTTTGTACAGGGACCGAGATCTCACTTCATTCATCTATACATGGATATCTAGTTCTCCTGCACCATTTGTTGACAAGGCTGTTTTTCTCCAATGTATGTTTTGTCATCTGTGTTGAAAAATAGAAACCTGTAACTACGCAGGTTTGCATCTGCATCCTCTATCCAATGCATTAGTCTACATATATGGTTTTGTACCAGTGCCATGTGGTTTTGGTTGTTATGGCTCAAGAGAACAATTTGAGGTCAGGTATGGTGATGCCACAAACATTGGTCTTTTTGCTCAGGACTATTTTGACCACTTGGGATCTTTTGTGTTTTCATATGAATTTTATTTTTCTATTTCTGTAAAAAGTGTTACTGGAATTTTGATGGAGATTACATTGAATCTATTGATCAGTTTCAGTAGTAAAGACATTATCACAAATTCATTTCCTTTGATCCATGAACATGGGATGTCTTTAATTACTTGTGTCTCCTCCAATTTTATTCTTCAGTGTTTCAAGTTTAATTGTAGATGTTTGTCATCTTTTTGGTTAGTTTTATTACTAGGTTTTTATTGTTTAAGGCTACTATGAAGGGGATTGGGTTGTTTTACTGATTTCTTTGTCAACACGTTCAGTACTGGCTTACAGAAAGCAATGATTTTTGCATGTTGTCAGCCACTTTGCTGACAGTTTTTTCTTTTATCAGATCTAATAGTTTTATGGTAGTCTAGATTTTTTTTAAGTATGGAGCCTATTATCTATAAATGGCAATGATTTTAGTTTTTCCTTTGCTTTCTGAATACCTCTTATATTCTTCTCTTGCCTCATTGCTGGATTAGAATGAGAGTGGACATCCATGTCTGCCTCCTGATTGTAAGAGAAATGTTTTCCAATATTTCTGGATTTAGTGTAATGATGGTTAGAGATTTGTCATACATAATCTTGATTATATTGAAATATGTTCATTCTAGCCCCAATGTCTCCAGGAATTTCATCATAAAGTGTATTGAATTTTTTCAAAAATCTTACAAAGGATTTTTAGGTATCTATTGATAGGATCCTCTAATTTTTTTTTGAAAGATATTTTATTTATTTTCAAGCAGAGAAAGACAGAAAGAAGAGAGACAGACAGAATGGGTATGTGTGCTAGGGCCTTTAGCCTCTGCAAATGTACTCCAGATGCATGCACTACTTTGTACATCTGGTTTTACATGGGTACTAGGGAATGAAACCCTGGTTGT
The DNA here is from genome assembly GCA_036346955.1 of Dipus sagitta. Classification (NCBI taxonomy): domain Eukaryota; kingdom Metazoa; phylum Chordata; class Mammalia; order Rodentia; family Dipodidae; genus Dipus; species Dipus sagitta. Next base: position 58,481,116 of record CM070787.1, read on the forward strand.
TAGGCTTTGCAGGCTAGTGCCTTAACCACTGAGCAATCTCTCTAGCCTGGGTCTTGTGATTTTTATCCTTGATTCTGTTCATGTGCCATATTACATTTATTGATATGTATATATTGAACCATCCTTGTATTCCTGAAATTAAACCAATTTGATCATGGTATATATGGTATGGTATATGTTAAAATGTGGTGTTTAATTTGGTTTGCAAGTCTCTTACTGAGGATTTTCACATCTATGTTCATCAGGGAAGTTGGCTTGAAGTGTCCTTTGTTGTTCTTCCTAGTCTATTTTTTTTGGCAAGTCAGTAATACTGACTTCATACAATGCTTTGGTAGTGTTACTTGCCTTCGTTTTTGTGGGATGATTCACAGAGCACTGCTGTTAGCTTTCTTTAATGTTCTGGCAGAATTCAGCAATGTATCCATGGAGTGCAGGGCTTTATAGAGTTGGGGGACTATTACTGTTTCAATCTAGTGAGATTGGAAATTGTTATGCATCTATTTAAGTTGTTTTTATGGTCTAATTTTGGTAGATCATATATTTATGCATTTTTTCTGGATATTTCAATTTATTGTGATATAAATGTTCACAGTATCTCCTAATCATCCTCTGGATTTTATTGTCTACTCTAAGGTCCGTTTCTTGTCATTCCTGATTTATTAATACAGTTTTTTTCTTTTGATTAATTTTGTTAAGGGTTTATCAGTCTTGTTTATATTTTCAAGGTATCAGCTCTGTTTCATTGATCTTTTGTTTTATCTTTTATTAGCCTAAATATCACTAACCTCTGATCTCTATCATTTCTTTAAACTTACCTCTTAAAACTGCTATACATCCCTAAAGTTCTGTTGGTTGTATTTTCATTTGGTTCAATGAATTTTCTATTTTCTTTCTAATTTATTTTTTTCTTGTGTAATATAGTATGTGTGGTATATGCCACATACATATGTCAATGTGGTACTGTATGCACTCACTTGTGGTGGAATGTGCTTACCTGTAAAGGGGCAATTGAACCTGTGTCCTTTTTTGGCTTTGCAGGCAAGTGCCTTAACTGCCAAGCCATCCCTCCAGCCCAAGAAGTGTTTTGATAAATGGATTATCAGTTGGGTACAAGTCAATGTAATGAGAACAGCATCTAAACAAACCCAGAAATATAGCATTGAAATCTTTAAAATCATGTAAAGTAGAAAATACTTTCATGAAATGCAACCTTTGGATTTATGAAACCATGAAAATAAATTATTAATTCTACTTAGATTTTCATTTTTTTCTATATTTATCCCAAGTCTGACTATGCAGATACTAAGATGCCTCATACTACATTTGAGCGGGTACCTTCATTATTTTTAAAATTTATTTTATTAGTTATTGACATACTTAGTATGGAAACACCACATGTTGTACCATCCTTTCCTGCTGCCCTGCCCCTTTCTGAAGGGCCCTCCTTGTTGGGGATACAGATCATCCCCATGGAGATTGTGAGTCATGCATTCTGTGGGGGCAACTTAGTTATGGGGGAGAAGCAATGTCTCTGTGCATAATGACCCAACTTGTGGCTCTAACAATCTTTATGCCCCCTCTTTCACAAAAGTTCCCTGAGCCATGTTGGGTGTGTTTTAAGTCTGCTTCAGTGATGGGCTCATTAGGGGCCTCTGGATCTCTAGTTTGGTAGGTGTTGAGTGTCCTCAGTGTCAATCTCCTTCACCCTTGTGCTGATATCAGGTTCACCAAGAGAGCAGCACTCTTGCTCATTTCCACAGTTCCTCTGTGGTTTCAGATGGGCCTGAGATGAAATTCAATGGGTCGTTTATCTCCTCTGGTCCTGCTCCTATCTGAAAAAGATAAGCAGATTCTCAAATGGAGAGAGAAGTCAGCAGAGGTTAAATGGGATAACCATTATTAATTTAGAGAGAATTTAATAGATGTAGACCCTCTTATAGCCCAAGATTAGTGGGAGCTTGATATTGGAAAGCATAAGCATTATCTGGATATGATTCTGACTTGTTTTCCATTTCCAGATATGGGTTTTAAATGACTTCTTAATTTTTTTTTTTTCCGAGAGTGCACGAGAGACAGAGAAAACGAGAGAGTTGGTGCGCCAGGGCCTCAACCACTGCAATCAAACTCAAGTTTCTCGTGCAACCTAGTGTGCATGTGTGACCTTGTGCTTGTGTCACCTTGTGCACCTGGCTTATGTGGGACCTGGAGAGTTGAACATGGGTCCTTAGGCTTCTCAGGCAAGCACCTTAACCCCTAAGCCATCTCTCCAGCCCTATTATGTGGTTTTGAATGGAATATTCTATAGCTGTCTATCAAGTCCATTTGATCTATGGTGCAGATTAACTGAGATCTTTCTTTGCTGACTTTGTTTTTGGGTAATCTATCTGTTGACAAAACTTGGCTGTTTAAGTAATTCACTATTATTTTGTCCAGACTTATCTGTCCCTTTATGTGTTTGTTTTATGAAATAAGGTGCATCAATATTCAGTGCCTAAATAATTACTATCATCATATATTATTGGTATTTTGTACCCTTTATTAATATGTAGTAACTGAGTATTAATATTTGAATAACTTTGCTTAAGGTCTGTTATCTATTTTGACACATATAAGAATGGATACTTCTGCCTTCTTCCTGTTTCTTGGCCTATATTATTTTTTATCCTTTGATTTATAGTCTGTATGTATTTTGCAAATGAGGTGTGTCTCTTCCAGAAAACAAGCAGTTGGATTATGTGTTTTGATCCAGTCTGCCAGTCTGTTTCTTTTATTTGGACAGTTAAGATGATTTACATTCAAGATTATTATTGAAAGGTATTAGCTGATTTCTGTAATTTTGTTGTTTTCTTGGTTGAATTAGTTTGCTCTTTATTTTCTTCATATTTGTCTCAGGAGCTTTCTGTATCACTGAAATGAACATCTTTTATTCTTTCCCAGTTGTCATTTGTTAATCTATTCCTCTCATTAAGTTTATTGTTTCCAGAGTTTTCCTGTTTGTGGCTGTTTCTTCTTCCTCAGTGTGTGGAATTCTTTTAGGTATTCTCAGTAATGCTGAATTAGTGTTCATCACTTGTCTAAGCATGTGTTTGTCATGGAAATTCTCTACTTCATCAACATTGAAAGACAATATTGAGGGATATAGTATTCTTTTTGAAATATATTTTTAAAATTTATTTTCAAGGCGAGAGGGGTGCACCAGGGCCTCTTGTTGCTGCAAACAAACTCCAGACACATGCACCACTTTGTGCATCTGAGTTTACATGGTTGCTAGGGAATCAAACCCAGTATATAAGGCTTTGCAAGTAAGTGCCTTAACCACTGGGAAATCTCTCCACCATAAGCGATATTATTATTTTTTTTTATTTGAGAGGGAGGAAGAGAGAGAGAGAGAGAGAAGGGGCATGCCAGGGCATCAGCCACTGCAAACGAACTCCAGATGTGTAGTGGTTCGGGCTCAGGTACCCCACAAACTTAGGTGTTCTGAATGCTAGGCTCCCAGGTGATGGAGATTTGGGAATTAGCATGCCTCCTGGAGGAAGTGTATTGTTGGGGGTGGGCTTATTGGTTTTATAGCCAGTTTCCCCATGCCAGTGTTTGTCACATTCTCCTGTTGCTATTATCCACCTTATTTTGGCCTGGGGGTGATATTCACCCTCTGCTTGTGCCGTCATTTTACCCTGCTATCGTGGAGCTTCCCCTTGGGCTTGTAAGCCAAAATAAACCTCTTTTTCCCACAAGCTGCTCTTGGTTGGGTGATTTCTACCAGGAGTGCGAACCTGGCTGCAACAGTAAAGTGGTACCGAGGAGTGGAGTTGCTGCTAGACACCTGACTATATGGTTTTTGCCTCTTGGAGCTGATTTTCAAGAGAAATATAGAAAGATTTGAAACCTTGGCCTAAGAGACACCTTGCAGTGCTGTAAGTACAGCTTGATGGACTATTCTTGTCAGAGTTGAAAGACCTGAATGCAGTAAGAACTATGGACTTTGAGGTTTGGCTTATGAGGGTGAGAAAGAGCTTTGCCTGGACTGGGCTAGCAGTTTGTGTGGGAATCTTGCTGGTATGCCTGGGTCCTGAGAAGTTGTGCAGGGTTGCTTTGTGTAGAAATGAACTGGTGTGAGCAGAAGGATATGACATAGAAAAAAAAATATTTGGGTGCACTGCTTCCTGTTTAGCTGCAACTGAGAGATTACAACCTTTGAGATTGGGCCAGCTGACCTGCACTGAGGCAACAGGAAGAATGTACTCTTTTGAAGGGGCCTGAGTGCTCAAGAAGTGTACTGTTCTTCAAAGTCTGCTTTATTCCATTCCCTCCTCGCCCCCTGCTGGATTAACAAATTGGCACCCTATCTGGTATTGTGGATTATAAGAAATGCAGGAAAGAGAGGGTCATTGAGTTTGCAACATGGTCTTGTGTTTTGGAAATGGCCATGGGCAGTGTGAAGCAGATTTACTGGATGCCTGCATGGAGACCCAATGGAGCCATGAGGATGAACCGTGGGTTGCAATGGAGACCCTGTGGAGATGCCGGGACCGTGAGATGGCTGCCAAGGAGAGCTGCTGGCCCAGATGAAGTTTTCCAGGACTGTGAGTAGCCTAGCTGGAGGGGCAGAATTGGAACTCTAGAGACGTGTTGCTGGTTAGGGTTAATGGACTTGGAGACTTGTCACTGGGTAGAGTTGTTGGACTTGGAGCTACAGAGTTTGGTGTTTTTCCTATTTAGTCCTATTGGTAGAATATTTCTTTGCTATGCCCAATGCCATCTTTTGCAGTGTGAATGTTTATTCTGTGCCATTATGTGTTTTTTGAGGTTATTTTTTGGAATCACGGCTCAGCTAAAAGATCTTGGACAATGGGAGTGTATAAACATCATTGGAATTGATAAAAACTATAGGTAATTTTAAAGCTGGATGAATGCATTGCATTTATTTCATGTATGATTATCAGTTTATGGGGGCAAGGGGTAGAATGTGGTGGTTTTGATTCAGGTGTCCCCCACAAACTTAGATGTTCTGAGTGCTAGATTCCCAGCTAATGGAGATTTGGGAATTAGTGCGCCTCCTGGAGGGAGTGTATTGTTGGGGGTGGGTTTTATAGCCAGTTTCCCCTTGCCAGTGTTTGGCACACTCTCCTGTTCCTGTTGTCCACCTTATGTTGGCCAGAGCGTGATGTCCACCCTCTGCTCGTGCCATCGTTTTCCCTTGCCATCATGGGGCTTCCCCTCGAGCCTTTAAGCCAAAATAAACCTCTTTTTCCCACATGCTGCTCTTGGTTGGGTGATTTCTACCAGGAATGTGAAACTGATTGTAATAAGATGCATGTGCTACCTTGTGCATCTGGCTTACATGAGTTATGGAGAATTGAACTTGGGTACTTTGTCTTTGCAGCAGGGAGGTGTCTTAACCACTAAGCCATTTCTCCAGCTACTAATAGATATTATTCTTGATTGATAGTTATTTGCTCTCAGGACTTGGATTATATCATACCATGCTTTTCTGGCTTTTAACATTCTGCTGAAAAATCTCATGTAATTTCTATTAGTCTACTATTGTAAAAAAAAAGTTGACATTGTTTCTTTGTTATGTAGTCATTAATATTATAGCTTTAGTGTAATGTGGAAAGGTTCTTTTCTGATTATGTGTGCTTGTTTTTCTAAATGCCACCAATACTTGAGTCCATATCTTTCCCCATGTTTTAATTCTTTTTTTCCGCTATACTAGTGCTGAGTATGTTTCCTATGCCTTCCCTTTGAAACTTGGCTTGTTCTTCTCCCCCTTATGTTTCTCACTCTCTTCATCACGTCCCAGAGGTTTTGAAAGTTTGGTCATGCATTCTTATTTTTCTTCTATAGTACTGACTGGATATGTCTCCTCAGTCTTGTTTACAGTCCCTGATATTCTTTCTTCTGCCTGATCTGGTCTATCTGTGGTGCTTTCTGCTGTTTTTGTTTGAATGATTGATATTTTTATTTACATTCCTATGTGGATTGTTTTTATGTATCTTAATTTTCATCTACATTGTTGACTTTCTCTTCCATGTTGCCTACTTTCTTATCCAGGCCCTGAAGTGACTTCCAAACTTTATTCATCTGCATTCTTGCATCCTCTTTGAAGTCACTGGTCCTTTTTAAAGTACACTTGTCATTGGCATTTAACTATTTCAGTATGCTTTGTTTCAGTTATTGAGGCATTATGATATTTTAGGGTGTTCATATTGGCTTGATTTTCATTATTATGGTTCTGTCGTGAAATTTGTGAGTTGGAATGGGATGGTTCTGAGGCAGAGAGCCCACTCAGCGCCTTACCTCTGCCGGATGTTCTGGTGTGCACTCTTCACCTGTACATTGACATATTTTTGCATTCATGGAATTGAACCCCCACATTTTCTCCTCTCCTGGGAATGCACAAGTTCTCAGGGGTAATCGCTAGTTTGGTCAGTAGAGAGGGGAGACTCTTCCTGAAACTGTTCATCTGATGATTTATTTCAGAGTTGTGGAGATGGTGGTTAGTGCTGAATTCCTTTAGTCTTCCACTCCATGGTCCTGGAATGAGACGCCAGAGAAACAAGAGGTGCTGATTAGTGGCGTTATTCACCACCACTGTTTGCATTCAGATGTAGTTTCAGGGCTTCTGGAGTCTGCTTGAATTACCACAAACCAGAGCCCCTAAAGTGCCTTGCACACTGCACCACTGCCTCTCTGCACTTTATGTTTCAAATTGAGTGGAAATGGAGGGCCTACCGACATTTTTAGAGGTTTCACAACGTGCGTTATTCAATGCTTTGAGATTTGGGTGGCATTTGCCGTCTTCCATGAACACTCCATTGATTCTGGAGTCTTCCAGGGGCTCGTGGTGGGTTTTGTTAACCAACTCAGTTCAGACAGAGGCCCAGAGAAAATGCCAGGTCCAGGCTTTCCCCCACTGTTCTGCATCTTCCTTGAAGAAACGAGTAACACGTGGTACAGAAAAGGGTCAAATTTCTAACAGAAGAGCAGCCTGTGTTGCCAGGAAGAAACCCAAGCACCTTAACTAGTTCCCTGGCCCACTAGCTGATTGCTAGAATCTTCTACCATGACAGACATTTCTCTCTGGGAGTCACTGTCAGTGACTGAACAACAACAAAGAAAAAAAAAAAAAAACACCGGAAGAGGCAGAGATATTGGGCTTGAGTCTTAAGCCTGGAAAAATGACCAAAACCTTTCTGTGTTTCACTGTTTTATCTGTAGAGTGGGGATGAGATAGTACCTGGACTAGGTTGAGTAGTGCCCCTACATCATGTTTTCCTGGAACCTTTGAATGTGATCTTATTTGAAAATGTAATATCCTCCCCACTTAGTCTAAAGGTATATTATAAGACTCCTAGCAGATGTCTTGAATGTAAGACATTATCTAATGCCATACATACTATATTTGTTTCTATGCATACATACTTGTGATCAGGTTTAATATATAAAAATATATAATATTATACAAATATCATTTATATTTATAATTTATATGTATATAATATATAAAAAGAGATTACCAACAGCAATCATAGAACAATTCTAACCACTACTGTAATAAAAGTTATGTGAATATCTTTCTCTTCCAAAATATCTTACTGTATTACAATCGGCTTGTTCTTGTGATATTGCGAGATGGTTCGGGCCCATGTGATGATGTGAAGTGGGAGGAGGCACAGGCATTGCGGTTCACTGGGCTCAGCTGAACATAAGTACTGTGATGCAGCTCTGATCACCATGCCAGCATGGATGCCCTGAGCAAGGGATGTGTTAGGCAAGAGAGATGTCGTTTTTCATAAAATAATATGCTATATAACATTTACAAGTGACATCTCTGGAATTTTGTATTTAATATTTACAGATCATAGTTGACTGCAGAGAACTTAAACCAAGTGCATTACTTACTTTTATTGTTATAACCAAATACCTGGCAAGAGCTGCCTTGAGGAAGGTTTATTTTAGCTCACAGTTTGAAGGTGCACAGCCCAGCGCAGCAGGGAAGGCATGGCAGCAGCTGGGTCCATGGCTGCAGGCATGTGCATAAAACCTCAAGGCTGAACCCCAGATACCTGCTTCCTCTAGTGAGGCTCTACACCTACAGGTCCAACAACCTTCTGAAATAGTGCTCCCAGCTGGGAACCAAGTGTTCAAACACACAAGCTTATAGTTGCCATTTTTACATTCAAATCACAACACCAGTAAAAGTGAAGATTAGGGTCTCGGTCCTGGGAATATGGCTTAGTAGTAAAAGGCACTTGCTTGCAAAGTTTGCCAGCCCGAGTTCAAGTCCCAAGCCACCCACATAAGCCAGATGCAAAAGTGGCACAGCCATCTGGTGTTCATTTGCAGTGGCAAAATGCCCTGGTATACACACACACACACACACACACACACACACACACACACGTGCAAATAAATAAGTAAATAAATAAAATATTTAAAAAATGTTAGGGTCTTTGCAGATATAATAAGCTAAGTTGAGTCACACTGAATGAGAGTGGCCTAAGCCATTGTGACTGGTGTCCTTACAAAAAGATAGATAAGCACTTGGGTGGCGGTAAGGTCTGTAGAGGTCATGTGATGAGGGAGGCCAAGCTTGGAGCAGAAGCTGGAAGGTGTCAAAGTGTTCTCCTCATGAGCCAGTGGAGGAAGCACAGCTGCTGCCTTGACCTTGGACTTGTGCCCCATCCCTGCCCCTCCTGTGAGACAGCACGTGGCCTGAGCTGCTGGTTTATGGCACCGTATTAGGCAGCTACGGGAGATAACACATTACCCCACTGGTCTTTGGGACAGTCAGCTCCCTCAGTGCTTATTAACTGCTCATGACGTAAGAGGCATACCAGCCTGGCTAATTTCCCCAGGCATATCTCACTACTCCTGGGGCGTACCGGGCTCTGTGCCCTCCTTGATAAGGGTTCCTTTCTGGAAGACTCTTTCTTGGCCTTATCCTCCTCCAGTCCTTCACATGCTCCCATCCATGCTCAGTCCTGTGCCCAGCCATCTCTCGAATCCCTGCCGTGCTGGGCCGTGGCTGCCTGAACTCAGCAGGTGCAGAGTGTTCTGCTGCAGCCTCCTCATGTGCAAGCGGGATGGAGGTCTCTCCATGGCTCGGGGTGGGGGCTCCCAGGGATGATGCAGGAGCCAGTTTGCTGGTCCCAGACCTGCAATGAAACGCTCACCACAGGGGTCTATCAATTCCTCTTCCTCCAGAGTCCATATGTCTGAGTTGGAGTTTCCTCAAAAGTGGGCTCAAGGTAAGGACTCGAGTACAGTGTACTTGAGTTTAAAACATTCAGCAGGTGGGCAGGCCAGGGAAAGACAGGGAAAAGCAGATAGTGTGCAAGAGGGAACACCTTCAGTCTGCACCCCAGGGGTGGGGCTAACTCTTACTCTAAGAACCTCAGATTTGTTTCACTCAACAGGCGCAGGGGCTGGGAGTTAATACCTCATTCCACAAGTCAGGGGTCAAGGACGAGACCTGGCTTTGCTGGTCTGGTAGACTGGCTGTATGTTGGGCTGGGCAATAAAACAGAGTCCCCATGCAAAGGAATGTGGGACGGGTGACAAAGTCAGGTAGGTGTGTGCTGAGGTAGGGAAGTTGGGAAATCACAGGGGTGTATGCTGGGTCCTCAGTTATGTGTCCCAGGAATGCAGATGCCAGAGCAAGGTCTGTAGCATGCATACACAATATGTCCTAGCATTGTAGTCCCTGCCACAGGGTCAAAACATGCATGCACACAAGTCCCAGGGCTGTAGAACCTGGGGTGAGGTCTGCAGCATATGTACACACACGTTTCAGGATTGTAGCTTGCACACACCTGTCTCGTGTCTCAGGGCTGTAGACAGTGGGATGGGGTCTGTAGCTCTGGTGCGCACACGTTGCAGGACCCCAGTCACTAGTGCTTGAGCTGCGAGCTCTTGGAGGGCAGGGCTGCACCTCCTAATTGTTCAGCCTACAGCCACAAGTCCAGGACCCAAGCAGGGAAAGGCAGTGAAGGCTTCGCATTCCTTCTCCCCTCCCCCTGAGTACTGTCCCCTCTGGCTGTCATCCAGGTGTGCATCGTGCAGAAGCGAGACACGAAGAAGATGTATGCCATGAAGTACATGAACAAGCAGAAGTGCATCGAGAGGGACGAGGTGCGCAACGTGTTCCGGGAGCTGCAGATCATGCAGGGGCTGGAGCACCCGTTCCTCGTGAACCTGTGGTAAGTGGGCTGGTGGCTGGCTGCCCGGGGGGCCCTCCTGCCCTTGCTGCATGGGAAGGGTATACATTCTTCTATTTTGTAATGGGTGTTTTCAGGTGAAACACCTTCAAGTATCAATCTTAATCCTGCTGTCTTACTGCCATGCACCATAAGTATGTCAAGTAGAGACTTCCAAAGGAAGTTTAATTTTTCAGAAAGTCCCCCTCCATGTGTTGAGGGCAAGAAGGAAGTCACAATCCTTGTTTCACTCCACACAAAATAGCTAAACAGAATGGAGGTACCAGGATCTGAATCTAGTACACTGCCTATCATAATTCCATGTTCTGGAACTTTCTGTCCCATCCCAAACCATTATCTTCACTTCCCATTTGCACCCTAGGAATGTTACCTTGCTGATGGTTCCCTGCCTCTAGGATTTTGCAAGTGGTATCTCCTTTTGCTGAATCAGTCAAGTTACCCACTATCTCCTCCAGTATGCCAACATGCCCCAGCCCCCTCCTGTGTTTCTGGCACGTGGGTGAGGAAGCTGTCAGGCCAGGATCTTTTGCTAGCCCACGGTCTGAGTATGCTTCCTGGTACTCGCCTTACCCTGGGCTGCTCCAACACAACCCTTACCAATGCATACCCTAATTACCGGCTTTCTCATCTGCTCTTTTTGTACTGTTTTTCTCATGCCTTTAAATATATGATACGTAACTAAGTATGCTATAGATAGAAAAATGGAAATTTTGTGTTTTACCCTTTAAAATTAATATTTTGTTTGGTGCACTATGTCACTCTTTGTTGGTCACTGTTGATGGTTTTGTGATACTCTGCTGAGGAGGACCATAGTATGCCATCTACACCTCACCTACCCATGGCTCCTTGGGGATGGGAACATTATGTCACTGTTTTAGACTCTGTGTAGGTCATTGTTAACAGCTTCATAAGACTCTGCTGAGGAGAAGCACGATATGCTGTCTATGCCTCCACTGAATGTGGCTCCTTGAGGATGCGTCTGGATATTTAGACAGTGGAACCACTGCTGAGATGATTACCCTGAACCCAGTCTTCTCAGGAAAGACTCCTTAGCATGGGCCTGCAATACAGTCGGAGCTTGTGTGATGAGCCAGATTGGTGGCAGGTGGTTTACATGAAAGAGAAAATTCCCTGTAAATATTGGCCTCTAGTCACATGGAATTCCAATCATAAGCAAGGAAGGAATGAACAAGTGCTTGGCTTTAGACTTGCCCCTCAAACGCGCTGGGTCTCAATTTCCTCCCTTGTTAATACGCATAATAACTCCCTGATTACTGTTAGATCTGCTTGGTGGGAGCGTAAGGACTCCCTGAGTTGTATTAATTGTGCATCAGCTTTCCAGCTCACTACATGGTGGATGAGGGACTGCAGCCTTGGAAAGACTGCTCTCCACCTTCTCATCATTCTTCCCTGATGACAGGTCCATGACTAGCTCTGGCAAAAATCTGGCATTGATTAATTTTCCTGACAGTTCTGCCACTGTAGAATGAATGATCTATGTTCCCAAGCCTGTGATAATCCAAGCAGAGTTGTCAAGTGAAATATTTTCACCTGTTTAAAGCATAGCTTTTTTGTTCTCTTTGTCTTAAGATAAGCACAGTGGAGGAGAAAGAAAAAGAGGAAAGAGGCCAGGAAATAAGGTCAGAGCAATGTTGGGAGCAGCCATGGGCCTGGTGAGGCTATTCTGGTCTTATCTCAGTGGTTCTGACCCCACCTCTGCAAGTGTCAGCAAGCAGGCAGCTGTGGGCCACAGTTGCTGTCCACATGAGCCCCGACTTTGATGTGGAGATGGGGACTTTAGGAGATAACTACTAATTTGACAGAACTGTGGACTTCTAAGAAGAGAAAGAAAGCAAAAGTGACAGTGAAGGAAGTGATGGGAGGAAGACAGAGAGGGAGGGAGGGAGGGAAGAGGGAGGGAAGGAGGAGGGAGGGAGAGACAGAAAGAGAAAATATTGTCCTGAAGATAGGACTCAAGGTTGTTTGTGAGCCAGGAGGAAAGCCTGCACCAGAACCAACATGCAGCCTCCCCGCTCCAAGGATTCTGGCTTCCAAAGCTGTGATGAACAAGCCCCCCAGTTTACAGTGTCTGCAGGGCACAGGCCTCACCAGCAGGTTTGCTTGCCCCTCCTTGTCAGTTTCTGTTCTGTAAAATGGAGGTGAAAAGATCATGACATCATAACACTGCTCTGAAGACAAAATGGGGTGACATGTAACAAGGATCCACTTGGTCTTGGGCAGGGGTTCCCCACTTCATGGTGATTGGCATCCTTTGAGGCTGGCTGTGGCTGGCTGAGCATCTTGCAGCCAGTCACTTTCTATCTCCGTTCATGGATCCCTGTTCTATCCTCTCCTCCAGCACCAGGCCTGAAGATACACTGACTTTAAGAAGATGCATCTTGGGTTTAATACCACACTGTTACCACTAGACTGAAGACACAGTGACTTTTAGAAGATGTACCTTGGTTTTAGTGACACACTGTTAACACAAGGCCTGAAGACATGCTGACTTTTGGAAGATGCAGCTTGGGTTTAGTGCCACACAATTAGCCTGATTAAGTGCTACTCGGAGACATGTTCGTGTCTTCACCAGGTGTGCTCAGGACTCATTTCCGCTCACCTCACTGATGTACACGTGAGACTCGCTGTTAAGATGTCTTGTTGAAAGTTGGGTGAGGGAGAGTCTTGCACTGTCTAGTCAGAGCAACTGTGAGAGTGAGTACCTGGCAGGACAAGGTGACAACCCTTCCAGAAGTGAGTGTAAATATCCCTCTTAGCAACATAATATGACTGGAGCCTCATATGGGTGGTGATGGGAAGAGGCAATATATAGATGTGCCACCCTATGACTCTTTATTTAGGCAACATGATGGAATGAATTTAAAGGCAGAGCCAATGAAGCAGAGGGAAGGGGACAAAGTTGGGGTGGGGCCTGGAGGTCCCCAGATCATCTTCCACAAAGGGTATGATCTGCCCTTTGCAGATGACTACCTTCCTTTCCAAGACATAATCCGTGACAGTGCCAAACTAACATGCCCACAATAAGCATGGTCACCCTTCTCCAATCTGCTCTATTCAGGGCAGATCTTAGTAAAGTACATCTCAGCCAGCCATGCTACTGGATAAACAAGACAGATGGCAGTCTGGCATCTTCAAAGCATGAGGTACTAGTGCTACTGCACATGGCAGAACAGTCCCGGACAAGAAGAGACACTAGACAAGGCAGCACCACCTCTTCCCCAAAGCCCACAGGATGAGTACCTCCTGTGTCTTGGCCTCTGACACCATGTCCAGACCATTCCCTGTGTGCCTCCAGCCAGAATCTCTGTGTATGTTGTTGCAGCCACACGGAATGACCTCATTCTACAGGAACTCTGTCTCCCGTGTTCCCTGAGAACTGCTTTTCCTCTCACAAGCACTGTCCTACTTCCTAAGGGTCTAGAGATAAAGAGCATGGGTATGACTTCAGCCCAGTTTGAGTTCATGGTCCAGACGTGGCCTCCTCCTTCCAGCTTCCTTGGGCCTACCTGCACATCCCCCAGTGACTGTGCTGTTCCGGGACAGTGTGGCTTTGCTGTGTTCATCCCCATTAGCAGGAGAGGCTTGGGGAGGGAGCCAAGCTTTCTTCTTTACTGTGTCCCCAGCATCTGCTATGAGGGAAATCTGTTTGTTCAATGCTGGTACAGTCGTGTGATATGCCAAGTGCTGTGGTTGGTTGGAGAAGACTAAGCAATACCATCACCTTACAGAGCTGACAGAGGAGGGAAAATGGACCCACACCATCAGCAACGTGCTCTCCTCCCCCCAATTCTTAAATGTTTTGGGTCACTTAATAAAATAGTGGGATTTAAAATACCCACCTTGTCCTGGAGGCCAAGTGGTATTGTGGTCCATCCATGACACAGAGAGAACACTGCTTGTGAGGCCTTTGAAATTCCAACTATGACATCTTTGGCCTCCATGTCTGAGGGACACTCTCGTCACCATAGTAACCTTCAACATCAAGGGAGGAGGTGGTGCTATCTTTTCCAGGGTCCTGTCTCATCCTGGACAGTTCTGTCATGGACACTCTCATTACCATACTAACCTTCAACATCAAGGGAGCAGGTGGCGCTGTGTCAGTCATATGCACCATCACCAAGACTCCCATCTTCTTGTAATGGTAGGGAGCTGCTCTTCTGAGGAGGGCAGGCTGAGGCTGCGTGAGCCCCAGCATGTACCAGCTGCACCCTGACACTCAGAGAACCAGCACTGAAATGTGGGAGGGCCGTGTGAGGAGACAGAAGTCACACTGTGCAAAAAAAATAGGATTTGGGGATGAGGTGCTAAGCCAGGAAGACTGACTTCGGTGTGTCGCTGTTCTGTGAGTAGGAAGATTAGTTGCTCACTAGAGAGAGGTGCAAGAGCCAGGACTCCCTGGTTCCACCGTCTGTCTTTGGGGCCCTCTGTGTTCCACACTGGCTGCCACAGCTTGCCACCTTCATGCTCCTCCCTCTGGCTGCCCGTCGTGCTGCCCCTGCAGTTCTGCCAGGAGAACTCTCGGATGCTATTGCGTTCCATGTGTGTTTACTTTTCCTACCACTATGGCCACACACCTGACGGAAACAACTGGAAGGAGGAAGGATGGACTCTGGCTCTCAGCTTAAGGGGACCCAGTCCTCACAAAGCGTGATGACCAGGGCTCGAACACCACGTCTAAGGCAGTGGGTCCTTGCAGCTCAGCTTCTTACATCTTGGTGGATCAGGAAATGGGAACCTAGATGGGACTTAACGCATGATTCCCCCTGCCCAGTGATTCACTTATTGCTGCTAGGCCCCAGCTCCCAAAGAGTCCATATCAGCCCCCCAAACAATGCCAGCAACTAGAGACCAGGTATTCAAACACATAAACACATAAGCCTGTGAGAGACATTTCACATTTGTGTCATGACTCCATGCTTATTCTGGTATAGCAGTGGCAATAGTAAGTTTTGGTTATCTTTGTATGAGGCCTTTCCTGTGTGTCTCAGCTCACACTCAGAACCATCTTGTAAGGTGTGAGCCATCATCTCCAGTTGCTGTTGGAGAAGCTGAGGACTGGGGGTCAGATGATTCACATAGGCGTACAGGGCTCACAAGAGGCAGCATTGGCATTAGAAGCAACCATGTGCTGGTAAGTGTTCAACAGCAAGCATTCCTGGTGGGGGGGGGAGGGCAAGCCCCAATTCTCAGTATTTGCTCTTCTCCAGGGTATAAATACATCCATCATGGTCGTTTTCAGTCTAACACTATGTCACCCAAATTGCAGAATTTCTGAAAACTTGCCAACTGATTCTCAATAATCAGCATGAGCTGGCTCCCACGCTGTCCTCTTCTAACCTGATCTGATGCCACAGCCTGTGCTCTCCTGAGCTTCTAGAGGTCAGGCCTAGAGGAAGCCTCAGTTATGAGTATGAGGCAGGCCTCACCCTCAGAGAGGAATGTGTTTCCATACAATAAACAGGGTGGTGACCGGGTGCTGAGCAGAGTAGCAGAGGCATACCACGGTCCTTTTTCTCCATGAGTGCAGAAAACCTCAGTTATCTCATCTGTAAAATGAAGAGAATACCTCTCTTACGTCTCGACCTTATGAAATTCAGGTCAATTGAGTTACAGTGAGTAACAGCCATGTGAAAATTCCAATGTTGCACATGTATACCTTCTCACACTTCTGAGAAAACCCAAAGCATCAGTAATGATTTGTAAATTTTCTGATGATTTATGTGCATGAAATTGCTGGTGAGAGGTGGTGAAGATGTAGACAAAGGCCATGGATGTTCAATAACCAAGCAATTTTATGTCAAGCTCATATCCCGAAGAGCCACAAACTGCATTAGAGCATAATACATTTTAATGGAAAGTCTTCACCTGCTGCAGAGAATATAATGAAGTAGGGATGGTGGGACCCCACATCACAGTATTTCAAAGTCACATGACAGCCCCTCATGCTTCCACACCCAGGCCCTGCCTTGAAGGTCCTTGCACTTGCTGCTCCCTTTTGTTAGGATATCTTTGCTGTTTCCAAGTCTTGGTAATTATGAGTAGAGCTGCTGAAAACACCCATACTCAGGTTTTGGTGTGGACAAAATGTTTAACTCCATTGGGTAACTGCCGAGCAGCACAACGGTTGGGCTATGCAGTACATACAGTCTTGTCTGACTTTGAAAGCGGCTGCCCCATGTTAAACTCCCTCCAGTGACGAGCATGTCCACTGCTCAGGTCCACACCAGCGCGGGCCTTGCAGGTATTTCTTGTTGCTTCGGTCTTCGTGCCATCCACATTTCCGGCACTGTAGTCCCAGTGGTCAGCACAATGCCTGCCATCCCGTAGATGCTCAAGGGCTCCCTGCTGAGTGAAGGAACTAACAGAATAAATGGCCCCTTCTGCCCCACCAATCACATGCAGAGAGCCTCTGTGAGCTGCCCACTTCTTCACTGGTATCGGCCCACAGTGACCGGGAAACACAGACCAAACAGAGCTTTTGTCCTCTAAACCAGGGAAAATCACCTCGCTACCCCGTGTAACAAATGAGAAGTGGTATTTCAACCCCACCCTGAGTCCAGAGTGAGGCTATGGAAACAGAGTAGCGTGAACCCGTTTGATGACTAAATGTGGTGCCAAGTCTCACAGCTACACTGAGTAAGCGCTGGTGGCGCCTGGCCCATGCTGTGGATTCCAGCACCTTCTCCTTCATTCTGCGCGAGGCCCTGGCAGCAGGCTCTTCTTCTTCTCCATTTTGCACTGGGAGCTTGGAGCAGAGGAAGGTTTGATGGCCCATCCCTGAGTGGTCTGTGCCTGTGACTGGTGCCCCTGTGTGTTGTGTCACAATGCCGTGTTGCCGTGGTGTCTTGAGCTCATCCAGTCACTACATACTGGCACCTGGCGGACACAGTACTCTCGTAGGTTCTGTTACCTCATGCTGAGGGAAGGAGATGAGGAGTCACCTATGCAGGGTGTCTACTTTCCTAATCTAGATGAGGATCTGGCCCAGACCACATACACAATTACACATACACGATTCAGAATCCTGACCAGTACCAAGAAGGAGGTGGCCGGTTGAGGATGGGAGTGAGACTACATAGAGAGGGAACCTGACTGCACTCTGAGGATAGAAAGGCTCCTGCACGCAGACACCCTTTGGATTTCATGAGGCTGAGTGCTCAGCATGGATCTCCACCTACACACACATGTGATTGCAGATGAGGAAACTGAGGCTGAGAGAAGCTGAGTGACTGCTGCTAGTTAATGTGGGTGATCACAGAGGGAGAAAGAATCCTGGTCAGAGAGGTTTTGAGACCAATTATTCTTTTAGAATTAAAGCTTTATTAGAGTTACAGCACCATGCCTCAGGCCGCATGACGAGGCCCCAGGAGGGGAGGAGAGAGGGACGAATTCTGAATCCGGGACACAGAGAGTTGGTAGGCTGTGAAAGAGCATGTCGAGGTCACTGAGGCCTGAGAGAGGGGCTGGAGTGAGTCTTAGGAACCAGGGAGCGTCTTGCTTTCATAGGGTTTTGAAGAGAAGAAAGGGAAGAGTGTCATTCCATGTGACTCAGCCTATGTGCTAGGAGCCACTGAGGCCCCCGTGTTAGGAAGGCACCGGGTAGGACCCAAGACCATGATTCAAGTGACCTTGTGGGTCCCTGGCACAAGGCTGGTCTTGTTTGCTCACTCGCCCGTGGCTCCCTGGAAGTAGGGAGGCAATTTGCTTTCCATCATGCTCATAGCAGTGGCAGGGAAAGAGGATTTTTGTTTGTTTGTTTGTTTGCATAATTTTCCACTTCATTTTAATATTTTTAATTTATTTTTTTGAATTATTGAGAACTTTACTATGTGAACATACTGCAACGTGTTCATGTTTCCATCATGTTATTCTTTTTTGTTTCCTCTCCCTCTCCCCATTCCACTGAGGGCCCTCCTCTTTCAATGTCGTCCTTCCTCTGTCCTCTATGTCAGAACATTTATGGGCTCAGAACAGCAGGTTTTGTAGGGGTGTTGGCAACCACTATGTGGTCAAGAATGCACCAGTCAGTTCTTGTGGGGAGCGCAATGCCTCACAGTATACCTTCCCACTCTGTGGCTCTTACAACTTTCTCTGTCCCCTCCTTTGTAATGTTCCCGAAGCCTTGCAGAGCATGTTATAAGTCTCCTTTAGTGTCTGTTGCACTCTCAACAGGCTCTTCTTTTCTGCTTTTGTGAGTTTTGAGCC
Organism: Dipus sagitta; assembly: GCA_036346955.1. Lineage (NCBI taxonomy): Eukaryota > Metazoa > Chordata > Mammalia > Rodentia > Dipodidae > Dipus > Dipus sagitta. The sequence continues at coordinate 58,499,568 of CM070787.1, forward strand.
TCCTCAGTGTCTGCCACCATCTGTTTAGAAGAGGTTCTCAGGCCAGCAGTGAGAGCAGCCCTCATATTCCATCTGCCACTCCCTCTGTGATGTTTCCTGTGTCCTGACCGATGGGATGGAGGTGACTTACCTCATGCTTGGTAGTCGGCTTTCTTTTCTTGTCATTCTGTTGGCTCTTGAGTCTCCACAATATTCACCACCATCTGTATAAAGTAGATTCTCTACTCTCCACAAGAGTGAGAGCAGCATGGATCAAAGGGGATATATGTGTATGACTTTTGATGGGCACAACCTCTCCATTTAGCCAAAGAACAGCGGAAGCTCCCCTCTAGGGTTTATGACCTTCCCAGCCTCAGGTGTCTAGCTTGGTTCTCGGTACCAGGCATTCCTCCCACTGAGCAGGTCTCATACCCAGCCATTGATTATCCACATAGGCTGTGTGCCACTGTTGCACTGGTGGGTGCACTTTGACCGGCTGGTTGATTTTGTATCTTGCAGGATCCACTGCTTGTTCACATTCTTGGTGAATTTATCCCCTAACTGCTCACTCACTGCTTTCCAGCACTGTCTATAAGAGCTAGCCAGCAGGGAGATGGCCTCCATTACAGTTCTAGCTTGATTTCTAAATGTTCTGTGACCATAGCATATGGTGTCTTCAGCTATGCGATCTTACTATCTAGTTCTGATGTGTAATTCAGCACTTTGTCAAAGGCCTGCATTGTCTGGGGGCCTCATGGGCCTCCTCAACTCAACACGGGTGAGGGGTGACCCAGCTCTGGTACTGGGCTCCACATGAAAGAATGGATGGCTTTAAGATTTCTCCATCCAAGTACAGTGCTTCCACCCAAACTTACTTTCTCTCTCTCTCTCTCTTGCTCTTTAAGGAAGTTGTGTGTTTTAATTAGGTAACAAATAAGTATATTCCTTTTTTTAATTTCTTTTTGTTTATTTTTATTTATTTGACAGAGACAGAGAGAGAGAAAAAGAGGCAGAGAGCGAGAGAATGGGCGTACCAGGGCGTCCAGCCACTGCACACGAACTCCAGACGCGTGCGTCCCCTTGTGCATCTGGCTAACATGGGTCCTGGGAAATTGAGCCTCGAACCGGGATTCTTAGGCTTCACAGGCAAGCGCTTAACCGCTAAGCCATCTCTCCAGCCCCAAATAAGTATATTTCTGTAGTATTTATTCCTATGGTCTTTACTTTTGTGTATCCCTTCCTTTGCCCTCCTTCCTTGTTTCCTGTCCACTCTTAGATATTTCTACCTTCTGTATTCTGTCCCTTCACTTGCCTGTCAACCCACCCCAAAGTCCTTCTTGCTTCTCCTCTCTAAGCGTCACTCCTGGCTGGGATTACTGATGCTTACTACATCTTTACAAACAAATCTGTTCCAAGTTATGATCTGCATATGAGAGATAACATGTGGCATTTGTCTTTCTGAGCATGGGCTAACACAGTATATATTTTCCAGATCCATCCATTTTTCTGTGATTTACATAATTTCATTTTTCTTTATAGCTGAATAGATCTCCATTGTGTATTTGCACCACATCTTTATCATCTATTCATCAGTTGATGGGCATCTGGGCTGGTTCCATTTCCTAGCTATTGTGAATAGAACACCAACAAACATGGCTGAGCAATTATCTCTGTAGTAGAGTTTTTAGGGTTTATGCCTAGGATGGTATAGTTGGGTTGTATGGTATACCTAATTTTAGGTTTTTGAGAACCTACATACTGATTTCCATAATGCCTGTATGATTTTACACTTCTATTAACAGTGAATTAGGGTTCGCCTTTCCCCACATCCTTGCCAATATTTGCTGTCATTTGATTTCTGAAGAAATATGTTCCGACTAGAATGAGAAGGAATCTCAAAGTAATTTTGATTTGCATTTCCCTAATGGCTAAATATGTTGAATATCTTTTTAGATATTTATTGGCCATTTGTATTTCTTCCTTAGAGAACTCTCTACTCAGTTCCCTGCCACATTTTTGAGCAGGTTGAGTGATTTTTATTGCTTAATTTTTTGAGCTCTTTGTATATTCTAGCGATTAAACCTTTGTGAAATGTATAACTAGGGAAGAGTTTCTCCCATTTCTTTTTAGATTGTCTTTTGACTCTGTTGGTGGTTTGTAGCTTTTTAGTTTCATGAGATCCCATTGGTTGAGTGTTTATATTATTCCCTGGGCTACTCGTTCTTGTGTGTTAATTTTATATCTTGCCACTTTGCTGAAAGTGCTTATCAGCTCTATGAATGTTTAGTGGAGCCTTCAGGGTCTCTTAAATACAGAATCATATTGTCTGCAAATAAGGCTAGTTTGACTTCTTCCTTTCCAAATTATATGTCTCTTATTTCTTTATCTTGTCTTAACACTCTAGCTAAGACTTCAAGTACTATGTTAAATAGCAGTGGGGAGAGTAGACACCCCTGTCTCATTCCAGATCTTAGTGTTCAATTTTTTTCTCCATTTGGCATGATATGGATTATAGATCTCTAGGGCTTTGTATATAGCTTTTTTATGTTGAGATATGATCCCTTCATCCATAATACCTCCAGTATTTTCATCATGAAGGTTGTATTTTGTCAAAGGACTTTTCTTTATCTATTGTGATGATCATGTGATTTCTGTCCTTAAGTCTATTTATATAATGTATTATATTTATTGATTACCATATGTCGAATAATCCTTGTATCCATGGAATGAAACCAACTTGATGTAGGTAGATGATATTTTTGATGTGTTCTTGAATTTTATTTGCAAAAACATTTATTGAAAATATTCTGTATGGCTTGCTGAGTGCTCATATATTCATAGAGCCAGATTTTATCATGGAAATCGTTTCTTTCTCCTATTATGAGGGATTTTTTTTTTGGTATAATAGTTTGGGTTGGCATCCATGCTCTTTCAGTATTTGAAATACTCTGTTTTAAACCATTTTGGATTTTAGAGTTTCCATTGACAAATCAGATATATTTCTGATGGGCTTACCTTTGTAGTTGATAAGTTGTTTCTCTCACTATTTTTATCACTCTCTCTCTCTCTCTCTCTCTTCTGGTTTTAGTATTTTAACTATATCGTGATATGGGAATTTCTGGTCTTATCTGGCATTCCATATGCCTCTATTACCTGGGTAGGGTTGTCTTTCCTAAGATTTGTCTTTTTTTTTTTTTGATTAACTTTATTGACGATATTTTCTGTGCTCTTGGCTTGTGGGTATTCCCCTTCTTGTGTGCCCATGATCTGTGAACACTTGATCATTTTTTGAGTTGTACTACATTGCTCTCATGTTCTTCTCATTTTTTTTTTGAAATTTTCATTTATTTTGGCCTCCTGATCTATTTTCTCTGCCTTGGCCTCAAGTACTGATTTTCTTTCTTCCACATAAACTTTTCTATGGGTAAGGCTTTCCTGGGAACTTTTTAAATTTTTTTAAAATATTTTATTTTTATTTATTTATTTGAGGGAGAGAAAAATGGAGAGAGAGAGAGAGAGAGAGAGAGAGAGAGAATGAGGCCTTCAGCCATTACAAACAAACTCCAGATGCATGTGCCAACTTCTGCATCTGGCTTACATGGGTCCTGGGGAATCAAGCCTGGGCCCTTTGGCTTTGCAGGAAAGCTCCTTAACCACCAAGCCATCTCTTCAGCCCCTGGGAACTTTTAAACTGAGTTATTTAGTTTTTTTAATTTTTTTTTCCAGGTAGGGCCTTACTCTCGCTCAGGATGACCTGGAATTCACTGTGTAGTCTCAGGGTGGCCTTGAACTCACAGTGATCCTCCTACCTCTGCTTCCTGAGTGCTGGGATTAAAGGTGTGCACCACCATGCCCAGCTTTTGAGTTATTTAATTTTTGATTTTTATTTTTTCAGGGTCTCTATCTTTTCATTGAGTTCTATTTTCATTCCTTGGTTTGACTTTCTCATTATATTTGGTTGATTGCATTCCTTGAATTCATCCAGGTGTCTACTGAATTCTTTTGGTTGATTTTCTTGCATTTCATTCAGGCATTTGTTCACATCACCTTCAAGTTTGCTGTATATATTTATCAAAACTGAGCTTTCGAATTCTTTGGAGTTTCCTTTAAGTAGTTCTCGTTGGTGGCTTTAACCACTAGGCATCCTTGGTGGGGATGTCTTGCTTTGGTTTCTTGTGTCACTTGTTTTGCATGGGAGTTTGCTCATCTGGAGATAATTCTTTTGTCTCACTGAGAATGCAGGAACAATGGCTCCACTGCAGGGTCATAGGATCCGATGAGCCAGGGCTGCTCCCGTAACAGACACACATCTGGACCACAAACTCACTGCACCTCGGCCTGGAGTATTCTAGGTAGTCTACACAAGTCAGAGGCAGGGGCCTGTGCCAAGTGGCCTGGTCCTCCTGGCTCCAGGAGGGCAGTCTACACATACCAACACTTACTTTGCACTTTCACATGTGAAAAAAATCTGCACCTCCCAATGACCTACCTGTAAGAATGCCCCTTTCTTCACTTTCTCTCTAAATCATGTGCTAAGTGGGGGGACAGATGGCACTTGATATGGGATTTTATCCCCACGTCTGTGGTTCCCAGTGTCACTTGACACCTGTTACAAGAGCCCCGGCCCTTGGGTCTGTCAGGATATCTGAGCAGATTTGAGCTGCTCGGTGTTCTGGAGGATACCACTGGGGAGCTTGTCCTTATGGGAGGATGAGGTAGAGAAATGGACCCTTTTGCACTCCATCCAGTACAGTTGGCGTCACACTTCGCAAAACAGACAGGGCCAGGTGGAGGGAAGCAGCAGAGAGGAGCCAGTGTTCACAAGGGAGGGGCTTATTCTTCACGTTCCATCCAGGGCTGTGGCCCCACTTGGGCTGTAAGTGGCTCTGGTTGTTTGGGGAAAAATGGCAGATCTCAGTGTCCTGCTGGGCACCACGTTTATATGGAAGTGGCCTGTCTTTTTCTCTTAATCATGCATTTTTGTATGAGGTGCTGTGAAAGGGAAAATTAGCCTTCATCCTTCTGGCAATTTCCATCTTGTCCACACCTTCCAAGTCTGCACAGCTGGAATAATGAGTTTTCTGATGAGCCGTGAGCAGTCCAGGGCGTATGTGTGGATGTCAGTCTCAGGGGAACTCTGGGCTGCCAGACATCTACAGGACATTACAAAGCAGATGGGGGCTTAGGCTGCCCAGCCCAAGTCCAGATCCAGCTAGAGGCAGGCACAGGAAATGAGCAGGGTTTTAATTAAGGCTATGAGGTGGTTGTTTGTGCAGAGGCAACCTAAGAGAGGTGGGTCTGTGTACGTCAATTAAACATGAAGTGGAAAGTCTAATAAGGTATAGACAGAGCAGGTGCCTCAGGGACTTGTTTTAATGAATATACTAAGTGTTTGTCATTAGCATATCTTTGTTGCTATGTGGCTGCATACTCCTGAGCAACTGAAAATGCCCTGGGGCCTTGAGTGGTATGGCATCTTCGAGACTGCTCACACTGGAAATCCGACCAAAAATGCTTTTACTGACCTCTCTGAGCTACGGCGTGTTCCAAATTAGCAGGGCTGGCTTTAAGATAATATTCTTGTTTATGTATGAAATGGATTGATATATTGGTTTGGTCTTTTTTCTTCCTTGTTTGTCAAGGTAGGGTCTGACTCTGGCCCAGGCTGACCTGGAATTCACTACGTAGCCTTAAGCTAGCCTTGAACTCACAATGATCCTCTTACCTCTGCCTCCTGAGTACTGGGTGCTGGGATTAAAGGTGTGCGCCACCACACCCAGCTGAGTTCAGAGTCCATCAAGTCCTAGAATGCCCCATACTGATTTTGTAGTTGGTTCTGGCTTAAGAGATGATACGGCAAATTCAGAACCCAGTGCCTTTTAAATTTTTTATTGATAACTTTTATAACTATACACAATAAACCATGGTAATTCCCCCCCCCCACTTTCCCCTTTGCAACTCCACTGTCCATCATATCCCCCCTCTCAATTAGTCACTCTGTTATTTTTATGTCATCATCTTTTCCTCCTATTATGATGGTCTTGTATAGGTAGTGTCAGACACCATGACGTCATGGATATCCAGGCCATTTTGTGTCTAGGGGAGCATGTTATAAGGAGTCCTACCCTTCCTTTGGCTCTTACATTCTTTCCTCCACCTCTTCCACCATGGACCCTAAACCTTGGAAGGTGTGATAGAGATATGTCACTGCTGAAAACTCCTCTGTCACTAAGAAGATGTTTTACTTTAAATTAAATTTTTGTTGCACTTCTCTTTGGCTTTCCAAATTGCCTAAGCTTTGAAACATTATTACGCCAGCCAGACTTGCACTGCACACAAACCCCGCCCTGTTCTAGGCTGCCAACACCAGCTGCATCTGACAGGTAGTCCAGTCCTTGTATGTAGTCTGTAGAATCTCCTTCCACCCAACACACGCAGTGAGCTCCTGTCTGCTTTCCCTAATGTCACAGGAGGATGCTTGTTTAGAAATCACTGCTTAGAAAAGAAAACAAAGAATTTTGCATTTCCTGGGAACTAAAAAACTTCATTTCTGATAATAAAAATTGTCAGGCTCTGTCATGGGCATAGTTTGGATTTTCAATATCCTCCAAAGGCCCATGTGTTAGAGGCTTGGTCCCCAGGGGAGTACTACAAGAGGTCGAACCTCATGAGGGATCCTTGAGCTATGGCTCTGAAAAGGACTGTGGGATCATAGGCCTGCCTATTACTCGTTCTTTCCCTTTTTGTATGTTCGACCTTGAACCCCACCTCACTCTTTGCCACAGGTTCAAAGCCATAGGACCATGCCCCGAGACCGCAAAAGTAATAGCATCTGTACTAGTGATGGAAAACTAACCAGTGTCATCTTCCTCTCTGCCTTCTGGCTCAGAGCAGCTGTGCTGGGTCACTGGGCCATGTTAGGGAGGACCCTGCATGCTGTGGAAGCAGATACAGGAGCAGACCTGATTTTGAGTCTCAGGTCATTAGCTACAGGAATCGAGGCAGCATGTTGCATCTCAGTTGTAGCACGTATGATAAAAACCAGTTTCCAGCACTTAGATCTAAGCTGTGTGTTATGCAAAGACAATAGCCACTGCTCCTGCCATGGTGACAGATGTCCCCACTCACTCGGTCTGCCGTGAGCCATTCTTGCTGCTCTCCCCACCACTTTGTTTCCCACTTGACATGATGTTTTCTTGCTCCCAAGTCTCCTCTATTTTCATCATAAACTTGTTTCTAGGTGACGTTGGGAGCCATCCAAAGTCATTAATGAAAGTAGTCAAGATAGCTAGACAGAGCAGTTCTAGTTTATTTATTTTGTGTTTTAGTTTTAGTTAAGTCCTCACTCTATGTAGCCCAGGCTGCCCTCAAACTCATGGTGATCCTCCTGCCCCGAGTGCTGCACCTGAGCCTCCACGCCTAGCAGCAATCCTGTTTTTACCTCATTTGAAAGTACGTGGTGCTATTGGTAAGGGAGTCTTGGTGCCTAGTTCTATCCACATGCCCATGTTCTCCAGGACTCGAGGGGCAGCCCAGGTTTCCATGGATCCCACGACAGATGAAGGGTAGCTGCTGAATTAATATATTGACAAATAGCCCACAGCTGTTGCACTCCTGCCAAAAACAGGTTTGAAGTACTTGGCTTAGGCTTGAAGCTGAGATGGAACATTATTCTTCCGCTCAAGTCCAGGCGTGGAAATGTGAGAACCCCAATGTATGAGGGTGAGCAGGTGTCCTGGGTGAGCCCTCATTACATGGTACCTCCGAGGTGTGCTGCCCGGGCCTCCAGCCCTGGGGCTGCTCTCAGACTCTGACCCAGAAATCCACTCCTTAGGTTCCCATTGCTTTCTCCTCAGAGTCCTTCAACAGAGGAAGAGGTGGCTGGAAAGTGCACCAAGTTTGCTCTGCAGAGGTGGCAGCAGGCCCAGCAAGTGAATGCGTCCCTGATAGATGGCGGGTGATAGGAGGAGAGACCAGGCCTCCTCAGCAGCATCCAGGAGGAGGGCCATGGGCAGAAGAGCAGCGTCACTCCGGGCCGCCCGCCCGTGTCCCATCACGGCCATCTGCTTTCTGTGCTCACCTGCTTCTTGGGCAGCCCTGAGCCTTCCCCACTCTCCTGCCAGAGGAGCGGGCAAGTGGTGCCTTGCTTTAGCAAAGTCCCCTCGGAGAGCCATATGCAGCTCGGCAATGGAAGTAGGCATTGTACTCCCATCTAAACATACCACACTCTTACAGCACCAAGAAGGGACGTGGGACCAAGGTGCTGCTATTCAGGACACTCTGGAGGCAGTGTAGCCCCTTTCTTTTCTCTCTCTCTTTCTCTGTCATTTTTTCAAGGTTAGGGTCTTGCTCTAGCCCAGGCTGACCTGGAATTCACTTTGTAGTCTCAGGGTAGCCTTGAACTCACAGCAATCCTCCTACCTCTGACTCTTGAGTGCTAGGATTAAAGGCCACCACATTTAGCTCCCTTTCTTCTCTTAAATTGAGCTGAGGGCCAAAAGACATGGGCTACCCCTGTCTGTGGGGCTTGCTGTCCCTGAGACACTGGGATCTGCGAGGAGTGCTGCCTGCACGTCAACCCTCCATGTCTGTAACTTGGGAGCCCCTCCCCCACCAGCCTTCTAGTTAAAACGTGACTGCTGATGTTCTTCTTGGTAATGACAGCTGAGCCTAGTGCCACGGCCACATGGTCACATGGTGGGTCTCCATGTGACTGGCTGACTTATTAACTTCAGCTCAGCATGAACTGAAAGGCAGCAATGTCTTGGCTAGGGGAGTAAATGAAGAACTTAAAGCGAAATCTTGGCTCTTCCATTAAGAAACTGTGATCCTGGGACAAGTTAGGCTTCAATTTGACTCTTCTCAGAACATAGGGAGACAGCTTTCTTGTTATGTGAGTGGATAGAATGATACATAATGTACTGTATCCTACTTAGAACACGGGAGCTCAACAGAAAATCATCTCTCCACCCCAGATTCCCCAAGGTATCTCTCTACATTGTCCTTTAGTGATATTTCCCTCTGGCCAATTAAAATAAGGGATTTTGTTTCTCATATTGGCTGTCGTTCATCCATCTAGCTGCTCACTCACCCCATGTAATAAACAATCGCACTTTCTGTCCCTTCTGCCTGCAACGCACCACGTCACCCTTCCCTGCACCCTGCAACTGTGCCATGGTTAGGGAGAAAATTCCAGTGTGAGAAGGCTTGGTCTTTAGTAAATGAAGAACCTGATGTGACCTGTTGGCTGTGGCCAATAATACCTCTCTGCGCAGACAGTGTGGCCCCACTCCCACATTCCCCTCATTTCCCCATCACCCCTTAACACGCCAGCACATTCTTGGTCTCATCTGCAGAGCTCAGCGACTTCATAGGATTGGGCCATTCTCGTTCCTCTTGGTCACCTTCATAAGGCCAGGGCCAGGTTCCACTGGCCATCACTGCTATCTCCTAGTGCATGCCATGCTGCCTGGCACACAGTCAGGACTTAGCCGTTGTTCATTGCAACTTAGAACTCCTGTGCTTTCTCTCGAATTTTTATGTTTCCATTCAAATCTGTCCTCCCAGGACCCTGCAGATCACTGCTTGGATTCCTATGCCTATCCCCCTCCCCAACTTCCTCATGCATCACCTTCAAGGGCTGCCATCACACCTTCAGAGGACTACCACTGCACCCTGCAGTCCCTTGCAGCTAGCTTCAGAGCCACCAGTGTCTGGGAGTCCACCCACTGGGTCCTGGCATCCAGGAACTGACAGAGCCAGGCCGTAAGCAGTCAGCTCTCTCTCACATTCAGCCACAGTGCAATAGTGCACTCTCAGAGGGATGTGAGGAGCTGGGGACATGGCTCAAGGTAGATTGTTTGTCTTGGAATCATGAGGACTAGAGCTCAATCCTCCAGTACCTACATAAAAATTCGAGGGGGAGTATTTTTGCTGAGAATGTGCTCTGGGCTGGAGATGCGCTGAGCTTCAAGTGGGGAAAAGGTTTAGACAGCTGAAATGGCTTGTGAAGGGTCACAGAATGCACAAGTAGTGGTGACAAGAATAGACTCAACACTCCTGGGTTTTGGTCCACATAGAACCCTTGATATTGGATTTTCATTCTTCACCCTCCTTTGTGGTGACAATTGCTGAGAGAGGTGCCCAAGGGTCCTCATGTCTCAATAAAACTGGGCTTCAGAGTACCCAAGTACATGGAAATATATCCTTTTGGGGGCTCTAAGAGGCAGGCGATGGGTTGTGTCACCTCTGTCCTGCCAGCCAGTTCCAGTAAGTTGACAAAAAGAGAGACAGACACAGCACGTGTGCACAGCTGTACACACAGCTGGAGCTGGTTTCTGTGACTCTGGGTGACTTCTGTCCTTCTCTCCCAGGATAAGGCAGGGCCAGGGCACAAGGAAACTCAGAGGAAGGTCGGTGACCATGGCTAACTGGGACATAGGTGTTCATGATGGAGCCTCCAGGACTGCCTGGCTAGCTGCTCCCAGCCTCTCCAGGCTCTGTCAAAGGCTGATAAGGTTTCCCATGTTAGATGAGCTGTAATTTCAAAGAGTGAGGTTGGAGGGTGTATAGGAAAGGGAAGAATGAAGATGGCAGTCTATGTGTGCATATCACTGTGTGAGACTATGTATTCGCTGTGCAAATGTATATGTCGGTGTGTGTGTTTGTGTATGTGTGTGTGTGTGTGTGTTCATGTATCTGTTGTATGTCTGTGTGTGCATGTGGCTATATGTGTATTCTGTGTGGGAGCATGCATGTATACTGAAAAGGCTTGGGATTGGGCTGTGCCCACATCCTTTACCAAGGTACCTAGAAAGAAGTGGCTTCCTGCACTAGTGGGATTCTCTCACTTCCTCCCTCTATTAGCAAGTTGGGTCACAAGTTTAGGGTGGGCGCTTGGGACAAAGGCGTCATGGAAGCAGATTGATTGCTTTGCAGGCAGAATGGACAATCTGGAGCACCAGCAGCCCAGCCAGTTGACACAGGACCAGCACTAGTCATCTGGGATTTGGACCAGCACTGCTTTGTACTACACAGGTCTGGTCAGCAGTGTCCTTGAGGATTTTCTTCTCAAGCCTGTGACAGTGACAGCGAGCCAGTGGGGGCTATGGTCACGTCTTCCCATGTCATGCTCAGCAAAATAAATAAATACTGAGTAAACAAAGAGAAGAAACCCTATGTCTCCATGCAAGCTCCAGTCTTCCCTTACAGTGATTAACTGAGCTCTTCCTTTGACTGCTCACAGTCCCTCAGCAGAATGCTGGTTCCAGCCATTGGACAAGGCAGGGCTCCCCACAAGAGTAAATTTGTTCATTACCCTACTCAGTCTCCATTTGACCATGCCTGCCTGGGCTCCTTCCCCCAGTCACATGCTTCCTGAAGCAATCATGTGACCAGTAGCTGCTGATGGCTATAGCTCTCATCCTGAGCTTCTCACAGAGGCCTATCTCCCCTCCACAGTAGCGATCACCTCTCCTCTGGGCAGCAATTGCTGGTGGTCTGGATACAGGCCCTCAGCAGGTAGAGAGGGCTGGGGCTGGAGGCTTGGATACTTGAGATATCTTGTATCAAGTCATGTGCACATGTGTGGAGCCAAGCAGCTGCCAAGGGATCTAAAAAGGCCAATCAGTGGAGCACTTCCACAACCGAGATCTTTTCTGCTATGAAGAAGCAGCATGTACCAGAGCTGCTCTGCACTCATGCGGCAGACACGTGAGAGAAGGAGCTCCATGGTGGGACTTGACATTTTCATCTGGTGCTCTCATTGGCCTCCACAGACCTTTATCTTGTTTTCTTCCTCCCACCCTGTCCAGAAATCTCCGGGCCAAGGTGACTCTCCAGTGACAGCTCTTCCTTGAGTCATCTCATTATGAACTGTTTCAGCTGCTTTAGGTTTTTCCGCCTTGGGGAATTAGCCCAACTATGGCTTGTGAGCCAAACCAGGGGCACCTCTCATTTTAATAATTGGGTCTTACTGGGGCACAGCCATGCTCATTTTCCACATCCTAAGGATGTTTTTGCATGCTCCACAGCAGGCTCATAGCTAGGGGCATAGCACAATTTCTGACAGAACAACTGTCCCGGCTCTTCCCTCCACCCTCAGTCCTCACTGCTTCATTCTTTCTGACTTGCTGGGAATCATGTCTTGATCTTCTCCATCCTGGGTCCCACCTGTCCTGTCACTTGATGCTAGCCAGGACTAGTGCAGTAGACCAGGAGGGACAATAGACCTTCAGTCTATCTAGCTAGAGGAAAATGGCTGGGAATGGATCTGAAACTGTCTGGAAAGTGGAAGGAGGGAGGAGAGAGGTCAACTGTTACTACCTACCATGTGGTGCAGAGGGGGTCACAAGGCACATGCCATATTGGTTGTGTCTCTTCCTTCCGTTCCTGTCTTTTCTCTTTTCCACTTTCTTTATCCCCACTTCCACCTAGCCTACTGCAACCACATTTTAGCAACACAGAACACTGCACAGTTTGTTATTCATGGTCACAAGGCTGGCTGGTGCTGAAGCTCACGGGACAGTTGCATGTGGCATATCACCAGCTTGGGCAAAGATCCAAATTCAGGATTTGAAGCATAGTTCATATTTAAGGATATCTCTTTTGCATCCTTATAAAGATGAAAATTATTGAGTAGAAGGTTTGTAGGTCAGGGACCATCTGCGCATATATTCAAGATCAAAATCTGAGTTGCTATTCTATTATTAGGCACTGCTGGATCAGTCAGGGTGGGCTAAGCTATGTAGAAGTAACAAATAGCCCTCACTTCTCTGTAGCTTGGCACATCTTCCTAATTCTGGCTGCACTTTGTACAAGCCAGGCTGGCAAAGAGCTTTGCTCACTGTCATAATCCAGGACTGTCAATGTCTCTCAGGCAGAAGTGGTTCACACCACACATACTCACCACAACAATTATAGGGCTTCAGGCAGCCAGCCACTGGGGACTGGGAAACATAAGACTAACACAGGACGAATGGATGGTCAACCACCACTGTGAGACAGGTGAGTAACAAGCCCTGAGCCGCACCGTGGAGGACAGCTGAGTGTCGTATACCGGTGTACTGGCGTACGGAGTACTTCCTGTATACACAACAACACTTTGTGACTGTTCTGAAATTTGACCTTACACTAGCCTTGAGGCACTTTGGCCTGAGAACTAAATGACTTGGTTACATGGTGAGCTTGAAGGCACAGCCTTGGCTTCAGTTTGAGCTCTGATTTCAATACCATGGAGGCTGGACTCCCTGTTCCAGTTCTGGTCTTGGATTTCAGCCCGTGATGTCCCCAAAGTCACGAGTCAATGAAGTATTCTTGAGACTCTTAGGAACCCTGAGTGGAAGAGAGAAGATCTATGTAAGATTTTACTAATCATAATATATGAGAGTCTTATGGCCTGGATCTTAAATGTTCACCAAAGGTGCGTGTGTTGAGAGCTTGGTCGTTAGGGGATAGTGTGATTGGGAAACAACGGGGCCTTCAGGAGGTGGGGAGGTGGGGAGGTGAGGCCTAGAGGAAGGTGGGTCATTGGAAGCATGTCCTTGAAGAGGATTGTGGGAGGTCTCTCCCCTTTCTCCTCCCTCCCAGCTGCCATGCAATGAGCAGCTCTGACCCACCTTATGCACCCTGCTTTGATGTTCTGTCTCACCACATAGGCCCAAAGCAACTGTGGATGGAAACTTCTGGACTCGTCTTTCCTCCTTGTCCACTATCTCAGATATTTTGTCACAGGGACACAAGCTGAACAGTGAGTAGGGAAGAGCTGGATGGGAGAACCCAATTATAGACTGATTTCACTCAAACGAATCCTATCTGGTAAACATGTTTAGCCTGTGCCAAATGATTGCCATAATGGCTCTGAACAATCATCATTAACCTCCATTGTCTAGGACACATTTCCTCCCCACCGTGAGACTCATCAGTGACTTACCTTTGAGGGGAAAGTCCACGTCTCCTTGTTTGATTCTGAAGGTTCTCAGCCCGTGGGTGTCGTCCGGTGCTCACCAGTCCTGTGCTGGCTGCTCTCCTGAGCTGCATCTCAGCAGCCAGCCTTGCCGCTTCTCAGGACTCAGGACAGACAAGACGCAAGCCTGGGCCGAGTCCGAGAGGAGGTGGGGAGAAGGGCTGGAGACTATGTAAGGAAGTGAAGTTTACGACTCGACTGGAGCAAGAAAATTCTGAAGACCGGTGAGGGGAGAACTGTGTGCAATGGAGTCAGCCCATTGGTCCCTCCTCACTTCAGCACTGTATCCCAAAGGAAGCAGGAACCAGCTTTTGCTTCTTTTTATCACTCTTATATGTGGACTGCTCCTATGACACTTAGCTCACAGAGTTGTTTAGTATGTAGCTGTTGCACGGAACTGAGCTGTCAGTGACATTGCAAGGACCCATAGCTGCAGTCAGAGCACTGACTCTGCTCTCTATCCTGGGTCACTCTCCTGTCCTGCACTGTCTCCCCTGTCGTAAACACACACGGCTGGGAAACGGTTATGTGATCCCCAATGACAAAGAAGGGAAAAGATCAGATATGCTAGTGATCTTGTAGAAAGATGCAAGCCAGAAAAGATACAGAATAAGGATGCAGCCTCAGACTGTAGAGATGGCTTAGCAGTTAAGGCGTTTGCCTGAGAAGCTTAGGGACCCGCGTTCGATTCCCCAGTACCCACGTAGGCCAGAGGCACATGGTGACACATGTGTCTGGAGTTTGTTTGCAGTGGCTAGAGGCCCTGGTGCACCCATTCTCTCTCACTCTCTCTCTCTCCCCCTTGCTCCCCCTCTCTCTGCAATAAATAAATAGATAGATAAATAAATAAAATTTAAAAAAGAAATGCCATCCCACAATGGCAACTTCCCTATCCTGGCCATTTGCTTTCTCCCACAAGGTCTCTAGAGGCAGTGCATATCATGGTGCAGACAGAATTTAGGACAAATACGTGAATGTGTAGAGACCTCTGCCTAGTTCATTGTAATAGCACAATTCTAGAAAGGCTTAAATCATGTGCCCTTGAAGCACTTCCGCTGGAAGCTAAAATGTCAGTCTCATACCCATAACCTAGCAAGTGTGCAGCAGAACCACTTCCTGAAAACAGCACTGTGTTACTGTGCTAATATCACAGGCAGAGGGGGTCTCTAGCCTCCGTGCGCACATACGGGCTCCCATGTGCATTCCAGTAACGAGTGGGGTATAGTCACATCCTGGGACTCAGGATCAAGGGCTCCTCATCCTCCGAAGCTTTTGGCCCTGGGTACTGAGGACTGGGCTCCAGGTAAACAAGGTACCCAGTCTCTCTGCAAAAGTCATTTCCTTCTCTGTAGGATGGAAGCAGTTCCAGGTTTCCCAGTCCTCACCCGTTTGAACCTCAGTTTCCTCATATAGCCCTGCCTGGCGTGGGTTGCTGTGGTGACTAAGTAAGTTAGTGCCTATGGTAAGTGCAGTACGCAAGCGAGCCTCAGTGGACATGGGCTGTCCAGCTGCCACTACCCTCATGGTTTGCATCATCACAGTAAGCTTGTGGAGGGCCAATGTGGAGTCTGATAGCCTGCAGCTGGAATGCACATTCTGTCACCTAGTAGCTGAGTGACCTTAGGCAAGTCTTCAATTTCCTTGGTTGTGTTTCTTCAATCAGTGAGTATTTATCTAGAGCTTTCAGAATGTCTATGATAAAGTGATTTCCAACAAAACGGTTGTCAGCTCCCAGCAATCCCACAAAATTGACTGCAGAGCCTCCTTTCACAGATAAGGAGACTCGGGTTCCAAGGAGTCAAAGGAATTGCCCCATGTCACACAGCCAGCAAGTAGTGAGTCAAGAGAGAGTTGAGGCTGGCTGCTTCCAAAGTCCTGCTCTTGAGCAGAATAAGAGTTCATCCTACCTCAGAGAGTTCTGGAAAATTTCAACAAGCGCTGAAAAATGCCAGGTGCCTGCTACAAGGGCTGGGATATACGGTGGCTACTCCTAATGGGAGGCCTTTCCTCACGGTGGTGTCGCAGCTGCTTTGAGCTCTCCTCCTCCACCTCTCCACCTGCTCCCTCCTCCCCATCTCCCTACACACATGTACAACGTATGCATACCAAATAGTATTTACTGAATGTAAGATTATATATGAGGATGCTAAGGGCACTATGAAGCGTATTTATTAGACATAGAACATTACCAGTTGATGGGAGCTGAAGTTGCCCTGCTGTGCTACAGGACTCTAGAACTCCCCTCCGCCTAACTGTGCTTGGGCCCTCATTCAGCCTCCTGCTTCTCTCTTGTCCCTTCCCTGACCTCTAATAATCACTATTCTCCTCATCGTTTTAGCTTCTACTCATGAATGGGGGCATGCTGTAGCCATCTGTGCCTGAAGTGCTTCACTGAGCAGCCTCCGTTTGCACCCACTTTGCCAACAGCACAGGGGCTCATGCTTTCTTAAGACTAACATTCCACCAGGCACGTACAGATTTCCTTTATCCACTCCTCTGGTGATGGTACTTCTATTGATTCCACACTCTGGCTGTCACGAAAGAGTGCTTCAATCAACGTAGAGGCATGACTCTGGCATATCTGCCTTCTCTCTGCAGTTAACTCTCTGGGAGAAAGGCCTCATCTGTTCCCAGAGATATATAGCAAACACACTCCTGTCTCACAGCTTTGGGTGCAAGCCTGCTCATTTGCACAGTGAGCACACTTGTATTGAACTCTCAGATGACCCAGCCGCAAGCCTCATTGGTGGCTAGTTCAGACGATGGACTTTTACCTTTCATTTGTAAACTGCCATTTGATATATTTCTTCTTCCTCATGACAACCTTGGGCATTCTCTTGCAGCAGTGAGGAAAGAATTTGAAGAGTGATGCCATTCCACAGACTCATGTCACACAGCTAGTATTGCTCAGCTCCTGCTGGGCGCAGGTACTATAATCTGGTATGGCATGGTTGGTACAAGATATGACAGTGCCACTGCTGATGTTTACCAAAGACATGCCAGGCATCAAGCACTGGGCTACAGCTTTACACAGGCCACCATCTTAGGTCCCCACAGCAGCAAACAGATAGACTATTACTGACATCTAACTGAAAGGAAACTAAGGCATAGGATGCAGAGACCTGATTAATATGACACAGCTCCCTAGGAACAGACCAGGAAATTCAGTGATTTGTTCAAATAATGCTCATGAGTAGCATTTCACAAGACCAGTGGCCACTTCCTCGCACTCCTGGCCTTGTTGACAGCCTAATGAAGAGCTCCTCAGGATGTGTGTGGCTTCTGCACTGTGATGGCTTCAGGCTGTGTGGCAGGAACAGGAGACCTTAAGTGAGGCCTGGTCCCCCAGTGCTTCCTGAAGAAGCCCCCACTGGCAGCTTAAACAAAGTTCGTGGGCGTCCCAGGCAGAATTTCCACCACATCCTGTGATGGCACCTTCTCCCATATTTGTCTTTGTCCCTTCAAGCATGAGATAATTGAAACTTGCTGCGTTGGCTCAGGGTAGCATGACATCCCTCATGAGCATGCAATTTGGACATAAATATCCTACTGATCTAATGTGGGGCCTGCAATGGGCTGTAGAGTGAGTGTTGAGGAGTGAGGGGAGGGCCAATCTACTGAGAGGATTAGGGAGTAAGAAGAACCAGCTTCTCAAGACCAGCAGACAGAAATGAAGGTGATAAACAGAAAGTCACCGCTGCTCTTTGTGCACGTGTGCGTGCGTGTATGTGCACGTGTGCTTAAATCCGTGTGTGTGCATGGGCAGGCATGAGCCCTGGTGTGCTCGTGAAGGCTGGAGGACAATTTTAAGTGTCAGACTTCTCTTTCCATCTGTGGGAGGCAGGGTCTCTCTCTTGTTCGCGACCTGCATTTGCCAGACGAGGTGACCCACAAGTTTTGGAAAGTTCCCCTACCTCCACCTCCCAGTTTACCTTAGGCATGCTGGGATGACACATGCCTGCTTGAGTACCCGGCTTTCATATGAGCTCTGGTGCTCTGAGCTCAGGGCACTCACACTGCCATGGCAAGTACCTTATCTACTGAGCCATCGCCCAGCCTATCATTGTCTAAAGAACACTCCCTCTCAGTAGAAACATAGATGCGTAGGTAGATAAATGATAGATGATAGATAGATGATAGATACATAGGTGGGTAGAGAGACAGATGCATGAAGACGCTTCCTGGGAAACACATCGCCAGGCGTTGTCATCAGCATGCACACATTGTGCTGTGTGTGCACACAGCCTAGTGAGTACAGGGTGCAGGTCAACCATGCCTGAGCTCCTGATACAACTGAGACACTGTTTTATAAAAAGCACTTTATTGTGTAAGGATTATACTCTAAAATAATGATACCAAGCATGGCATAGCAAATATAGCCAGAAACATGATCAGTTATCATCATTGTCAAACATTATATACAGTTCACAATTGTGTGTGCTATACTTTTACATGACTGGCAGAGCAGCTGGGGTTTACTTACCACAAGCATGAGAGCAAGGCATTGCACTATGATATCATAGTATAATGTCACTAGGATTGTCTGGTTCCACTGAGATCTTACAGAAGCACAGTGTACTCTACTGACTAAAACCTCCTCCCAGCACAACACTTGTGGGCTGTGTGTAGAATGTAGAGGCGCTTTTGTGAAGTAGCACCTCTATCTTCAGATACTTTATGCCCATCACTTCTTTCCACTTACTTTCAGTCTCTGGGCTCATCCTTGCTCCTTCGAGGCCCTCCTGCACCAGCTTCCTTCAGTCGGCAGCTGACCCCGTGGTTCTGACGGCTCATTAGTCCTCCGTCCCCAGCCCAGGGTCATGGCAGAACCCAGCTAATGACACTTCTACATTCATCCTCCTCTCCAAGTCCATTCTCTATACACCTGCCAGGCAGAGCTTCAAATGAGCTGAAGCCAGATCATGTCAGGCTTGTCCAAGAACATCCATAATCAAATCCACGTTCACTTCTGTTGGGACTGGGAACTGATAAATAACACGATCCCCCTCTTCATTAGATCCAATTCAATCATAGGCCCAGAAAAGAAGCAGACTGTGGCCAACGTTAACTATGGCTTGAGTCTTTGCCATCGTCGGGCTCTCTAGAGGAACAAAACTGGTAGAGTGGCTATATATTACAAAAGAAATTCATTAGATTGCCTTATATGATATGGGTGTGGGCTGGGTAGCCCAGCAATGGTAGTCTTCAGGCTAAACAGGCTGGAGACCAGGTAGCTGCTCAGGCCACGAGGCTGGATGGCTCAGCAGTCCCAGTATGCTGCTGCTGAAGGCCTGGAGGGTTCCTGGAGAGCTGCTGGTCTTCAGTCTGCATTGGAAGTCCAAGGCTGAGAAGCTGTTCAGTGTCAGTAGAGGATGCCAGAAGCAGGGTAGAGGCGCTCACCAGCAAGCAGCTAAGGCGGACAAGCAAACACATCACTGCTTCCCTCAGACCTCTTGCTAACCCCTCAGTGAATGTTTCCTAGATAGCCACCTCATGGACCCACCCAAGAGGTGTGTCCTGATCTAGTCAAGTTGATGTCCAAATTAACCATAACAGCTCTCCTTCACAAGTAAGCTTCCAACACACCCCACACTTTAAGGGGGTTTCCTCCCAGAAAAGAAGCCTGACTCTTTAAACTATGATGTTCTCTCTGAAACCTTCCTATCCTCTGGTCATGTTGCAACCCTTCCATCTGTATTTAGGCTGTTCACTCACATTTATCAAGGTTTTCTTTGTCTGTGCTAGTATAGGGGAATTATATCCAGGGCTGTCTTTTGAAGTTTGTAGCTTGCTCTTATATCCTGTTTGCATATGTATGTGTGTGTGCACCTAAGTGTATGAGAACGAGCTCACACATACCACTGCATGTGTGTGGAGGTCAGAGGATGACCTCAGAGGTTGGTCTCTGCTTCGTACCTCATTGGAGGTTGGGTTTCTCATTCTCACCACTGTGTTCACCAGGCTAGCTAGACCATGAGCTTCCAGGAAATTCTCCTGTCTGCCTCTCTTCTCGCTGCAGGCATACTACTGCTGGCTTTTCTGTGGGTTCTGGGGATCTGAACATAGGTACTCACATTTGTGTGGCAAGCATTTTATCCACCAAGCCTTCCCCCAGCACTGTATTTTCAATTTTATGATGACTTTTGAAAAAAGAACTTAGTTTTTTAAAAAAATATTTATTTTTTCATTTTTTAAAAAAATTTTATTGACAACTTCCATGATTGTGAACAATATCCCATGGCAATTCCCTCCCTCCCCCAGCTTTCCCTTTGAAACTCCACTCTCCATCAAATCCCCTTCCCCTCTCAATCAGTTTCTCTTTTACTTTGATGTCAAGATCTTTTCTTCCTATTATGATGGTCTTGTGCAGGTAGTATCAGGCACTGTGAGGTCATGGATATCCAGGCCATTTTGTGTCTGGAGGAGCATGTTGTAAGGAGTCCTACCCTTCCTTTGGCTCTTACATTCTTTCCATCACTTCTTCCTCAATGGACCCTGAGCCATGGAAGGTGTGATTGAGATATTGCAGTGCTGAGCACTCCTCTGTCACTTCTTCTCAGCATCATGCTTCCTTCTGAGTCATCCCAAGGTCACTGCCATCTGAAAAGAGAAGGTTCTCTAACCAAAAGTGAAAGTAGCATCAATATATGGGTATGAACATTAAGGGAAATGCTTACTTGGCAGTTTGGTGAGCATAGTATATACATTTCGCCAGACAGCAGCAGATGTTACACCCCTAGGGCTCATGACTACCCCTGTTGTAGGTTTTCAGTTTCAGGGATGTATTCCCTCCTATGGAGTGAGCCTCCAGTCAAATTAGAGGGCAGTTTGTTTCTCCCATAACAGATGTGCCACTATTACACCCGTTGGCTCATTTGGCCTGGCTGGCCAAATATAAGGCTTACAGTGTCTACTGTGGAGTACCTTCACTGGTGATTTCTCTCTCTCCCACTGAACTGCATGCAGCATGGCTTTTCCCAGCTTTCTGTCAGCTGATCTACATGAAGGAGGTTTTCAGCTCAGCTCCAGCAGGATTTCTCAGTGACCTTGCAGCCCAAGTATATGGAGTCTACAGCAATAGGGTTTTGCCATCTATTCCTGGTGGGAAACCAAGGGCCTCGGCAATGGCCTGTAATGTTTTGAGGGCATCAGGGACCTCCCTGGCCAACAACTCACTGAAAGGTATCCCATCCCTGGCACTGAAAAATTTCTAAAACAATCTATGGCTTCTGGGTGTGCAATTGTTCAAAAAGTAGTTTTCCATATGACTTATTTATGTCCTCTTAGATTTTTATTAGCCCTCCCTCCACCTTTCCTTTACTCAATCTCTTTCCCTGACCTCACTTAGGCCTTTTCACCCCCATTAATCTGTTCTTCTACTTACATATATACAATACCATCCTATTAAGTCCCCCCTCCCTCTTTTTCTATTCCCTTTGAATCTCCTTTCTAGATTACCAGCCTATGCTACTGAGTTTTCTCCTTGCTCACACAGAAGTCCAATCATTTGTAGCTAGGATCCACATATGAGAAAGAACATGTGACATTTGGCTTTCTGGGCCTGGTTACCTCACTTTGTTTATTTATTTGAGGGGGCAGACATATAGAGAGAATAGGCACACCAGGGCCTCCAGCCACTGCAACTGAACTCCAGATGCATATGCTGCCTTCTTCATCTGGCTTTGATTGAACCTGGGTCCTTTGGCTTTGCAAGAAAGTGCCTTCAGGAATTTAGTTTTAATAGACTTAAGTTGTCAATCTTTTTTAATACTGGGTGTATTTTATATCTGCTTTGAAAAGTTCTTTACAACTTCAAAGTCACAATTGATATTTCCTTATCTTTTCTTCTGACAGAAGCTCAGCTTTCCACACTTGATTTTTTTAAATTAGTTTTGTACTCAGTGAATACAGTCAAGTTGGCACCTTTGTTAGCCTTCCTCCCTGCCCTCCACCCTCCACAGGGACCCTCCTTGTTGGGGTATATGGGTCATGCATTGTGGGGTTAGCCCTCAGTTATGGGTAGGAGTAAATGTCTCTGTGTATCATGACCCAATGTGTGGCTCTGACATTCTTTCTGCCCCCTCTTCTGCAAAGTTCCCTGTTGGGTTCATTTTAGGTCTGCTTCAGTGATGAGGTGTTGGGAGCCTCTGTGTCTCTGGATTCTGATTGGAAGGAGCTGATTGTTCTCTTTGTCGATCTCCTTCACCCTTGTGCTGGTACCAAGTTCACCAAGAAAACAGCACCCTTGCTTGTTTCCCCAGTGATTCTTAGTTTCAGCTGGGGCCCTTTTGAGGTATGATGGGGTGGTTCTCTCCTTAGGATCTGTGTGTATCTGAAAAAGAGAAGCAGATTCTCTGACAGAGAGTAAAGTTAGCACCAGATAAATGGGGTAACCATTATTTTTTTATAGAGAATGTAATAGGTGTAGGCCCTCTTAGCCCATGCTGGGTGGTAGTTTGATAATGGAGAGTGGGCTCATTTTTGAATATGGTTCTGACTTGTTTCCCAGCTCTGCTATGGTTTCCGTTCCACTGAGTGGTTCAGTTAGCCAAATTAAGAGCAGTTGGTTTCCCACCATGGCTGTGTGCCACTTTGTGTGAGCATCACAACAGGTTATTTGCTGGTAAGTATGTTATACCATGAGTTGTTTGGACAGATACTGGTCATTTTCCCCCAGCTGCTCATGTAGCACCTTCTGGCACTAGACGCGCTAATTGTCTGGGAACTGACTCTCTTCCAGCTTCCAGCCATGTCACTCAATATTATGTGCCAACAGTATATGGTGTCTTCAGCAGTAGGGTCTTACCACTAACCTTTGGTGGGTCATCAAATACTCTGACAGAAATCTGTCTTCTTTTGGAAAACCTTATAGGTCTCTCTGATGCAAAGCTCATTGGGGATGATAGCTACCTGGTGGTACTTGGAGTTGCAGGCCAGGGCCCAAGAACAGAGGGAAGAAAATGATAAGTATTATAAAAGAGATAGAGAGGTGAGAGAGAAGAGGTAGAGAGAGAGAAAAAAAAAAAAACAGAAGCAGGAGAAGATTAAGGTCAGTTTTCATTGTACCCTCTCCAGGGCCTTGTGGTTCACTTGTTCCTTCTAAGGGCCTGGTGAAGGTTCAACCACTTGGTCTTTTAGGATGTAGAATTATGTGGTACCATTGCCATTTGGGTCCAGTTTTGTGTCCCCACCCCCTCTTTTACCCTCCCTTTGCTCACCACTCACCCTATTGTCCAATCCTCGAGATGTTTGGTAGGTATATTGGCATCTTGGGAAGATTCAGGTTAGGAGCTGTAGATGAGTGAGACTATGCAGCAATTATCTTTCTGTAATTGGGTGAGTTCACTGAAAATGATCTCCAGGTTCAATCATTTTTCTTTAAAATTTCATTGTGTCATTTTCTTTACTGCTGTGTAGAATTCCATCATGTAGATACACCACATCTTAGTTATCCATTCATGTAATGATGGACATCTGGGTTGATTCCAGCTCTTAGCTATTATGAACTGAGCAGCTATAAACATGGTTGAACAAATCTCTCTAGACTGAGGCATGAAGCTTTTAGGGTACATGCCCAGTAAGGGAATAACTGGGTCTGTTGGTAACTCTATAGTCAGCTTTTTTAGGAGTCTCCATATTGCTTTCCAAAGTGGTTGTACCATCTTACATTCCCACCAACAGTGGATAAGGGTTCTTATTTCTTCACATCCTCACCAGCATTTATTTTCATTTGATTTTTTGATGTTTGCTATCCTTACTGGGGTAAGGTGGAATCTCATAGTTGTTTTAATTTGCATTTCCCTGATGATTAGGGATGATGAACATTTTCTTAAGTGTATGTTTGCCATTTGTATTTCTTTCTCTGTGAACTGCCTGTCCAGCTCTTTGCCCCATTTTGTGAGTGGGTTGTTTGACTTTTTATTGTTTAGGTTTTTGAGTTCTTTGTAGATTCTAGAGATTAGGCCTCTGTCAGTTGGATATTCAGCAAATATTTTCTCCCATTCTGTGGGTAATCTATTGGCTTTGCTTATTATGTGTTTGACTGTGAAGAAACTCTTCAGCTTCATGTGATCCCATTAGTTGAGTGATTGTTTAAGATCCTGTGCTACTGGGGTTTTGTTCAGGAAGTCTTTTCCCATTCCTATATCATGGAAACCTAATTGAACAAGCCCAAAAATCTTTAGAAGCTCTCAAGAATAGAGTCAGCCATGTGGAGGATATAAACTCAGATCTGGAAGACAAGACAGAAGAAAGAGTTCGAGGGTTCAAAAGTTTCAACAAGTTCAAAAATTTCTGTGAACAGAACATGAGGGAACTGTGGGATACCCTTAAATGTCCCAACATTTTATCATGGGAATACCAGAAGGGGAAAAAATTCAGACCAAAGGCACAGAGAACTTATTTAGCAAAATTATTGAAGAAAACTTTCTCACTGTCTCAAAAGAATGGCCCATCAAGATACAAGAAGCTAACAGAACTCCAAACAGATTGGACCAAAGGAGAAACTCTTGAAGACATATTGTCATTAAGACTCTAAACATTGACACCAAGGAGAAAATCCTAAAAGCAGATAGGGGAAAACAGCACATCATATTTAAAAGTAACCCCATCAGAATTACTTCAGACTTCTCAATGGAAACCCTGAAAGCCAGAAGGGCCTGGAATGGAACACTGCAAAGTCTAAGAACCTATGGCTTCCAACCCAAACTACTCTACCCAGCAAAAGTAGATGGTGAAAGAAAAACTTTCCATGACACAACTCAGCTTTACAACTATATGAACACAAAACCAAACCTACACAGAGTATTTCAGGAAATTCTCCACACAGAGAATCAAATAAACAACCTCAAATGCCTACAAGAAGCAGATCACAATAACCAAACTCAGAGAAGGCACAAAAAAACTTCAAAGTCCATGGAAACACCAAACCACATAAACCAACACAATATGGCAGGGATCAAATCAAACCTCACAGTCATTACCCTAAATATTAATGGCCTTAATTCACCCATCAAGAGACACAAACTAACAGGGTGGATCAGAAAATTAGACCCCTCAATCTGTTGTCTTCAAAAAACCCACCTCACCACTAAAGACAGACACCTCCTCAGGGTGAATGGGTGGAAAATGATATTCCAAGGAAATGCGAATAAGAAACAAGCAGGCATAGACAAAACAAAGAGCTGGTTCTTTGAAAAAAAAAATAAACTAGATTGACAAAGCCCTGGCCAATTTGATCAAGCAAAAAGAAGAGGCGCTTCAGATTTGAGGAATGTATGTGTAGGTATGTCATGTGGACTTTTGCATATGGTGATATTTAGGTCTGTATTTCATTTGTTCTTTACAGAAAATCCCCTTTATCCAAACATTGTATTATAATCATTCATCAGCAGAGGGTTCCTGTTCCCTAGCGACCACCAAGGCCCTGCACCACTTCCTGTCTGTGGGTTGTTCTTGTGTCTGTCCATCAGTCGTATACCATGGTCCTTCAGCTTAGTCATCATGACTTGATAATAATGTAAGGAAATTAAGAAGAGATTAAGTCAGGTTGGGGAGATAGCTAGTTGGTAAAGTACTTGCCAAGCTGATAATGTGAGGACCCAAGTTTGATAGTCAGAACCTAACTAAAAAAGAAAAAGAAAAGCCAGGTATGGTGGCATGTGCTTATAATCCCAGTGCTAGGGATTTAGAGATATAGAGACAGTCACCTCCATGGAGCTTCCTGGCCATCCAGCCTGGCCAACAGCTAGTTCCAGGCCAGTGAGAAGCTCTGTCTCTAAAAAAAAGAGTGGACAATAGTCCTCTGGCCTACACACACACACACACACACACACACACACACACACAGAGAGAGAGAGAGATAGTGAAGAAATGAAAAATCCCCTGTGATCTCATGATTTCTTGGGCATTTCCTTTTACCCTTTGTCTTATTCATATTTTTATGTGTTCAGAAGATACTGCAGGTACAGATGCAAATTTTCATTTTCCTTAACATTATATTTTGATACATATTGCCCAATGCTCCAAATTTGTGTTGTTATGATTATGAAGGAAGTATAAACAGAATGTTCAGGCTCAAAGAGGAGCATTGGAGCATCCTGACCTTGGAAGAAATCAGAGATTTCATGTCTCTAAACTGCAGTGACATTGCCTTTTCCCATTGATAGATGAGCTGAACAGCATGTGAAAAGGCTAGACAAGCCACTTAGAGAATATGGCACAGAGATACTTGCGGTTATGGATAGATATATTCAGCTCTCAGCATCATTCTTCCAGTTCTTTCGATGGGAGCAAGGCATTTTTCGTGTGGCATCACCATTGATCTGTCTATTCCAGGACCAGATACTGACACAAAGACTCAGAGCCACTCTTCCCTCTGTGGCAAGTCAAGAACTCTGACAGCAGGTATCTGACTTGGTTCTAAGCTAAAGGCATGAGTCCTAGAATCTGTGGGGACAGTGGGGGTAAGTGGGATTTGCTAAGAGCACAGCCCTTGCACTTATTGTTTGGGGGCAGCACTTTAAGATCTTACTCACTTCAGTTAGATTTCACATCGCTCTCTAATTTGACTACATGACTCCCAACCTTACTTGTCTCCCAATGATGGTTTTTTTTTCAGTCAACTCCAATCAAGAACCTTCAGTTAACTGGCCAACCTGTCACTCTGGAGCAAGGATCCTTCATTTCCAGGCAGCTTTTCTCTCAGTCTCCTGGCTGCAGGGCCTTCTTTGTTCCGTCAGAGAGCTTCCTTCTTGGATGTCGCTGAGTTCTGTAGTTACAGGTTGTTGCAGCTACCATCTCAATCCTGGGACAAACACCAGACCAGAAGTAGCTTATGGGAGGAAAGGATTTATTTCCGATTTGCAATTTCAAGGGGAACCTTCATCATGGCAAAAGAAGGCGACTCACTTCATCACACATCCGTAGGAGAGAGAGAACCAACAACCGGAGCACAAACGGGCCTGCACACACCTGAGAGCCTCAAGCTCTGCCAGTGACACCCCTCCAGCAGGATTCACCCACCTGCTGGCCAGTGAGTAGGAGGCTTAGTCAAAAATACCTGATGCAGGCCGGGGTGATGGCTCAGTGGCTAACAGGCTCTTCCTTGTAAAGCCTGTAGGCCTGGGTTTGGTTCCCCAGTACCCATATTAAGCCAGCTGCGCAAAGCGGCACAAGCATCTGGACTTTGTTTGCAGCAGCAAAAGGTCCTGTCATGCCCATTCCCTCATTCTCTCCTTGCTCTTTCTCTCCTCATAAAGAAATAAATCATAAAAATATTGAAAAAGTACCTGAAGATATGGAGGACATTTACAATCAAACCACTACGATACATCAGTTATTAGTTTTGTTGTACTTACTCAACATCAGATATTGTTTTACTCCACTCTAGCAACATGGGTTATTACACTGCTTAAAACCCTTAGTGCAGGCAAAATCATGATGTCTCTGGGAGTCTTAGGATGGCCAAGAACTTGGAAAGAGCTCACTTTGCCTGACTCAAAATTCCTTCTCCAGGGTTCAAAGTGACATCTATAAAAGCTGCCTGTAAGCAAAGTGTGGACTTGCACAGTAAGGTGCCTGGTGTCGCTGCTCATTCCTGCTCATGTTCTCCCCAGTTGTAAGGAAACCCTGCCTGTCCTCATCCAGACCTGGCCTGCAACAGAATGTCTGCCAGATACTTCTAGTTCTGTCTCTCAGAAATGCCTTGTGGGTGATGCCTAGCCACCATGGTATAGACCAGGGACTCTCAGGGTCTGTGTGTATCATCTGGTGGCTTGTTAGCAGTCGGACTGCTATGCCTTGGAATCCCTGACAATGCAGGTCTGGGCTGAGAACAGGGGATCTGAGTTTCTAGCAAGTCTCTGAAGGATATCAACACTGACAGTCTAAGGACCCACTGTGAGAACCATGGTGGTTTAAAAAACAGCACAAAGACATCTCATTCCCTAGGGTCTGGCATTTTATCAGGCTCTGGAGAGATACAACAATGAGCCCTTACCTATGACAGCATACAGCTCAGTGGACCTTCTCAGCAATAAGAGGTAAGGTGGTTCCTTCTGACAGAAAGCTTGACCAACTCTGAGACTATCAAGCATCTGGCTTGAGGTCACAGATGTTCGGGTGGGAGACTCCTTGTAGGAGTGATTTTGAATTATGACCTGAAATTTGGAGTTCACAAGACTGAAAAAAGACAAGGAAAGGGCAGCAAGAAAAGAAAGAGAACACAGTGTGGATGGAGCCCAGCAAGAATTAAGGAGGACACCATGGTCCACAGAGGACACATGGAAACAGTCACAGTGATGGTAATGAGAGAGGACAGGGACGCTGAGGACATGCGGTCCCTTCTAAACCAGCTACAGAAGGTTGGCTGGATTTCTAAGCTTAACAGGAAAGCACCAGAACACTATGAGGGTTTTAAAACACATGGGGTGGCTATCTAGATTTGTTAGTCTGTAAAATAAAATCTTACTAACATACATGAAGAACCTTCAGAGGTGTTTGCCTTGTGAAAGGTGAGTGACTATTAGTTCCCATGTAGGTGGAGATAGGGGTTTGTGTCTTTGTAGGGCATGGTGTGTGTGTGTGTGTGTGTGTGTGTGTGTGTGTGTGTGTGTGTGTGTGTGTGTTAGTAAATAAGCAGTTTAAACACAGCAAAGCACAACTCTGGTTATGTGGGCTGCCAATGCTTAGCTTTCTTGGGGCAGATTGCTTTGTCTGTGAGTACCAGCCTGGCTCTGGCCCCTCATACCATGCATCATTTAAATTATGGATTAAATTGATTTGAAGGCATAATTTGACATTCTTTTACACTTACAAGGCAGGATGATGATGGACTGATACAATTTAAAATTCATAAAGAGATTGCTGACCTACAGAGCTGAAATATTTGCAATTCTCCCCTGCTAGGAGGTCATTTACATTTGATGAGAAAGGAGGGCTGGGGGCAGAGAAGGTAGCAGAAGCTGGAGGAGAGGATTCTGCTGCCACTGAAGTAATACAGGAATGCCTTTCTTCCCTCACTGGGATGTTTCAAGGAGCAATGAGGTCTGGTGGAAAGAAAGGCACAAGTGGGAGCATTTGAGTAACATCAGGCTTCAATAACTAGATTTGGCCCTTGTGCTTTGGGGAATTTCTCAGGGCAGGACAAATGCCACAGTCATGTAATGTAGCATCTAAGAGCTATCTGATGAATGGTTTTAATAATTTGGCAAAAGTAAATTCCCAGCAATAGCTGGACTCATCCCTTGAATCTAATCCCTTGAATCTAATGTGTGGGCTTACGTAAAGGTATCTGTCATGTCCCCTCATAGAAAGGGAGAACTTGAGCTCTCACCCAAGACATGGGAGGAGGGTGCAGAAGGAACAAGAGTGCAGGCGTCTGTGACACTTGGATTTGAATGCTGGCTCCAGATTCATTGAGAGAATTAGTCCTTCAGAGCTGCTATGGAAACTGGGGCTAGTTATACCAACCTCACAGGCTTCTGAGACAATGAAATTGGTATCTCTAAAAGGGTCTCGAGCATACCAAAATTCTTAATAGTTATTATTACTGCTCCTGAGACCACGATCTTTGTCACTGGTTTTCCATGTGTTGTGTCAGTGGGTCAAGGCTTGTGTTACTCAGCTTTCAGAGGCTTGAAAATGGCTTAAATATATAAAGTGTTGCTCAAGTCCCTGTCCCAGATGTCGCACAGAGAGACATGCTGTTAGCTACCACAGGCTTCTGGGCCAACCAAGCCCGGAAAGAAGACTCCTTGCTAGGAGTCATGGCAATGAATCCATCAAGCTGGTTTGTATTTTAAATAATAACTCTCACCACTGTGGGGAAGACGGATTGGAATTTAACATAAGGATGAAGCTACTGAATTAGGTGGTTTGTATGAAAGCTCATGAAATGTTAGGCTCATAAGAAACACATAGAAAGTAAATGGATTTAACTTGTTTTTTGGATATAGAGGCAGTGAGTAGTTTGGGTCTTAAGGGCAAGATCTATAGAGGCTAATATAAAGAATATGAGTGAGCCCCTGAGAGAGTCTATAAACTCATGCATCCATCCGTCTAGCTATCTTTGACTCTAACAAGGCACAGACTGCAATGGTAATAGAGCAGGGCCCCAGTGTCAATGAGTTTGTGGCTCTTCTGTCACGATTCAAAAGAAATCCCAGGATGCATGGTGAGTGCTGAGGTAGAGTGAAGATAGGGGACACTGTACTAGTCGGAAGAGAGTTCAAATAAGGCTTTCTAATGAAGGTGATACTTGAACTGAATACTGAAGTGTGGGGGCAGGTTTCCATGTCAGAGTGAAGTAGGGAGAAGGCATGCCATGCATACACGGCTTACAACCACATAAAAATAAGACAAAAAGAGTCAAATGACTATAGTGGAGAACAGAAATGAAGGAGCAGAGCACCAAGAACACTGGTGTGAGGCATGGGAGTTTGCTTCCTTCATGGAGATAGTGAGGAGGCAAAGAGATGTCCTGCAGGGAGAGGGATATGCAGTGATTATAACCACCAAGTCTCCACAGGAGGACAGAACTCGATGGGGACAGGAAGAACCGAAGCTGGGCTATGGAAAGTCTCACTGCAGTCATCATCTTAGATGGCGGCAGCAGGGATGCAAAGATATGGAGAAGCATTTTTCCTGTGTGTTTGTGTGTGTGTATAACTGTTATTGTGTGCACACATGTGTGAATGCATGTGCAAGCAAGAGGCTGACATTGGATGCCTTCCTCAATTGTTCCCTCCCTTACTTTTTAATATTAAATTAGTTGTAATATTGAATCTGAAATTATGTCAGTGAGCTTTTCATTTTCTGTTGCACTAAAGTCTTTGAGTCTATCCTGAGTGCTGCCCCCACCATTGCAGAGGACCCAGGAATTCATGGAAATGTTCTCTAGAATATAATGCCAAAAGTCTCAGAAGGGAACCTCAGGAACTCCTGTGCTTCAGTAATGGGTTGGAAAGAAATTCATAGAATAATGGAGGTGAAGGGGGGCCTAGAAAAGAGAGTTTGGATGCCCCAGCAACATGTGTAAATGACAGCAAACATACTTGAGTCCATGAGAAAAGAAACAGAAATTTCTAGAGAGATACACAAGAGAGATAAGCAAGCTAGACTATGGATGTGCTTTCCCAGGCCCTCCACAGCCTCCACAGCCTCCACAGTGGGTCTGTGCAGCATGACCGATGGTGCCTGCCAGAGTGAGGACGCGCTGGACTTTGTGAGCTTCACAGGACGTGGTGTGCTTCTCTGTCCCTCATCATGCTAGCTGTTGTCTTATATCTGTCTTTCTGCAGCCGTGGGGAAGATGGGTTCTGTTAGTACCTTCTCTCATGCTCTGGACACCTACCTCCCATGCAGTAGGAATGAAATGAATATCGATGGCCAAATGAATGCATGGACTCGACCTTAAAATGACTGACTCTGTACAGAACAGCTGTGGGTGGAAAAGAGGAAATGAAACCCAGAGCTGAGTACTCATGGCTAGGGAGGAAGCTTCTAAGAAAATGACTGGCCCCATGATGATCTGGGAATGCAGGAGGATATATGGGGGATGGAAGGAGAAATAGAAGCAGAATCATATGCTGAAACAAACAAAACCAAAAAAAAAAAAAAAAGACAGAAGGGAAAGAAGTCAAAGATACAAAAGAAGAAGTGTCCCATAACAAAGGTGGTAAGCATTCATTCATTCAACAAACCTTTAGAGTGCCCACCTGTCAGGCCTTACACTGACTGCTTGACAAACAGTCATGAAGAATGGAGACAGCCCTGCCTCATAAGCCCACAGCCCAGTGCAGATGTTTCTATGCATGGTTTCCCTGGACTGTTTGGACAGATCAGCCCTCGGCACAGTGCTTCTCACTGTAGTTCACAGAATAAGTTCCAATGACTGTCAATCACATAGAAAACACTTAACTGCAGTATTTTAAAAATAACTTGGACTTGTTCCATTGGCCCACGAGCTCATTGACTTGTTGGTTTTCCTTAAATCCCTTTAGCTTTCTGTGGATCTCTTTTTGATTGTCTTCAGTTTCATTAAACGTCTGTGCAGTACTGTTTCCTGATTCTCTTTCGTTTCCTTCAGGCATCTATTGAGATGTTATTGTTGATTATCTTCCATTTTCATCATCCATTCTTTGATTTTACTTTGTTGTCTTTCTTCCAATTAATTGAGCCAAGCTTTGATTTATAATTTGCATTCCTTTCGCTGATTGATTTTCTTCTGTTTCCTTTGGCCATTCTTGGAGTTCCTGTTTGCTTACTCTTTGTCCTGTTTCTGTCCATTCAACAAGCTGTTTGTTCATGGCTTCCTTAAGTTTGTTTAAAATGCTTGTTGAGATTTCATTCTTGGGTTTTCTCTAAACTTTCATTGGAGGTTTACATTGTAGGAGTAGTCAATTTTGGTGGGGATTCCACTGTTTGGTGTTGTGTGTTGTTTGCTCTGCATTGGGGTCTGCTCATCTCCATATCAGTTTTCTCACTGAATATAGCAATGGCAGATATATATATATATAGAGCCTGTGTTAAGTAGTTTGGTGTAAACTGATCGAGGTGGGTATGGAATTCAAGACTATCCACTGGATTAGGGTGGGTGCAGTTGAGACTTAACAGTGTCTACTTTGAGTGTGCCTCCTCTGAAGAAATCAAGATAAGACCTTGGGAACTGATTTTTCTCAGTGTCTAATCTGGGCGCTTTCCATCCAGTCTTATTTGATGTCTGACTTTTTGGAGTGAGATCAGCTCCAAGCTTCTCTTGGGGACTGGGACACGTACACAGTTACCCTCTGCCTCAGCCTTTCTTTAGATAATTTGCGGGGAGGTCTGTGGGCTCACAAGGTGAATGAGAGAAGTAGAATCCAAGTTGGTTGGCTGCTGGCAACTGACCTTCCATTGGTTTTGCCCTCCCAGGTAGCCACCCAAGAGTGACATCTAGCCTTGGCACATAACCCCCAAGCTCAGTCCTGTCTCACAATGGTGCTGGGCACGGCCCTGCTCACAGCTGATCTTTCGCTAGTTTTGCCCTCTCAGGTAGCCACCCTAGAATGGCCGCTTCCCTTAGCATGTAAGACCCCCCCCCCAACTCAGCCCCATCTTACAAGGCACATCTGATTTGAATCTTATGTATGCCCAGTTGTACATAGGTGTAAGATGGTAAGTAGAGATTTTTTTCCTTAAATGTTCACTTTTAAAAGATACAATTTGCTTTTTCTGTGCATGGACCCAAAACCAATCCAAGGTAGATTGCTTCCTGCTGTTCTGATTCTGGGTCTAAGAATAGATTCCAATGGATACAGATCACGAAGAACGTCTGCTAAGGGAGGTAGAAACCAGTTCCTTGTGTGGAACAGGGTAAGAGTCCCAAATTCCCAAAAGGTTTCTAAGCTCGCTGTTGAAAACATGGGTATGTTTATTGGTCGAGCTAAGCAGTGTCCCAGGTGGATAAGCTCTTCCCTCTGTTTACCTGCCTCAAAGATGCTGTTCTTTAACTTGTATAATGTCAACTTGGAGCATCACGCATAGACCTAGGTCAAGGACTTCCTGGAAGGCTAGTAGGAAAGGGAGGTGTGGACAAGAGAGGAATAGGCATGATAGGTCACAGGCTGCAGGCCACATTGGACAGCTTATAGAGTAAGGAGGAAGCTGTAATAATGGAATACATTAGAGAATTTAAAGGACTGAAGGCCTCAGTTAGGGTAAAGTTCAAGCACAAGTTCTGAAAGAGACAGAAGTCAAGGTACTATGGTACTTAATATTTCAATAGTGGAGTGATTGTATCAGATGGTGCAGCGAAAAGTGGATGGCTGGAGTGGTGAGAGATTATCACTAGATGTGGAACATCAAGTAACTCAGAGTCCAGAGTCTTAGTCATACACATGGTCACCAACACTGGAGGAGGGGCACTAGATAAAAGGAAGCTGAGACCAGGAGCTGGGCTCCTATGAACCACAGAGAATGATACATGATGGAAATAAGAATGGTCAGAAGGTGGTATAATCTGATGGTGAGATCTAATGGAGATGCCCAGTGTGTGTCCAAGGCTCTATGGAGCCTCCTTGGCCTGCATCTTGTTCTCCTGGCTCCTAAGACACCCTCTTGCCCTAGTCTTTGACCCTACCCTGATTCCAGTCAGGTCTGACTTCCTTGGCTAACCTAACCACGGGTTTTCTGGCAAAGTTGATTCTGTTCTGGACTCTCATCTGAATACACGTCACTTCATCAGACCTGGGGTTGGATTATTGGAAGCACTGTGTAGTCCATGAAATGTTTGTTCTTTTGAGTCAACTTTAATAGTTCATGTATAAGTGAGAAATCTCATGTCTTGCTTTTTTTGCCTATAATATGGGCATAATAATGGAAAAGTACACATCACACCTTGCCTGACATGTCAGATGAGCTCTGTATAGTGGTAGCAGTTTTTCAACTGCTTGTAGGTTTTTTCACAGAAAGATTAATTACTCTCCATGAGGACGAGCGCTTGTCTTTCCTGACAGCTCCCTTGTTCCATGTGCCATGACTGCCACACAGAAGCGGCTTGGTGAGCCTGGCTCATGGAACAGTACCAACCGAAACTCAAAAATGTTCTTGTGGACTGACTTCTACATCATAGGTAGACTAAGTCTTTTCACTCTTGCAGGCTTTCTCCTGTGATTTTTCAAAGCACGTTCATGCGGTTCTGGTGTTGGAGCTGCAACAACACATATGAGGCACACAGCCTCCTGTGTACTTATTCTTATCATGTTTGAAAGGGCTAAAAATCAGAAGAGACCAGTTTTGTTTTACACCCAAGGCAACACAAAGTAAAAATACTGACTTGGCAAATCACCTTGGATGTATTTCACCAAAATCCTTCTCTCATAGAGTGAAATATTCTAGAAACACAGCCCACAGGTTGAACTAAAAGAATATGTTAGCCGGGCGTGGTGGCGCACGCCTTTAATCCCAGCACTCGGGAGGCAGAGGTAGGAGGATCGCTGTGAGTTCGAGGCCACCCTGAGACTACACAGTGAATTCCAGGTCACTGAGCTAGAGTGAGACCCTACCTCGAAAAAAAAAAAAAAAGAATAGTTAAAAGGGCTACAGAGGGCAGGAGAGATGGCTTAGCGATTAAGGCACTTGCCTATGAAGCCTAAGGACCCAGGTTCAATTCTCCAGGACCCACGTGAGCCACATGCACATTGTGGCTCATGCATCTGGAGTTCGTTTGCAATGGCTAGAGGCCCTGGAGTGCCCATTCGCTCTCTCTCTCTGTATCTAATAAATAAATAAAACAATATTTTGCCAGGCGTGGTGGTGCACGCCTTTAATTCCAGCCCTTGGGAGGCAGAGGTAGGAGGATCACCGTGAGTTCGAGACCACCCTGAGACTCCATAGTGAATTCCAGGTCATCCTGAGCCAGAGTGAGACCCCACCATGAAAAACCAAAAAAAAAAAAAAAAAAAAAAAAAAAGACTACAGAAATGGCTCAGCAGTGAATTGCACCTCCTATACAAGCGTGAGGGCCTGAGGGGATCTAGAACCACTTGACTGTGAATCTCCAGATCCTACATAAACATCTGGGCATGGCCACATGCACCTATAACCCTAGTCCAGCAAAGGTGAATAGAGTCCAGGGAATCGCCCAGGCTCATGAAAAGCAGCAAGCTCCAGGATGAGAAAGAGATTCTGGCTCCATCAAGAGCAGGCAGAAGAGTGATGAAGAGAGACACTTAATGTTCTGCTGCAGCCACTGCAGGCTCCCCTGCCACATGCTAGTGCACTGGGGCACCATAGGGGCACATAAACTTACACATAGTACATTACATATGCACATACACAAGCAGAAATAAAAATAAAAGAATGCATTAACATCATGCATTTAGAAGAATTCAGAGAAAGAAGTACCTTTACTGAGATATTTTTAGAAACTAAGTCCAGTACCAGGAAATTCTGTATAGGACAGTTGAGTTACTGTGAAATCAAATAAAGTAAGGCATTTCATTCTTGGAATGCTTTGGTGCAAAATCTGTGGATTTGGAGATGAAGCCACTGTGGCTACATCTTTTCCAGAGGTTTTCTTTGGGCGAGAAGCGCCTCCTCTTTAACCATGGGTCTAGTCACCTGTGTGATGGGGAGTGTACTGGCTCCCAGGCTGGGTTGTTTGCAGTACTGTGGACAATCCTGTCACAATGAAGCTGTAGGCAACATTGCAGTGGCCAAAAGCACAACTTCCATAATT
The DNA here is from genome assembly GCA_036346955.1 of Dipus sagitta. Lineage (NCBI taxonomy): Eukaryota > Metazoa > Chordata > Mammalia > Rodentia > Dipodidae > Dipus > Dipus sagitta. The sequence goes on from CM070787.1 coordinate 58,535,729, forward strand.
ACAGAAAATAAACCATGACAATTCCCTCCCCCCACCCACTTTCCTCTTTCATAACTCCATTCTCCATCATATCCCCTCCCCCTCTCAATCAGTCTCTATTTTATTTTGATGTCATCATCTTTTCCTCCTATTGTGATGGCCTGTGTGGGTAGTACCAGGTGCTGTGAGGTCACGGATATCCAGGCCATTTTGTGTCTGGAAGAATGTATTGTACGGAGTCATTCCCTTTCTTTGGCTCTTACATTCTCTTTTTAATTTATTTTTTATTATTGACAGCTTCCATAATTATAGACAATAAATCATGATAATCCCCTCACTCTCCCTCTCACAACTCCACTCTCCATCATGCCCCCTCCTCTTGTCAGTCAGTCCCTCTTTTATTTTAATGACATAATCTTTTCTTCCTATTATGATGGTATTGTGTAGTGTCAGGCACTGTGAGGCCATGGATATCAAGGCCATTTTGTGTCTGGAAGACTGTATTGTAAGAAATTCTACTCTTCATTTGGCTTTTACACCCTTCCCACCACCTTTTCCATATGGACCCTGAGCCTTAGATGGTGAGATAGAGATATTTCAGTGCTGAGCACTCCTCTGTCACTTCTCAGCACTGTGGTGCATTTGAGTCAACCCAGAGGTCACTGCTATCTTAAAAGAGAGGATTCTCTAAACAAAAGTGAGAGTAGCATTAATATCTGGGTGTGACCATTAAGAGAACTGCTTACTGGGCAGTTTGGTGAGCATAATATATACATTTAGCCAGACACCAGCAGACATTACACCCCTAGAGCTCATGACTACCCCTGTTGTAGGTTTTCAGTATCAGGGAAATATTCTTTCCTGTGGAGTGGGCCTCTAGTTCAATTAGAGAAAAGTTGATTTCCCCCATAACAGACATGCCACTATTGCAACTGTTGGCTCATTTGGCCTGGCTGGCCAAAAAGGCTTGTAGTGTCTACTGTTTTTTATCTTCAGTGGTGACTTCTCTCTGTCTCCCATTGAGCTGCATACAGCATAGTTTTTTCCAGCTTTCTGTCAGCTGGTCTGCAGGGAGGAGGTTTTCAGCTCAGTTCCAGCAAGATTTCTCAGTAAACTTGCAGCCCAAACATGTGGAGTCTGTTGTAATAGGGTCTTACCATCTATTCATAATGGGAAACCAAAAGCCTTGGCAATAGCCTATAATGTTTTGGCGTATCAGGGACCTCCCTGACCAATAACTCACTGGAAGGTGTCCCATCCCTGGCACTGAAAATTTTCTACTAACAATCTATGGCTTCTGGATGTGCCATTGTCCAAAAAAGTAGATTTCTATATGACTTATTCATACCCTCTTAGATTTTGATTAACTTTTCCCCCACCTTTCCTTTATTCAATCTCTTCCCCTGACCCCACTTATGCTTTTCCAACCCCACTAATCTGTTCTTGTACTTACATATATACAATACCATCCCTTTAAGTTCTCCCTTCTCCTTCCTCCCTCATAGCCCCTTTCTAGCTTACTGGCGTCTGCTACCGAGTTTTATTCCAACTCACAAACAAGTCTAAAAATTTGTAGCTAGGATCCATATATGGGCTTTTACATTATTTCTGCCACCTCTTCTGTAGCACAAGGAATTTTTTGTAAACCCAAAGTGTCCTGCAACAAAAGGAATCAGAACAGAATGGAGGGTCACCCCCAGAGCCTCATCCATCCTGCAGCCCCAAAGTGGCTCTCCCCTACTGTACACACATTGGTTCCCTTTGGGAATGCTTTGTGTGGAGGCTGCCAAATAGCAGGTGTGAGTTGTGCACACAGTCCCTGGGTACATGTCACTGAGCCAGCAGCACAATGACGTGGCAAGTGTTTGGCTAATTTTGTTGGACACTGTGTATGTGTGCATGTGTGTGAAGTTCCTTCAATCATCTCAGGAACTTGTAGAGTTCTGTACTGTCCTCTGGTATGAATGCATCACAACACATTAATCCACTGTGTAAGCCATTGCGCGACTAACTATTTTGGCCTACTGCAATGGGTGTCACTAGAAACAGTTAGGTACAAGGCCATGTGTGCACACCGCTGATGGGTATAGACGCAGATGTGGAATAGCTGGGTCATAGGGCATAGTTCGGTTGAGTTTGAACAGACACTGTCAATCAGCTTGCCAAGGCAACTGTTCTCTGTGCCACTTGTCACTGACTTGCAGCCCAGGAAGCTCTCTGGTGAGTGTGGATAGCAGGAATGGTATATGGCCAAGAGGGAGAAAGGCAATTGCCCAGAATCTCCTTGGGTCAGTCCTTGGGGAGGCTGAGGTTCAGCAGAATGAAGGTAGAAGTGTCCAACCATAGGAAAAGTGTTTGCTGGCCAGCCTTGGCCACATGCCCATCTCTGAGTCTCCCTGAATGAGATATGAGAAGTGATCACGCCACTTTATTGGTCATCCCAACTCAGGCAGCTCCCTCCTGTTCTGGAGGGCAGGAGAGACTGTAGTCAACATTGCTGGGACCGCTGATGGAGGACCTGCATATGGAGAAGCTCCTGTGTGGGAAACACTGCAGGTGTCATTATTAACATCCCGCTTCCTCTCCATCCATCACAGTGATACATTTTTCACTAGGAGGTTAATAATAAAAGAACCTGGATCCTTAAATGCTGATGCCAGTTCCATGCGGACTTAACTGTCAGGGACATGAACCTCTGGAACCAAGAACCCTGAAGTCAAATTGTGGGCAGAGTATACTGTCTGAGTAGAGAAGAATCACGCCTTCCCTCTTGTGGCTCCTAGCAGATGTACGACTTCCTGGGCATGTCTCAGTATCATTCAGTCTCTGCCTTTGTCTTCACAGCACCTTCTCCCTGCTCTATTCCTTTCCTTTTGTATCTCTTATAAGGACATTTGGGGCTGGGGATGTAGCTCAGTGATTGACTACTCACCTAGCATGCTCAATTCCCCAACACTGGGGAAAATAAACACATGCATTTAGGACTAAGACACCTTACTTCAGGATGACTTCCTCTCAATACCTTTATTGCACAGAAAGATCCCTTTTACAAGTAAGTTTCACTCTCAGATTCTATGAGGGCATGTCTTTTGGGGGGGTATCCAGCCCTCAGTGCGAGTTTTAAATGGCATCCTCTTTTTTTAAAATTTTTTGTTTGTTTTTATTTGTACTTATTTGAAAGTGACAGACAGAGACAGAAAGAGGCAGATAGGGAGAGAGATAGAATGGGCGCGCCAGGACCTCCAGCCACTGCAAACAAACTCCAGACGCGTGCGCCCCCTTGTGCATCTGGCTAACATGCATCCTGGGGAATCGAGCCTTGAACCAGGGTCCTTAGGCTTCATAGGCAAGTGCTTAACCACTAAGCCATCTCTCCAGCCCAAATGGCATCCTCTTAAAGGGATTGTTTGAACATGAATGGGAAACGTGTCTATTCTGCCTTCAATTTTAAGTTCAGACATAGAAATCTGACATTCAATTATGATAAAATTTTAGGACCTAGAATCAGATGAGAAGACTTGGCTTACAGTAGTTCACAAAACAATCAGCCCATGCTATTACTGGTGAGTGGATGCTCCCTCCCTCACTGGATCAATGTCTCCAATGGCAGGCTCCAGGTGAGCTTCTGAGAGAGAGACTGGAGATACCTGTGGTCACTGCCTGCCACAGCAGGGGCGGCATTCAGCTAAGCTTGTTGATTGAATATCTAGCTAAAGATCTCTGTCCAGAGGAAAACACAGGTAAGTAAGTACACAGTTGCCATTGACTTTCTCAAGTCTTATAATGGCTCACACCTGTGCATAGCAGTGCAGGCCTCAGACCGCTAGAAACACGCAGAGAGTGGTGAACGGGAAGCACCGTGGCCATACCAGGGCTCTGCTCTGTGCAGGCCACCCTCAGAGTGTGGAGTCAACTCCAGGGCAAACATGGGCCAACACTTGGCACTAAGAAGTGGATAAAGGGTGGGAAGGCCCCAAGTTATGGCTACGAATTGTAAGGCTTGCTTTAAACAACAGGACTGAGGCTTCCTGGGATGGATTCATGATGGACAGGGGCAGCTAGAACGCTGGTCTGTGGGCAGAGAAGCCTCTCAGGCCAGTAATGGTAAGAAGGGAAGGATTAGTAGGAGCTGGGAAAGTAGACACGTGCCCAGCATTGATCTTGGTGGTATCCTCTGAGAGTCCACTGGAGGCCCCAGGTTCAAGCAGAATTTAGGTAAGCAGAGCAGGTGGTTCAACACTTGTGTACTCTCCAGGGCTGTGTCAGCGCCATGGGATAGGTAACATACACAAAACTCTTTGCTGTCAAGGAACACAAAGTCTGGGTGGGAATATGAATGAATAAATAATGGTGAAGTACTAACCTGGGTATTAGAACAGAAAAGGTTCCTGTGGAAACTAGCTTAGGAAATGCTTTGGGTGCTTGGACAGAGTTACAAGGTATGTATTAAAGGCACCAACCAAACAAAGCATCCAGGAGCAGGGTGCAGTTGAGGCTGAAGGAGTGGGGATTGAGAATCTCAAGGTGAGAGCAGAGTGAATGGATACTGTTTCTATAGTCCAGTACTCAAGATGTGGAGAGGAAACCAGTGACCAGAGTAAAGAGCCAGGAAGGAGTCTTTCCAAGGAGTCACTGAGCGTTTGGACTCATATTGAGAGATCATATCTTCTTTGGAAAAGATTCCTCTAGATGCTGAACAAGCAGTCTGTGGGGTTAGGGCTTCCCAGAGGACACGAGAAGATGCCAATGGCAAATGGAAGAAGGGGAGAAGGACACAACATAGTATCCCTACCTCAGTACTGGCTTGTGTCTGAGGGTAGGGTGGTTATAGAGAACAGAACCCAGCCCTGGAAGAGGTGTGGTCAGAGCAAAGACAAGCTGGCTGGAGGCTCCTGGTCTGCAAAATGAGGCTGACTTCTGGGCTCTGCAGATAGTAATGATGAGCAAGTACTGGGGCATCCTGTGTGGTCAGATGAGCCCATGCTCAGAAAATGCAAGTGTGATCGTATCATGGAGAGATGCAGAGTCAAATAGGAAGTTTAGTGTTCTGCCACACAGTGGGGAACAATGACACACAATAACCTATCATACCTCATGAGTAACTAGAAGAGAGGAATGCTAGACGTCAAGTTTAATGAGAAGAGGAAGCTGTATGCTTGCTTTATAGGGACATGTTGTTCACATGTATAGAAATATCACACTGTATCCATAAATGTAATTATTACACACTCATTGTACCAGCTACCTTTTTGTTTCTGTGACTAAACACCTGACCAAAAGCAGCTTATGAAAGGAAAGGGCTTATTTCTGGCTTAAAGTTTCAAGTGGATGTTTCATCATGGTAGGGGAAGTATGGCAGGAAAAGGAAACTGGCTCTCATCATTTATCATCAGAGTGGCATTAGAAAGAGTGAGCTAGGAACACTCAGTAGACTGGGCCAGAAAACCTTAAGGCCAGAGAAGCTTTGCAGTACTGTAAGAACAACTGTAAGAACAACTTGATGGACCATTCTAGTGAGAACTTCGAAATGCATAGAGAAGTATGGACTGTGAAGGTTTGACTTATGATACTTCAGAGCAGTAAACAGGACTTTGTTGAAACTGGAACAGAGACAATGTGAGGGATATTCTGGCTGTGACCTGTCTGCCCATGTCTTGATAACTTGAGCAAAGTTGAATTTGTAATGGATTGTGTGTTGGGCTCAAAAATAAATGAAAGTTTTGGGCCACAGACTGCAGCCCAGCTCAGCTGCAACTGTTTGAGCAATTATCATTGAGACTGCATCAGCTGCTCTGCATTGGGACAATAGGAGGAATTCTGACTCTTTTGAAAGAAGGGGGACTGAAAGCAGAATTCTGCTGAAGCGTCCTGCTGCTCAAAGTTGGCTTTATTCCCCACTAGATTAGCAGATGTTGCCTACCTCACTCACCAAGTACTCATTTCGGAGGTAGGACACACACAGTAAACAGAGGGCCTTTGGATTTACAAAGTGGTTTTTTGGATATGACCCCAGAGTCAATGTGGATCAGCATGATAGTCCCTGCACAGAAGCCATGAGGGGTCATAGAATAGAGCCATGAGGATGAACCATGGGTTGCAGATGATACCCCAGGGTTTGGAGATGTCAGAACCGTGGGACAGTCACTAAGAGAGGTGCTAGCTCAGGTGGATCTTCCCAGACAGCAAGCATCCTGAGGTATAGGGGTGGAATTTGGAGCCCAGAGATTTCATTATGGGTTCCAGGTGCTGGACATGGAGCTGCAGGATTTGATATCTGCCCTACTGGTTTTCTAGCTTACATTACTCCTATGCCCCCATTCCTCATTTTTAGAATGGGAAGGTTTACTCTGTGCCATATGTGTTTGGAAATATATATTGGAAGTTTAACTTGTGTTTTGGTTTGAAAGGGCTCACAGTTGAGGGAGTTAAGTCTCAGATGAGACTTGGTACTTTTTTTGAATTGGAGAAAGCTATGGGGATTTTAAAAGTTGTATTCAGTATATTTTGCATCATGAAATTGTTATGAGTCTATAGGAGCCAGGGCAGAATGTGGTGGCTTGAATGAGATGTGCCTGATAGCCTCATGTGTTTGGAATACTTAATCCCAGATGGTGGCAATTTGGGAGGTGGCACCTTGGTGGTGGGGGTGTATTGCTGGTGGGGCTTTCTGGGGTTTTAGAGCCCAGCTCTCCCTTACCAGAGCTAGCTCACTCTCTTGCTGCTTCCTGCCAGCTGCTGTGGAAAGATGGTCTGTCCAGCTTCTGCTTTGTCATGCTATGGAGAAACTTCCCCTCAAGACTGTAAGCTGAAATAAACCCTTTCCTTCCACATGCCACTTTTGGTCAAGCATTTTTACAAGAAAGTAGCTGCTACAGGAGTAATCATAAACACATGGGGCCACGGAGCACATTTTACATTCAAACCACCACACATGTCAACTTTAAATCAGAAATGCTTGAGATATAAATTTAACTATCCTGACTTGATAATAACACACTGTATGTAGGTATTGAACTCTCATACTATTCCCCATAAATTTGTACAACTATAATAATAATAAAAATAAAATGATGAGTGTTACCCAGCACCGTTAGTTATTTATGTGGCTATGGTAGATAACATGTAGTATTCTTATATTCTGGGATGATGGAGGGTTAGTTAATATCTGTCCCTGGGGCTCCCTCAAAACCCCTAGCCGTATGTGCAGTGTGGGCTGTATGCCCGATTCCAAGGCACAATGCACGTTCACACCTGCACACCCCATCTCTACTGCTCTCTTCCATGAACTTCTATCCTCCATATTTCCAAACCCACTCCTCTCCCTTCTTTCCAAGACCCCATTTTTGAGGGGCCCTTTGCCTGACACCCAAGCCTCCTTACACCCTGCATTTGGGTCCCCAGCTTGCACTGGGTTTCCTCATCACCACACTTAGCACAGAGGATCAACATTCTCCACTCCTCTGACCCCTCTAAGTGAGCACCTCACAGGGGACAGGCACCAGGCCTCCTAACTTCAGCTGGTATGATGATTTGGGCAAGGCTCTCAGCAAATCCTCTGAGCTTGTGAGTTAATAAGGGAGAGAAAGAGCGCATGAAGGGAGGTGTACCATGGAATGGGTACAGTACTTCAGGCTTTAGTTTTTCATTATTACTGTGACAAAGATTTTGTTGTAGGAAAATATCACAACATACTTATTCCTTCTTCTCTTGGGGAATATTTTCATTGTTTCTGGTTTCTTGATATCACAAATCATGCTGTTATGAACCTTCTTGAAGGTGGTATTAATTTGTGTGGATGTGTAATGTTTTCCTATCTGTGTCATGTTACAGTGCAGGACTCCTAATAATGGCTAGCCCCAAGAGTTAGCTTTTAAAAACATGATTTAAATGTTTTCTCATGTGTTATTTATTATTACTTAAGCTCTTATTGTGGAAGGTCTGCTCTGCCATCTCATATCATTTCCTTTCAGTCTTATTTTAGTTAAGACCTTTTTTTTTTTTTTTTAGCATTTTTTCATAGGTAAAGCTACTGAAGCTAATTATCTCAGCTTTTATTCAGGAATGCTTTTATTTTTCCCTTTTGTGTGAATGAGATTTCACTAGAATTAGTTTTGCTTGACTTTCTTCCATACATTAAAATTAGGCTCTGCTATCTTCCTGGTTGCATTGTTCTTAGTAAGAAGTCACCTGTCACTCATACCAGGGTTAAATTGTACATAATTATTGTTATGTCTCCCTCTCTTTCTCCATCTCCTTCTCCCTCCTCTTCTCTTTTCTCTTCTCTTCTCTTCTCTTCTCTTCTCTTCTCTTCTCTCTCTCTCTCTGACACAGACACACACACTTTTTAAATTTTTTAAAAATTATTTATTTATTTATTTGAGAGCAACAGAGAGAGAGAGAGAGAATGGGTACGCCAGGGCCTCCAGCCACTGGAAACTAACTCCAGATACATGCACCCCCTTGTACATCTGGCTAACGTGGGTCCTGGGGAATCAAGCCTTGAACCAGGGTCCTTAGGCTTCACAAGCAAGCGTTTAACTGCTAAGCCATCTCTCCAGCACCCCCCACACACTTTTTGAAATCTAAGTTTGCTTTCAGTTTTCTATGTGTATATATGTGTATTTCTAGATTATATTTAAACACTTCCTACTGCCTTACCTTAAAACCAACTAATTAATCCCCTGAAACAGCAACCCTACTGTTAAACTTGCCTCATGATGGTTTTTTAAATTTCTAATATTTTGTCGTACAGACATAATATTCCACTTGACTATCTTTATACTTTCAAATGTATGCTGAAATTCTCCATCCTCACACACATTTCACGATCTTTCATACTAGGTTATAGTTCTCATAATTGCTGTAAATTGTCTCTCTGACAAATACAACTCCTAGGAAATATTTGTATGTGCTTCTACCCCATCAGTAATGAACATTTTTATTTCTTCTGTGTTTCCTAAGTTTCCATCTCATCCTAGAAGAATTGTTGGAGCTAAATAATATTCACATCCAGAAAAGAGCATGCCCCTTCTCAGTGTCAGGTCACTGGGTTCAGGAGACTAAATTAACCTGGCCTCTCACTGAGCTGTGTCTTAGCCTTGTTGTGGCTTTAATGACACTATTCCTGAAACCTAAGAAGCCAGAATTAATCTTGCTGCATTATGGTGAATTCCACCTATAGCCTAAAAGGCTAACCGTGGAATGTTATTTTAATTTTATTGCATGAAATACTTGTACATATTACAGGTACATCATGATCTTGCAACACACACAGCATGCATGGACCAAACCAGTGTAATTTGCCTCTTCTTGACAATTCCTCATCATTGACATCTTTAAGCTCCTCACTTCCAGAATTCCATGAAGAGACATGATAGATTACTGTGAACCATAGTAGCTCCACTGTCTACCACCTTCACCTGACTGATCCAACCCTGCCCCCAAGTGCTGAGAGGGAGGAGTCAGGACTCCTTTCTGTTGGGCCTAGAGATGGCATGCTGCTGGGTGTGGAAATTCTTTCTTCTTGACACCCGAGTTGCTAACCTCCTGGGTCATGAGAGACCTCTTTGTTTGCCTTACAGACTGGCTACCTGTTTTCTATATTGCTGGGGAAAAGGGTCCTCTTTGCCTGCAGTCCCACCACGGGTCTTTTATGTCAGGGGACATCTTACCGCCATGAATCCCACAGAGTTCTCCCTCTCCACTCTCCTGACCCACTACTCTCTCCCTGAAAGCAAATGTAGCTATTGTGGAAAGGCTCCACATCTCTCTACCCTCATTCACTCTGTTCTCAGAGCTTCTGACACATCCCTGGAAAGGAGTCAGGGTGTTTAATCTTGTTCCGTGGCTTGTGCTCCTAGAACTGGGATCCATTTCAGCAACTCCCAATCACCACTGAGTACAGTACATCTGACCCAGTCTCTCCACGCCACCCCCCTGTTGGGTTGCCTCTCTTCCAGAGGTCCTGTCAGGGATAAGCGCAGCTGTGGATTTTACTTCTCATCAGAATGGCTCGTCACTTGTGGAATTTACCTCGCATATCTTTACACTTCGGATTTCCCTGAGAGGTTTAGCAAAAATGTTGTTGTTGTTTCTGGAATGCTTTAGATTGTCGAGTAGAAAGAATTCCCCTGTGACTTTCTATACCCTATCTGGTTGAAGTATCCCTTAATACTTTTAGTGAGTTTGGTTGCCAATTAGCTTGGCTCTTTTGTACCTTTCCTGTCTGACACTTGTTCATTGCTTTTTTAAAATTAACATATGCAGTTCTTAGCACAGCAAGGATAGTAGCCTTTTGCCAAACACATGCATTGAAATATGTTAAAATCTCTGGCTTACTTTTTCATTCTTTAATGGTGCCTTTTAAAACATATATATTTTACAGGGTTTGTGTAGGTGTGTGAATGTTCATATTTGTGTGTATATGTAGGTGCACATGAGTATTTGTACCTATGTGTATGGAGAACATAGGTCAATGTCAGGTTCTTCCTCAATCACTGTCCATCCTATTTTATGAGACAGTCTTTCACTCAACCTGGGGCTTGTCAGTTCAGTTAGATCAGCTAGCCAGCATGCCCTGGGGATCCTTCTGCTTCTGCCTCCCTTGTACTAGGATTATAGACACATAATGTTATGTGGGTGTTGTGATTTGAACTCAGGTCCCTCATGCTTATACAGAAAGCCTTCACTGATTGAGCCATCTCCCCAGCCCATAGAAATTCTACTTGAATAGAACCAGGTTTATCAATCTTCTCTGATGAGTATGTTATCTTTCTTCACTGACCTACAAATGCCACTGCTACGCTTGGTCACATTTCCACATCTGTGCGATCTGTATCAGGCTTTCTGGTCTGCCTGTGTTCTGCTGGTCTGTCCCAACTCTCTTACTAATTGAACCTTTATAAGTAGTTTTTACACCTTATTCTTTAAAATCCATCCTGGTACTCATTCTTTATTCTTCCATTAGACCTTAGAATCAATTTGTCAAGTTCTATTAAAACTATCAAGTTTTGACAGGAAAAGCCTTGAATTTATAGATTAATTGGGAAGAGCTGACATTTTTATTATTGAATCTAAGGGCATAGTATTTCTCTCCATTGCTTTAGTTATTTCAATAATGCCTTCCATCAGAGCATTGCAATGTTCTCTGAAAACAACTGTGAAATTTAATCCTAAGAACCTTCACTTTTTATTACAGTTTGCATCTTGAACATCCCCCTAGGATTTGTGTTTTGAGGCCTTGGTCCCCAGCTCAGGGCACTACTGGCAGGTGGCAGAGTCTTTCTGGGGTAGGACCTGGACTTGATGGAAGGAAGTTAGGTCATTAGAAACTATGATTGTCAGTTTCATTGTCTGGTAGTCAAAGTGGGTGTTTGGGAGATATTTGTCTTTTTGTGTAATGAGTATTATTGCTGGACAGTTCTTTAATGACACACTTTAGAGATATCCAAAGCACAAGTACAGAATGCCACATCTTCCCTGGAAGTGTGTCTGCATTGTGTCCTCACTGCTCCTACTGCCACTGCTGGTGTAGGCACTCATTTTTCCCAGTCTTGTAGTTTATGAAGATGTCTACCTTTATTATTTCAGTTACCAAAAGAATTCTGGTTGTGGACTCCTATGTGACAGGGTATGGAATGGGGCTCAGGGAGCTTGGTTGATTTTATTGAGGCCACACAGCTAATAAGGATCAAATGTGGGTCACAAGAAGCTTATTGAGGGGCTGGGGAGATGGCTCAGCAGATAACATAGCTTATTGTACAATACTAAGAACCTGAATTTGATCAACAGCACCCACATAAAAAGCTGAGTGTGACCGCACATGTATATAACCCCAGCGCTGATGGAGATGGGGACAAGAGGATCACTGGACACTACTAGTCAACCAGTCTAGCCTAAAAATAGATAATTCCAGGTTCAGTGAGAGACACTGTCTCCAGAAAGTAAGGTGAAGGAGTGGCTGATAAGGACACACGCTGTCCTCCTCTGGCCTCTGCATGAGTACACACATCTGCATAGACATGTGCACATAGAACACACACTCACATGCACCACAAGAGTTTATGGGATGGGTGGGTTGATGGATGAATTATGGCTGGTGATTGGGTGCCTACTCCCTTCCTTGTATCCCTCTCCATTGCTTCTCTCCCTCCCTCATTTCCTTTCTCAATTTAACAAGTATTTACTGGGTATCTACTAAGGAAAGGTACTGTCACTGCCTTTCTATATTATAGTTGTAACAAATCACATACAACTTACCATCTTAACCTCTTTCAACTATTCTTTAAACAGTTCATTTGAGAACTGAAATAGTAAAGGTGGAAATCTTCCTAACAGTTAACTACATCCATACGACTGTACAGCAGATCTCTAGAACTTTTCATCCCAAACTGAAGCCATGAATATGGTTCCCCATTCTCTCCCTCCAATTATTGACAATCATTATTCTACTTCATTTCTATGACAGGACCTCATAATGATGGAGTCATAAGCTTTGTCTTTTTGTGACTGGTTTACTTCACTGAACATAATGTCCTGAGGTTTTCCCATGTTGCAGAATGTGACAGGATTTATTTCTTTTTTAATGTTGAATAATATTTCACTGCATGAACATATGATGTTTTGCTTTCCTGTTCATCTGCCTGAGGGCACTTGGTTGGCTAACATCCTTAGCTATGCTGACATAAGCTGCTGTGAACATGGAAGTTCAAATATCTCTTTGAGATTCTAATTTCAACTCTTTGGGGTCCTCAGAAGTGATCTTGCTCAGTGATAGGGTTTTTCTATTTTTACCTTCTAAGGACCCACATTAGTTGTACCATTACCCATCCTGACAACCGTGCATAAAGCTTCTAGTGTCTTCACACATTCCTGTCTGCACTTGCGTGTGTGTGTGTGTGTGTGTGTGTGTGTGTGTGTGTGCATTTTCTACTATTTCAGTGGATATGAGGTGGTACCTCACTGTGGTTTTTATTTACATTTTGTACCTAGATTTTTACATAACTTTTCTTTAAACTACAATTCTTTGCATCAGGTATTGCCATCCATATATTACATTTGAGGAAAGAGGAAATATAAATATTTAAAGCATATGGTCATTAAGTGGGAGAACTAACTTTGAAACTAGGTACTTACTTACTAAACTCTTAAAAATAATGGCTAGTCGGGCTGGAGAGATGACTTAGCAATTAAGGCACTTACCTGCAAAGCCAAAATGACCCAGGTTCTATTCCCCAGGATCCATGTATGCCAAATGCACAAGGTGCTACTTACATCTGGAATTTGCATCCAGTAGCTGAAGGCCCTGGTGTTCCCATTCTCTCTCTCTCTCTCTCTCTCTCTCTCTCTTAAATAAATAAATATTTTTTTAAAAAAATAATCGCTAGTGCACACTATTTCAGAACTCACTCTTATATGGGTTACTTTACCCAGCTGGTCCCCTTGTATCTTGCAGTGCCCCTCAGGACATTATTTTCTTCTTATTTTCTGTAGCAGAGAACTGAGCTCAGACAGTGGATGTGGTCGCTATGGACCCCTACTAATTGAGTAGCTGCTGGCCCTTTTGTCCTGTGGATATAGACAGAGACAAGCACACTGCAGACCAGAAGAGGGGACTTCGCAGGTCATTATGATTTCTTAGATTCTTAGATTCTTAGGGAAACATCAAACATCTTACATGCTGGGGGAAGCTCTATGGGCAGGAGAAATGCAGAGCTTTGACACCTACCCCCCACCCCCCCACCCCCCCGCGTGGCTTGGAGCAACTCTGCAAACCACAGGGATCATCGGTTTCTCTGGGGCCATGAGGCATGAACCGTGGGCATCATTGCTTAGGCAAAGCAACCAGTGGACAGGAAACTAGGAGTCTCCTGAATCAATGGGAAAGAGCTCACCCCTTTTCTGGTCTGTTTTTCAAAGCACTGCTGAGACATTCCTTCTAAAGTAGAATTTTTATCTTGCACATCAAGCAGCAGGGGAGGATTTCTCTAACTCATGGGGATTCAACTAGCTGAGAGGCACATATACCCCAGGGTTTATTGGCTAACTTTCTCTGCAAAACAAACTCATCCAAAATGTAAGGCTGCAAACAGCTCCCATTGCTCTGGCCCATGATTCTGTGGGTCAGAACTTGGGGCAGGGTGGGGCTCTTGCACGTTGCTTTGAGCTGGGAGCCACACTCAGGCAGACACAGTAAGCCAGCAGCTCTCTCCCCAGCTCTGTGCTAGGCTCTGTGCCCAGCTTCCTGCTGGGGGAGAGGACGCCTTGATCATCCAGACTAGCTGGGGGACTCCACAGGTTCTAGGAACACAGCAGCAGGGAAAGTTTGACATAACGTAGCTCATTGTATGAAAGTGTATGCAGTGGCCTCATGGTGTCATAAACCATTTGGCAACACTGGGGTCACAGTGGGAGGAATTGCTCACATGGTGAGCAGGAGCAAACTGGGGCCATTGCTTCAATCAGGCCACTAACAGTGTATCTGTTTGCATGAGCACAGGGCCTAGTAACCCTGACCTTGGTTTGAATCCCTGCTGAACTGCTTTCAACTAATGGCCTTTGGCGCATCTCTGTTCTCTGAGAAGTAGTAATGTGGGCCAGGAGGGGGGTATAGCTATCCCCCTGACTCAGTGAAAGCTGCAGCACAGGCAAACACCTAGTCTGTGGCAGAAAATACTTGCTCCTTCTTTTTTTTTCAGCTAAGCTTGGATAACAACATCTGAAGCCACATCCATTGCCAACAGCTCTTTCCCAGAGCCCTACTTTTCAGGTGCTCCCCCATACTCCTTTTGAGGGTTGTATCTCTAAGGCTATCTCCAAGGATAACGGTTTCTATGGTATCAGTTCAATTTGGATTTAACTTTGTGTGTTTCTCCCCCTCCTTTTACTTCCCCTCCGCCCAAACCCTTCCATCCCTATTGTCTGGGCCTTGAGTTTCCTATCAAGTATATCAGCCACTTGAACAGGTCCAGGTTAGGAACCACTGATAAGTGACACCATGTGACATTTGTCTTTCTGTGATTGTGTGACTTCACTGGGTATGATCTGTTCCAAGTCTGTCCATTTTTCTACAAATTTCATTGTATCATTTTTTCTTACTGCTGAGTAGAAGTCCATGCTATAAATGTACCACAACTTCATTATCCACTCATCCAATGGCAGGCATCTAGGTTGATTCCAGTTCTTAGCTTTAATAAATTGAGCAGCTATAAACATGTTTGAGCAAATGTCCCTGTATTGAAGGATAAATGCCCAGTAATGGAATAACTGGGTCTGTTGGTAGCTCTATGTTCATCATTTTCAGGAATCTCCAAATTGATTTCCATAGTGGTTCTACAAGTTTACATTCCCACCAACAGTGGATGAGGGTTCCTTTTCCTCCATGTCCTTGCCAACATTTGTTGTTAGATTTTTTACCGATTGCCATCCTTACTGAAGTAAGGTAAAATCTTATGGTTGTTTTGATTTGCATTTCCCTAATGGTTAAGGATGTTGAACATTTTCTTAAGTGTGTGTTAGCCATTTGTAATTCTTCCTCTGAGAACTCCCTATTCCTTTCTCTGCCCCACTTTTGGAGTGGGTTGTTTGATTTTTTTAAATTGTTTAGTTTTTTGAGTTCTTTATAGATTCTAGATATTAGGCTTCTGTCAGTGGTATAGTTGGCAGAGATTTTTTCCCATTCAGTGGGTAATCTATTGGCTCTGTTTATCGTGTGTTTGTGCAAAAGCTTTTTAGCTTCATGGGATCCCATTAGTTGAGTGATTGTTTAATTGTTTAATTTCCTGGGCTACTGGAGTTTTGTTCAGGAAGTCTTTCTTCACTCCCATATCATGGAGAGTGCCTTCTATTTTTCCTTCCAGTAGGAGAAGAGTTTCAGGTCTTCTGTTAAGGTCTTTAATCCATTTAAACTTGATTTTTGTATATGGAGAGATGAGTGGGTCTAGTTTCATTTTTATACATATAGTCATCCAATTTGTCCAACACCATTTGTTGAAGATGTTGTCTTTTCTCCAGTCTACATTATTGGCTCCTTTGTCAAAGATCAAGTAGCTGTAGTTACTTGACCTAAGGTATGAGTCTTCATTTTTGTGTGTGTGTGAGGCAAAGTTTTATTGGGTGAAAAAGAAGAAAGCCTGGTGCACAAGGTCTGCACCCCAGAGGTCAGAATCTCAGGACACAGCCCGAGTGTCAGCTTTTATTGGAAATAACCACATGATGTTTATAGTAAAAAACAGGATGGGAGTTAAATCACAAAGTTACCAACTGTTAAATAAAGGGGGGGTATTGCAAGAAGTCACAAGGTTACATAGTCACATAGGTGGAACTGAGGCAAGAAACATTCTATGCTATGTAATCACAAAGATATTTAAAACAAAGAGATACAGGAAGGTCATGGTACATTGCACAGAGGGATTCCCATTCCTTTCACATTCCATTTTCCATTCCCCCCTCTGGTATGACACAAAGTCAAATCCTTGGCTCATGAAGAACAGTGTCTAGGATGTTTTCATCTAAGGGGGTATATTGCATCCACAACACCACAATTTTAACACCACATGAGTAACTCTGTTAGTCAGGGGTTCTAGAGAAGTGTTTGTAATCTCTATTTGATTTTTCTGTTGTGTTATTTATCTCTTTTTTGAGGTGCAATTTCAGTTCAAGTTCTGATTTTCTTTTTATCAATTTATTTGTTTATCAACAACTTCCATAATTGTAGACAATAACCCATGATAATTCCTTCCCTCCCACCTGCACTTCTCCCGTTTAAACTCCACTCTCCATTATACTCTTTCCCCCTCTGAATCTGTCTCTCTTTTGTTTTGCTGTCATCATCTTTCCCTCATATTATGATGGTTTTGTGTAGGTAGTATCAGGCACTGTGAGGTCATGGATATCCAGGCCATTTTGTGTCTGGAGGGAGCACGTGGTAAGGAGTCCTACCCTTCCTTTGGCTCTTACATTCTTTTCACCACCTCAACCACACCTTGGAAGATGTGATAGAGATATTTTAGTGCTTGGAAGATGTGATAGAGATATTTTAGAGCACTCCTCTGTCCTTTCTTCTCAGCACCATGGTGCCTTCTGAGTCATCCCAAGGTTACTGCCATCTGAAAAGAGAAGCTTTTCTAACCAAAAATGAGAGTACCATTAACATATGAACATTAAGAGAAGTGCTTACCAGGCAGTTCAGTGAGCATAGTATGTACATTTAGCCAGATACCAGTAGACGTTGTACCCCTAGGGTTCATGACTACCCCTGTTGTAGATTTTCAGTATCAGGTATGTATTCCCTCCCATGGAAAAGGCCTTCAGTCCAATTAGAGGGTGGTTGGTTTCCTCCATAACAGACATGCCACTATTGCACCCATTGGCTCATTTGGCCTAGCTGGCTAAATTTAAGGCTTGCAGGGTCCTTTCACTGGTGATTTCTTTCTCCCATTGAATTGCATGTAGCATAGCTTTTTCCAGATTTCTGCCAGTTGGTGTGCATGGAGGAGGTTTATAGCTCAGTTCCAGCAGGATTTCTCAGTGATCTTGCAGCCCAACTTTGTGGAATCTTCAGCAATAGGGTCTTACCATCTCATGTATTCCTGGAGGGAAACCAATAGCCTCAACAATGGCCTGTAATGTTTTGGGGCATCAGTTACCTCCCTGGTCAACAACTCACTGTAAGCTATGACATCCGTGGCACTGAAAATTTTCTAGTAACAATCTATGGTTTCTAGGTAGGCCATTGTTCAAAGAAGTAGGTTTCCATATGACTTATTTATATCCTCTTAGATTTTGATTAGCCCTCCCTCTACCTTTCCTTTACCCAATCTCTTCCCCTGAACTCACTTAGGCCTTTTTACCCCCATTAATCTGTTATTCTACTTACATATATACAATACCATCCTATAAAGTCCCCCTCCTTCCCTTTCTATTCCCTTTATATCTCCTTTCTTGCTTACTGGCCTCTGCTACTATGTTTTATTCCTACTCACATAGAAATCTGATCATTTATAGCTAGGATCCACATATGAAAGAGAACATGTGACATTTGGCTTTCTGGGCCTGCGTTACCTCACTAAGTATAATCTTTTCCAGATCCATCCATTTTCCTGCATATTTCAGAATTTCTTTTTTTTTAGACACTGAGTATATTGTATAAATGTATAAATGTGCCACATCTGATTTTCTTAATGCTTTCTGGAATTCATTCTTACATTTGATCAAGTCTTCATTAGGCTTAACCAATCAGTTATTGAGATCTTCCATTTCTTGACTCATCTTCAATTCATTCACTCATATCTCTTTTGAAGGTTCTAACATTTTCGTTAATCAAGTTAAGCCTAATGTCAAAAGCTGAATGCTGTAAGTGACAATTTTGTTCAATTTCATTGATACAGTTATTGGGTTTTTGATGGTTTGCTTCCAATCCAGCAATTCTTTTGATCAGGTTCTCACTGGTTATTGTGCTTTCATTTTGGGAGTGAATTTCTGTTGATTTCTCTATGAGTTCATTGGAGGCTTCCATTGTGGGACTAGGCATCCTTGGTGGAAATCTCTAAGTTTTCTGACTTTTGTTGGCTTTTTATTTTTCATTGTGGTCTACCCATCTTGGGGAGACATTTTATTTTATTGAGGAGGAAACAAGTTTTTGTCTTTGTGGGATCTTCACAGGTTGTTCTGTTTTAAATGTGAATACTGGCGCACAGTGGGGTTATAACCACAGATGTGCAGATTATGGAGACTGTGGTACATCAAAGGCGCCTGGGGAACTGGGAGCTCTGGCCTACTCACTGCATTTGCATGTACTCTTCAGCGCCTGGAAATCATAGCTTGGGGAACCAGGCAACAGGAAGCTGGCAAACCAGAGGTGAGAGGCCTGCTTCTACAGTGACCCATGCACCCTCTGTCACAGGAGAATAGGGATGTTGGTACCTAGGGACCAGTCAGGATACCAGAGCAACAGGCCTGTTTCCACAGCCCCCACACAACAACCAGGCCTCCCTAAGCCAGGTGCAGGGGGACATACAAGGATCAGGAAACTGGGAGGAGTCAGGGAACAAGGGATCTGGCCTACTCACTCCTCACCCAGTGTGCATATTGTTTATCACAGGGTATCCTGGAATTTGGGACCCAGGGGCACTTCGATCTGGAAGGCAGAGCAAGGGGCCCGCTTTCGCAGCAAACTTGCAGGATCCAGGCAGCCCCAAATGAGCTGCAGGAGGACCTACTAGGCCCAACAATGTTATGACAGAATGAATGGCCCATCTTTTTTCCCAACTAGAATTCAGTCTTCAGCCACTAAATCCATGTGATCCATAAGAGGCTGAAGGCTTAGATGTTGGGCAGCAAAAGGCATGATGGGTTTCATAAAATGATGAAGGAATGTGTTGTTTTAATTTGTGCAAAGTGTCTGCATATTGGAGCTAATTAAAAGGTTTATTACTTTAATTGCTACTGTTGCTGTTGAAGATTTTTCAGCCTTACTACCAGTTTTCAAAGGCCATGCCTGGGCTAAGTATACTCCTCTGTATGGTATGGCATAAAGTGGCATCATTTTGCTCTCAGTGTTGTTCTGCACTGATTTCTTCACCTAATCCCAGATGATAGAAGCTAATGCATCACTTTCATAGCCAAGATCAGTGACTGAAGCTTTCATGCTAACACTGGTGGGTACCTTTGCAACACACCAAAGAGACTTCACCACATGCCAGGGCTTCTGTGGCCACACAAAACGTGCCTGCCTTTGGTGCAGCTGCAAGGAGAGTGTCTGGGTCTGTTCCCTGCTGCACTTACGAGGCTGTGGGCTGAGAAGGAGGCAGAGGCTACAAAGCTGGGCTCCGCCACCTCCTCACCACAAGTCACTAATGCCTAGGCAGGTTCAGCATCCTCCTGGTCTGCAAAGTCAGCTCAGAGGCATCCTCCACTTGCTGACACTAGCTCAAGCTCTGGGGCTTGAGAGCCTGACAGTCTTGGCCAAGGGCCTGAATGCTTAAAGATGGCATTTAAATGTAGTTTTGTTTCTAGGACTTGAGCTCTATTTTTCTTTCCTCCCTATTCCTTCCTTCCTTCCCTTTTCTTTTTCCCCTCTTTATCTCCCTTCCTCATAGATACTACTGGATTACATGTGTCAGACACTCTTTCAAGCATCAAGGCCACAGCAGTTACCAAAATAGGGACACAGAAGCCACTCTTAGAGTAGAAAAACCATTCCTAGTTCTGTAGCAGTATAATAGTGACTCTAAAAGACTGAACTCCAAAATGTCTAGTAAATACCATGCTGGTTATAGTGGCTTGAAAGTAAAATGTCCTTCGTAGCCTCGTGTGTTGGTGATTGAGGCTCATATTTAATCCCTAGCTGGTGGAGCCGTTGAGGAGTAGAGCCTTGCTGGAGGAGACATGCCGCTGGCAGCCTTGAGAGCTTATAATCTAGCCCCACTTGCCAGTGCTGGCTGGAACACTCTCGTCGCTTCCTTTCTGCTGACATGACAAGACATGGTGCCTGGTTTCCTGGTTCTGCCAAGCTTTCCCCACTATGATGAAACTTGTCCTTGCAACTGTAAACCAAAATAAACCCTTTCCTTCCATGGTGGTGGCTACAGTGAGGATGAGAACAGCGTAAAGCTCTGGTGCTAGAGGAGAAGCCCTCCCAGGCAAAGTTCCTTGAAGCTCTGAGAGCTGACTTCACAGCCAAGTCTGCAGATGCATATTTCCTGGCTTGGGTCTTATCTCGTCTATTAGTTGTTACACTCTTACAATAAAGGCATGAGGAAACTAATGATTGTCCTCACCAGTTCTATAACAAACTATAAACAAGCTCATTTCCCTTTGCCAATTCCTGTCTCCTAGTTGTGTCATGGTTTGTACTAGTTGCCAACTTGACAGGACCTAGAATTACCAATAAAACTAGCCTCATTGAGCATGCCTGTGAGAGATTATCTTGGCTAGGTTAATTAAGGTAGGAAGATTCCCCCTAACTGTGGGTTACTCGAGGGAGGAGGTACTGGGTCATATAAAAAAGAGAGAGCAGCTGAGGGCCAGCATTCACTGCTCTCTGCTTCCTGACTATGAACTGAATGACAACTGCCTCAAGCTCCTGCCACTATGCCTCCTGCCATGATAGACGGTTACCTTTAACTGTAAGCTGAATTAAGCCTTTCCATCATTAAGGTGCTTTAGGTTAGGTATTTGGTTACAGCAATGAAGTAATACAAGCGACTACCAACGGACAAGTGATTCTTGTTATAGTTCTTTGGTAGTACAGTGGGGTGATTGATGGTCAAAACAGCCAAAATACAGTTCATCTTGATAAGAAGAGCATGTAACACACAACATACATAAATAGCTGATGGTTGGAGTTTAAGACAACTATTTTCCTATTCAATTACTACACATTGTGTACACATACCAAGTTACTATAATGGGCTCCATAATTTATACAATTATAAAAATGATATTTAAAATGTTAAAAATTAAATTAATTGCTTAAATTAAAATTTAATTAATTAATTACTTTAAAATTAAATTAAATTTCTTAATATTAAAAACTCCCTAAGAAGTTTATAGCCTGATGGGACAAATGCACTGAAAATTTGAAAATTATAAAGTTAAAAACTGAGACAGCAATCATCCCGCTCAAGGAAGGCATGAGAAGAGAATCTGTATGCATGTGTCAGTCTAGCAAAAACCCAAAGCAGCACCAAACTCAGTCACACAAAGGGTTATTGTTCAGTTAGTGATATAATTTTCCCCATGTGGTTTCACTCTTCCTTGATTGAGCTATCATGTAACCCTGTTCCCCAGAGCCTGTACACCTCGGTTCTCAGCCCGGCTCTTTCATAAAGTTGTTTTGTGACATTTGACAAGATGCCAGACCCTATCTGGGCATGAGTTTGCTGACCTTACTATCTTCATTGCTTTTCAGCAGGCTACCCAGAAACAGGACGGTGTTTGGGGAAGTTACTAGAAAGAAGCAGACTGTGTGTGAACAGGTTTAACATTTGTGTTATGAGGCTCACTTTCCTTGAACTTCTGCAACCTTGGGCTTCCTCACTACTCTGTGAGTAAACCCAGCTCAGGGGAGTCGGGGCTGCAGTGCCTCTGCCTCAGTCATCTGCTCTGAGGTTCGTGTGGGGACAGGAGAGGAGAAGGTAGCCTCTGTGACGCAGTGCCCTTGTCATGCTCATTATCCTGTCCGGCATAAGTGTACTATAGACTCTTCTTTCGTCCATGGCAGCCTCTCTCAGGGACCATGCTCCCTGAGCCAGGGCTGTGAAACACTTGTTGAACAAGAAGTCTTCAGTTCTTCCAAGAGCATTCTGAGATGCGTTTCAGTGTCCCCATTTTACAGAAATCAGAACTGAAGTTCATGGACACAGTGTCGTGTCCACTGTTCACAGTGGGAGGAGTTGGACAAGGTCATCTGTATCCATTGTAACAAGTGTCCCTTATCCGTGACAGTGGTCCGGGCAGGTGGATGATGAGTGGCCCCATCTGCAGATCTTCCTGAGCTCTGTGTCTTTCTCTGTCCTTGCCATTTGATTGGTGACACTCTTGGCCTGTTGTTTCACTAACCTCACTCATTCTGTCTACTATTGTCTACCATTGTTACCCACAAACTTTTTGGAGAGGGGAAAGGAGTAAAGAGGAAGAACCTGGCCATTTGAAGTCACACCTGGATTGACAACACAGCAATGCCACCTCTAGGATATGTGATTTTAGTCAATCTACTTACCTACTTGCTTCCCCATCTATAGCATAGAGTAAAGCACATGACAGAAACTCCATGCAGGGACATGCTACCTAGCACTTAGAGGCTAAGAAAATGTGAGTGGCTTTCTTCCTGCTGAGTGATTACCATATCTCCATTCTGTTTGTCTTTCCATTTCTTCTGTCCCCACTGACATCTTAGTCTCCCAGGGAACTCTTAATCCTCCTTAGATCCCAAACACCCAACAAAACAGTCACAGATGCTTCCTCTTGTCAGGATCCACACAAATTGGCCTCAGCACCCCTTTCCAATCCTGTTTCCTCTGCACCCCTGTGAAGCCTCAACGACACAGGTGTTACCTACTTTCTCTACTGCTCTACTGGCTGCTTTGATCTGCAAGGCTTCTCATGTGTGACAGAGATGCAGATACCAAGTCCAGAGAGAGGACATAACCTTCCCGAGTCCCTCACAGCAATCCATGGTTTCTGAGAGCCATGTGGAACTTGCAA
This sequence comes from Dipus sagitta, assembly GCA_036346955.1. Lineage (NCBI taxonomy): Eukaryota > Metazoa > Chordata > Mammalia > Rodentia > Dipodidae > Dipus > Dipus sagitta. The sequence goes on from CM070787.1 coordinate 58,558,913, forward strand.
ACCTTTTATCTCATGAACATGCTGCCTTTGAAGCCAACCTCTGCCTGTCTTAGCCATGTGTGATAGAAAGTTCCATCATAGACTGAAAACTGTGACAGACAGCACAGATTCATCAAGGATGAGGGTCTGAGGGGTCTGGTGTGTGGAGGTGTTGCAGTCAGCCCCATGTTGCTAGGATGAACAGCCAAGCAGACCCAGTTTATGGGAGGAAGGGGTTTATTTCAGCTTACAGATCCAGAGGAGGTTCTGTCAGTTGCAGAAGAAGCTGCTTACTTCCACGGATCTAAGCAGAAAGAAGCCACCAGACACCCAGCAAATATCAAAAGCAAGCAAACACAAAACTGCCAGAGCTGAAAACACTCTCTCTACATCTTTGGGCTGGAATCAGATCCGCCATTAGTGACACGATCCCCTGTAGCTGGAATCTCCCTGCTAGGGGCTAAAGTTGTAAAGTTGATTTTAATAAAACACCTGAGTCTGTGGGGCCGTACATTTACACTATCATATTCAAACCACCACAGCAGGCCATGGAGCTGGAAGGAGCCCTGTACGTGAAAGAGGAGGTCCCCACAGGCACTCTTCAAAGGATCCCCTTGTACCAGCCTTCCACACCTCTACCAGATCCTCAGCTATACCCATTAGGTAGGACATATCTCACTCCTTGCAGCACTCAGTCGCAGCAGCCTGGCCTGTCTGTCTGTCTGTTTATCTGAATGTCTGTCTGCATACTCCCTCAGACTTTTCTAGTCAAGATCTGAGTCAGGCATGCTATCCACTCAAGGCCTTCCCAAGGTGATGCTCTGGGTCCCTGCATCCGTGTATTAGCTGTGGCCACTTTGTGGAATGGGCCCCTCTATGCACCACGGAACCTGACATCCTTCAAAACGTACCATGTAATTTCCTTCTGTGGGGAAATCCGTGCTCTGTGAGGGCGCAAATTGAGCTGAAGGCACGAATTGAGTTTGCCTTGACTCTGCTAGGCCCTTGTCACCAGAATGGAGCAGCTACCTGTGGTCGAGCGATGAATGTGGACAGAACCCTGGAACATGGTGGCTCCTCCCCTCTTTGCCAAGGCCATTCTCCAGCCATGGACACCCGTGCCACTGGGTCTTCTTGATTCCACCACAGGCTCCTTCTCCACACAGCAGGGCCTGTTTCCGCTTCCTGAATGCTGGGATTTCAGGTGGGTACCACCATGCCCAGCTCTGTTTACCTTCTTAGTTACTGTGCACTTCATCTGGAGAGTAAGCTCCACGACATTCTTGGCACCCTGCATGGCATTGGTAGGTGCTCATGAAGCCTGTGGTCCTTGGGAGGCCATCCTCAGGGGCAGCAGAGGCATGTGGCCATGCAGTGCCTAGCCCCTAGCACCCACCTGCTGGTTCCCATCATGGCTCCCCACCTGTTAACTATAGACCTCAGTCAGGTTGTTCAACACCTCTGGACTTCATTTCTGCCCCCTCTCTTTTGCATAGATGCATATGTGGTGTGGTGTGTTGTGGTGTGTGTGTGATCGAGTGTCTTCCTTGATCACTCTCTACTATATTTATTGAGCCTCTCATTGAACCCAGAGCTTGTCAGTTCAGCTAGTCTAACTAGTAGTATGGGGAAAGGGCATAATGGTGCCGCCCAGAGGACTCGAATATACAAATTTGGAGGCCTGGCAAGGAACAGCATGCTGACTTGGTCCTTATAATTCTCATCCTCCCACAGTGGAAGCAGTCACTCTTCCCCCTGAATACACTTTGTCTCCCGTGGAGCCGTGGTGACTGCAGGCTTCACCCCCAGGTGGCGCTGTCGAGAAGCATTGGAGCTGTTGGAGGTGGAGCCTGGTGGAAGGTCCTTAGGTCATTGGGGGTGTGATGTATTTCTCTTGTGATCCTTTTGGCAGTTCTCCCTCAAGTGAGTTGTTTAAAAAACAGCAAGCTTGACACCACCTATGCTGATTCTCTTTACCTCTTGCTCCTACATATACTCCTGACATGGGCCACCATTCCCCCCAGAGCCAGAGGCCCATGAATAGACCACCAGATCATGCTGGGTAGACATAGGCCACACAAAATGGTGAGCTGAGTGAACCTTTTTACATCATAAGGAGATGAGGCAAGTATTTCTTTATGGTGAATAAAGAACTGACCAACACACACGTTCACATACATGTATGCTGTCCTTGGAGATAGGCACACGAGCACTTGAAGCTTCCTGAGATTTTCTGTTTGTACATCGAGGGAGAGGGAGAGAATTTCCCAATGCATCTACATTTCTCCAACAACGACAATTAGTAACGCCCTTGACAAATGCCCATTTTGTTCCTGGCACTGGACATAATGAGATTTTCATACATTAAGTAGAAATGTGCTGAACTTCTGCCAATCACCAGACCCTGGCTGGGCCCCATGATGATTGAGATGTGGCTAGAAGGTGTTTGCAGCTGGTGCACAACGCAGAGAGCTACACAGATCACAGCGCAGTGGGACCACCACTCACAAACAGGCTCCAAGCCCATTAACTATGCCAGCAGTGTTGGGCGTGGGCAAAGGGGCTTCTCAGAGGACGCGCCCTCTGATCTACATCTGGCTGGGTAGGGCCTCTCTGGGCTGTTGTGTTCCAGAGGGACTTCTATAAGGGAGAGAAGCCCTTGTCAGGGAGGAAAGGCATGGGTGGTGTCCCAGGTAAGAGGTGGGAGGCGCATGTGGAGAAGTAGCCTAATTTGAAAGATGGTTCCAGAGAAGTGGTAGAAGTCTGTGAGAAGGCTTACTGGGGACAGTTAATCAGGGAGCAGCAGATGGGTAAATATGTGCAGGTAGGAGCAGGAAGGAGACAATGGTCTTGAGCTGAGGAGCTGTGGACCTTGGTGCTATTCACTGTGAAGCCTCGGTTACACCCATGGGTGTTGGAAAGCCCAACAGCTCTCAGGACCTGAACAAATGACCGAGATTTCTCTGCACCCATGTTGAACAGCTGGACATTGTGGCTGCCCCAGCAAGGGGGGCAGAGGAGCTGCTTTCAGCAGAGGCCATTTCAGACAATGCTAGTATTTCTTCCCAGAAGCTGGACATAAGTCTGCATTTCCATCCATTGTCTGGCTATCACATCCCTACCTCCATCCACAGGCCCAGCCCTGGACCTGCTCCTGAAGGCTTCGCGTTCCAGTTCTGGGACTTGACAATGATCTTGAGGGCTGCAGAAAGCCATCAAAGTCCAGGAACACACACAGTTTGTGCACTAGAAGAATGGTGGGAGTCAGCTAGCAGAGAGAGGATGGGACCAGCAGGGAGGCTGCTGCATTCTTTCTGTGAGTGGAAAGGCTATTAGTCAAGGCAGTGGCCTTGGGGACATAGAGGAATTCCAAGTGAATGAGAGAAATAACTCTCCCTGTTAACTATGTCCTGCCTCATATCAGGGTCTCTTTTTCATAGTGCTACACAGTAGTTCTGCAATGCATGCTGTTTCACACATAAAGAGATCGAGCATTGGGCTTGGCAGATGCTCAGTGAGTAAAGTGTTTGCTGTGCAAGCATGGGGAACTTGGTTCAGATCCCCAGTACTGGTATAAAACACCAGGCTTGGTGGCATGTCATAACCTCAATGCCAAAGAGGCAAAGACAGGTATATTCCTTGGCTGGCTAGCTTATCTAACCAGTGACAGGTTCAGCAAAGGACCATGCCTTGATAACTAAGGTGGAAAGCCACTGAAGAAGTGCCTAATACTGACTTCAGGCATACTTGCATGCACACACACACACACACACACACACACGTATACCACTTGCATACACACACCCATGCCACATCTACTCCTGAATGCAGACCACAAACATGTGTGCAAAAAGATACTGAGGATCAGAGAGGCTAAGCAACTTGTCTAATGTCACACAGTAGTAAGTGATCTAAAATCACGTACTTGTAAAGACCTGACAGAAGAATGGATATAAAATTCTGAATTAGCACCAAGGACAGCTCCCAAATCCAGGGGCCGCTCAGAACAGGAGCCACCATTCTGATGGCTGCTACCAAGCCGTTGCCATCGTTCTTGGGATTAAATGGAGCCCTGGTAGCAGTCTTGCATTTCATTAGCAGAAGATGGGCCGGGAATTGCTGACAGCTGATGATGATCTTGACAGCATTAGTGGCAGAAATATTCAAATGCAATTAAGAACTGCAAATATAATAATCAAATGTAAATGAGCAGCAGCCAACAATTACTGGTGCATATACAAATAGAACATATGGTAATTTCACAGGAGGCCTAACGCTTCACTTCACTGCGTCTAACAAATTGCTGATTTCCCCCTTCCCTTCCCTTTGCTGCTAAGCTTTCTGCCCATGTCTGCACTCATTCTGGGGGTACACCTGAGCCGAATACCTGGATCTCCGGCAGCTAGCATGTATCCAGTTGTAGAGCAGGCTCTCGTGGCTGGTTCAAAGGGACAGAGAAGGCATGCTCCCCGTCTCTTGCTGAACAATGGCTTTAATCATAAACCCTAGGCAAGATGCTACTGTGCACAGAGTAGTCACAGGTGACTCTGTGTCCTCCTTTCTTCTTGCATCTGGGAGTTGTCTGCTAACTACATACCAGTATCTGAGGCAGCAGGGCCAAAAGGGAAATAAGACAAGGCGTTGGAGCTAGGGAGATGGCTCCATCAGTAGGGTGTTGGCTGTGCCAGCACCAGGATCAGAGTTCAGATCCCTGGCACATGTACCTGTAATCCAGCTTGAAGAAGTGGAGACAGGAGGGTCCCTCGGGCTCACTGGCTAGCTAGTCTAGCCAAATCAGTGAGCTTCAGACCAATGAGAAACTCTGTCTCCAGAAACACGGTGAAAAGAACCTTATGAAGGCCCCTGATGTCAACCTCTGGCCTAGACACACACCTATACACATGTCTACTCCCCACATGTAACCACAAACATATGAACATGCATGCACACATACACATGTAAACAAGAATTTAAAAAAAATTGTGACTCAAAAGAAAGCCAAAAGGCACATGGGTAATTCCCACACACTATGCTGAGAAGAAGGTTTGACACTGGGGGAGGAGGCTGTAGTGTTCCACCAAAGCTTGGCCTTCCAGTAGTTGGACTGTGGACCTGCCTCCTTTTATAATCTGGGAGGCATGATCCACTTCCCTGCCTGCTTTGTGCCTGTTTATTGTGATGCTGACAGTACTGACTCACTCTTGAGGGTGCTTGCAAAGATTATGTGAGCCACCCTCGACAAAGCATGCTCTTAGCTTATCTGCCCACTCTCAAGTACCTGGGACCCCAGATCAATGGGAGAAGCAGCTTGGCTGTCATCTGCTCGTGTGCCTGGAATGGCACAGATCCAATCACCAGACACACATTCCCAGTGGAGGGCAGGCCAGATGACACTCAACCTTCTGGTTTCAATACCATCCTGTGAACAAGCATGATTTTGCCTTTCTGTTGGGTATGCTGCTGTCTCAAACAGCCCCCAGGGACAATGTGAAGTGCTGTCTACTGCTCCAGAACACAGGGCTATACCAGGCTTGAGGGAGCAAAAAAGTAAGGTGAGATTGGTTCAGGAATGACTTTCAGGGCTGTTGGTAATGAGTTCAAGGGTAATGCAACCACAATAATTATTAAACAAAGTGTCTTTAAATAGAAATGTAAACCAAGGCCAAATACTGACCCATCCATAAAATTGTGGCCAGAGGATCATAGGAACCCACTCCTGGTTTGTTTAGGAAGAATGTATTCCCTAATTTGTGTTCACAGCAACTCTCAATAGAACTGGCCTGGAAGAAGGGTTGCAATAGGAAATTGCCCATTACGGCAAGGACCAAGAAAGCTACAATGTAAATGAAAAAGACATCAGCTGGTGCCAATTGTGAGGTGAATCAGAACTCAGCTTATCTAACAGGGATTTTAGAGCAGCATTCCTAAGCATGACTCACTAAGCAATTACAAATTCTTTTGACACAAATGGAGAAAGGAAGTCCCTGCTAGGAACTAGAAGTCATAAAGGAAAATAAAAAGGAAATGGTAGAACTAAGAAAATACACTAACACAAATGACAGAGGACAGAGTCTGAACCTGAGGACAAAGCAGTAGAATTCTTGCAGCCTGAACAACACAGAAAACATAGGCTAAAAGAAAAGAATAAACACAACAGTGTCAGGAATACCTGTGTTACTGGACTCTTGGAAGAAGGAAAAAGGGAGAGAGCTTGAAAGAATATGTGAAGGAATAATGGCTATTTCCCAATATTTTGGAGAAAACTTACATGTGTAATTCTTCTAAGAAGAGTCCAAGTGAGACAAACCCTACAAATCCATGCTATGATTTATTGTCACTAGAAATATGAGAATTAAAGATAAAAATCATTCTTGAAGTCAGAAATGACATGTTATGTATGTTAGAATGTTTGCAAATTTCCCCTGTGAAAACAAGTCAGAAAGAAATGATACAACAATTTTGAGATGTTGAAAGTCAGCCAAGAATTCCAAGCCAGAAAAGGGAATTGAATTCAAAGAAAATAAAGAGAATTTGTCAATTAGCAGCCTTCCTTTAACATGAAATAATAGAGCAGAACTACAACCACATGCAATAGGCTATCCCTCAGGAGTTTTATAAAACATATTTGATGATTGAAACAAAAATCATAGCACCATCTAGAATTGGAGGCCATGTATATCAAATGGGGAAGATAAGTAACATCCACGAGAAAGGGAGGTTTTCATCTTTTCCTAGAAAAGGTTAAATTATGGTATCAGTAGACAATAAAAAGTTACATATGTATATTATACCATCCAGAGCAAAAAGATAATCCAACGAGAACCAAGAAAACTGAAACAGAGGAACTTAGACCCATACCACATACCCAAGACTCCTAGCATCTTAGAGTTCTTGCTCTCCTTCCCCCTTTACCTGGAGTCTGATATCTTCCTTTCCCCTCAGAACTAAGTCCACATGGTCTCCAGGTCCATATTTGACTTTACGAGTCTTTTCCAAGGTCACATTCTACCTGCCTTTTAAAGTAGTGACTGGAATCCCATCCCTGAGCTCCCATCACACTCTTCTTGCAGAAATGTGAAGTGTTGGCATTCTGCTGGAAACTGTTTCTGGCCATCTCTTCAGAGAAATGCAGATGTCCCACTCATCCCACATATTACCACCCCAGAGCTCACCTCTACCCACCGTGCAGACTGCCAAGCCAGGCAGGTCATCCCACCGGCTGACAGTGGTCAAGAGAGCAGCCCTCTCCCCTGGGGGACTTTCTTCTCTTTCCAAGAGTGTTTTCCTGTGAATAGATGCAGATATCTTACTAGACTGCTCAGTTTTCACACATGCATTTGTTTGATCATTTTGGACAAATTATCAATTTTGACAAAGGTAACACACAATTCATATTCATCAATACACAGTATATTTCTACCCTACCCAAAATTTTTTTCATTAATCTATTTATTATTACCTTCTGAGAAACACTATTCTCGTTTCTATCTCCATAACTCAGTTTTACCTATTGCAAAATTTCACATGAATGGAAAGGTTATGAATAGCTTATTTTCCACATTATTAAGTATAATTTTATTTCTTTTAGTGCTTCATGTTACATAGTAATAGCTTATTGTGACATATGGAACCACTTTCTTATTGATGGACAGTTAGATTACTGGAAAGAACTCACTGACAGCCCTTCTCCTGACCTGCAGAAACTGATGCCAAAGTCCTCAGGAGAGTGGGGAGGGCTATATTCATCCCAACTAGGAAGTGACACTGACCAAGGTTATTATAATTTCCACATCATTTTCCTTCTTAGTTTCTATAATTACACTTTTGTCTCCAGTTGTTTAGCTGTTTGTGTGAGCTTGTACCTTGCTGAAGTAGGCTTTTGTGACCTGGCCTTCCCTACTCCACACTGACTTTTCTTTATTCCTCACACCTCTAAGCCACAGACTTTCCCTCTCATTTACATTTACTCCGTTCCCTCCTTGCCTGTTTTCTCCTCCTTTTATGTCTTAATCATGAATGCTTTAGCTCTAAAACCCACAATGTACATTTCCGTTAGTACCCTGGTGGCACTGTCTCAACATTCCTGGGGACACAGCGCAGTGTCAAGGTGCAGGCTGACACTGGCCCCAGTGCGGCTGCTCCCTGCTCTTGGCTCAGTGGCAGTGGGAACATAAACCCAGGTGAAGGCAACTCACCAGGACTCATGTAAAACAAAACTGACAAAAACAGAGGAGAAAAGGGAAAATAAAAACTAGAGGATACCAAAGACATGTGGAACACAGCAAACAAACACCCAGAACAGAAAACAGGCTGCCTCCACAACCTCTCCCTAAAGCCTTCATAAGAAAACTCTTGGATGTGATAAACACATTCAGCAAAATAGCAGGATTCAAAATCAACATACGAAACCGGTGGCTTTTCTATAAACCAGTAATGAGTTTGTCAAAGATGAACTTAAGAAAAATTTCCCATCCACAGTAGCTTCAGAAATACCTAAAACTAAACCTAACCAAGACAAGAGGTGAAAGACCTCTACAATGAAAACTTCAAGACACTGAGAAAAATACCAGAGAATTGAAAGACACCCTTTCACGCTCATGGGTTGACAGAATCAATATTGTACAAATGGCTCCATTAGCAAAAGCAGTTTACAGATTCAATAAAATCATTATCAAATTCTAATGGCAGGCTGAGGAGATGGCTCAATCGATGAAGTGTCTGCTAGGCCCTACTAGCTAAGTTTAGTTCTCCAGAATCCGCATGGAGCCAGACGCTGGAGCACTACGTCTGTAGTCTGGGTGCACTGGGGGCAGGAAGTGTGGCACAGACAGGAGAATCAACTAGAAGCTCACAAGCCAGATAGCCTGGCATTTGCCTCAGTGAACAAGAGAGACCCTGACTTGAACACAGAGGTGGAAGGCAAGGACCAATACCTGGAGTTGTCCTCTGACCTCCCCATGCATGCCCTGGCAAGCCTGCCCTCACCTTACACACACAAACACAGAACATGTTTTATTTATTTATTCGCTAACCACATTCCTGTTTCCCTGGGGCCCTCCTCAGTGAGGTGGTGAGAGTCACTGTGGGGTCATGAAGGCCTCAGTCAGTATCAGTGGGCTGGTAGGGGGTACCATGACTCGGGATATTCCCTCCCACCCACTCTGTGGCTCTTACAATCTTTCCACCCCCTCCTCTGCAATGTTCCCCGAGCCATGGCAGGCCTGTTGGCAGTCTGATTTAGTGTTGAGTTCTTTGTAGCTGTTCAAACTTATTTTTAATGTTTTTTTAAACAACATTTCATGTATATTTTTGGTGTCTGTTCTCAACATTTTACTCTGTTGCCAAACACTTAACAATTTATATAGCTACACCTTGTAGCTGGAATCCCAAAATTACTTAATAGAATATTTTTCATGTGTTCTCTTGTCCATCTCTGTGTTTTAATGATTTGCTATCTGAAAAGTGTTTCCTCTTTTCCATTTCCCCTTTCTAGCATGTTTTACACTGCTATGTGATTTCATGATGGTAATTATCTTCCATTTCTGATAGTTGGACTCCTTTTATGACGCAGACTTGGGAATGATTAATTTCCTCAAGCTTATTGTCCTAGAAAGTTCTCATTTCTCCTACACTTATGAGTATAGTCGGATGGGTATTGTATTCTTTGCCAATAGTGTTTTTTCTTTCAGAACTTGTCATTCCACTTTCTTGGATTTCTGCTGAGAAATCTGCTATTGGTGTAGTGAGGGTTATAGAAATTGTGAACTGGCCCTTTTCTCTTTCTGTTTTAAGAAATCTTTATCTTCTCTCTCTCTCTCTCTCTCTTTCTTTTTCTGGTTTGGTTTTTCTCTTTTTCTAGGTAGGGTCTTGCTCTAGCCCAGTCTGATCTGGAATTCACTATGTAGTCTCAGGCTGGCCTTGAACTCACGGCAATCCTCCTACCTCTGCCTCCCAAGTGCTGGGATTAAAGGCGTGCACCACCACACCTGGCTTTATCTACTTTTAACAGTTTCACCACAGACTCCCCTTGCTGTGGTTAAGATCTTTTATTATGATCAAGTGTATTTGGGGTCCTCTAGACCTCCTATACCTGAGTGTCTGTATCTTTCCTAAAGTTGGGGAAGTTTCAGCTATTATTTCATGACTAGGTCTTCCTTGCCTTCTCCTCATTATTTCCACAATTTTTTGGGACTCCAAAACCTCAAACATTTGTTTGGTTGACAGCATTCCATTACAGCACATGGACTGCCTTCATTCTTGTTTAGTTTTTCAAGTGTCTGAGTCAGTTATTTCAAAAACCTGTCTTCATGTCCAGATAGTCTTTCTTCTGTTTGATCTGGTCTGCTTCTGAACCTTTAAACATATATTTTAATCTATTTGGCATGTATGTGTTATACACATGTAGTGTGTGCGCATGTGTGCAGGTGTGTGTGGACTGTGTGCATACATAAAGAGACCAGAGGAATTTGGGGGTCCTTCTCTATCACTCATTCACAGACTTGAGACAGGGTCTCGCCCTCCCTCAAAGCTGCTATTTTTTGGTCAGTGTGCCCCAGAATTCTTCACTCACTGCCTCCAGTGGACTGGAGTTTTTCAGACATGTGTGGCCACACCCAGCTTTTTATGTGGGTGTTGAGGAACTGAACTTGAGCAAGCTCAGGCCCTCTCGGGCTCATCTGCTAAGCCATCTCCCTAGTCCCTAGGTTATACTTTTATTTGGTTCATTACACTCTTCATTTCCAAGATTTCTGCTTTATTCTTTCCTAAGGTCTCTATTTCTTTCCTGAGTTCTCATTTATACCATGCATTGTTTCCCAGCCTCACTCAAGCACCATTATTCCTTTGAATCACACCAAGCCTCTTAATAACCATTCTTTGGAATTCTCTGTCAGAGATCTCATCAATATCCTTTGCATTGTGTTTCTTTGGAAGCATTATATTACCTTAGATTTGCGAATTTCTTCCTCCTGTTCCCTTGTGCAGGTCTGCACATGCAGGGGTTGTTCAGCCTTTGCGTTCACCAGGTGGTATAGCAGAAGGCTTTCTCCTCAAGGTGTCTTAGTGTGCTGCCTTGGTAGATGACCCTGGCTTTATCTTTGTTTCTAGTTGGGTGCTCTATGTCCTCTTTTCTTCTCTCCTTCTTTCCCTCACTTCTTTCCTGCCTGCATTCCTTTTGAAAATAGATCTTGCCCTGTAGCCCAGGCTGGCCTCAAACTCACTATGTAGCACAGGCTAGCTTTAAACTTTAATGCTCATGCCTCACCTTGACAAGTGCTGGGATGAGAGGCGTACACTACCCTACCTGGCTGCCTGTAGTCTCTTCAGATGTCATGCATGCGTTGAGGTATGGTGTGTTTGAAGACAGCGTCAAAGAACCCTTCTGTACTCCAGTGGCCCAGGTAAGTGTGGTGTACCATGCTGCAGGGGAGTGGCATGCCCTGTGCCCTGTGTGGCTACTCTGGCAATGGGAGCTGTAGTGCCAAGGACATGGGACATGGTGGCTGTTGTTTTCTTGTTTTCTTTTTCTTTTTCCTGTTTTGTTTTGTTTTTTGTTTTTTTTTTTTTTCCATTGGTGGCAGCAACAGCAGACAGGCATGGCAAAGCATGGAAAAGAAGTCAGGTGGGACTGTCCTTTTCCCCTACAATGGAGTCCTCTTTGGGACACAGGGTCATGGCTGTCAGTGCACTTTATTCTCTCTATGCAGCCATATCTCGTGTCTGACCGGGTCACATCTCTCCTTGTCTGGTCTGTAGCACTGTCCTTCCCTCTCCTGGAATGCAGTTACTTCTTTATTGCCCCACTTCCTCTTTGTGAAGGGAGAGAGGAGTCCTGGGGCCTCTCTGTTTCCTACTGTTCCAGCATCCTCTGCTAGTTTGCATATTCAACATCCTCGGAGGCCCAGTGCTATAAGAGTTGTTTCCAGGGAGGATAGAGGAGCACTAGGAAGTGGGCTTTGGGGCAGTCCTTAGGTCCTTGAACATGTGCCCCCAAAGGTGACTGTGGAGCCCTAGCCCTTCCTCTCTCTTTTGCTTCCTGAGCATGAGGGGAGCAGTTTTGCCCTACCACATGCTCTCCCCATCACGGGGTGCTGCCTTCCACAGCTTCAAATCAATGTGCCCACCAGTTAGGAACTGGAACCCCAAAACTCTGAGCCAGTTCTAAGTTGATTATCCTAAGCATTTGTTATAGTGACAAAAAATGAGGAACATGTGGTGCTTGGCTCTTTCAAGCATCCAGAATGCAAATGAGAACCAATCCCCTCACTGTACACGGTAGAACTCATTCCCTCTATTCCTGCATAGCATGCCACCATAGGAAAACACCGCACTTCAGCAACTCATTCTCCTCTTGATCAAAACTCAGGTTGTTTCCAAACTGGGGCTTCTGTGTCTAAAGCACAAGAAACTTCTCATATGTGAACATATGCTTTCATTTCTCTTACATAAACACTGGTGAAGTGGCTGGGTTTTATGGCAGGCATAAATTTAACTTTATAAGAAAAATGCCAAAATGTTTTCCAGAGTTATCATAAAATTTACACTCGTAACAGGAGGGCTCCTAGAGCTCAGTTTGTTCCACAACCTTAGCAAAGTTTGGAGTTGTCAGATTTATCAATTATAATCCTTGTAGTTAATACTGTGTAGCGGTGTTTCCTTATGGTTTTAATCTATTTTTCTCTGATCATTAATGATACTGGATACTTTTCATCTACTTACTGGTTTTTATGTCTTCCTTTGTGAAGTGCTTATCCAAGTCTTTTGTCTAATTTAAAATTTTTTGAGTTGTACAAATCCTTTTAATATTTATAAAATTTTCATTGTTATGGATATTATGAACATTGGATACAGCTTATGGTTTGCATTTTGTCTATTAATTGTGTGTTGGTGTAGTTACAAGTAAAATTTTAACTTAAGTTAGCTACATTTTTCAGTTTTCCTTCTTTATTTTCACTGCCTCCTCTCCTCTGTCTGAGTTTATGTCCCCGTCAGATTACAAAACCAGTCATCTTAATGTCTTCTACAAAATGCATGTCACCCACACATTTGTTATCCATTCCAGATGGTCTTTTATGTCTACTGTGAGGTAGCAGGCGACACTTCTTTCATTCCTCAAGGGTAATCCTCTACTCAGGTCTGAAGTGTCCAAAGATATTTTCTTTCTCCAGCACTGATGCTGTCCTAGGCTGAAAGTGGTGATGCAAAGCGTTCCTTCAGAGCCCAGCCACTGAGAGGACGGAACACACGGGTGTTTCTGGCATCCGCACCGTGCTTCCTCATAGGCACAAGTATTCTCATCAGAAAGTGCAGGGACAGCAGTGGGAAGGACCCAGAGCTGATGGAAATAGTGCAGTCCCCTGCTCATGGGAGGCCACCAATGCAGCTCTCCTGAGTCAACGAAGATGGACACTGAGATACTTGTAAAATACCAGCAGGCATATCTATTCATTTAAATTATACATACAATTTTATCTTTCCACAATCCAGTAACTCCAAATGGACTGTTGTCATTTTACTCCTTAAAATCCCAGTACTTGGCCATAAAGGCCTAATTTTAGGTAACCCTAGCAGAGCATAGATTTTGAATCTGCTTTATTTTCCACTTGACATATTCCCTGTGGTTTTCTTGTAATAGCAAAGTGTCTTCATGGTAGCAGATTAGTCAATAATATGGAAGTGGCAAAATGTTTCCACTCTTGCATCAGTTACTTTCTCATTACTGTGAACAAAAACCTGACAAAACAATTTATGGAAGGAGAGAGGTTAATTACACATGCAGTTTCTAGGAGCAGTTTCATGGCAGGGAAGGTGTAGGAAAGGCATGCCTGCCCAGCTGGCCCAGTTTGCAGCAGGCAGGAGGCTGAGAGGAGTAGGCATGGGGCCTATCCATAAATCGTGAAATCCCACCCCCACTGACCCTCTTCCTCCAGCAAGGCTCTACCTCCTAAAGGATCCACAGCCTTCCTGAACAGCACCAGCAGCTGGGGGCCAAGTGTTCTAGCACATGTGTCTGTGGGGGACATTTCACGTTCAGACCACAACACAATTTACCTGTTATCAGGTAATAAGTTCAGACAAATTTGATATTTGATAATGTGTTTTAAAAATGAGCATCTGGGCACATTTATTTCCTCATCTTGATTCACTTCTTTAAAACACTTTTCTAGAAGTTGCTTTCTTGTATCAGAGGGGTAAGTACACAGGTATTTCAGTCTCCTGGAATGCATGCAGTCAATAACCAAATGCACTAGTAGGCTTAGGATTGAATGTAGGGGTGCAAAGTAAGTTATGCCAATACTTTTCTCTTCTTTATTAATCAGTTTTGTACTCAGTCAATACAGACAAGTTGATACCATTGTTAGCCTCCTCCCTGTCCCTCCCCCTCCCCCTGGCTCCTCCTTGTTGAGGTATATGGGCCATGCATTGTGGAGTTAGCCCTCAGTTATGGGTAGGAGGAAATGTCTCTGCATACCCAACATGTGGCTCTGACATTCTTTCCACCCCCTCTTCCACAATATTTCCCTGAGCCATGTTGTGTTCATTTTAGGTCTGCTTCAGTGGTGAGGACTTGGGAGCCTCTGTGTCTCTGGATATCTGATTTGGTAGGAGTTGATTGTTCTCTGTGTCGATCTCCTTCACCCTTGTGCTGGTACCAGGTTCACCAAGAAAACATCACCCTTGCTTGTTTCTTCAATTATTCTTAGTTTCAGCTGGGGCCCTTTTGAGGTGTGATGGGGTGGTTCTCTCCTTAGGATCTGTGTCTATCTAAAAAAGAGAAGAATATTCTCCAACAGAGAGTAAAGTTAGCACCAGATAAATGGGATAACCCCCCTTTTGTTAGAGAGAGAATTTAATAGATGTAGGCCCTCTTGTAGCACATGATTGGTGGTAGCTTGATAACGGAGAGTGGGCTCGTTTTTGGATATGGTTCTGACTTGTTTCCCAGCTCCAGGATCAGTTAGCCAAATTAAGAGCAGTTGGTTTCCCACCATGGCTGTGTACCACTATTGCACGTGTGTAAGCATCATGACAGGTTATTTGCTGCTAAGTAGGTTAGACCATAAGTTGCTTGGACAGATATTGGTCATTTTCCCCCAGTCACCCATGTAGCACCTTCTGGCACTAGGCACACTGACTGTCTGGGGACTGACTCTCTTCCAGCTTCCAGCCATGTCACTCCATGTTACGTGTCAACTGCATATGGTGCCTTCAGCAGTAGGGTCTTACCACTAACCTTTGGTGGGTCATCAAGTACTCTGACAGAAATCTGTCTTTCTTTTAGGAAACCTTGTAGGTCTCTCTGATCAAAAGCTCATTGTGGATGATAGCCACCTACTGGTACTAGGAGTTACAGGTCAGTGCCCACTAAGATAAGGAAGAAAAAGATAACTAATATAAAAGAGTTAGAGAGAAGAAAAAGACAGAGAGACAGAGAAGCTATATAAGATTAAGGTCAGTCTTCATCATACCCTCTCCAGTGCCTTGTGACTCAGGTGTTCCCTCTAAGGGCCTGGTGAAGGTTCAACCACTTGGTCTGCCTTTTAGGATGTAGAATTTTATGGTACCATTGCCGTTTGGGTCCAGATTTATGTCCCCCACCCCCTCCCTTGCTCCCCCTCCCTTGCTCCCCCTCCCTACAAACCCTATTGTCTGGTCCTCAAGATGCTTGCTGGGTATGTCGGCATCTTGGGTAGATTCAGGTTAGGTCCTGTAGATGAGTGAGAATATGCAGCAATTATCTTTCTGTAATTGAGTAAGTTCACTGAGAATGATCTGTTCCAGGTTCAACCATTTTTCTTCAAACTTCATTGATCTTTTTTTTTTTTTTTTTTTTTTTTTTGCTGCTGTGAAGAATTCCATTGTATAGATATACCACATCTTAGCTATCCATTCTTCTAGTGATGAACATCTGGGTTGATTCCAGCTCTTAGCTATTACAAATTGAGCTGCTACAAACATGATTGAGCAAATCTTTCTGGACTGAGACTTGAAGGTTTTAGGGTAGATATCCAGTAAGGGACTAACTGGGTCTGTTGGTAACTCTATAGTCAGCTTTTTTAGTAGTCTCCATATTGCTTTCCAAAGTGGTTGTACCATCTTACATTCCCACCAACAGTGGATGAGGGTTCCTATTTCTCCACATCCTCGCCAGCATTTATTTTCATTTGATTTCTTGATGTTTGCTATCCTTACTGGGGTAAGGTATAATCTCATAGTTGTTTTAATTTGCATTTCTCTGATGATTAAGGATGATGAACATTTTCTTAAGTGTGTGTTTGCCATTTGTATTTCTTCCTCTGTGCACTGCCTGTCCAGCTCTTTGCCCCATTTTGTGAGTGGGTTGTGTGAATTTTTATTGTTTAGGTTTTTGAGTTCTTTGTAGATTCTAGAGATTAGGCCTCTGTCAGTTGGATATTCAGCAAATATTTTCTCCCATTCTGTGGGTAATCTATTGGCTTTGCTTATTATGTGTTTGTCTGTGAACAAACTCTTCAGCTTCATGTGACCCCATTGGTTGAGTAATTGTTTAAGATCCTGTGCTAATGGGGTTTTGTTCAGGAAGTCTTTTTCCATTCCTATATCATGGAAACTTCCTCCTGTATTTTCTTCCAGTAGTAGCTGAGTTTCTGGTCTTATATTGAGGTCTTTGATCCATTTGGACTTGGGTGTTGTGCATGGCAAGATGTGTAGATCAACTTTCAATTTCCTGAATATAGTTATCCAGTTTGTCAAGTACCATTTGTTGAAGATGCTGTCTTTTTTCCAACCTATATTGTTAGGGCCTTTGTCAAATATCAAGTAGCTGTAGTTGCTTGACCCAAATTCTGGGTCCTCAAGTCTATTCCGTTGGTCTATATTCCTGTTTTTATGCCAGCACCATGCTGTTTTTATTACTATGGCTTTGTAATATAGCTTTAGATCAGGTATGGTGATGCCTCCAGAGGTATTTCTTAGGCGGAGGATATACTTGGATATCCAAGGCCTTCTGCCTTACCATATGAATTTTGAGGTCATGTTTTTTTCTATCTCTGTAAAGAACACTGTTGGGATTTTAATTGGAATTGCATTAAATCTGTATATTGCCTTTGAGGATTGCCATTTTCACAATTTTAGCTCTGCCTATCCAGGAGCATGGGAGGTCTTGCCATTTTCTCAAGTCCTCCGCAATTTCTTTTTTGAGTGTTTTTATGTTTTCATTGTATAGATGTTTCACTTCCTTGGTTAATGTTATTCCAAGGTATTTTTGTTATTCTTGCTGCTATTGAAAATGGGACCATTGTCCCTTATTTCTTTCTCTGCATCTTTGTCATTTGCATATAGAAAGGCTACTGACTTTTTTTTTTTTTTTTTTTTTTTGGTTTTTCAAGGTAGGGTCTCACTCTAGCTCAGGCTGACCTGGAATTCACTATGGAGTCTCAGCGTGGCCTCGAACTCATGGCGATCCTCCTACCTCTGCCTCCCGAGTGCTGGGATTAAAGACGTGCGCCACCACGCCCGGCTTCTGACTTTTGTGCATTGATTTTGTATCCTGCTACTTTGCTAAAGGAGTTAATCACCTTCAAAAGTTTTGGGTTGGAGTCTCTTGGGTCTCTTACATATAAAATCATGTCATCTTGCCAACTGTTCTTAGTTTCAGCTGGGGCCCTTTTGAGGTATGATGGGATGGTTCTCTCCTTAGGATCTGCGTGTATCTGATAAAGAGAATCAGATTCTCCAATGGAGAGTAAAGTTAGCGCCAGACAAATGGGATAATCCTTTTTTTTTTAATAGAAAATTTAATAGGTGTAGGCCCTCTTGTAGCCCACGATTGGTGGTAGCTTGATAATGGAGAGCAGGCTCATGTTTGGATATGGTTCTGACTTGATTCCCAGCTCCAACTACAGGTCCCGTTCCACTGAGGGGATCAGTTAGCCAAATCAAGAGCAGTTGGTTTCCCACCATGGCTGTGCACCACTATTGCACTTGTGTGAGCATCACGACAGGTTATTTGCTGCTAAGTAGGTTAGGGTGCTGTTCTCTTGGTGAACTGGGTACCAGCACAAGGCTGACGGAGATCGACACAGAGAAAAATCAACTCCTCCGAAATCAGAGATCCAGAGACCCAGAGGCTCCCAACACCTCATCACTGAAGCAGACCAAAAATGAACCCAACATGGCTCAGGGAAATTTTGCGGAAGAGGGGGCAGAAAGAATGTCAGAGCCACACTTTGGGTCATGATACAGTTTGGGTCTCCTACCCAAAACTGTGGGCTAACTCCACAATGCATGACCCATATACCTCAACAAGGAGGGGCCAGGGGGAGAGGGTAGGACATGGATGAGCCTAACAATGGTACCAACTTGACTGTATTCACTGAGTACAAAACCAATTAATAAAAAATTAATAAATTTAAAAAATAAATTTAAAAAATCATGTCATCTGTGAATAGAGCTAACTTAACTTCTTCCTTTCCAATTTGTATCCCTTTTATTTCTTTCTCATGTCTTATTGCTTGAGCTAGGACTTCCAGTACTATATTGAAGAGCAGAGGTGAGAGTGGACACCCCTGTCTTGTTCCTGATCTCAGTGGGAATTCCTCCAGTCTCTCTCCATTAAGTATTATTTGGGCTTTAGCACCTTTATATATAACCTTTATTATGTTAAGATATGAACCAACCATGCCAATTCTCTCCAATGTTTTGATCATGAAGTGATATTGTATTTTGTCAATGGCCTATTCTACATCTATCAAAATGATCATGTGGTTTTTGTGTTTAACCTTGTTTATACGGTGTCTTACATTGACATATTTCCATATGTTGAACCACCCCTGGATTCCTGGGATGAATCCCTCTTGATCAAGGTAGATAATGCTTTTGATGTATTGTTGGATGCGGTTTGCGAGGATTTTGTTCAGGATCTTTGCATCTAAGTTCATCAGGGAAATAGGCCAGTAGTTTTCTTTTTTGTGGCATCTCTGCCTGGTTTTGTAGTTAGGGTGATACTAGCTTCATAGAAGGATTTGGGGAGATTTTCCTGTTCCCCAATTGTGTGGCGTGGTTTGAGAAAAAAGATTGGTTTGAGTTCTTCTATGAAGGCTTGATAGAATTCAGCTGAGAAGCCATTTGGTCCTGACTTTTCTTTTGGGGGAGGTTTTTTTGTTACCTTTTCAATCTCAATGAGTGTGATAGGTTTGTTTAGGAGATTAATCTGCTCTGAGTTTAGCTTTGGTAGATGGTATGTGTCCAGGAATTTATCCATTTCCTCCATATTATCCAGTTTTGTGGAGTAGAGGTTTTTGAAGTAAGTCCTGATGATTCTTCCAATTTCGCTTATGTCTGCTGTGATCTCTCCTTTTTCATTGTGAATTTTGTTAATTTGAAGTGCCTTTTTTTTTTTTTTTGCTTGATCAAATTGGCCAGGGGTTTGTCAATCTTGTTTATTTTTTCAAAGAACCAGCTCTTTGTTTTGTCAATTTTCTTAATTGGTTTTTCAAGGTAGGGTCTCACTCTAGCCCAGGCTGGCCTGGAATTCACTACAAAGTCTCACAGTGGCCTTGAATTCATGGTCATCCTCCTACCTCTGCCTACCGAGTGCTGGGATTAAGGGCGTGCACCACCACACCCTGCTCAATACTTTTCTTAAGTACCTAGCAATACTCCCAGCAGCTTCAATAGCATTTGGAAGCAATGTTTTTGTTTGGATTCTGAAAATCCTTACTTACTCAGAGCTGGCTCACAAACTCTCCCAGGAGAAATTAATTTTTTGAGAGTGTGCAGTTACAAAACCTGACCTGCAAGCTGAGCATATAATATGGGCTAAGATAAACAGTCTCTTCAGGGCTGCATGACAGTCTCTGGGGATGGCTGAGGGGGAAGGGGTTAGGTCTGGATTCAAACAAAGTCTTAATTAATGATCTGGAAGACCGTGATGGCAGCTGGCTAATTAAATTCACAGATGGGACTCCATTGTAAGGCTTTGTGAACTCTGGGGAAGAGTGAAGAAATTAAGTAAAGAATTGTTGCACTTGCCAGGGAAGACATGGTGAAGTCCAGAGACTCACGGTTGCGTGAATCAAGGCTCCTTGGTACTAACAAGTGTTTTACCTGCATAGTGGCCCCTCCTAGCTTGACTTACTCAGAGGAGCATGGAGGCCCCTGTGTCCTTTTTTGGATTCAATCTCTATGCTGGAATACTAGCTACAAGGGACATAGAGCAAAACAAGAGTGAGAGTGGACCTGCTTGGGCCCCTCTAGATTTACTGATGGTTCCTTTTCAACCGCCAACAAACATCTCCTGCCTTTAATCGTGTACTATTGCATAATATATTTTCACCCATTATTGAACAGATTAAATAAAAGCTGGCTAAAGGGTCTTGCCCCAACTGTCAAATTCTGTACAGACTATGGATCAAGAAAAGACCCAGAATGTGGGCTCTTGAACCATAAATCCAGGATTAGAGAAATGCTTTAGTGGCAGACTTTCCTCTGAAATTGTGTATTCAAAGTACATTTTCATTCATCTTGAAACTGAATGCAAACGAGCTCAAGGATTCCCAGAGAGCAATGAGTGATAAGCACAGAACAAGTTATGGTTGAATCCAGATGGGTGTGATGGTGTCCATATTCTCCTAAACTCAGTTCACCCCTTCTCATTTTGAAATTGAATGAAGGGAAGAAATTTTATTACAGTCTATTATGTTAACCTCTGTCCCTTTCTTGCTTTTCCTGCACTCTCCAGTAGGCACTACATTCCCTTACGCTGAGGGTTATGGGTGTTTGAGTCTCATTCTGAGGTGGGGAGGGACTCCCACTTCTCCCGCATGTCTAACTGCAGCTCTCTGACAGAGCCAGCCTGGGAGGACAAGAGCATTCTCGTGTGGCAGGAAAGGAAGCCAAGTTTTGTAGATTAAATGACTCGTCCAAGGTCATGCAGCAAGTAAGTCACACAGCTGGGACTGAAATCAAGTTTATTCACATACTCTGCAAGGCTCCTGATGTCTCATCTCGTCTCACAGCTGAGGTGGAAAGAAAACAAATTGCAGAGTGATGTGAGAGGAAAAAGCCGGAAGATGGCAGTGCTTCTCACTGCCAACACACCAGTGGTGAGGGGATGTTGTGTGCACCGCACTTCCTGAAGAAGAGTGCACCACTGCTTCACCCCACCCTCGCCTGCACCAGCTGCAGAAGGAGTGATGACAGCTGTCCTGGGGCAGAGGGCAGAGGGCAGAGGGCAGAGGGCAGAGGGCAGAGGGCAGAGGGCAGGGGGCGGGTGATCACCGCTCACAAGCACAGCTGGGAGGTGGCTCAGGATGAGCTGCAGGACTGGCTGCAGAGCTGAGGCTGCTTTTGGAGCCTGGCCTGCCTGGCAGCCTGTAGACCAAACCCAATGTGCTGCCACAGGGAGGGAAGCTGGCAATTACTCCATTGTTGATTTCATATCAGTTTAGAGGGAAGAACATTTCTCTCTTTGTACACACTTCTACCATATTGCACTGTGGAGTGGTTTGAATGTAAACGTTCCTCATAGCTTCAGTATTCTTGATTGAACTTCTTACTTAGTCCCCAGCACGCAGAGCCCTGCAGGAGGAGGTGTGTCACTGAGGGCTGATCTTGAGTCTAGCTGTTGTGTGTTCAGAGCCAGCTTGAGCTCTGGCTGTTCACTCCCTGCTGTGGATACATGCTGAAGTGAGTCAGCTTCCTCCACCTTGATGGTGCTTCCCCTGGAAACTGTAAGCCTGAAATAAACCCTTTCCTCCTATAAGCTGCTTCTGGCCAGGTGTTTTATCCCAGAAATGAGACAATAACTGCCACACACTGCATACCTCATCCCCTGGACATGTAAGAACAGAGGAAGTCAGCCCTGCCTGCTCTGTGTCTCTCCTTCCCTGTGGACCACTCTGGCCTCATTCTGTACTGCACCTGGCCTATGCCAATTCCCATTTGGTACCTTGGTACTTGTTGGTCTGTCATTCTACACTGCTCTTCCCCAGGACCTTTTCATAGCTACCTTCTCTTCATATGTCTTAAATCCCACCTCCTCAGAGACACTTCCTTCATCACTATTGGTTGAGAAGTTTTCTCACCATTCAATCACCCTGAGTTCCTAGCTTCATTGAAATTGCCCCACTGATATGTGTATTTATATGTATATCGTTGTGTGTGCTGCTTGGCTGACATACTCACTAGACTGCTGGCTCCGTGAGTACATGGATCATGCTGTCCTTATCACTGCACATTTCTATACTTGCTCTATAGTCTATGGAATAAATTCCACAAACATTTCCATTATCAGGAAGCAGGCAAGGGACTTTGCTGCTGCATGATGGAGCAAAGGGGACAGACTGGCCCTTCTGCCTGAAACAATCTAAGATGGGAGAGGGAAACTATGAAAGGATGGTTGAGAAGACAGTGAGGAACACACAACAGTGATGCCCAAAGGACCAGATGCAAACAAGGGGAGCTTTATAGTGACCCCACCTTGCCAACTTGGATAAATTTGTAGGCTGTGATTCAGGAAGGAGCTGAAAGGAGCCCAAGGGTCTCCCTGAGTAGAAGAGGTTGACAGGGAGTCAGGAAAACCAGGATGTCAAGAGCTCATCACAGGACAGAGTCCTAGAAGGGAAGCTCTGGAGCTACAGAGGGCCATCAAGTATTCAGGTGAGTGCCAATCAGTGGATGTCAAGTGAGAAAGCTCCCTGTGGGAAGGTAGGGAAAGGACCATGCAACAGGATTAGATATAAATGCATTCACACTGGGCTAAGAAGAGTGCCAGCAGCTCCAGCCAGCCTGGACAGCTGAAGAATTTGGGTGGCACTGAGGAAAGTGCACAAAAGGGGCTCAGAAGTAGGGATACAGAGCTTCTGGCTGAATACAGCTCCGGCACTCCCATCTAACAAAACAGATGACAGATTATTTCTAAGCAAATTAACTGCCCTTCTGACAACACTCAAGATTGTCTCCAGAGGACAGAAAGGTAAATAAACAGTGTTTTGTTGCACTTAAGCAGGAGATCCTGAGCCATGGTGAGATGATATACAAGCCTGTTGGGGCTGACCTGGAACTGACTTGGTCTGGACATTATAATACTATTATCCCATTGTTCAAACATGCAAATAGCGACATGGGAAATGTTTCTTCAAGACCTAAGTCAAATTTCTAGACATGAAGACTGTGTGTGTGTGTGTGTGTGTGTGTGTGTGTGTGTGTGTGTGTGTTGAAAATACATTTGAAGCCAAGTGTGGTAGCCACCCCAGTATTTGTGAGGCCAAAATGGGAAGATTGCCAAAAGTTTTAGGCTGGCCTGAGCTATATAGTAAGTTCTAGCTCAGCATGGGCCACAGAGTGAGATCTTGTCTCAGAAAAATAAAATTAAACATACATTGGATGAAACTAATAGCAGATGAAACATTATAGCAAGAGAAATGGGTGCAATTTAAGATGTTGTAGAAAATCATCACAGCTCAGTGCAAAAATACAACCTTTCCAGATGTGGAAACCAAAGACATTGTAAGAAAATAGTGATGAGCCAGAATCTCTCAAGAACACAAATGTAAAGCTACATCAATAAATTTTGGAGAGTCAACCCCAATAATTTATGAAACAAATAATATATGATTTCCATGTGAGTTTATATAAGGAACTCAATGTTCAAGGTTGTTTTAGCAATCAAGGTAATTCAGCATATATACAACCTGCAAAAAGAAAACCATGCTCATTTCTGAGACACAATACCTGACAAAGTCAGTGCAGGGAAGAAGGGCTCGCTTCAGCATACAGCTCCAGCTTACAGTTCATCGGGGCAGGGAGGGCATGGCAACAGGAGCTTGAGGCAGCTGGTCACACTCAGTGCAGTGAGGAAGCAGAGAGTGACGAATACTGCTGCTCAGCTAGCGCTCTCCTTTCTGTACCATCCAGGGCTCAGCCTGTTGAACGACAGCTCCCACAGTTAAGGTGGCCCTTCTCACTTCAATGAACCTAATCAAGATAATCACTCATAGTCCTGCAGGAGATAACCTAATCTACATAATCCCTCACAAGTGATCCTAGGTTCTGTCAAGTTGGCAATCAATATAAATGATCTCAGTCACATCTCTATAGAGGCAGAAGAAGCATCTGACAAATCTACATTCGTTTTTTGGTATTAACTCTTCACAAACTTGGAGTATAAAGAACTTCCTATACCCAGAGAAGAACATCTATAGAAAACCCCACAGAGATCATCATAATTAATGAGGAATGATTGAATGCTTTTTACCCAAAATATGAAGCAAACTTATACTCACTACTTCCATTAAGTACTTACTGGAGTTAACAATAAAAAATATACAAGAACAAAATAAAACACCTTATGATTGGAAAGGATGATTAGCTTTATCTACAAAAGTCATCATTATGTTCATATAAAAATCCAATAGACCCTGAGCCTTGGAGGGTGTGAGATGTTTCAGTGCTGGGCACTCCTCCATCCCTTCTTCTCAGCACTATGTTGCCTTTTGGGTCATCCCAGTGGTCATCACCATCTGAAAAGAGAAGCTTCTCTAACCAGAAGTGAGATTAGCATTAATATATGGGTATGAACATTAACTGTAGTGATTTCAGGGCAATTTGATGAGAGTAATATATGCATTTATCCAGACAAAAGCAGGCTTAGGGGTCTAAGGCTCATGACCTCTCCTGCCATAGGCTTTTGATTAGGTTTTCAGTACCAGGCATGTATTCCCTCCCATAGCGTGAGCCTTCAGTCCAATTATAGAGCTGTTGGTTTCCCCCCAGAGCAGACATGCCACTAATGCACTCATTCAGACATTTGGCCTGTCTAGACAAACTTGAGGTTTCCAGTGTCCACTGTTTTCACCACTGATGACTTCTGTCTCCCATAAGACTGAAACATCTCACACCCTCCAAGGCTCAGGGTCCATTGCAGAAGAGGTGGCAGAAAGAATGTAAGAGCCAAAGGAAGGGTACCACTCCCTACATACAACTGTCCAGACAGAATTTGGCCTAGATATCCAAGACCTCACAGTGCCTAGCAATACCTACACACGATCCTCATAATAGGAGAAAAAGATGATGACATCAAATTAAAAGAGAGACTAATGGACAGAGGGAGGGGATATGATGGAGAGCAGAGCTATGAAGGAGAAAGTGGGGGAAGGGAAGGGAAGGGAAAGGAGGAGAGGGGAGGGGAGGGAAATACCATGGTT
The DNA here is from genome assembly GCA_036346955.1 of Dipus sagitta. Lineage (NCBI taxonomy): Eukaryota > Metazoa > Chordata > Mammalia > Rodentia > Dipodidae > Dipus > Dipus sagitta. The sequence goes on from CM070787.1 coordinate 58,584,076, forward strand.
TGTTGTCTGTAAGTATAGAAGTTGTGTGTATATATATATATATATATATATATATATATATATATATATATGTGTGTGTGTGTGTGTGTATACACACACACACATAAATCCAATAGAATATACCAACAAAAGAGAACTAGTAAATGAGTTTAGCAGATGAGATCAGTATGTGAAAACTGAATGTATTTATATGTACTAGCTGCATGCAATCAAAACTTAATTACTAAAATGACATTAAAATTTTGAAATAGCAAAAATAAACATGTAAATAATAAACATGTAAAACACTTGTATAATGAATACTACAAAACATAAGAAAGAAGAGTTCAAATAGTGAGAATACATCCTTTGTTCATAATTAGAATGTCATTTGTCCTGTATATTCCATTCACTGTCAATCAGAATCCTGGAACCCAGCAAGCTTTGTGGTAGAAACTAGGAAACTGATTCTAAAGTTAGGGTGGAAATGCAAAGAACCTAGACTATTCAAAGTCACTTTAAATGTAAGGACATAGCTTAAAAGAAACAGTGCCAGTTAGTTTCAAGAGTTCTCGATATCAAGGCAGACAAGTCCATGGAGCAGACAAGATGGCCAGCACATTCTGGACAAAGCCCGGCCACCCTGATGGAGCTGACCATGGTGGGCGCTGGTGCCAGGAAGACAGTGTTGAGATAGACAGAGAAACCTGTGCCTAATATTGAGTGAAGAGTGAGTGAAGTTCGCCCCTCCCTGCCTGGACTTTTTGTTCTTCCACAGTTACAGAGAGTGAAGGGTTCTGCTCCAATGTAGCAGACGGTATATAATTATTTTCCAATCAAAATCCCAGGCATCTAGTACATTGTTTTATTTAAAACTGCCTTAATAAGTTTTGAAACAAGTATCTTATCACTGGTATCATGTATGAGTGTTCTTTAATGCAGCTCGAGGGGCATTAGAGGAGGCACATGCTCCCCCAGGATCCCTCCAAGCCTCCCAGAGTCCTTCCACTGCTCCAGTGAGTGCATCCTGAGATCCCACTTCGGTGTGTGGAAGGCCAGCATTGTGGCCCAGCCACATGTGCAGCATCAGGTGTGGTGGGTGCTCTGAGGACCCAGCAGAATGGATGAACAAGCATCAGGCTGCATTGAAGAAAACTCAGGAGGCTCCAGGGAGCTGAATCACGTTGAGGGTGCTTCACGCTGAGACTGGCTGGGGCTTAGGACCCTGGCAGGGACAGAAGACAGGGCGTACATTCCAGGAGTCTGGTAAGGGTCATGACAGGTTTCCATCTTTTGAAACAGGGTCATGTTTTGCAGCATGTCTTAGCCCCTCCCAGCACTGCAGGTAGTCTAGCATATCATGCCTGTCTGTCACTGAGGCCTCAAAGCATCTCTTCATTAAAGACCAAAATGATAGCCGGGCGTGGTGGCGCACGCCTTTAATCCCAGCACTCGGGAGGCAGAGGTAGGAGGATCGCCATGAGTTCGAGGCCACCCTGAGACTCCATAGTGAATTCCAGGTCAGCCTGGGCTAGAGTGAGACCCTACCTCAAAAAACCAAAAAAAAAAAAAAAAAAAAAAGACCAAAATGAGAACACAGTCAGCCACTTCCCAAAAGGCATCTCATCATTTGAACAAATTTTAATCCCCTTTAAAAAATTGTACAAAAGTGTTGAAACACGCAGCCTTCTTCGGGCATTCAGCCAGGGTCCTCCTTCACTCCGCTGTTGTCATGCAAGCTGCTGTCCAGACTCCTTCCTTGATGCCACTTGAAGCGGAAATTGATGCTCCAAGAGTCTTCTGTCAAATCCTGAAGGAACTCGGATGAAATGCCTGGAATATGTCAGATGACAGCTTATTTCCAGAGAAGAAAACCAAAGGGCTGAAATGCAGACAGATTCTTTTCTTCGTTATTATTTGAATAGCATTGTTAATGTGTCTGTTTCTCGTAATGATGTATGTGTGGCACATGGCCTGCATGCACTTGAGGATGTCTCATCTGCTTTCCACCACAACACTGTGACTTGCTGCAACTTTTACAATCACCATGTTCTGGCGAAGGAAAATGTCACCCAGACCACTAAGCAGGAGCCCCAAGCACAGCTGCAAATGAGGCCTGGTGGTCTATCCCAGTCCTGCCCAACACGCCAAACACCCTACAGGAGCATAAGAGCTTCCCAGTTTCCTCCTCAGCACCCTAGGAGCACTAGCAGAATTGCCCCTGGTTCGACTGTCTCACTGAACAAGCATGGCAGATGGCAGACCAGCATAGGTGGGGCTCCCCAGAGAAGCCTTGGCTTCTAAAGTTTGTTCTCCCCAATTCCACATCCTTGCAAGGACAGGGCATGTGACAGCCCACGTTTGCTTCATCTTGTTATAGGATGACTTGTGAGATGGCGTGGTGAAGTCCGTGCACACTTTTGGCACCGGCATGCCTTCTTCATTTGAATTATTATTTGCACAGAGATGTGTCTCACTTTCCACTCTCAGGAAAGGCACTATGAGAGGGCCAGTCATTTTCAGATCAGGAAAGCTATCTGGAGCGCCCTCTTCTTGAATGACCCTGGAAGCATCAGCATGTCACAGTCAGATGCTAGTGGTCATCATGGGGCTTCAGGGCATCCGCTAAGTCAGAGGTGGGAGGTGGAAGGGTCGGATTTTGAACACTCTCAGTCTCACTGTCTCCATACTCGCAGAACTCCCACTCACTTGCCTACCCTACCCTGATATGAAAAATAACAGGATGTGTTTTACTAAAAAAATTCAAAGAACTGATATTAAGAGCTGCACACATAGTTTATTTCTCAGCAATGCTTCCTATTGTATTTGCAGTCTTCACACTGCCAAATAAATTTATTAGTCATGTTTACAGTTTTTATTTTTGCATTCATATTTTAAATGACCACACTAACATATTCAGAATGTTTAAATGGTTGGTTACTGATGAACTGTAATCTGGTCCTTTGAAGCATTTGCTTGACCATCTGTAAGAATATTTCTGGCAGGGTTGGAGAGAAGGCTCACTTGCCATGCAGGTATGAGTACGTAAGTTCAGAACCCACATAAAGCTGAACGTTATAGTAGGCATCTGTAAAGAGTGAGAAGGGGGCAGGAACAGGGTAATCTCATGGAAGCTCACAACCCAGCTAGCTGGTAAATGCAGCAGTGAACAATGAGAGACTTTGTCTCAGGTAAAGTGGAAGGTGTGAGCACACTCAAGGCTGTCCTCTGCCCTACACACGTGTGCCATGACATATTCTCTCTCTCTCTCTCTCTCTCTCTCTCTCTCTCTCTCTCTCTCTCTCTCTTTCACACACACACACACATCATATACACATAGAGTAAAAAATATTTCTGACCATAGTAAGCTTGGCCTGTCACTGAACAGGGATTCGTTAATCATTTGTTCAATAGATAACTGGACAAGTGAGCTAGAATAGAACTGCTTTTGATGCCTGAGGTGGCCCTCTATCATGTCATCACCCTAAGTCTGTCATGAAGGAGGGCTGCTGAAAAAGAGCCACACTCTGCAGTGCCTGTCACTGCTAATCATAACAAAGGACTTATGTAGTGAAAAAGGGCCCAGGGGCAGAGGCAGGCAAGGAGAACAAGTTGATATAGTCTGCACTTCAGTCTGGCCAGGTGATGAAGTAACCTAACAGAAAGAGCCTCTTGTAAGAATGCCAAGGAAGGGCTGGAGAGATGGCTTAGTGGAGCAGGTGCTTGCCTGTGAAGCCTAAGGACTCATGTTTCACTCTCAAAGGCCTGCATAAGCCAGACACACAGTGATACAAGTATACAAGGTCACACATCTGCACAAGGGGGCACATGCATCTGGAGTTCAATTGCAGTGGTTGGAGGCCCTGGTGTGCCAATCCTCTCTCACACTCTCACTTTCTCTCTCTTGCATAAAAAAGGCCAGTCTGTTGGGCTTGCCTCAAAAAAAAATAATGTCAAGGAATGCTGGGAGAAATATGTTAACATTATCTTCACTTCAAAAATGAGCTTTAAATAAATAAGCTGCAAGTGAGGAAGGAGGAAAGACCTGTGAAAGCCAGAGCGTCTAGTGTGAGCCAATGCCATGCATGTGGATTTGAAAACCCACCAGCATTTCTCATTGACCCTGGGGCCTGGAGTTATTTTACCTCTGTCCTTACCAGGGAGCACTGCTGTGTAATGTTATTAAAGTTCATGTTTACACACACACACACACACACACACACACACACACACACAGCCATATTAATGCCACAAAAAAGCAAGGCAGATCAGTACATAATCCAGAACAATGTGATCATGTGAGGATTGATGAGGAACAGAGGGCTCATGTACTGTTCTTTCTCTTAACTTGGGTATCGGGGGTCCCTTTATTCATATTTTAGATATTTCATATGCAGTCCTAAATTTTTTTATGTTTGTTTAAATTTTTGGGTTTTTTTTTATTTATTAGAGACAGAGTGAGGGAGGGAGAGGGAAAGAAAGAGACAGATAGAGACTGGGCACACCAGGACCTCCAGCCACTGCAAACAAGCTCCAGACATATATGCCACCTTGTGCATCTTGCTTACGTGGGACCTGGAGAATCAAACCTGGGTTCTTTGGCTTTGCAAGCAAGTGCCTTAACCAGTAAGCCATCTCTCCAGCCCTATTTTTCTGTTTTATATGAAATATAAATTATAATATTTGACCATAATCTTATAAATTGGAAAGTTATTGTAATGTCTTAATGCACGGGGAATGATAAAATCAATGTAACACATAAATTATCTCACTCACCTACCAAATGGCACTTGTGTGTGTGCAGTATGTGTGGCACATGTGTGCACATGGGATAGATGCATGTGTATGTGCAGATGTTCGTGCTCTGTGCACATGCTCTCAGAGACCAGAGGAAGACATCAGGTGTCCTCTTCTGTAACTTTTCCACCTTATTTCCTTGAGATAGTCTCTCACTGAACCCTGAGCTCCCTGTTTCTTTCCAGATAGGCTGTCTGATTAGGGAGGACCAGTGATCTCACTGTCTCACCCACCCCGAGCTGGGGTCACAGGTGTGTGTGGCCATGCCTGGCTTTTTACATGTATGCTGGGCGTCAAACTCATATCATCATGTTTGCACAGCAAACCCACTTACTCACTGAGCCATCTCCCCAGCTCCTCATCTACCAATTTTAAGGCAAGACACTTGAAGTTGATTTTAGTTATTTTGAAATGCACAACGCAGTGTTGCTGACTGTCGTACCCTGACGTGCAGCAGATCTCAAACCCTATTCCCGCTCTTTGCCTGACATGCTATAGCCCTTCGTCAACTACTCCCCATTCTCACTGCTGTCCCGAGTCTCTGCTAGGCAGCCTTCCAGTCTCTACTTCTCTGAGTTCTACTCTATCTGATTTCACATGCAGTATTTGTCTTTCTTCTAGTGGCTTGTTTTACTTAAGGCAATGTCCTCCAGGTTTGGCAGTGTTGGTGCAAATGACAGAAATGTCTCTTTTCAAGGCAAATAGCATCTTATTGTATATATTATCCAATAAGAGGAACACAAGAGAACAACATGATGAAAGTCTATGAGAATTTTAGGTTATTACCAGGAGAACCTGTACATACCATCCAGAAGCATTTGGATGGATGCAAAGTAACACACAACACATAAAATATAACTTAAAGGAGGGTCAAGGGAATGCACCTGAGTGCTCCCCAAACTGACTGTACTTGCATCTTTTCTTCAGTTTCAAGCAGTCAAAGCTATGGAGAGTCTGGGCATAAGATGGACCACAAGTTTTCATCTGATCATATCATGAGTTGCTTGTTTATGTTTTTTACATCAGAAAATCTTTGGAGAAGATGTGAGTTCCTTCCTTCAAGATACTCCACTCAAGGTGTATAGCCTTTCATGTCCTTAGGCTTTGTGCAAAGATTACCCTGTTAAAAATTATCTTGATATCCACAGGACTCAACCTTCACATAGCAGGAATTCATGAAGAAGAGAGAGAAAGTCCTAGAAAGCATATTTAAAAAAAATTCCAAATCTATAAAATGAGCATCCAAGTCTAAAAGGCTCAGAGCAGAGGCTGGACATCACCTCTGCCAGAGTATGTGGACAACAGCAACAAGAGAGTGATTCACGACAATCCTAAGCTCACCAGAAACATACCTCCTTTGGCAATGCTACACAACCCAAATTGTCACCAGCTTAGGACCAAGCACCTAGAGCACATGAGTTTATGGGGGACATATGACTCAAACCACCACATAAAAATGATTAAAACATTAAAGTTAATGATATAAATCTCCACAACAGGTATATAAACACATTCAAGTATAGAACATTTAAACTGTGCTTTAGGCATGGCTCAGTTGATAAAGCCTTTGCCACTCAAGCATGAGGGTATGAATTTGTACCCCATCACCCACATAAATGCCAGGCAGGTGTGGCAGCCCACCTGTAACCCCAGTGCTTGGAAGGCAGAGACAGTGGATCCCCAGGTCAATCTGGATAGCTAGACTAGCTTAATTGATGAGCTATAGATTCAAGAGAAACCCTACCTCAATAAATCAGGTGGGCAGTGATGGAGGAAGATAGCTAGCATCCACTTCTGACCTCTGTGTGTCCCTAACACACATGACTCCATGCAAATGTGCACACACACACTTAAACATGCACACACATACACATGCACACAACATTGCACACACACAACCAACAAAAGGACACACAAACTCTCAGTTTGGGTATTTTTTAAAAAAAGATCTCCATATAGCTTATTTATAAGAGTCATAAGAAAGGAAGACGGTTAAGGCTAGACCAGAAAATGAATATGGTACAAAATTAGCTATACAGAAATACAGGACTTTCCAGGATACTGAAAATAACTACAACATGAAAAAAAAGAACAATTCACATTTCTGAACTTGTATGTTCTTCATATTAAATTGAAAAAATACATGAAAAACTACTAAAATAACCAGGGAAAATGACAAATCTAGTGCTCAGAGAGTTTTTAAACTTATACCAGTTACTTTTTCATTGCTGGGAACAAAATGCCCAACCAGAAGCAGCTTATGGGAGGTTTTATTTCAGTTCACAGTTGCAGAGGGTAGAGTCCTCCACGGCAGGGAGAGCCTGGCAGGAGCAGCAGCCCAGTGTCACATCATCACACTGGCAGGGAGGGAAGTGGACAGAGTGATGGATGCGGAGTGTGGCTAGCTTTCTCCTTTACATACAGTCCAGGAACTCAGACCATGGGATGGTGCCACCCATAGTTAGGGTGAGTCTTCTCACCTCAACTGACCCAATGTAGAAAATCTCTCATGGACAGGACCAGAGATTTGTTCTGAGGGTGATTCTAAATCCTGTGAAGTTGACAACCAGAGATTACCAATCACAAGTCTACCCCTTGTCAACTTTACTCTTACATAAAACTGTTAAGCCAAAACCTTCCAGCTCTTATCCCCACAAGCTCTTGGACATCTCACAATTAAAAATGCACCAAGTACAACTTCAAAAGTCCCTATAGTCTCCGTGGGTTCCATCATGGTTCAAAAGTCCAGTTTCAAAGTCATCTGTTACTTATGAGCTTTGTAAAATCAAAACACCAATTACATACTCATAATATATAGTGGCACAGAATAAACATTTCCATTCCAAAGAAAGAGGAATTGGGACAAAATAAGTAAAGTGGGAACCAAAGCAAGACTTAGACCCAGCTGGACAAACTCAAAACCTATCTCCAGTATCTGGGACACATGATGGTATTCTTTATCTCCAAAAGGTATGGATAGTTCCACCACTCTTCTGTGCCTCTCATGGGCTAGATCCAACCAAAGCCTGCAGGTTTGGGGTAGATGTCCCATGGTCCTTGTATTTTCAACATTCTGAGGTCTCCATTGCAACCAATTCATCTTTACAGTATTAGGCAGTGGCCTCACAGGGTCTCCGTGTAGGAACTTTGACCCTGCATCTCATGGCTTAGCCTCAGTGGCTCTCTGAAACTATGGTGACTGCTGCATGATCTCCATCTTCCATTATTGAGAAAACAGCACCACGTGGATCATGCTGTAAAGTTCACTATCAGTCTGGGATGAGCTGGAGCGCAGCTATAGCAGCCTCCGTATGGCTGGCCTTGTGAACAGACTCTGCCTTCATCACTCTTCCCTCAGAAGTTTCCCTTTCAAAAGAATTTGCATAGGAAATCTATCTTGAGCTTTCAGTGTCATTTTGTCCTCAGGACATCTTTCTTATTGCCCTGGGGCAGTGCAGTAATTTCCTTTTAATGGCAGTCATCTCTTTAACAGTTGCAGTTTCTGGGTCTGGGACTTTAAATTTGCTTACATTCCTTTTCTTTCTGTTGCCAAGCTTTATATTTTTCATCTTTATTCTCTGTACTTAACTTCCTTTCATTGTAGACCTGAATCAGAGCAGCTGATTCAATGCTACTTTTCCTTAAAATTTCCTCCACCAAATGCATTAGTCCATTCATTTTAAATTCAAGTTAGTTCAGTTTCTTAGAACATGGAAAGAATGCAGCCATAATCTTTGCCAGAATGTTACATGAACTTCCTCTAGCCCAATTTCCAAGAGTTTACCTTTGAAATCTCATAATATGTGCCTCTATGGTCCACATTTCTCTCAGTCTCCAGTCTTCCAAAGTTCCACCACAATGACACAATATGTTCTTCTTATGTCACAGTAGGGTTTCTCTAATCCAAAGTTCCAAATCCTTCCACATTCCTCCCACAAGCCAGTTCTAAAAAACTATGAGCCAAGCCGGGCATGGTGGCACACGCCTTTAATCCCAGCACTCGAGGGGCAGAGGTAGGAGGATCACCGTGAGTTTAAGGCCACCCTGAGACTACATAGTTAATTCCAGGTCAGCCTGGACCAGAGTGAGACCCTACCTCAAAAAAAAAAAAAAAAAAAAGACTGAACAGTTTGTGATATCAAATTTCTATATCAGCTACTTTCTCATTACTGTGAAAAAATATCTAATCAGAAGCCAATTAGGAAATGAAAGGGTTTGTTTTAGCTTTCAGTTCCAGAGGATCGAGTCCATCATGGTGGGAAAAGCACGGCAGGAGCAGGAAACTGGCATCATGTCAAGTCAGCGATAAGAAAATAGAGAAAGAACAGCACGCAGGGGCGGCTGTCCAGACCTCCCTCCCCAGTGACACACCTCCTCCAGCAAGGCTCTGCATCACAAAGGATCCAGTAACTGCAGTCAAGTATGAAGCTTAATCACAAACATACAAGGTTATGGGAGAAATTTTACATTCAGACCATCCCAATAGATCACATGGAACAGTAAATAAACACAATTAGCAAGTTGATAGATGTAAGACTGCATCCAACACAGTGAGTCAAAGCACAAGATGAACACATCTGCCCATCCAAGCACTCACCTCCAACATGTAAAGAGCTTCTCCAAATGACTAAGAGATGGACAAATTCTCCTGTATATGAGTGGACAATGAATCTGTATTGGGAGCCAGTCATAAATGACTGTGTGACTAGATGTTACTCTCACTCTGAATAGTGTCCTAAAAATTCACATATAGAAGCCCTAACCCCACCTGCTCAGAATGTGGTTACATATAAGCAAGGTCACTGGAGGGAACTTTAGCCCAATATAACTGGTGTCCCTTATAAGAAGAGGAAATCAGTATGCCAATACACACATATGAGCCACCATCTGAACACATAGAAGATGCCCATCTGCAAGCCCCAAGGAGGGCCTCAGACTAAAACCTACACCTTGCCCTTGGACCTCCAGCCTCAGGACTTTGAGAAAATAAATCTGTTTCAACTTCCCAGTATATGTTGCTTTGTTATGTTGGCTTTAGAAAATTAATATGCTCTCAATCAAATAAACGCACTTTGGGGCTGTAAAGATGACTCAGTGGAGAAGGTGTCCACCATGATCCACAATGATTGAGTGGTACCTTTGATCTATATCATCAGTGCACCTAAGAATGTTATTCACTTGTGTGCTTTTGCTGTTTTGTGAAATGTGAGGAGCTGGTACACCTTTCATTTTACTTTGCAGTTCTCTGAAGTCTAAGGAGGCCAAGCATCCTTTCATATATTGCTGGACAAATGCACAGCCACATTTTTTGAGAAACTTTTAAAGTCTCTTGCACATTTCATCAGTTTAAATGAATATATTTAATTTCATTTATTTAATTTAATTTGTAATCTATCTACTTATTTATTTTGGTTTTTTTGTTTTTCAAGGTAAGGTCTCACTCTGGCCCAGGCTGACCTGGAATTAACTCTGTAATCTCAGGGTGGCCTCGAACTCATGGTGATCCTCCTACTTCTGCCTCCTGAGTGCTGGGATTAAAGGCGTGCGCCACCATGCCCAGCTTATTTTGGTTTCTTGAGACAGGTACTCATATAAACCAGGCTGGCTTCAAACCTGCTATATATCCAAGGCTGGTCTTGAACTTCTAATCCTCCTGTCTCTGCCTCCCAAGTACTGAGATTATAGACACATGCCATCACCTCCAGCCTGTTTATTTTTGAATAAGTACATTCATATGGCTCACAAATCAAAAATACAATGAAGTACACAATGAAAGTCTCTTATTCCTGAATCTAGACAGTCCAGTGTCACTATTTCTCCCAGATTAGTTATCAGTTTTGTGAATTTATTTCCAGAGATATTATCTGTATATATATGTGTGATACATATATGTATATATAATATAATGTATAATAATATAATGCATATATATTTATGTGTATGATTTCTCCAATTTTTTACAAATGCCCATCAACTTTTCACACAGATGTTAGTATACTAAACATTGTTGTGCATATTGTTTTGTGAGGATAATAGTTTTTTGTAGATTAATTCTTCCATAAAAAAATTGGATCACCATAAAATCCATTCCTTTAAAATGGTCAATTCAGTACTTTTAATCTATCCAAATAATTATTCAACTATAACCAGTGTCTAGTTTTAGACTGTTTTCATCACCTTAAAGCAAATCTGAACCCAGCGTGGTGGCTTACATCTGTAATCTCAGCAGGCAAGAAGCTGAGGTAGGAGGGTCACCATGAGTTTCTGGTCAGTCTGGGCTAAAGTAAGACCCTGCCTAAAAAGAAAAAAGAGAAGAAAAGAAAGAGAAATCCAGTATTCAGCAGCAGTCACAACCCAACCTGTCCCTAGAAGCCCCTGACTTAGCATTAGACAGACTGCCTTTGATATAACAGGAAGTCATCCAATGCCTGTCCTGTGTGATTTGTTCTCTCCATCAGCCCAGTCAGTGCTCCCATGTCATAGCAGAGGTCAATACTTCATTCCTTTGTGGTGTTGAGTTATGAAAGTTCTTTAATTCTGGGTAAACATCCCTTATCAAATATAAGATTAAAAATAATATCTCCCATTTTGTAGGTTATCTTTTCATTTTTGATATATACTTTGAAGCATGAAAGTTCTCCTAGTGTAGTGGAACCATTGCTAATCCAAGGCTCTGTATTTCCTTCTAAGTTTCTATAGTTTTAGATTTAAATTTAGGTATGTAGCATACTTTTTTGTTTTTTCTTTATTTGTTTGTTTGTTTGTTTTAGAGAGAGAGAGAGAGAGAGAGAGAGAGAGGGAATGGGTGCACCAGGGCTTTCAGCCACTGCAAACTCCAGACTTGTGTCTCCCCTTGTGGTACATATGAGAGACGTTGTGTGCTTGCATCACTGCATCTGGCTATGTGGGACCTGGAGATTTGAACATGAATTCTTAGGCTTCACAGGCAAGCAACTTAACTGTTAAGCCATTTCACCAGCCCAGCTTCATTCTTTGATGAGTCCATTGTTTAAGCATCGAATGAATATACACAAGATGAGTCCCTTGTTGGATTGCCTTAGCACTCTTGTCAAAATCAGTTGATCATAGATGTGTTTATTTATTGACTACCAATTCTGATTATTGATACTTTTGTTTTCCTTTTCTTATGTATAATGTGGTGTGCTGTAAGTGTGTGTGCATGCCCATGTGGTACACTGTGCACTTGCCTGCAGTGGGGTGCATTTGCCTGTAGTGGCCAGAGGGGAGCAGTGGGTATCCCTTAAAGTTTTACTTACTTGAGCCACAGTTTGCTGATCCAAGAGGTTGCCTTTCATTTTTATCCCAAGTCCCCATGATTTTTCTGTCTCTGCTCCCCATAGTACTGAGGTTACAGATGCTTGTGTCCATGCCCAGCTGTTTCTGTGGGTGCTGGAGATTGAACTCAACCAGTCTCTCAGGCCTCCTCAAGCCCTCATGCATGCACAGAAAGTGCTCTTTACCACCAAGCAATCTCTCCAGCCTTAATTCTTAATTATTTTTATTATGAACTTTACAGTATCAACATATTGCAATTGGTCCTATTTCCATTGGGTTGTACTCTTATATTCCCTCTCCACCACTGAGGGCCCTTAGTGCAGTTATTGGTATTCACTGTAGAATCATGTATATACAAGTCAGTCTGTGTAGGTGGGGACAATACCTCAGGATACACCTTCCCACCCTGTGGTTCCTACATTCTTTCTGTCTCCTCCTCTTCAATGAACCTTTTGCTCAGGTGTGCTTTAAGTCTCCTTTAGTGTTGAACTCTGCATCCTTTGATATTCTGTTTTAATGAGTTTTGAATGCCCTCAATGTCTCCTACCATCTCCCCAGAGGAGGTTGTCAGGCTAACAGTGCAGCACTAGTATTTAAATCACCACTTCCTCTGCAGTGTCTCCTGTGCCCTGGAAAATGTGATAGAGATGACTCATCTTGTGCTATGGAGTCAGCTATCTATTCTTGTCATTTGATGGATCTTGGTTCTCCCCAGTATTCGCTGCCATCTGAAAAAAAAAAAAAAGAGCAGCATGAATCAAAGGGGATAATCATAGTCATTTAAAACACTTTGTGGGGCTGGAGAAATGGCTTAGTGGTTAAGGTGCTTGCTTGTGAAGCCTAAGGACCCAGGTTTGACTCCTCAGTACCCACATAAGCCAGGCACACAAGATTGCATATGTCTGGTGTTTGTTTGCAGTGGCTAAAGGCCCTGGTGTGCCTTTTCTCTCCCCCTCTCTCTAGCTGCTCTCTCTCTCTCTCTCTCTCTGTCTCTCTCTCTCTCGAAATAAATAAATAAAATATTTTTTAAAATATAAAAGACATATTTATTTATTTATTCATTCATTCATTCATTCATTTAAGAGAGAAAGAAAGCTGAGGGAGAAAGAGGTGGGGGTGAGAGAATGGGTGCATCAGGGCCTGCAGCCACTGTAAATGAACTCCAGATATATGTGCCACCTTGTGTGGCTTACGTGGGTACTGTGGAATTGAACCTAGGTCCTTAGGCTTTGCAGGCAAGCACCTTAACTGCTAAGCCATCTCCCCAGCCCTAAAAAAAAAGACTTTTTGATGGGCAGACACTTTCTTCCTAGACAAAGAACAGTGGGAACTTCTCTCTAAAGTCTATGAACTTGCTATCCATTGGCTTCTGACTTGGTTCTGAGTACCAGGTATGAATTTTTTCCCTCTGAGCAGGCTTCGTATCCAATTAGAGAGAAGTTGATTACCTGAATAGGCTGTGTGTCACTATTGCACAGATATGTATATCTTGCCCAGATGGTTGATTTGGTAGCTTGCAGGATCCCATGTTTGTTCACACTATTGGTGACCATTCTCCCTCAGCAGCCCCCATAGCACTTTCTAGCACTATTACGGCTAGCCAGCAGGGAACTGGCTTGCTTCGTAATTCCAGCATGATCTCTTAATATCCTGTTTCAGCAATAGGGACTTACTATTTCGCTCTGGTGGGTAACCAAGGACTTTGGCAATGACCTGAATTGCTTTAGGGACCTCATGGACCTCCCTTACCAACAGCTGTCTGTCAAGAGTAATCCAGTTCTGGCACTGGTATTTACCAGCCAGAGCCTATGGTATTAGGGTTAGGCTTTCTCCATCCCCTACAGGGCACTTCTGCCCAGACAATCACCTCTCTTAATAAGAGTTCTATCTTTTGGAATGAAGAGCTGGCTTAGCAGTTAAGGCATTTGCCTGCAAAGCCTAAGGAACCAAGTTTAATTCTCCAATATCCCTGTAAGCCAGATGCACACGGTAGCACATAGATCTGGAGTTTATTTGCAGTGGCTAAAGTCCCTGGTGTGCTCATTCTCTCTCTTCTCTCTCTCTCGCTTTCTCACAAATAAAATATTTTTAAAAAGAGTTATATCTTTCAAGCAAGCATCTTTAACTATTGAACCATGTCTTCAGAGTTATATCTTTCAACTAGCTAACCAGGAGGAAGGTTTCTATGGTACTGATTCTTGTCTTCATTAGTTTTGTGCATTTCCCTACTCTTAACTTCCCTTCCCTCTGTCACCCCCAAGAACATTCCACCCCCTGAATTCTGTTCCTTTTCTTGCCTGTCAAGTATCTCCTCCTTTCATCTCTCCTTGTCTCCACTCACCTCACCTCATAGTAGTTACTGCATTTTTAAACAAACCGAGCAGTTCCATGTTAGGACCTGCATATGAGAGAACATGCGGCGTTTGTCCATTTTCCTACAAATTTCATGACTTAATATTTTCTTATTACTGAGTAGAATTTCATTGTGTATGTGTACCACATCTTTATTATCTATTCATTAGTTGATGGGCATTTGGGTTAATTCCAGTTTCTCAGTGTTGTAAATAGAGCAGTAACAAACTTGGTTGAGCAGGTATCTCTATAGCAAATGGTAGAGTCTGTAGGGTATACGCCCAGGAGTGGAATAGCTGGGTCAAATGGTAAATCTATTTTCAGACTTTTGAGGAGCCTCCATACTGATTTCCACGGTAGTTGTACACGTTTCCACTCCCACCAGCAGTGGACGAGGCTCCCCTGTGAGCACCCCCTCATCAGCATTTGTTGTCATTTGGTGATAGCCATTCGGACTGGAGTGAATGGAATCTCAAAGTCATTTTAATTTGCATTTCCCTGATGGCTAAAGATGTTGAGCATATTTTTAGGTACTTATTGGCTATTAGTTTTTCTTCCTTTGAAACTGTCTGTTCGCTTCCCTGCCACATGTTTTGAGTGATTTACTTGATTTTTTTATTGTTGTTGTTGTTTAGTTTTTTAAGTTCTTTTTAGATCCTAGATATTAGACCTCTGTAGAGGTCTAGCTGGCTAAGATTTTCTCCCATTCTGTACGTTCTCTACTGTCTCTGTTGATTGTTTGCTCATCTCTATAATAGGTATTTTGATTCATGAGATCTGAATATTGATTATTTTATTGAACTATTTCTCTATAACTCCCCCAGCACCATGCTGTCTTAGTTACTATAGCACTGTAATAAGTTTGAAACTTTGATATTCTCTTTAAAGATTGTTTGGACTATTATGTAGCTCTTGTATCTTATATGAATTTTGGCATCTGCTTGTAATTCCTGTGAAAGTGGCACTTGGATTTTTGTTTTGTTTGGTTTTGGTTTTGGTTTTTCAAGGTAGGGTCTCACTCTGGTTCAGGCTGACCTGAAATTAACTATGTAGTCTCAGGGTGGCCTCAAACTCATGGTGATTCTCCTACCTCTGCCTCCCAAGTGCTGGGATTAAAGGTGTGTGCCACCAAGCCCAGCTTTGGAATTTTGATAACAATTGTGTTAACTGTGCAGGTCAATTTGCAAGTGTGGGGGATATTGCCCTCCTAATCTATAAATATTTTCGTTCATTTATATCCCATCTAACTTTTTCAATGTTGTTTTAGTTTTCAAAGTAAGTTTTAAGTTCTTATGTTATATCCACTCATACATTTTAATCTTTTATGCTAGTTTAATTGTTTTCCAAATTTAATTTTCATTCTGGTACATGCAATGAATTTGATTATGCTTAATGTCAATTGTTTCCTGCAACCTTCCTGAACTCTTTTACTGGTCAAAATAGTTTTGGTTAACATTCCTCAAAGTTTCCTATACAAAATAGAAAATCTGAGAATAGAAATCATTTTACTGCCATTCTAATTTGATGGGTTTTATGTGTTTTTCTTTCCTAATTGCCTTGACTAACATCTGAATTGTTGAAGGATGCAGTGAGAGTTGACTCTGATGTTAAAGGAGTACATCCAACTATCCTCATTATATCAGATTTAGTTATGGTCTTTTTGTCCATGTCCTTTATCACGTTATGAAATCCACCATTATTTATTGTTGAATATCTTTAATTATTTTATTTACTTATTTAATTTTAATATTTTTATTTATTTGACAGAGAAAGAAGGAAAGAGAGAAAGAATGGGTGTGCCAAGGCCTCCAGCCACTGCAAATGAACTCCAGACATGTGTGTCCTCTTGTGCATCTGGCTAACGTGGGTCCCAGGGAATCAAACCTGGGTCCTTTGGCTTAGCAGGCAAATACCTTAATCACTAAGCCATCCCTCCATCCCCTATTTATTTATTTGAGAGAGAGAGAAAGAGGCAGAGAGAGAGAGAGAGAATGAGCACAGTAGGGCCTCCAGCCACTGCAAAAAACTTCATGTGCATCTGGCCTTATATAGGTGCTAGGGAATCAATCCTGGGTCCTAAGGCTTCACAGGAAGCACCTTAACAATTAATCCATCTCTCCAACCCATGTTGTTGATTATTTTTATTATGAAAGGGTGATGACTGTTTTCAAATGCTTTTTCACCTATTGAGATGATCATGTAGGTTTAATCTCTTTTTTATTAGTTATGTACACAGTGTGCATACAGTCATGTTGGTACCATTGTTAGCCTCCTCCCTGTCCTCCCCCCTCCGCAGGGACCCTCCATGTTGGGTCATGCATTGTGGCTCAGTAAGTGTAGTATTGTACATTCATTATCATTTATTAAGTCAATTTGCATTATTGACATTATATTCTATTTAATGACAGTGTGTTCTAGGTTTTGGATAATTTCCAAAAGATTATTGCTATTTCTGCTTTTGATGTTTGTTCAAATTAATGAGTAATGTCATCTGCATCTGAGGTTTCTTTTGGGGAGATATTTATTAGTTGCACATACTCAGTATGTAAACAGCCCATGCTGGTACCATCCTTACCCTCATCCCTGCCGCCCCCCAAAAGGACCCTCCTCATTTGGGATACTGGCTATCCCCATGGGGACTGGGGGAATTGCATTGTGGGGGTAGCCATCAGTCACGAGGAAAGAGGCATTGTCTCTGTGCATAATGTCCCAACTTGTGGCTCTAACAATCTTTCTGTCCCCTCTTCCATGAATTTTCCTGAGTCATGTTGGGTTTGTTTTGGGTCTACTTCAGTGTTGGGCTCTTGGGAGCCTCTGGATCTCTGGTTTGGTAGGTGTTGAGTGTCCTTAGTGTCTATCTCCTTCACCCTTGTGCTAATATCAGGTTCATTGAGAAAGCAGCACTCTTGCTCATTTCTCCCAATTCCTCTGCGGTTTCAGCTGGGGCTCTGGTGAAGTGCCATGGGTCGTTTCTCTCCTCAGGTCCTGCATCCATCCAAAAAAGAGAAGCAGATTCTCCAGTGGAGAGTGAAGTCAGCACAGGTTAAATGGGATAACCATTCTAAAAGTTTAGAGAGAATTTAATGGGTATAGGCCCTTTTGTAGCCCAAGATTGGTGGGAGCTTGATATTGGAGAGCAAACTCATTACCTGGATATGATTCTGACTTGTTTCCCAGTTCCAGCTATGGGTTCCTTTCCACTGAGTGGATCTGTTAACCAATCCAAGAGCAGTTCGTTACCTACCATGGCTGTGTGCCACAATTGCACTTGTGTGAGCATCACGTCAGGTTGATTGCTTCTGAGCAGCTTAGACCTCGACTTGCTCAGACAGATGTTGGCCATTTTCCCCTAGTAGCTCATGTAGCACTTTCTGGCACTAGATGAGCTAACTGTCTGGGGAATGGCTGTCTTCCAGATTCCAGCCAGGTCTCTCCATGTTCTGTACTAACAGCATATGGTGTCTTTGGCAGTAGGGTCTTACCATTAACCTCTGGTGGGTAATCAAGTGCTCTGACAAAAGTCTGTCCTCTTTTGGGAAACCTTGTAGGTCTCTCTGATCAATAGCTCATTGTGGGTGTTAACCACATCCTGGTACTGGGAATTATAGGCCAGCACCCAGGGAAAAGAAAGAAGAAAAAGAAAGAAAATTTTAAAAAGAAAGAAAAGAGGTGGGCCATCCCCTATCCATAAATCCTTTCTGAAAATGCCCTCACAGACATACCCACAGGTATGCCTCACCATCCTAGGTAATTCTAAATCCAGTCAAATTGACAATGTTAATTAACCATCACTGGAACCACTGATAGAGAAAAGCCTGGGCTCTGTGGGTTTGCACTTGTGTGCATGAGGATACACAATCAAAAGATTAGTACACAGGTTATTTCAAATTGGGATAAAATACCATAAAGAAAAGTTTCACATGGCTTGAAATTAGGATGCTTGAAATTAGCTGGGGGGTGGATTATATTTCTAATTCTAAAACTCAAGGCAACATTTTAAAGAAGATATCAAGGAAAGTCTGAAATTACTTTCAAAATCCAGCTGGTATGTTCAGGGGTCTTACCAGGAAGTCCCAGCAGCATTACTTCTCAAGAACACCTTTACTAGAGCTAAAGGGCCTGTCTCCCTTCAGAGGGAGTGCCCTTGCCTTTAAGTGGCTTCTCCTTTTACAGTGAGACAGCTCTTTTTCCATAGCAGCCTTTTCCCACACTGGTGGCAAGCAGTGCCTCTCAGAATTCTCTTTGTGAATGATTCTATTGGCATGTTAGGGGAGTTTAGGAGTCCCTCAAGGGACCCATTTGTTTTCTAGGATCAAATGAGAATAGTGAAATAGTATTTCACATCTTGAAATTTTGAGGTAATGGCATGAATATCTGAAAATAAAGAATCTTACTATTTTTAAAAAAAAGTCCAACAAGTGACATATCAGCACTAAATACAGTTAGATTGGAAAACTGCACTAAATATCTAGTGTAAAGGGGAAGGTAAGGTTTACTTATAGCTGAACACACCAAAACTTACTGTAAAAATAGAACCTATCAACTGAGTGTTTCACCATGAGATGGAGTGGTTTAGACATTGTAAGTTTTAACATGTAGATCTAAGATCTATTTTATTTGTTTACATTGATTGTTGAAATTTGGATCAGGACATTTGGTTTCATGAGTAGTACATTGAGTTCCTTGATTATGGAAAATTCATTTTTTGTTGTCTTTTGTACTAAGGATTGAACCTTGAGTCTCATACATGCTATGCAAGTGCTCTATCACTGAGCTATATCCCCAGCTCTCCTTTAACATTTTATCTTTGAGACAGGGTCTCACTAAATTGCTCATCCAGGCCTTGAACCTGCCATCCTCCTGTATCAGCCTCCCAAGTTCCTGGGGTTATAGGCCTGTGTCTCTCGGGCCTGCTATGGATAGTGTTTTCTTAGAAAATTAGGGATTTTCAGGACAAGTGGAGGATGTTCATATCCTAAATGAGTACAAAACAGATGAGAAGTACATCTCTAGGCTGGAGGGTTGGGTGGTTAACAGAAAGGTTGGTGGGAAGAGGCAAGGGGCTTAAAGGAGAGGCTGAGTGACACTAGAAATCTTGTCTTACTCTCCTCTGACACCTGCGAAACTTAAATCACAGCCCCTTCATGCGGTGTGGGCAGGTTAACTGAGATCTGACATGTGAGAAGCTTCAAGAACCCAGAAACTCAGGCAAGACAGAAAACCCACAGGTCCACCTGGAACACAGGAAGAATGCAACATGTGAAGGTATCCATTTTGTCCAGTCCCATTCTTTACTGAGCAATGCCCCTCCCCGCATGAGAGAATGCTGGTTACAGACTTCTTTGGGAAATAAGCTTGAGCAGCTGTGTGGCTCCATCACATCGCGAGAAGTGGAGGTGGCTCTGTATGCTCAGCTGCCCTTGTCCTCCTCGACCTGGAGGTGTGGCAGATGCTGCCCATCCATGCTCCCAATCTTGTCAGGTGAGCAGTACACCTGCTTTCCCTTATTCCCTCTGTCTCATCTGTCAGTCTTAGTTGTCCTATGTCAGCTACTTGAAGATCCTCTGGAGCCTGATGGATATAAATTAAAAATCCACAAGATCGTTCTGCATTTATAGGGAGGCAGCACTCGGCTATCTGCAGAGTTCCCTCCACAGTGGCATGTGGTGGGGATCTTATACGTGCAGCTCATCTCAGCCTCGTTGCACACTGTCTCTTGCTCTAGCCACTTTGGCTGGAAGAGCCATATGGTGAGTCCCCCAGGGTGTCACCTTGACTTTTGGAAGGCAGATTGCAGCAGGCCGTCTTTGTTTGACTTCCTGGGAAGTAGATAAGAGATGCAAGTCTGCGTGGTCATTATGTTTGAGTGGCTGGAGGACTTTCATGATTACAGTCAAATTTTAAAAAGAAAAAACAGCTTACTATTGTTAAGGTTATTAAAAATGTTATTAAAGGCTTCTATGAGTCAAGAACAATGAAACTTGTGATAAGTCCCCTTTGCTCATACACTATGGGGCTGATGGACAGTCTGACATCAATTATTGGATTTCTGCCATAGAAGAGGCTATTTTTAGCTCCTTTCTTGCAGAATGTTAAATCTCTGATAGTGAGCGTGGTGGATAAGCCTTCCCTCCTTTTGCAAACTAGTCTGAGGTGATACCATTGTCTGCCCTGGTGGTACTGCGCAGTAAAGACACCATGGACAAGCAATGGAGACCTGTTTGACAGAACTATCGCCAGGCCTTTCACAATTTCTCTTCCGGAAAAAAAGGGGAAGAAAGATATGGGACTCAGCCTGGGAGGCTTTGGGTTCTGTGAAGAGGCCTCCTTTCCTTTCCATGTCTCACCTGTTTCTAAAACACTTGCATTGTGGAGGGTCCACTGGGCCCGAGTAAGGTGAGAAGGTGATTCTGCCACTCATCCAGTAAGAGGGGTAGCTGACCAGTGTTCTCAGACTCTTGCACCACCAGAGGCTCTGCTGTCTCACTTGTTTCTGTGTACTGTCATGCCTCATTAGCATGGCTGACTGTGGTCTGTCAACCTCCCAGGCCAGTGACGGAGAACAGGACACACTTCCCAAGAAAGCTAACCCAGGACTGCCAACCTCTCTTGGCTTTGGATTCATCCACTGGAAAAGCAGGGGTGGCAAAACACATGCACTTGGCTAAACAGAGTAAATGCTGACAGATGATCTTGCCAATGTGTTTGGGTGGAATTGAGAGGCAGGGAGGGTCTGAAAATGGAGTGGAAGTATTCGTTCTCTGTTTTACTGACACCATGGAAAACGCAGCCTGGGACCTACATCTCAAAAGGCCCACAGCTCTAGCATGGATTAACTTCTTACTGTTGGTACATACCACCAGACCAGAAGCAGCTTATGAGGGGAAAGGGTTCTTTTCAGGCTTACAGCTTCCATGGGCAGCTTCATCATGGCGGGAGAAGCTGGCTCACTTTGTCACACCTACTCAGCAGAGAACACAAGAGTAGCTGGTTCTGAATACCCAGTGCATTGGACTAGTCAACTCCAAAGCCCGCCCCCAGAAACATCTCTCCTCTAGCAAAGCTTGTCCTCTCAAAGGCTCTTCTAGTTGCAGACTTAGAAGGAAACTCAATTACAAACACTTGAGTCTACGGGGGAAATTTACATTCAAATCCCGCAGCGGGTGGCAGTGCACGTGTCCATGGCTAAAGGGGTTAGTGCTGGAGGATGGTTGTGTCTTTGAGTTTGGATGGAATTGAGAGACAGGGAGGGTATGACAGGCAGAGTGGGAAGCATTGCTATGTTGATAACACCATGAAAAATTTAGCCTTAGATCTGCATACCAAAGGCTCAGTAGCTCCTACATTGAATCACCCACAGCACAGGCATAGTGGTCACCTCCAGCCCTCATTCCAGAGGCCAGGTGCTGCCATGTACCCATTACTTTCTAGTTTTGGGGACAAAATACATGACCAGAAGCAGCTGATGGGAGCGAAGGTTTTAATTTGGCTTATAGTTCTGGATGGTAGAGTTTACCATGATAGGGAAAACATGCAGGTGCAGGAAATGGATATCCCATCTTCACATCAGCAGGGAGAAAGCAAAAAAGAGAGCACCAAGTGGGGCCAGCCTTAAAATCCTGAAGGCTCACCCACAGTGACAGGGTTCCTTCAATTAGGCTCCACCCTCCTAAAAGTCCCACAACTTTCCCTAATAGCCACGTCATTTGGGGATTAAGTATTCAAAGACATGAGTCTATGGGGTCCACTTAAACCACCACAGCCATATAGACAGAAGGCAGGAGGTCCCAAAGACAGAGGCTGTGCCCAGAAAAGCCACTCCACAGACTGCCCACAGGCTCATCACAGGCATGTGTGGCAGTCAGAGAACAACCTGGAAGCACCAGTCCTCACCTTCCACCGGGGTTGAGACAGGGTCCCTCATGTTGTTTCACCACTGCAAATGCCAAAGTAGCTGGCTTCAGGATTCTCCTAATTCCAGTTTTTATTGTTTTATACTCCCTGGGATTACAGATGTGTGGACCAGCTGTGTGTGGCATTACACAGGGTTCTAGGGACTCAAACTCCAATTGTCAAACTACTCAGCAAGTACTTTTAGCTGCTGAGTCATTTCCCCAGTATAACACATTTTTATTTTTTTAATGCATAATTTTTATTTTTTATTAGTTATGTACACAGTATGTATGGAGCCATGTTGGTACCATAGTTAGCCTCCTCCCTGTCCTCCCCCTCTGCAGGGACTCTCCTCATTGGGGAATGTGGGTGGTGCATTGTGGGGGTAGCCATCAGTCATGGGTAAGAGGCAATGTCTCTGTACATAATGTCCTAACATGTGGCTCTAACAATCTTTCTGCCCCCTCTTCCACAAATTTCCCTGAGCCATGTTCAGTTCATTTTAGGTCTACTTCAGTGATGAGGTTTTGGGAGCCTCTGTATCTCTGGATATCTGGCTTGGTAAGAGTTGAGCGTTCTGTGTCTATCTCCTTCACCTTTGTGCTGTTACCAGGTCCTCAAAGAAAGCAGCACTCTTGCTCATTTCCCCAATTACTCTTGGTTTCAGCTGGGGCCCTAGTGAGGTGCAATGGGCTGATTCTCTGCTCAGGATCTGCATCCATCTGAAAAAGAGAAGCAATTTCTCCAACAGAGAGTGAAGTCAGCACCAGATAAATGAGATAACCATTATTTTAGAGAGAATTTAATAGGTGTAGGCCCTCTTGTAGCCCACGATTGGTGGGAGCTTGATAATGGAGAGCAGGCTCATTTTTTGGATATGGTTCTGACTTGTTTCACAGTTCCAGCTATGGGTTCCGTTCCACTGAGCAGATCAGCTAATGTATAATTTTTTATTGACAACTTCTATACTTACAGACAATAAATCATGATAATTTCTTCCCTTCCATCATATCACCTCCGTCTTTCCATTAGTCTCTCTTTTATTTTAATGTCATCATCTTTTCCTTCTATTGTGAGGGTCTTGTGAAGGCACTGCAAGGTCATGGATATTGAGGCTAATTTCTGTTTGGACAGTTGCATTGTGAGGAGTCATACCCTTCATTTGGCCCTTACATTCTTTCCACCACCTCTTCCGCAATGGACTCCTGAGCTTTGGAGGGTGTGATAGAGATGTTTCAGTGCTGGACACTCCTCCATTCCTTCTTCTCAGCCCTGTGTTGTCTTTTGGGTCATCCCAGTGGTCACCATCATCTGAAAAGGGAAGCTTCTCTAACCAAAAGTGAGAGTAGCATTAATATATGAATATGAACATTAAGTATAGTCCTTATAGGGCAGTTTGATGAGCATAATATATGCATTTAGCAAGACAAGAGCAGGCATTACACCCCTAAGGCTCATGACATCCCCTGCCTTAGGCTTTTGATTAGGTTTTCAGTACCAGGTATGTATTCCCCCCATAGAGTGGGCCTTCAGTCCAATTAGAAAGTAGTTGGTTTCCCCCAGAACAGACATGCCACTATTGCACCTGTTTGGTCACTTGGCCTGTCTGGCCAAATTTGAGGCTTCCAGTGTCCACTGTTGTCATTGCTGATGACTTCTGTCTCCCATAGGGCAGTGCAGCTTTTTCCAGCTTTCAGTCAGCTGGCCTATAGGGAAAAGGTTTTCAGCTCCAGCTTCATTTATCAGTGACATTGCCACCCAAGCATATGGAGTTCAACAATAGAGTCTTGCCATTTGTTTCTCAGGGAAAAGCAAAGGGCTTGGAAATAGCCTGTAATGTTTTGGAGGCAGCAGGGACCTCCCTGGCCAACAACACAACCCACTGGAAGGTATCCCATCCCTGGAACTGAAATGGCTTCTGGATGTGCCATTATCCAAAAAAATAAAAAAAAATAAAATAAAAAAGGCTTTCTACCTCCTATAAAGCTTTTTTATAGCTTACTGGCCTCTGCTACCAATTTTTGGTTCTAGATCACACACAGCTAGAATCCACATATGAGAGAGAACATGCGGTATTTGGCTTTCTGGGCCTGGATTACATCACTTAATATAATCTTTTCCAGGTCCATCCATTTCCCTGAAAGTTTCATAATTTCATTTTTTCTTTAGTGTTGAATAAAACTCCATTGTATAAATGTCTTTGTTATCCATTCATCTGTTGAGGGACATCTAGGCTGGTTCCATTTCCTAACTATTGTGAATAGAGCAGCAATAAACATGGTTGTGCAAGTATCTCTAAGGTAGAGATAAGAGTCATTAGGATATATGCCTGGGAGTGCTATAGCTGGGTCATATGGTAAATCTGTTTTTAGCTATGTCAAGAACCTCTACCCCAATTTCCATAATGGTTGTACCAGACTGCATTCCCACCAACAGTGTAGAAGTGTTCCCCTTTTTCCACTTCCTCTCCAACATTTATTGTCATTTGTTTTCTTGATGGTATCCATTCTGACAGGAGTGAGATGGAATCTCAAAGTAGTTTTAATTTGCATTTCCCTGGTGGCTAAGGATGTAGAACACTTTTTTAGATGTTTATATGCCAGCTGTATTTCTTCCAAGGAGAACTCTCTATTTAGTTCTGTAGCCCATTTTTTAATTAGGTTGTTTGATATCTTATTGTTTTGTTTTGTGAATTCTTTTTGTATTCTGGATATTAATCCTCTGTCAGATGTATAGCTGGCAAAGATTTTCTCCATTCTGTAGTTGCCACTTTGGTCTATTCATGGTGTCCTTTGTAATTTCATGAGGTCCCAGTGGTTGATTAGTAACTTTATTTCCTGAGCAACTGGGATTATATTCAGAAAGTCATTACTTATGCCAATATGTTGAATGGTTTTCCCTTCTTTTTTCCTATAGCAGTTTCATAGTTTCAGGTCTGATATTAAGGTCCCTGATACATGTGCACTTGATTCTTGTGCATGGAGAATGACAAGGGTCTATTTTCATCCTTCTACATATAGATATCCAGTTTTCCCAGCACCACTTGTTGAAGAGGCTGTCTTTTCTCCACTATTTTTTTTTTTTTTTGGTGTTTTTTTCAAAACTCAAATGGCTATAGCTGCCTGGATTAACATTTGGGTCCTCTGTTCTGTTCCACTGATCTGTGTGCCTGTATTTGTGCCAGTACCATGCTGTTTTTATTACTATGGCTTTGAAATACAGCTTAAAATAGGGTATGGTGATACCACCAGCCTTATTTTTGTTGCTTAAAATTGTTTTGGCTATTTAATTTTTTTTCTGCTTCCAAATGAATTTTAGGATTATTTTTATCTATTTCCATGAAGAATGTCACTGGAATGTTAATGGGGATTGCATTAAATATGTATATTGCTTTTAGTATGATTGATATTTTCACAATGTTGATTCTTCCAATCCAATAATATGGGATGTCTTTCCATTTCCTAGTGTCTTCTGCAATTTCTTGCTTGAATGTTTAAAGTTTTCATTGTAGAAATCCTTGGTGAGATATATTCCAAGGTACTTTTTTTTGAGGCAATTCTGAATGGGAGATATTCCCTGGTTTCATCCTCTGCATGTTTGTTGTTAGAATATAGTAAAGCTACTGATTTCTTTGTGTTTATTTTGTATCCTACTACATTGCTAAAAGTGTTAATCAGCTCTAAGTTTGCTGGTAGAGTTGTTTGGGCCCTTTATGTATTGCTGAAAGTGTTTATCAGCACTAACAATTTGCTGGTAGTCTTTTGGGCCCTTTATGTATAGAATCATATCATCTGCAAATAATGATAATTGTATCTCTTCTTTTCCCAAGCTCACACTTTTTCAATTTTTAATAGCATAGATTAGTTGTACAAAATAATAGTCTTCATTGTAATATTTTCACATATGTATGTATCATACTTGAATTATGGTCACTCCCCTCATATCCTGTCTTATTACCCCACCTCCCAATTCTGGCTTCTTTTGCTTATCAGTGATCTCCCATTCCATCCATTCTCCACACAACATGATTTTGTTTTCCTCTGTGGCTGAATACGACTCCATTATGTATATATACTGCACTCTCTTTATCCATTGATCTTCTGATGGTCACCATGACTGATTCCATTACTTGTCTCTTGTGAAGAGTGCCTTGATAAGCATGGCTTACATAGGCATAAGGTTACATAATGAGTACATATGAGTAGTAGTATATAACTAGATCATCTACTTTTATGGTTTTATTTTTGGGGGGAAGGAGACTATTTTATCTATACTGATAAATTAGCTACACTAATTTTTTTATTCACCACTTAGAAGTGTCCCTTTCCTGACACTCCATCATTGCCTACATATATTGTTTTTGTCTCTTGGCAGTAGCCATTCTGACTGGAGCATTTATGACTTTATGACTTGCATTTCCCTGATGGTTAAGATGATGAGCATTTTTTTCATGTGTTTATTGGCCATTTGTGTTTCCTTTGAAAAGTATCTGTTTAGTTCATTTGCCTATTTATTTACTTATTTATTTTATTTTTTGCTTTTTTGAGGTAGGGTCTCACTCTGGTCCAGGATGACCTAGAATTAACTATGGAGTCTCAGGGTGGCCTCAAACTCATGGCGATCCTCCTACCTCTGCCTCCTGAGTTCTGGGATTAAAGGCATACGCCACCAACCAGGCTATTTTCCTTTTTTTATTATTTGTTTATTAACAACTTCCATGATTGTAAACAATATCCCATGGTAATGCCCTCCATCTCCCCATTATCCCCTTTGAAACCCCATTCTCCATCATATCCTCACCCCTCTTAATCAGTCTCTCTTTTATTTTGATGTCATGATCTTTTCCTCCTATTATGACGGTCTTGTGTAGGTAGTGTCAGGCACTGTGTGGTCATGGATATCCAGGCCATTTTGTGTCTGGGGGGAGCATGTTGTGAGGAGTCCTACCCTTCCTTTGGCTCTTACATTCTTTCTGCCATCCATATTTCTTCTTTTGAGAACTCTATTCAGTTCCATAGCCCATTTTTTAATTGGGTTGTTTGATTTCTTATTATTTAATTTTTTGAGTTCTTTGTGTATCCTAGATATTAAAACTCTATCAGATGTATAGCTAGCAAAGACTTTTTCCCACTCTGTAAGCTGCCTCTTTGCTTTATTCACAGTGTCCTTTGCTGTATAAAATCTTTGTAATTTCATGAGGTCCCAGCAGTTAATCTGTCGTTTTATTGCCTGAGCAATTGGGGTTATATTCAGAAAGTCTTTACCAAGACCAATGTGTTGAAAGGTTTCCCCTACTTTTTCCTCTAGTAGTTTCAGAGTTTCAGGTCTGATGTTAAGGTCTTTAATCCACATGGACTTAATTATTGTGCAGAGAGAGAGAGAAGAATCTATTTTCATCTTTCTACAGATACATATCCAGTTTTCCCAGCACCATTTGCTAAAGGGGCTGTCTTTTCTCCGATGAGTATTTTTGGCATTTTTATAGACTTTCAGGTGGCTATAGCTACCTGGACTTACATCTGGGTCCTCTGTTCTGTTCTATTGATCTACATGTCTGCTTTTCTGCCAGTACCATGCTGTTTTTGTTATTATGGCTCTGTAGTATAGGTTAAAATCAGGTATGGTGATACCACCAGCCTTATTTTTGATGCTCAGTATTATTTTAGATATTTGAGATTTTTTCTGATTCCAAATAAATTTTTGGATTGTTTTTTCTATTTCTGTGAAGAATGCCATTGGAATTTTGATGGGGATTTCATTAAATGTGTAGATTGCTTTTGGTAAGATTGCCATTTTCACAATATTGATTCTTCCGATCCAAGAACAAGGAACGTCTTTCCATTTCCTATTGTCTTCTACAATCTCTCGCTTGAGTGTTTTAAAGTTTTCATTGTAGAGATCCTTTACTTCCTTGGTTAGGTTTATTCCAAGGTACTTTATTTATTTATTTATTTTGATGCAATTGTGAATGGAAGTGATTCTCTGATTTCATCCTCTGTGTGTTTGTTGTTAGCATATAGGAAGGCTACTGATTTCTGTGTGTTTATTTTGTATCCTGCTACATGGCCATAGGTGTTTATCAGCTCTAACAGTTTTCTGGTAGAGTCTTTAGGGTCCTTTATGTATAGAATCATGTCATCTGCAAATAATGATGACTTTGTCTCTTCCTTTCCAATTTATATTCCTTTTATGTGTGTTTTTGCCTTATTGCTATGGCTAAGACTTCCAGTACTGTATTAAATAAAAGTGGGGACAGTGAACACCATTGTCTTGTTCCTGATTTTAGTGTAAAAGCTTCCAACTTTTCCCCATTTCGGAATATGTTGGCTGTAGGATTGTCATAAATAGCCTTTGTTTTGTTGACATATGTTCCTTCTATTCCCAGTCTCTGTATGACTTTTATCATGAAGGGATGTTGGATTTTGTCAAATGCTTTCTCTGCATCTAATGAGGTGATCATGTGATTTTTGTCCTTCATTCCATTTATATAATGTGTTACATTTATTGATTTGCATATGTTGAACCATCCCTACTTTGTTGGGATAAATAATCTTTTTGATATGTTCTTGTATTCTGTTTGCTAATATTTTGTTGAGAATTTTTGCATCTATGTTCATAAGGGAGATTGGTCTATAATTTTCTTTTTTTGTACTGTCTTTGACTGGTTTAGGTATCAGGGTGATGCTGACTTCAAAGAAGGAGTTTGGTAGTATTCTCTCCTTTTTGATTTTATGGCAAAGTTTGAGAAGCATTGTAGTTAGCTCTTCCATGAATGTCTGGTAAAATTCACCAGTGAATCCATCTGAGCCTGGTCTCTTTTTAGTTGGGAGAATTTTATAACTACCTGGATCTAAATACTTGCTGTAGATCTATTTAGATGTTTTGCCTCATCTAGATTTAATTTTGGTAGGTCACATATATCTAGGAAATTATCCAGATTTCATAACGTAGTAGAGCATATAAATTTATAGTATGCCCTTATGATTTTCTGAATTGCTTTGGTATCTGTTGTAATAGAGCTTTTTCCATCTCTAATTTTATTAATTTGTGTCTTTTCTCTCTTTCTTTTCATCAGATTTGCTAAGTGATTATCAATCTTGCTTTACCCTTTCAAAGAACCAACTCTTTGTTTCATTGATTTGTTATATTATTTTGGGGGGGTTTGGGGGAGGTTCTATTTCATTAATTTCTGCCCTAATCTTTATTATTTCTTTCCATCTATTGATTTTTGGTTTGTCTTGTTCTTTCCAAGGCCTTAAGGTGAAGCATTAAGCTGATTACTTGTAACCTTTCTATTTTTTAATATACGCACTTAAAGCTATAAATTTTCCTCTTAGAACTGCCTTCATTGTGTCCCAAAAGTTTTGATATGTTGTGTTCTTATTATCATTTGATTCTATGAATTTTTTTTATTTAAAAATGTTTTTATTGAGAATTTTAATATATGAACATACATTTGATCATGTTCCCAGTCCATTGTCCTCTTTGGGCCCCTCTCCCTGGCTCCCCCATCTCCTGAGGATCCTCCAGTTTTAAGGTAGTCCTTCGTCAGTTTTGCTGTCTCGTTTCTTTGGCCCTCCTCTGTCTTCCATATCAATTTTTTTTTCTCCATTTTTATTAATATTTTCCAGGATAACAAAAAAAATCCCATGGTATTACCCTCCCCCCTTTCCCCTTTGAAATTCCATTCTCCATCATATCCCCTCCCCATCTCAATCTTTCTACTTACATATATACAATACCAACCTAATAAAAGCCCTCCTCCCTTTCTTTCTCTTCCCTTTCTATCTCCTTTTTTAACTTACTGGCCTCTGCTACTGAGTTTTTTCCTTCTCACACAGAAGCCCAATCATCTCTAGCTAAGATCCACATATGAGGGAGAACATGTGGCGCTTGGCTTTCTGGGCCTGGGTTACCTCACTTAGTATAATTCTTTCCAGATCCATCCACTTTTCTGCAAATTTCATAACTTCATTTCTCTTTACTGCTGAGTAAAACTCCATTGTATAAATGTGCCACATCTTCATTATCCACTCATCAGTTGAGGGACATCTAGGCTGGTTCCATTTCCCAGCTATTATAAATTGAGCAGCAATAAACATGGTTGAGCAAGTATCCCTAAGGTAATGAGATGAGTCCTTAGGATATATGCCTAGGAGAGCTATAGCTGGGTCATATGGTAGATCAATCTTTAGCTGTTTTAGGAACCTCCACACTGATTTCCACAATGGCTGGACCAGATTGCATTCCCACCAACAATGTAGAAGGGTTCCCTCTTTTTCCACATCCCCGCCAACATTTATGATCATTTGTTTTCATGATGGTAGCCAATCTGACAGGAGTGAGATGGAATCTCAATGTAGTCTTAATCTGCATTTCCCTGATGACTAGGGATGTAGAACATTTTTTTAGATGCGTATATGCCATTCGTATTTCTTCCTTTGAGAATTCTCTATTTAGCTCCATTTCCCATTTTTTGATTGGTTTGTTTGATTCCTTATTATTTAACTTCTTGAGTTCTTTGTATATCTTAGATATTAATCCTCTATCAGATGTATAGCTGGTGAAGATTTTTTCCCATTCTGTAGGTTGCCTCTTTGCTTTCTTCACCGTGTCCTTTGCAGTGCAGAATCTTTGTATTTTCATGAGGTCCCAGTGGTTAATCTGTAGTTTTATTGCCTGAGCAATTGGGGTTGTATTCAGAAAGTCTTTGCCAAGACCAATATGTTGGAGGGTTTCCCCTACTTTTTCCTCTAGCAGTTTCAGAGTTTCAGGTCTGATGTTAAGGTCCTTAATCCATTTGGACTTAATTCTTGTGCACGGAGAAAGAGAAGAATCTATTTTCATCCTTCTACAGATATATATCCAGTTTTCCCAACACCATTTGCTGAAGAGGCTGTCTTTTCTCCAATGAATATTTTTGGCATTTTTATCAAATATCAGGTGGCTATAACTACATGGGGTTACATTTGGGTCCTCTATTCTGTTCCATTGATCTACGAGTCTGCTTTTGTGCCAGTACCATGCTGTTTTTGTTACTATGGCTATGTAGTATAGGTTAAAATCAGGTATGGTGATACCACCAGCCTTATTTTTGTTGCTCAGTATTATTTTAGATATTCGAGGTTTTTTGTGATTCCAAATGAATTTTTGGATTGTTTTTTCTATTTCCGTGAAGAATGCCTTTGGAATTTTGATGGGGATTGCGTTAAATGTGTAGATTGCTTTTGGTAAGATTGCCATTTTCACAATATTGATTCTTCCAATCCAGGAACAAGGGATGTTTTTCCACTTCCTAGTGTCTTCTGCAATTTCTCGCTTGAGTGTTTTAAAGTTCTCATTGTATAGATTCTTTACTTCCTTAGTAAGGTTTATTCCAAGGTACTTTATTTTTTTTGATGCAATTGTGAATGGGAGTGATTCTCTGATCTCATCCTCTGTGTGTTTGTTGTTAGCATATATGAAGGCTACTGATTTCTGTGTATTTATTTTGTATCCTGCTACATGACTGTAGGTTTTTATCAGCTCTAACAGTTTGCTAGTAGAGTCTTTAGGGTCCTTTATATATAGAATCATGTCATCTGCAAATAATGATAACTTGACCTCTTCCTTTCCGATTTGTATCCCTTTTATGCATGTCTCTTGCCTTATTGCTATGGCTAAGACTTCCAGAACTATATTAAATAAAAGTGGGGACAGTGGACACCCTTGTCTTGTTCCTGATTTTAGTGGAAAAGCATCCAGTTTTTCCCCATTTAGTAATATGTTGGCTGTAGGCTTATCATAAATAGCCTTTATTATATTGAGATATGTTCCTTCTATTCCCAGTCTCTGTAGGACTTTTATCATGAAGGGATGTTGGATTTTGTCGAATGCTTTCTCTGCGTCTAATGAGATGATCATGTGATTTTTGTCCTTCAACCCATTTATATAATGTATAACATTTATAGATTTGCGTATGTTGAACCATCCCTGCATCTCTGGGATAAAGCCTACTTGGTCAGGGTGAATGATCTTTCTAATGTATTCTTGTATTCTGTTTGCCAATATTTTGTTGAGAATTTTTGCATCTATGTTCATGAGGGAGATTGGTCTGTAATTTTCCTTTTTTGTTCTATCTTTGCCTGGTTTTGGTATCAGAGTGATGCTGGCTTCATAGAAGGAGTTTGGTAGAATTCCTTCTTTTTCTATTTCATGGAAAAGCTTAAGAAGCAATGGTGTTAGCTCTTCCCTGAAGGTCTGGTAAAATTCAGCAGTGAATCCATCTGGGCCTGGGCTTTTTTTAGTTGGGAGATTTTTGATAACTGTTAGGATCTCCATGCTTGTTATAGGTCTATTTAAGTGATTAATCTCATCTTGATTTAATTTAGGTAGGTCATATAAATCAAGGAAATCATCCATTTCTTTCAGATTTTCATACTTTGTGGAGTATATGTTTTTATAATATGTCCCTATGATTTTTTGAATTTCTCTGGCATCTGTCGTGATGTTACCTTTTTCATCTCTAATTTTATTAATTTGTGTCTCTTCTCTCTTTCTTTTGGTCAGATTTGCTAAGGATTTATCAATCTTGTTTATCCTTTCAAAGAACCAGCTCTTTGTTTCATTAATTCTTTGTATTGTTTTTTTGGTTTCTATTTCATTAATTTCTGCCCTAATCTTTATTATTTCTTCCCGTCTACTGATTTTTGGTTTGCCTTGTTCTTCTTTTTCCAAGGCTTTAAGGTGAAGCATTAGGTCATTTATTTGTGACCTTTCTAATTTCTTAATATAGGCACTTAAAGCTATAAATTTACCTCTTAGAACTGCCTTCATTGTGTCCCAGAGATTTTGGTATGTTGTGTTCTCATTGTTGTTTGACTCTATAAATTTTTTGATTTCCTTCTTGATTTCTTCATTGACCCATTCATCATTTAGTAATGTATTGTTTAGTTTCCATGATTTTGTGTATGCTCTATATCCTTTCTTGCTATTGATTTGTAGTTTGATTCCATTGTGGTCAGATAGAATGCAAAGAATTATTTCAATTTTCCTGAATTTGTTAAGATTTGCTTTGTGTCCTAATATATGGTCTATTTTAAAGAATGATCCATGTGCTGCTGAAAAGAATGTATATTCTGCAGCATTTGGATGAAATGTCCTGTATATGTCTGTTAGGTCCATTCCTTCTATGACCTCGTTTAGTCCAGATGCCTCTCTGTTTATTTTTTCCCGGGATGACCTGTCAATTGATGAGAGTGGGGTGTTAAAGTCACCAACTACCACTGTGTTTGGTGTTATCTGTGACCTTAGTTCTAACAGTGTTTGTTTGATGAATTTGGGAGCCCCCATGTTAGGTGCATATATGTTTAGGATTGTAATGTCCTCCTGTTGGAGTGTGCCCTTAATCAATATAAAGTGACCTTCCTTATCTTTCTTGACTAATGTTGGAGTGAAGTCTGCCTTGTCAGCTATTAGGATAGCAACCCCTGCTTGCTTTCTGGGTCCATTTGCTTGAAACACCGTTTTCCAACCTTTCACCCTAAGATAATGTCCATCCTTTGTAGAAAGGTGAGTTTCTTGGAGACAACAAATTGTAGGGTCCTGCTTTTTAACCCAGTCTGCAAATCTATGTCTTTTGGTTGGAGCATTGAGGCCATTGATATTAAGAGATATTATTGAAAGATGTGTATTTATGCTTGCCATTTTTTTTTTTTTTTTTTGTGGTTCTGGTTCTACCTTTGCTCTCTTATATTAACTAGTATTTGAGTATTGTTTGCTGTTTTCCAGGTTCCTTATATGTGTGTTTTTCTTTCTCTTCAGCATGGAGGATTCTTTCAAGTATTTTGTGTAGAGCTGGTTTTGTCTTCAAATACTCCTTTAGCCTGCTTTTGTCATGGAATGTCCTTATTTCTCCATCTATTTGAATGGATAGTTTTGCAGGATAAAGTAGTCTTGGTTGACAGTTGTTATCTTTCAGAGTTTGGAATACTTCACTCCAAGCCCTTCTGGCTTTGAAAGTTTGTGTTGAGTAATCTGCTGTGATCCTGATGGGCTTGCCTTTGTAGGTAACTTGATTTTTCTCTCTAACTGCTTTCAATATTTTTTCTTTGGATTGTGTGTTTGGTAGTTTGATTATAATATGGCGAGGAGAGGTTCTTTCCAGGTTTTGTCTGGCTGGTGTTCTAAATGCTTCCTGTATCTGCATTGGCACCTCTTTCCCAATTTGGGGGAAGTTTTCTTCTATGATTTTGTTGAAGATGCCTACTATACCTTTGGATTGAAATTCTTCTCCTTCTACTATACCCTGAATTCTTATATTTGATCTTTTCATAGTGTCCCGAATATCTTGAAATTCCCATTCATACTTTTCTATTAGTTTGTCTTTCTCTTTGTTGGATTGTATTAGATCTGCCACCTGGTCTTCTAGCTTAGATATTCTGTCCTCTCCTTCATCCATTCTACTGGTGAGATTTTCTACAGAGTTTTTTATTTCATTAACTGTGTTCTTCATTGCTAGTAATTCTGACTGGTTTTTCTTCATTATTTCTATTTCCTTATTTATGTCTTGTATTGATTTCTTTATTTCGTTAAATTGGTGTCCTGTATCTTCTCTGATTCCTTTGATTTCTTCTTTGAGTTCATTGAACATATTTACAATCATTCTTTTGAAATCTTTCTCGGGCATTTTCTCTAACTCGTTTTCACTAGAGGTCATTTCTGAAGCATTGATGCTTTTTGGTGGATTTATATTGCCTTGGTTTTTGGTGTTTCTTGTGTTATAATGTATATATTTTTGCATCTTGGATTAAGTTACTGCTTAGATTTTCCAGTTAGCTGGGTATCCTTTGCTGTATCTATTGATCTGATATTGTATATCTTCTATGTAGGAGATTAAGATGTTAGGTGTGGCTCTTACCACTCTCAGAGTATCTAGACACGTGGTCCTAGGGGTTAAGTTTGCCTGCTATGGGGGTATTCAAATAGGTTGAGTGGAATAAAATACAGGTATATTCTAAAATTTAACTAAACCCTATACACATTCAGTCAAGAACAGCACCGAGCATTTATGCAAGATTAGGTATTATAAAAACCAGATCCTCTATCAACAAAGAAGTTAAGATTTCTGGTCTGTTGAGGGATCCAAGTCAGCTTGTGACCAGGTGAGACCCTTCCCTGGTTCAATCCCAGTTACCTCTTTGGATGCTTTTGGTCTCAGTCAAGTTCCTGGCTGGGATGTTGGGCCGCTGT
Organism: Dipus sagitta; assembly: GCA_036346955.1. Classification (NCBI taxonomy): domain Eukaryota; kingdom Metazoa; phylum Chordata; class Mammalia; order Rodentia; family Dipodidae; genus Dipus; species Dipus sagitta. The sequence goes on from CM070787.1 coordinate 58,619,623, forward strand.
TCTGCTTTCTGGAACTGGGTACTGGCTTTTCCTGTGGGGCAAACCAAGCCTGGCAACTGTGGCCCTGTAGATTGGCGCCCCTGATGCTGGATCCCCGCTGCTGCCGCTGGAGCTGCCGCTGCTGGGACCACTGCTGCTGGATCCGCCACTGGAGATGCCACTGCTGGGTCTGCCCCCGCTGATCCGCTGGAGCTGCCGCTGCTGGGTCCTCCGCCTCTGATCCGCTGGTGCTGCCGCTGCGGGATCCGCCTCTGCCGCTGAAGCTGATTCTATGAATTTTTTATTTCCTGTTTGATTTCTTCAATGACACAATCATAATTCGGTAGTGTACTATTTAGTCTCCATGATTTTGTGTATGCTCTGTTGTTTTTCTTGTTGTTTATTTGTAGTTCAATCCCATTGTGATAGAGTACAAGGAATTATTTCAATTTTCCTGTGTTTGTTAATATTTGCTTTGTGTCCTAATATATGGCCTATTTTAGAGAATATTCCATGTGCTGCTGAGAAAAATGTGCATTCTGTAGCATTTAAATGGTATGTTCTGTAGATATCTGTTAGGTCCATTTGTTCTATGACATCATTTAATCCAGATGTCTCTCTCTTTATTTTTTGCTGTGATGATATGACATTAGATGAGACTGAGGTATTGAGATCACCCACTACAATTGTGCTTGGTGTCATCTATGACCTTAAGTCTAATAGTGTTTGTTTGATGAATTGGGAGCACCAATGTTAGGTGCATATATTTTTAGAATTGTAATGTCTTCCTTTTGAATTTTTCCTTTACTCAATACAAAGTGACCTTTTTTATCTTTCCTCACTAATGTTGGTTTGAAGTCTATCCTGTCAGATATTAGGATAGCAACCCCTGTTTGTTTCCTAGGCCTATTTGCTTAAAATACCATTTTCCACCCTTTCACCCTAAGATAGTGTCTGTCTTCTATGGAGTGATGATTTTCTTGGAGGCAAGAAACAGAAGGATCCTGCATTTTAATCCAATCTTCAAGCCTGTATCTTTTGTTTGGGGCATTGAGGCCATTGATACTAAGAGTTATTACTGAAAGGCATGTATTTGTCTTCTCCATTCTTCTTGTTTTGTAGTGCTTCCTTTTTTCCCTTTACTCTCTTGTATTAAGTGTTTTTCAAGTATGATTTATTTTCTCATGTTTCCTCATATGTGTTCTTTCCTTTATCTTCAGCATGGAGGATCCCTTTAAGCATTTTCTGTAGAGGTGGCTTAGTGGTCATATATTCCTTTAGCATGTTTTTATTGTGAAATGTCCTTATTTCTCCTTCAATTTGGATGGATAACTTTGCTGGGTAAAGTAGTCTTAGTTGACAGTTGTTGCTTTTCAGAACTGGGAATACATCATTCCAAGCCCTTCTGGCTTTTATAGTTTGTATTGAGTAATCTTCTGTGATCCTGATGGCCTGGCCTTTATGAGTGACTTGGTTTTTCTCTATAACTGTTTTCAATATGTTTTCTTTGGTTTGTGTTTGGTAGTTTAATTATAACATGGTGAGGAGAGGTTCTTTCCAGATTTTGTCTGTTTGGTGTTCTAAAGATTTCCTGTATTTGCATTGGCATCTCTTTCCCAATTTCAGGGAAATATTCTTATATGATTTTGTATAAATGCCTACTATGCCTTTGGAGTGAAATTCTTCTCCTTCTACTATTCCCTGAATTCTTATGTTTGATCTTTTCATAGTGTCCTGAATATCTTGAAATTCCTGTTCATGCCTTCCTATTAGCTTGTCTTTCTCTTTGTTGGACTGTATTAGTTCTGCTACTTGGTCTTCTAGTTTAGATATTTTGTTCTCTCCTTCATCCATTCTATCAGTGAAACTTTCCATGGTGTTTTTTTTTTATTTACTATGTTTTTCATTGCTAGTATTTCTGACTGGTTTTCTTTTATTACTTCTATTTCCTTATTCATGTCTTTTATTGACCTCTTTATTTAAATTGGTTTTCTGTGTCTTCTTTGATTTCCTGTTTGATATCTTTGAGCATGATTATAATCATTCTTTTGAAATCTTTCTCATGAATTTCCTCTAAATCCATTGTACTGGAGTTCATTTCTGATGGATTTATATTTTTTGGTGGAATTATATTTTCTTAATTTTTGTGTTTCTTGTGTTATAGTGTAGAGATTTTTGCATCTTATTAATAATTTGATGCTTGGATTTTTTAATTATCTGCAGTATTCTTAGATTTATCAATCAATCTGATGATATATATCTTCAGGGTAGGAGCTTAAGGTGCTTGGTGTGGCTCTTAAAACACTCTCAGAGTAACTGCAAAAGTGACCCTATGTATTGGGTTTGCCTGCTATGTGAGTATTCTAGTAGGATAGATAGAACAAAATACAGGAAAATTCTAAAACTTAACTGAATAATATATACATTCAGTGAAAACCAGCACAGCATATTTATGCAAGAGTAGGTATTAAAACAAACAGATCCTCTAACAAAATCAAAGTCCACAAGGATGTGTCTTGCCCTTCACCCTTAATGCTGTCAACTGGGAGGCTGAGATTTCTGGTCTGTACTGGGTTCCAAGGTTAGCTGGTAACAGAGTGAGACCCTGCCACAATGAACAATAGAAGAGGAAACAAAGGCACTATAAATCGGGAAGCAACAAATGACAACTCCAACCTATAGTTTAAGAATGGAAAATCTGACCATCCATCAGATTTAACATATAATTTACCCAGACATGGAAGGTGCAATTAGCACTTCTGATGCAAGCTTATATACCAGGCTTTTTTTGTAAGTACAGACCTGATGTAAGCCCAGTTACCTTTGGGGATGGCTTTGTCTCAGCTATGCCGCACACCCATTTGGGTCCTTGTTTGCTGCACTGTGGGCTTAGATAGGATGACTGAGTCAGTGGGTCACTGTTCTGATAACCTGTGCTGGGTGCTGTGTAGGTGAGTTCCCTTCCCAGGGTCTCCAGTGCTTGCTGGTGCTTGCTCTGGCACTGGAGGGAAGGGAGGCTGTGGATGGTGATTGAAGTTGTTCTGCTGGGCCCCATGATCCTCTTCCTCATGAGCCACTCTGCTCATCCCTGCTGTCCTCCCCTTCAGGTTTTTCAAGTTTGTGAGGAGGTTGGTGTGAATGAAAAATCCCCTCATCTGGCTTTTCCTGTGGCTCAGGCCAAGCCTGGAAACCTCAGTGGACCTGGTGCTACCACTGCTAGAACTCCTTCTGCCTGCTTCTGTGGTCCCTAGATACTCTGGATCTCTCCTACTGCTCTGCTGTAGTTGATAATTTCTTATATCCCTTCGCTTTTTAGTAGAAGTGTGTGTTTTGCTTGCTCTTTTCTTTTTTCCTCTCTCTCTCTCTCTCTCCTAGGCTGCTTTGGCATGGTTCCTACACTGCCATCTTAACTGGAAGTCCATAACACTTTTTGAAACATTGCATGCTTCCTTCTAGCTTTGTGTCAGTTACTTTCTTCTTGTTGGGACAAAATTAATGATAGCTTAGGGAAGGGGAATTTATTCTGCCTTACAGTTCCAAAGAGTAGAGTCCAGCATGACAAGGCAGGCATCGTACACTCACATAGAACACAGCAAGCAGGGCTAAATAAGAAAACCTCAGTGCTTGGCCCTAGTGACACACCTCTCCAGCAAGGCTCCACCTCCTAAAGGCTGTACAACCTTTTCAGAATAGCACCACCAACTGGGAATTAAGTATCCAAACACATGAGTCCATGGGGGACATTTTACATTCAAACCACAACAGCCAGGCCAGGATCCATAGTACCTTCACAGGTCTTAACTGCCTTTCTCTTGCAAGGAGAGCCTCCTTACCCAGACCACTCCAAAGGTCAGAGCTACTGTGTGAGATCTCTGCTTCATTTCCGTCATATCCACGACAATGTGAAACATTCTGATGAGGACATAATTATCATTCTAGAGTGATAAAGAGCAAAGGGACAATGGCATAATGCTGCTGAATGGCACATAACACAGAGAGGTCCATGGAAGGTCAATCTCTGTTCTCCGATAATATTTAATCTCCTTGGGAATACAGGATCTGTGGCCCCGAGCAAAATAAAGCTCTGTAGCAATAAAAAGCCCTAACTTGAATGATTGCTTAAATGTGTGTTCTCTCTACATTTTAGTTTTCCTCTTTAGAATTCATTGCCAGCTGCATTTCCCTCTGAAAATTCATGTTTCTCCTCCAAAGAGTTCTGGTAGAATGCTGAATGAGGTCCCCTCTGACAGCAGTGAATGGATAGCTGAGCACACTGGGTTATTATTAATATGATGCTCTGATGGCTCCTCATCTATGAGAATACAAATTGAGCCTCTGCAGGAAGTGTTACATTTGAGTGCTGTGGTTTCTCTGTGAGCAGTAAGCACTGCTGTGCAGTGGCAAATGCATAGATACCACAGATGACTCTTCCAGTCCTGCTGTGGTATAAACACATTCTCCAAAGTTCATATAGTGGAAATGCAACCAAGAAAGTCACATGTGCATGGTACTTGGAGGTGGGGTCTTTGTGAGGTAATTAGGGATAGATGAGGCCATAAGCATGGAGCCCAATGATGGCATAGTGATTAGTACTGGAAGCTTACTCAATCTTGGTGAAGAATGTGATCTGTCATGTGTCAGGTGTTACAAAGGCCTCTGTGGGTGCTTGGGGGCATTCTTACATTGTATGTACTGATTTTTCTGACCTCCAGAAGCCCAAGACCAAAATTGTTATGGTTAATCCTGTCCGAGTATGGGATTTAGAATCACCATGGAAATATACCTCTGGGTGTATTTATGAGGGTGCCGCCAGGAAAGTCTGACTTAGGCGGGAGCACCCACTCTGAATGTGATTGGCACTATCTCATGGGCCGAGGTCTTAGACTGAACCAAAGGAGAAAGCAAGCTGAGCAGCAGCATTCATCTCTGTCTGCTTCCTGACTAGGGTCAACCACCTCCCAATCCTGTGTCCTCCCACTCCTGCTGCCATGCTTGACCCTTCATGAGGGACTGTGTCCCCTCAATCTGTTAGCCAAAATGAACCCTCCTTTCTTAACTTGCTTCTTGTCAGGGACTTGGTCAATTATTAATACAAAAATGAATTTGACATGCTTTCTATTGCTTTGAAAAGCAAACAAAATTAAATACCACCCCAAGATTTAATGGCTCAAAAATACAAAAATATTTCATGTTTTGTGGGTTAGTTGGGCAGTTCTACTTTATATGGTGTCGGCTAGCTGCAGAGGACCATCCTCATGTCCAAGGTGGCTCACATGTGGTTGACCTTAGTGTTGACTGGTGGAAGCCTGTAGGAACCTGGATGAGGCTACCAGCTAGAGCATTTTTTTCTCTTGGCCTTTCCCTGTGTGTTGGGATCTGGCCATATTCCAGGAGCCAGAAAGTGGAAACTGCCAGTTCCTTTAATGCCAAGATGTGGACATCTCAGAACATCACTGCATTTGAGGGATCCAGGAACCAGCTCCCTTTGGGGAACAGCAGTGTGCACAGGGGACAGGAATTGTTAGAGAGGAGGCACATCTTCAGAGAAAGAGACCACAAGTCCTGACAGCATGTGTTACTCAGCCTTCTATTGCTGTGACCAAACACCTGTGCTGATTAGTGTATTCACCTTGTGGTGGCCAGGAAACAGAAAGAAAGAAAAGAAAAGAAAAAAGAAAGAAAGGAAAGAAGGAGAGAGAAAGAGAAGGAAAGAAAGAAAGAAAGAAAGAAGGAAGGAAAGAGAGAGGAAGGAAGGAAGGAAGAAAGGAAGGAAGGAAGGAAGGAAGGAAGGAAGGAAGGAAGGAAGGAAGAAAAAAAGGAGAGAGAAAGAAAAAAAAAGAGCCAGGACCACAATACTCTATAAGGGCACACCCTCACTGATCTAACTTTCTTCTGTTAGAATCACCCTCCTCCCAATAATGTCACAAAGCCCCCAACATTCAGGTCTTTGGAGGATATTTTACTTACCCTACAGCAACATGGACTTACACCATCAGTTAAAATCGGCTGAGGTAATATGTTCAGTTCAGTGCTAAAGAGCTGTCTGTCTGCCAGTCTGGGGACAGTGCTGCTTGCCTTCAGCATGCAGGGAATAGGGCAACACTACAGTGTGGAGACAAGCCTGGGATTACAAAACTTTCTACAGCAGCATGACTAATACAACATCAGCACCCCTCTGAGCTTCAGCTTGTCCTGACATAAAATGAGGTCTTGGCCTTGAGGACACTGGCAGCATCTCCCCTCTGACCTGTGTTCCTCTGTGCTCCTAGGTACTCCTTCCAGGATGAGGAAGATATGTTCATGGTGGTGGACCTGCTCCTGGGCGGGGACCTGCGCTACCACCTGCAGCAGAATGTGCACTTCACAGAAGGGGCCGTGAAGCTATACATCTGTGAGCTGGCCTTGGCCCTGGAGTACCTGCAGAGGTACCACATTATCCACAGGTAACTACTGCTGGGATGTATACAACAGTGGCCCCTAGGAGCGGCACACACAGTCTGCAGCAGGACTTTGTCTTGGGTATTTCTTTGAAGTGGCAGAAAGCAGGGACACTGAAAGACAGAACAATTTGATTATTGTTTTTAGTTTCCTACAGACAGCAGACCACCATATTACCTGAGTGGAGATGAACTGTCCCTGCCACTGTCCACCATATTATACCATGGGTCCCATACAAGGCTTGCAGTTGGCCTTGGCATCTCTGTCTTGGGATGTCTTGGGATCACTTTAATGGGAGCAGGACCATGTCTAGAGAAGTGATTGTGATGTCAGATGATACCTTGGCAACTTATAGGCCTCAAGTCTCAACCATTCCTTACCAGCTCCCAGCTGGTAAAGTAGTAACAAAAGATTGTCAGACATCCAAGGAAATCTTCTGACATGAACATTGCAACCCAGACAATCAAAAGCATTCTGGAATGTTGGGCAGATGGGGATATAGCGGTATTGTTCTGGTGGTAGGAGAGAGGGATTCTACTCATCCTTACATCCTTTGAAATCAGCGTTGTGTGTTATGGAGGCTTGCTTCCCCATAGGCAGCTTATGTACTGGTCTTGGGCATCAAATAACATCTCAGAGTTCTGCTACCTATGCAGGAGAACCTTGTATATCTCTCCTGTACTCAGTAGCAATGTCTAGCACAGGTGAGATAAGCAAGAGGGTTTGCAGAACCAGGAGCTCCAAAGGAGGCTTGGGAAATCATGGCTTCATTCATAATATTCCCACTTTGCTCTGGGCAGAGCTGAGGTGAGCCCTCCAAATGTGATCACCCATGGTCCCACACCATGTCCTTCAGATCTGATTCTAACTTAAAAAGTCACAAAAGACTTGGGAAAAGCACAGATTAAAACTTCTAAGTAAAAAATGCAGAACACACACACACACACACCCCTCTACATTTTCTTTCTTCTAGAATCCAAATGAAATGACAAGAAGGAATGTTTTTTAAAATGATAAACTTATAAGGACAAGGAAATTGAATATATATGCCAATAGCACAGCATGGAGGGGAGTTGGGCAGAAGATATGGAGGAATAAATGACTTAGGACAGCAGAGGCTGATTTAAGCTCTCATTAAAATGGGCACCAAGACTGGATGAGAGGCTCCTCACAGGCTGAGCCATGAGCGGTAGTTTCTATAAAAGAAAGGTGGAGGTGAAAAAGAGTAAAACAAGGTGAAGGGCTTATCCCCTCTAGAAGCACTGAGGCGTGGGACTCTTCCCTAACTTGGCATTGCAGGGTGGCTGCCTCTCCTGGTCAGGCAGAAAACTGAAGGTCAGCCATGGAGCCAGGTAGCATGGAGGACCTACTGTGAAGGACAGTGTGGGACTGGTTGGGGTACTGCCAGGGAAGCCGCAAGATCAGACACATACATACCACATGCTGGCGTAGCTCCCTTCCTGTTGCTCTTGAGGCCACCCCCCCCCCAACAGTAGCCTTCATCCTCAAGCAGGGAACTCCAGGGACTTCGATGGGAATGCAACCAAGCCTGGAGAAGACTGTCATGTCAGGTTCCTATGGCACTTTAGAATTTCTAACCCTAGCATTCCTTTCCAGCTCTCAGCTGGATCTCAGCAAGGGCTGTCAGATCCATCCAGAGAAATCTTCTAATACAAATGTCTTAATCTAAACAACCAACTGGAAAATAGCTGGGAGTAAACAAGACCTCTGAAAACATCAAAATAGCTGAAGCACAAGCTTCAGAATGCCTACAAATTGAAAGCATGATTAAAGAAAAACTTAAAAACACATACACAAAAGCCTCTGCTGGAAAATAAAGTCTCAATACTCTTCCATACAGTACAAGTATAACAACTGAGAAAAGACTAGTACAATGGAAGGCCTATCCAGAAATTTCAATAAGAAAGAAGAAGAGAGAATACATAGAAGTGAGAACATTAATAAAATAAAGAACATTCCTCACGGGCTGGGGAAGTAGCTCAACAGGTAAGAGCCCTTGCTCTGCAAGCATGGGGACCTAAGTGTGATCCCCAAGCACCTATTTAAAGATCTGGGTGTGGCCAGGAATGCCTATAATCCCAGTGCTGAAGGGGACAGGCAACAGGAGGATCAGTGGGGGCCCCTGACCAGCTGAAGGGGAAAAAGACATGATAATCACTAGGGGACCCTGGCCAGTCAGTCTGATCAAAGAACAGCAGGAGTTCTTGGTTCACTGAGAAACTCTGTCTCAAAGAAACAATGTGGAAGAGTGATAAAATAGAATACCCAGAGGTTTCCTCTGGCCTCCACATGCATGTGCAAGGATGCTCACATCTGCATGTGTGCGCGCACACACACACACACACACCCTGAAATACAGGCATTTCAGAGTTGAAAGAATCCATCAAGGACTAAGAGTCATAGTGGAAACACGAAGACCCAAATCCATTTCAGGCTTGAGAAGCTTTCTTGTTTTTACTGTTTTTAATTTTTAATTATTTATTTGAGAGAGAGAGAATGAAAATGGATGTGCCAGGGTCTCCAACCACCACAAGCAAACTCCTGATGCATGTGCCACCCTGTGCATCTGGCTTATGTGGGTCCTTGGGCCCTTTGGCTTTGCAGGCAAACACCTTAACCACTAAGCAATCTCTCCAGCACAGACTTGAGAAGCTTTCTGAGAAGAGCAGCTAACCACAAAGGCTGAAGGATCCTTTGGATGCCAGAGGTAGTGAAGATACTGAATCACGTGTCAGAGACATTTTGCCGATTCCAGGCCTCAAAGATTGTACCTGCCATACACTTTCTCTCAAGGATTCAGAAATAGTGTGTCAGATGAAGAAAGGATAAATAGGAGTCAGAAGCTGGAGCAGCTGCAAATAAGAGAGGCACAGGAAGACCCTGGGACCATGTGGAGGATCTCTGCTGTCCCTCGGGAGCAGACAACCACCAGTCCTGATTGGTGTGGCAAGAGTTGTTCAGGAATAGTGACAAATGTTTCAGTAATTCATCTGGCTGTGTTGGGGAAGAAGACAATTCAGTAAAGAATCTGAGGTTGAATTTTTAACTTAGTGATAAAGACAGACAATATTCATTCTAGAAAATATTGACAGGACCCTCTCCAGGCACACATAGTAAGGCTCACTCCTTGGTCATCTCTATGCGATAGCTAACCTGATCTAACCAAAAATACAGTTATGCTTCACTGAGAAAATGGGAAGAATGAGTGGGGGGACAGGGGAGAAGACAACCTTTCAAATACAGGCGTTCCATAATGGGATCCAGCCGAAACAAAGTTCAATGGCAAAGTTACAATCTGAAGAGGTTGAGGAGGGGCTGAGATTAGTGGTAGGGGTTGCAGTTACATTCTAATAAAGCATGTAGAGATATTTTGCTCCAAGTGTTTGCAAGTGTGACTTTGATACAATAAAAAGCACAAAGCAAAGGAAGAGGAACAATAGTGCTAGAGAGCAATCCCTGAGGACCCAGGTCTCCACTGGAGCAATAGTACCAGAGAGTGATCCCTGAGGGCCCAGGATTCTATTGGAGCAATAGTATGAGAGAGTGATCCCTGAGGGCCCAGGACTCCATTGGATCAATCGTATAAGAGAGTGATTCCTGAGGACACAGGATTCAATTGGAGCTATAGTACTAGAGTGATCTCTGAGGACCCAGATCTCCATTGGAACAATAGTACTAGGGAGTGATCCCTGAGGAACCAGATCTCTATTGTCACAATAGTACTAGGCAGTGATCCCTGAGGGCCCAGGACTCCATTGGATCAATTGTATAAGAGAGTGATTCCTGGGGACACAGGACTCAATTAGAGCTATAGTACTAGAGTGATCTCTGAGGACCCAGATCTCCATTGGAACAATAGTACTAGAGAGTGATCCCTGAGGACCCAGATCCCTATTGTCACAATAGTACTAGAGAGTGATCCCTGAGGACCCAGATCTCTATTGTCACAATAGTACTAGAGAGTGATCTCTGAGTGCTCAGGACTCCATTGGAGCAATAGTAATAGAGGATGATCCCTGGGGACCCAGATCTCCATTGGAGTAATAGTAATAGAGAGTAATGCCAAAGGACCCAGATATCCATTGTAGCAATAGTACTAGAGAGTGATACCTGAGGTACCAGGATGCCATTAGTTCAATAGTACTAGAGAGTGATCCCCAAGGGCCCAGAACTCCATTGGAACAATAGTACTAGAGAGTGATTCCTGTTGGCCCAGGACCCCATTGCTGTTATTATTGAGAGCCCTGGATCCTTCATGTGGGCATCTGGCCCTTGACTCTAGGTTTACGTACTGTGGTGTTTGCTGGTCTATATGCCTATGTTGGCCCACTTGACATCTTTGAAGGCAAAACAAAACAGTCTTTTGTTAGGAGAGGGGTTTGGGGCTTTTTTTTTTTTTTTTTTTTTTTTTTTTTTTTTTTTTTTTGAGGCTGGTATCACTATATAGCCCAGTCTGGTTTTGCACTGGTGATCTTCATGTTCAGCCTGTAGTGTGCTGGGATTACAGGCTGTCCCACCATTCTTCGTGGAGGGCAGTCTTTACCAATCTTGCCACTAATGACTTATCAAAGTAGTTCTGCACTGTGTGTGGTAAATGAGTCACAAGGACACTGGGGAGGTAGATGCTGACCTTCTGAAGCACAAACAGAGACAGATCTGAGGCGAAGAATGAAATGTCATATTATAGCCCAGCTGGCTTGAGCAATTTTACTAAGTTTCTGTGAATGTTTTAGCCACTCTCAAAGTTGCTTCTCTACTGGGCGTCATCAGCCCTTCAACTTCAGATGTGTCCTGGGGAGGAGGAGTATCCAGGTATTTCCAGCGTTCCTTTCTAACACGCGAGTCAGTATGATCACTCTGTAGTGAGCCAATGTGTCCACTTGGCTGGACCACTGACTGCCAGCCAATGATATCACTGCCTCCAAAAGTGTCTGGGAGGATATCTCCAGGAGACATCAGCAGTATGGACATATTAGTTATTTTCCTATTGCTGCAAAAAAAAATGCCTGGCAAAAGCAGAGTAAGGAAGAAAGAATTCAATCCACACACAGCTCAAGTTTATGGTTCCTCAGTGGCAGGGGTGGTTGGTGGCAGAAGCATAAAGCACTTGGTCACATTCATTTCACAGTGAGGGAGCAGAAAGATAAATGCTAGCGTTCAGGTAGACTTCTTTTATTTTTTTATATTTTATTTATATATTTATTTGAGAGAGAGAAAGAGGCAGAGAGAGAGAGAGAGAGACAGCGATTGAGAATGGGTGCACCAGGGCCTCCAGCCACTGCAAATGAACACCAGATGCATGTGCACCCTTTTGCATCTGGCTTACATGGGTCCTGGAGAATTGAACCAGGACCCTTTGGCTTTATAGGCAGATGCTTAACTGCTAAGCCATCTCTCCAGCCCTCTTTTCTTTTGTATTCAGTCTAGGACCCCAGCCCAAAAAATAGGGCCACTCACAGTCAGGATGGATTTTCCCACCTCAACTAACCAAGTCTGGAAACTTCCTCACAGATATTTATTTCTATAATGACTATAAATTCTGTCAGGTTGACAACCAAGATTAACTCTCACAGTAGACAAGTATCAGCCAATCCATGGAGAGCCGAGAAGGACAAAGAGAAAGGAGATGCAATCACTCTGCATGAGCAGAGGCACCATCCTCTCCTGCTCTTGGCACTGATGCTCCCACTACTTTGCCTTAAGATGCCCACTCCATCAGTCTCCCAATTCTCAGATCTTGGAATTACAAGGAACTTCCCCAGGAGGCCTCTATGATCACATGAGCCAAGCCCCATCAGAAGTTTCCCCTTATATGTCTACTGCCTGTCTGTCTGTCTATCTATCTATCTATCTATCTATCTATCTATCTATCTATCATCTGTTTATCTTGGTTCTGCCTCTCAGAAGAACCCAGACTCCTACAAAAATAGTACCTGGAAACTGGTAAATTCTGAAATTCTAGGCTTAACAAGGATTTGTCACCTTGTTCCCCTCCCACATGTGTGTGAATTCTCTCTTCAGTGTATGAGCACGTGCAATCCGTGTTAGGTGTGTCTGTACACATGGTGTGTGTGGAGGCACGACAGAGCAGGGCCATGCTTTGTGTTCACTCGGGAGCTGTGTACATGAATTCCCCACTGCCTGCATGGCCAAAGCTGACAACCCCACTTTTGTTCTTACAGAGGAACATTGCTTGTTTCAAAGCAGGTGCACTGGGAAGTGGGAGAACCACCCCATAAGGGCAGGCCTGGGTTGGATTGCTGAAGACTTTATCTTCCATCTCAGTGCACTTGGGCAAGTTACTTAATTTCATCTCTATGTAATGTTTTAGACCTCACTTTTCTAATCTGTAATATGGCCTAATGGTATCTACTTTACTGGGATCTTACTCAAATGTCATTAGAGAAAATTCACAAAAGGATGATGCAGAAAGACACCCAGTGTTCTCCTCTGGCCTCCACATGTGTATGCCCAGGGTGTGCATACCTGCACACATGAGTACACCACACACAAGCACCACAGAAAGAAAACTGTTTGTAAAGAGCTAAATTGAGTAGCTTATTTTGCATGCCACATTTCTGTCTCTTCAGGAGGACTGGACTTTGAAACCAGAAGCATGAACTGAACTGCCTGCTCTGGTGCATCTGTCCTCAGAGGATGGTGCTAGCTTTAGAAAACAGGAGGTACTTTGGAGTGTACCCTGTGATTCATGTGCAGGAAGTTTTCCCTGCCACACTGGTCTGTACCTTGTAGGACAATCAGGGATCAGCCAAGACAACTAGAATGCAAGTGGCCCCAGGCAGAAGGGCCCAGGCTAAGAGGCAGAGTTGCCGAGTGTGGTGGGATTGCATCCTACAGGGTCCTAATTGTTTTCCTTTATTGATGGGTTGAAGCTTGGAGCTGATGTTATCCAGTTTGTCACTGAGAGTAATCTTTCTGAAAGCCTCAGTACTTTTTAAAAGGGTTCTGAATCCATAATGGAAGCCATCAAGGAATGGGCTAAAGAAAGCCAAATAAATAACCAAAACAGGAATGGACCAGGCTTACTAGAACTTTATGTGCCTCCATGACTTCAAAATCTATACAAATGTAGATATATATATATATATATATATATATATATATATATATATTCATATACATGCACATATATAGCATATGCAAGTATATTACTTGTGGACACATAAGTACAATCACACAAATTTAATCCTCACAACAATGATGTGAACTGGGTCCTATAACAGCCCCAATTTGTAGATGACTATGGCTTTCCCAGGACAGCTGGAGAGTCATGGAACTGGGCTTCAGAAAGAGGCCTGTGGCCCAGAGCACAGGCGGAAAACCACAGGGCGCCTCAGCTCTTTACTGTCCTGACTGCACCAAGCTTCCTCCAAAGCCCCTATGTGAAGGAGGCCTGGCGTAATCCTAGCTGAGCCATGTGGAGCCCAGAAGGCAGGCAGGCACTGTTCCTATTGTAGGCAAGGCAGGAACACATCCAGAGATTCCACCTCTAACCCATGGTTCTGCTGGCAAGCAATGGAATCTGGACACTCAGGTCTCTTGGCATCTGGCTGTGGTCCTAGCTCTCTGTGCCACAACTTGCTCCCAGAAGCATTAGAAAAGCTAAGGTTATATACTCTCCAAAGTCCCATACAGATGGCTGATTGACAGAGCCAGCAAAGGAGCATGAATCCCATGGCTTTGGAGGGAATCTCTGACCCCGTTTTACCTAAGCCAAGTTTCCTCTCATGTCGCGCCCTATGCCCTCTGAGATTAATGTGTCTCTGAGTTTGACATGCAATCCCACTCATGGCGCTCCACACAGACCCTCTGAGACCAATGTGTCTGTGGTTTAGACATGTTTCCCACTTGGAAATGGCCTAGCTGCTTTGGCTTGTTTCTAGGCAACCAGAGAACAAACCTGCCTCCTTGTAAGTTTTCCGAGGCCGGTATCTTTCCAACTATTTCCTCTTCTTTGTTATCTTCTCACGTAATGGTACCTGGCACACAGTCCACACCTTCACTCTTCATCAACTCAGTGAAGACATAATGATGAGAGAAAGGGCAGGTTGCATTTGAAGTTATTTGACAACACAGGTTCACAATTCAGACATTACAGGCCATTGCTGAGGCTCTTGGCTTCCCACCAGGAATAGACTGTAAGACCCTATTGCTGAAGACTCCACAAGTTTGGACTGCAAGGTAACTGAGAAATCAAGCTGGAGCTGAGCTGAAAACCTCCTCCTTATAGACCAGCTGACAGAAAACTGCACTGTATGCAGCCCTATGGGAGACAGAAGTCATCAGCAGTGAAATCAGGAGATACTGCAAGTCTTAAGTTTGGCCAGCCAGGCCAAATGACCAAACGAGTACAATAGTGGCATGTCTGTTATGGGGGAAACCAACTGCTCTCTAATTGGACTGGAGGTACACTCCATGGGAGGGAATACATGCCTGATATTGAAAACCTAATCAAAAGCCTATGGCGGTGAGGGGCAATGCTGGAGAGATGGCTTAATGGTTAAGCACTTGCCTGTGAAGCCTAAGGTTCGAGGCTCAATTCCCCAGGACCCACGTAAGCACAAGGTGGCGCATGCATCTGGAGTTTGTTTGCAGTGGCTGGAGGTCCTGGTGTGCCCTGTCTCTCTCTCTCCTCTCTCTCTCTCTCTCTCTCTCTCTCTCTCTCTCTCCTTTTCTCTCTCTGTCTGTCACTCTCAAATAAATAAATAAAAATAAACAAAAAAATTGTAAAAAGCCTATGGCAGGGAAGGTCATGAACCTTAGGAGATGCTCTTGTCTGGCTAAATACATATATTATTCTCACCAAAATGCACTGTAAGCACTTTACTTAACATTCATACCCATATATTAATGCTACTCTCACTTCTGCTTAGAGAAGCTTGTCTTTTCAGATGATAGTGACCACTGATATGATCCAAAAGGCACCATAGTGCTGAGAGGAAGTGACAGAGGAGTATTCAGTTCTGAAAAATCTCTAGCATATCTTCCAAGGCTCAGAGTCCATTGTAGAAGAAATGGTAGAAAGAATGTAAGAGCACTTGTTCAGAGATTGCCCTCAATATCCATGACCTCACAGTGCCTGACACTACCTTCACAAGACCCTCATAATAGGAGGAAAAGATGATGACAGAAAAATAAAAGAAAGACTAATGGGGAAGGGAGGGGATATGAGGCAGAGTGGAATTGTGAAGGGGAAAGTGAGGGGGGAATTGTCATGGTTTGTTGTCTGTAATTATGAAAGCTATCAATAAATTGTTTAAAATAAAATAAAAATAAGACAAGCCAAGTTGTCTGTAAGGCATTTGACCCATCAGCATGCTGAGCTGTCTGTGCACCACGCTCTGAGTGCTCAACAGGTCTGACCTCACAGGCGACCTAAAACAGGTGACTTGACACAACTGAGATCCACTCTCTCAAATTCTGCAGAGCAGAGGTTTAAACCCAAGGCATCATCAGGCCAAATCCCTCTGGAGGGCCCAGGGCAATGCTTTTCTTGCGCTTTGCCAGCCCCCTTGATGGCTCCTGTCATCCTTTGGCTTGTGGCATCACTCCAGTCTCTGAGAGCCTCCATCTTTACACCGCCTGGGTCTTCCCATTTCAGAATAACATCAGTCATTGGATTGAGGCTCCAGTCTAACTCTAGGATGCTCTCATCTAGGGATACTTAATTTTAATTACATCTTCACAAACCCTATGTCCAAAATATTACACAGGTATTGGGACTAGGACCTGTATCTGAGTCCCCTTTTAGGGGACACAACTCAACCCAGTACATTCATGCAGTGGCTCTGAGGCCTTATGAAGACTCCCCAGCTGCTCCCAAGAGAACCAGGCAGCTGTGTGGCCATGTGAGCTCTGCTCCCACCTTCACAGGGGTCCTGTTTCTGGTGGCTGCTGGGACATGAAACATGTGGAACTGAGCTCCTAGGAGCATTCTTTCAGGAATAGCTCTGTTTCCTCATTCCTAACACAGGTACTGAAATGCAGTATGTGTTTTATAAATGTGTATACTTTGTATGAATGACTGAGACCTGAGGAACTGAACATATTTGCTCAAGTAGTGGGTTTTCTCTGTCCTGGCAGGCTTTTCAGTAAAACAAACCTCAGAGTCACAATGAATCAGTCAGCAAGCATTTACCAGCAGTTACTATGCGAAACACCACTGTTGTATACCATCCAGCGGTGTTTGGATAAAAGCAAAATGAACACACAACAGGGAAAATATGATTTTAATGAAGGTCAGCAGGTTCCCTGGAGAAAGAACTCCATACTGATTTACTCACAGGTTTTATTTTAGATTCATCAATATAAAACTATGGGGAGGTAGAGCCAAATTGAAAGAATGTTTATAAGTACAGACACATGACAAATCACGACTTGATTAACTTGTGTATGTCCTCATAGACCACGAGTTGCTTGCCTCGTGCTTATCAGTTCAGGTCACATTTATGAGTTGTTTGGTTCGTGATCATTTTATCAGGAAATCTCTGGAGAAGCCGTGAGCTCCTGTGCTCAAGATACTCCACTCAACGGGTATAGCCTTCTTTGTCCTCAGGCTCAGCTTGTGCAAAGATTACCCTGTTGTGAATTAGCTTGATGTCCATGTCTCCCTGCAAGCTTGATACTTACAGACCACAAATCAGAAACAGTGAGACACCCACAAATGCATGGTCCTCTCCTCAAAACCCCAGCATTCCGTAACTGTTTTCCTAGGCTCAGAATGTGTCTGGGAGACAAGTCTTAGCTGATCCTGGGAGCGCTTTGATGGAGTGGGCTTACCATGCTACAGAGCACAGAGCAGTTAAAGATAAAATTTGGCCTCAAATTTTGCTGTTTAATCAGACTTAGGACGGAAGATGAAAGACTCTATGGAGCTGCTTTTTCAGAAAAGAGCGTATGTTCTAATGAAAATCATTCCAGAAGGAAATGCTCTCTGACTGTGTTCTTGCCACTGGCAACAGAAGTTGTTATAATACAAATCAAGGGCACTTGCACCCAGGAGTGTTACCTTGGAGAACATGTGTCACTGCTCCGTTCTGCTTGCCTCGGAAGTCCCGAGCCTGTCAGTATTTGTGGCAGTGTTGCGTTTGATAACCAGGAGTGTGAAATGCACCTAAGCAAAGCCCTGGCCTAGTAAACCACACATACCCTTCCAGAGACCCAAATCTGACACACCCACATGTAACGCCTGCTGTGAAAACCCTGTAGTGGTGAATCATAATCTCAAGAAAAAACTGTAGCATGTAAAATTGTGCGACTATGTGAAGAGATGCCTGCTACTTAACAGAAGGCCCTGATCAGCACTTTCCTGGTGCATTGAGGCCGGCTGGAGATTTTGTGTCATTTTCCTTTTCTGCATTTCCTAGTTTGAACTTTCCTTTAGTGAGCATGTCATGCCATCCCTCTAATGAGGGAAATCAAACTATAATTATCTTTCTTGCCAGGAGAAAAACAGTCTTTAGGTTAGACTACCTGCTTAGAATGCTGCTGCCCTCGCTCAGCCAGCTATGAGTGCAGATGTTAGCCTCTGTCTTTTATCATCTTTAAAATGGACTTGTGAGCGAATAGAGTGACATGAGCAATGCAGAACACCTAGCACAGTTTTGCATAGCATGTACTGAACCCCAGGATGATCAACAATAAACATGAAAAGTGTCCAGCCTCATTGGCCATCAGGGGAATGCAAATTAAAATTATATTGTGAGGCTGGGCATGGTGGCGCACGCCTTTAATCCCAACACTCAGGAGGCAGAGGTAGAAGGATTACCATGAGTTCAAGGCCACCCTGAGACTACATAGTGAATTGCAGGTCGGCTTGGGCTAGTGTGAGACCCTACCTTGAAAAGAAAAAAATAAACCTCCCCCCCCAAAAAAAACTTTGTTGTGGTTTCATCTCACTATGTTGTTATTCATTAAGAAAACAAATAACAAATCATGTTTCCAATGATGCCTGGTATGATGATGTACTTATGAAACTCAGCACTATATAATTAAAATGTGCCAATAAAAGATGAGTTAGGGCTGGAGAGATGGCTTGGTGGTTAAACTCTTGCTTGTGAAGCCTAAGGACCCCGGTTCAAGGCTCGATTCCCCAGGACCCACGTAAGCTAGATGCACAAGGTGGCGCATATATCTGGAGTTCATTTGCAGTGGCTGGAGGCCCTGGCGCACCCATTCTCTCTCTCTGCCTCTTTCTCTCTCTCTCTCTCTCTCTCTCTCTCTCTCTCTCTCTCTCTCCCTCTCTCCCTCTCTCTCTCAAATAAATAAAAATAAACAAAAAAATTTAAATAAAGAAAAGATGAGTAAAACAACAATGTATAGACATAGGATAAAGCTGGTGAGAACTATTTGAGTGGCGGTGTTGGGATTGATGGAGGCCAGAGGAAAATCTCGCTGTCACTCCTCTCAGGCATCATTTCACCTTTTTTTTTTTCATTATTTTATTTTATTTTATTTTATTTTATTTTATTTTATTTTATTTTTATTTTTTCTTTATTAGTCAGTTCTGTATTCAGCAAATACAGTCAGTTTGGTACCATTATTAGGCTCATCCGTGACCTACCCCCTCCCCTTGGCCCCTCCTTGTTGAGGTATATGGGTCATGCATTGTGGAGTTAGCCCACAGTTATGGGTAAGCTAAATATCTCTGCATATCATGACCCAACATGTAACTCTGACATTCTTTCCACCCCCTCTTCCGCAAAATTTCCCTGAGCCATGTTGGGTTCATTTTTGGTCTGCTTCAGTGGTGAGGTGTTGGGGGCCTCTGAGGCTCTGGCTCTCTGATTTGGTAGGAGTTGATTTTTCTCTGTGCTGATCTCCTTCCCCCTTGTGCTGGTATCCGGTTCATCAGGAAAACAGCGCCCTTGCTTGTTTCTCCAATTTTTCTTAGTTTCAGCCGGGGCCCTTTTGAGGTATGATGGGGTGGCTCTCTCCTTAGGATCTACATCTATCTGAAAAAGAGAAGCAGATTCTCCAACGGAGAGTAAGTTAGCATCAGGACAAATGAGATAACCCCTTTTTTTTATAGAGAATTTAATAGGTGTAGGCCCTCTTGTAGCCCGCAATTGATGGTAGCTTGATATTGGAGAGTGGGCTTATGTTTGGATATGGTTCTGACTTGTTTCCCAGCTCCAGCTATGGGTCCCATACCAGTGAGGGGATCAGTTAGCTGAATTGAGAGCAGTTGGTTCCCCACCATGGCTGTGTGCCACCACTGCACTTGTGTGGGCATCACAACAAGCTATTTGCTGCTAAGTAGGTTAGACCATGCGTTGCTTCAACAGATATTGGTCATTTTCCCCCAGTCGCCCATGTAGCACCTTCTGGCACTAGACGCTCTGAATGTCTGGGGACTGACTCTCTTCCAACTTCCAGCCATGCCATTCTAATTTGCATGTCAATCGCATAAGGTGTCTTCACCAGTAGGGTCTTATCATTAGCCTTTGGTGGGTCATCAAGTACTCTGACAGAAATCTGTCTGTCTTTTAGGAAACCTTGTAGGTCTCTCTGATCAAAAGCTCATTGTGGATGATAGCCCCATGCTGGATCTGGGAGTTACATGTCAGTGCCCACTAAGAAAATGAGGAAAAAGATAACTAATATACAAGAGTTAGAGATAAGAGAGAGAGAGAGAGGGAGAGGGGAAATGAGGGAGGGAAGATGTAGAAGATTAAGGTTAGTCTTGATCTTACCCTCTCCAGTGTCTTGTGGTTCAGGTGTTCTCTGTAAGGGCCTGGTGAAGGATCAACCATTTGGTCTGTCTTTTAGTAAGTAGAAAATTATGGTACCATTGCCATTTGGGTCTAGATTTGTATTTCCCACCCCTTTGATGCCCTCCCCTCCCTCCCCTTCCATCCTAGTGTCTAGTCTAGGAGGTGCTTGCTGGGTATATAAGGTATCTTGGGTAGATTCAGTTTAGGTGCTGTAGATGATATGTGGCGATTTTTTTTCTGTGATTGGGTAAGTTCACTGAGAATGATCTGTTCCAGGTTCAACCATTTTTTTCATTTCACCTTCTGTGAAACAGGAATCTCATTGGCCTGAAACTCACCAGGCAGGCTAGACTGACCTTTGAGCCTCATGGGTGCCCCTCCCCTGTACCAAAGTTCAGGTGCACCACCACACCCAGCTTTTCTAACGTGTTCTGGGGATCAAATATCCCATACTTGCAAGGCAGGCGCTTTACTGACTGAGCTATCTCACCAGCCATGGACCTATTTGTACATCCTGGATAACTCAACCCTCGTCTACCTCCATTGACCACAAACTAAGTGGCCAGTCCCAACAGGTTGAAGAACTGCTTTAGTCAGACTGCCCAGCCATGGCTGAAGCAAGAGGTAGCCTGGGAGGATGTCTGCAGGTCACCAGTTCTCCCAGTCACCCCCACCCAAAGGAAATCAAAATGATTCAGGGATGCTATTGCTCATGGAAATCTGGATTAAATTTCCATACTTTTGATGATGTTGAGAGTTACAACTCACGTGCTTTACCATTAATTATGTTCTTGCTATACGTCCAATTAGATTGTATTTCTTTTTTTGTTGTTGTTGTTTGTTTGTTTTTGGTTTTTTTGAGGTTGGGTCTCACTCTAGCCCAGGCTGACCTGGAATTCACTATGGAGTCTCAGGGTGGCCTTGAACTCACGGCAATCCTCCTACCTCTGCCTCCCGAGTGCTGGGATTAAAGGTGTGCGCCACCACACCCGGCTTTAGATTGTATTTCTTATGTGAGGAAGTGCCCTACTTATAGTATTCTGTCCAATTGATTATTAGGATTCACCTAATAAGATAGCAGGAAATGCTTTCAGAAAGATGACTTAGTGATGAATCTTTAATTATCCATAGTTTAGGACCTCAGCAAGTACAAAGAAATGCTCATATAGGAAACCAAAGACATCGGTACTGTCGTTTATGATGGAAACTCTGACTCAATTTCAGGAGTAACTTTGTTATTTCAAAGCACAGGGCATTCTTTAGGATTTATGGCTTTGCAAGGATAGAAGTGAGATACAAAAGAATCCAATTTATCCTTAGAGGGGCTGCTCTGTCCCCTGGGTACAAATTGCATCTGCAATCGGGTGGAGAGTGTTTATGTGAGATAATAAATTTTGGAAATAGGGTCCCAAGTCTCAACTTCATGACAGAGATACTGGGATGAAATCTGGGGGCATCCAGCAAATTTGCTTTGCTTTACAGAATCTTGAGGAGGCAGTAAATGAGCTCTGCTTTATAGAAGCTGAAGGCAAGACAAAGAATGCTGCGTCAGGAACTCAGGGCCGCATTTTTGAAATGTCAGCATGCAGTGAGAACAGGAAGATTTCTAAAGCTTCATTCCTGAGATCTCTCTGCAGCTCTGAGGTCTGTCCCTGAGTGAAGTATTTTGCTCATTCACCCAGTCACTCAATACACATTACTGGGGAACCTTCTAAGCTTGGGTGTTAAGGACAAAGACATTGAGACAAAAAAAAAAATCTTTGCACTTAAAGAAGATTCAACCTTTGTGGGAGAAACCTACTGGTTATTAAAAATAATAGTGACAGGCTGGAGCGATGGCTTAGTGGTTAAGACATTTGCTTACAAAGCCAAAGAACCCAGGTTTGATTCCCCAGGACCCACGTTAGCCAGATGCACAAGGGGGCACATCTGGACTTTGTTTGCAGTGGCTGGAGGCTCTGGTGCACCCATTCTCTCCCTCTTTCTCTGTCAAATAAATAAATAAAATTATACTTACAGGGCTGGAGGGATGGCTAAGCAGTTAAGACATTTGCCTGCAAAGCCAAAGGACCCAGGATCAATTCCCCAGGACCCACGTTAGCCAGATGCACAAGGAGGTGCATGCATCTGGAGTTCATTTGCAGTGGCTAGAGGCCCTGGCATGCCCATTCTCTCTTTCTCTCTCTCTCTCTCTCTCTCTCTCTCTCTCTCTCTCTCTCTCTCTCTCTTTCTCTGTCAAATAAATAAATAAATAAAAATATTTTTAAAAAATAATAGTTACAGCCAGATGTGGTGGCGCATGTCTTTAATCCCAGCACTCCGGAGGCAGAGGTAGGAGGATTGCTGTGAGTTCAAGGCCACCCTGAGACGATATAGTGAATTCCAGGTCAACCTAAGCTTGAGTGAGACCCTACCTAAAAAGAAAAAAAAATAATAATAGTTACAATTTTGACAATATTGAGGCTATTATCCCAGTCTATCCAAACATAAGTGCACATTTGTATGTTGGTGCATATCCACACATACATAATCTTGTTTAAATCCAGTGCAGCTTCCTCCCTTTCTATTTTGTCCTTTTAAATCTATTTATTTATTTGGTAAAAAATAAAGAGAGTGAAAAGAAAGCATGGGTGTGCCAGGGCTTCTTGCTACTGCAAACAAATTTCAGGTGCATGTGCCATTTGTACATCTGGCTTTACATGGGTACTGGGGAATTTTACCTCAGCTGGCAGGCTTTGCAAGCAAATGACTTTAATCTCTGAGCCATCCTCCCCGCCCTTCTCTAACAGTGATAGTTAAAGAAATAGATGGCTGGGAATGAATCATAAGAGATGGTGAGGTGGACAATGTGCTCTGAGAGTTCCAAGAAATAAGATATTATAGGTTCTACACTCAGAGAAGCCAGATTTTAAAATCTGGGAGCCATTTTTACAGGTGTAGATGCCATTGAACATTTCCCAAAAGGGAGACTTGATACAAGAGGTATTCACAGATTCGTGGACCAGTGAGTGTTACTTGTGCTTATGTCAAGTCATTTTGTGCAGAACCTTGAGAATGAGGTCATCAAATGTGTGCTTCATCTTGTAAAGTTGTCACAGGCTTATTAAAATTGGTTCTTAAATGATGAAGACTGAGATAAGGAAAGAGAAAGACTTGACATCCTATGTAGTCTTGGAAAAGCTAAGGTTGTGCATTCATCCAGCCATCCAGCCCTCTTCCCATTAATCTATCCATTCACTTATTTATCCATTCATCTGTCCATCCATCCATCATCCTTCCATCCATCCATCCACAATCCATATACCCATCCATTCATCCACCCATCCATCTGCTCATCTATGTATCCCGGCACCCATCCAGTCATGAATCTATCCATCTGTTCACTCAATAATGATTTGCCTCATACCAGGCTAAAGATGCATCAGAGAAGAATGATGAATTTCTGCTTCCTTGGTGAATACCTTGTAGTGGAGGGAGACAGACAACATGCACACAAGTGTTCCTATAATGCACCAGGTGATGATAAGTGTGAAGAAATGTGATAGGGGTGGAAAGAGGACCACAGGAGGGGGTTGTGTTTAGTTTACAGAAAGCAGTCAGACATAGTCCACTCTGAGACAGAAGCATGTGATCAGACAGTGAGGGATATGAAGGATGAGATGCAGCACCCTAGGACAATTCTTTCAGCAAAAGTGTGGCCATTCCATGATAAAAGTCTGCTTGGCATGTCTTGAGAAGAGCAAGGATACTAGAAGGACTACAGAAGTGTGGGCAGCAGGAGAGTGGTGGGAATCCAGGCTGGTGATGTGGGGCGGCAGGGGGTGAGATAGAGGATAATAGGATTTATCACCTCAGCTTCTCCCTCAGAGAGTGGAAGCTATTGCCAGGTTTCAGCAGAACAGTGACATGATCTGATATATGCTTTCAATACAGCTGCAGCTGCTTTTCACAGAATCATTGCGGCTACTGTATAGAAGATGGGCTGCAGGCAGGACGGGGGTCCTCCCTTCCCTCCAGACAAGAAGGCCAAGGCTCCCACTGGACACCACAGGAGTGTTCTGGGGGGGGATCTCAGGTCACCTGTTCCCAAAGCTCTTTCAGTCAGGCCAGTCACTATGACCTTGCCTGGGCAGGGCCATGTCACTATAAATTGGGTCTGGGAAGGAGCTATTTCACTGTGACCAGGCCTGTGGATAGTTGTGTTACTCTGACCATCCTGGGGAAGGGCCACGTGTCTGTGACCTTGCCTAGGCAGGACCATGTCACTGTAATTAGGCGTGGGAAGGAGCTATTCCACTGTAACCAGGTCTGGGGAGGGCCGTGTCACTGTGACTTGCTGGACAAGGCATGCCACTATGACTAGCATGGAGAGTGGCCACGTCGCTATGACCAGGCCTAGGTAGGAGCCATGTCACTGTGACAACCTAGGGAGGGACAGTGTCACCGGGAGCAGTCCAGGGAAGGGCCAGAGTGCCCTTATCATTGGGCAGGGTTTGTGCTTTTCTGCAGGAGATGGTGGCCCTCAGGTCGCCGGGCACAGTGTGGGCTGAGGCCCACTGGTACAGGGTACGTTCGGGGGTGTCGATTGGTAGTTTTCAGCTGGCTGGGACACTGAGCTAAGCAGCTCTTCTTAGTTGTGACTAGATTCACACACCAAGAAGTTTACTACCGTAACTATTTTTAGTATGCAATAACTCAGTAGTGCTAAGTGCAGTCAAAATATTGGGTAATTAATTAATACCCAGAGCAGTTTTCATCTTGAAAAACTGAAATTCTGTACCCATCACACCATAACTTTCCCCTGTCCCCCTCCACACAGCCCGTCAGCCACCATTTGACTCGCCCCTGAAACTGACTGCACAAGGCACTGCCCATGAGAAGAATCATGCGGTATGGCTTGCAGCACGTGACATAGTTCTCAAGCTTCACCATGTTGTAGCATGTCTTGATTTCTTTGTTTGCAAGGCCAAATAACACCCCATCATAAGGATATCAAACTTTGTTGACCCAATGACATGTTAATGAACACTAGGGTTGTTTTCAGCTCCACAAAGCCTGGCGATTGTAAATAATGTGGCTGTGACCCTGAGTGTGGGGATTTGACATCTTCAAGTTCCTTTTAGGAGTACTATTCTAATTTTTTGCATATGTACATGTGTTATGTACATTCATTTGTATATACATGTTCATATGCAGGTAGTTGCACGTATGAGTGTGTTTGTGTGTGTGTGAGTGAGATGAACAGCCACAGGTTGATGTCTGCTATCTTTCTCTATAACTCTCTACCTTATTCTCCTTCAAGGCATGGTCTCACTCTAGCCCAGGTTGACCAGGAACTCAACTTTGTAGCCCTAGGCTGGCCTTGAACTCATGGCAGTCCTTCTACCTCAGCCTCCCAAGTGTTGGGACTAAAGGCACGCACCACCTTGCCTGGCAACCCCTTACTTTTTGAGACAGCATCTCTTGCTGAACCTGGAGTTCACCCATCCAGCTGGATAAGCTAGCCAACTAGTCCCAGGGGTCCTTTCTCCACCTCCCAGGGCTGGAACTATAAGTATATATCACTAAACCTGGCATTGACGTGGGTGTTGGGAATCTGAACTTGGATCCTCACGTTTACATGGCACTGAGCCATCTTCTCAACCACCCTATTTTTAATATTTTATTCTTGTTTCTCTTGTTTTTGAAGGCAGGGTCTCACTCTAGTCCCGGCTGACCTGGAATTCACTATGTAGTCTCAGGGTGGCCTTGAACTCATGATGATCCTCCTACCTGTGCCTCCTGAGTGCTAGGATTAAAGGCATGCACCACCTTGCCCGGCTTTAATATTTTGAAGAAACATCTGAACTAAATTTTTTGGAATAGAATTTTATAATACAAAGCTTCAATTGCCAGAAAGGGGGATACAGACTTTATTCTGAGGTCATGGGAGCTGCATGGTAAGAGAGGCTCATGGCAGGGTGGAAAGTTAAGAGGGGGCTACAGATGTTACTGCCTTGTGATCTGATGTAAACTGAAAACTTGACACCCTATTGTCTTTTTAGGATTAAAATTAAGTATTCATATGAAGAATATTCTCTTTGCACCACCATGAGAGGAACTTGGAAATTCTGAATGGTTTAATGTGGAAACCAAATGTCTTTCCGTGATAATAAACAAATTTTCTTTAATGCCTAAGAGTCATTGTCATTATCAAGATAAATAGATCACTGTTTTGTTTCATTTTTTTATTAAAGTGGCAGAGAATGTAGGAAGAGATATCCTTGGCAATGAATACAAAATTTTACTTTTGCTTCTTGATTCTAGGTTGGAAATGCAGGCTTAAAGACACAAAGAAATCACAGATAGGCAACATAGCCCTGAGCATTGGGTGAATAAATTTCAACTCATGCGTACTCATGACCTACTTGCAAATTGGCAAATGTTGCCTTGAAAATTGTCTTTTCCTTCTCCCATCTTCACACCCACCCAAGTTCAAAATCCTCACAGTTCATCTCTCTGTCCCATCCATCACCATCTCCATGTTGGGATAATCCCTTGGCCTTTAACCCATACAGGACCATGACTAACCCAGAGATTGGCAGCAAGAAACTGCTGCATGCTCCAGAGCAGGATGACTGTGGGGAGGATGCTATCCCAGAGTGTGGCGGTCAGGTTCGCATTGCTGGCAGAAATCTCCCAACTAAGCAGCTTGTGGGAAAAGGGTTTATTTTGGCTTACAGGCTCGAGGGGAAACTCCACGATGGCAGGGAAAACGATGGCACATCACCTCCTGGCAACATCAGATGGACAACAGCAGGAGGAGAGTGTGCCAACAACACTGGCAAGGGGAAACTGGCTATAACACCCATAAGCCCACTCCCAACAATACACTGCCTCCAGGAGGTGTTAATTCCCAAATCTCCATCAGCTGGGAACCTAGCATTCAGGACACCTAAATTCATGGAGGACACCTGAATCAAACCACCAAGCAGAGTCTCACAGCTGGGTCCCTGCAGTGGTCACTGGACCATCAGAGGATCTGCCTGGGGCAGAGACCATGTCATCAAACCTGGGGAAGCTCCACAACAGAGGAGATGCAGCCTGCCAGAGGTGCTGTCCAGATAAGTGTGGCAGAATGTCCTGGCTCTCTCCCGCTCTCAATCTCAGGTCTCCTCCTGTGGCTCCCAGAGGGCAAAACCACCTGTACATCAGACTACAGGGGAATAAAGAAACAGATCTGCTCACAAACATGATCACTACAACCTTCCTATCTCCCTGGTTGTGCTTTGGGTGTCCATCAGAGCTTCCTCACCGCCTGAGTGACTTATCTAAAAGTGTTGTCACTCCCTACTCCAGTATTGTTTCTTCTGTGACTTTAGACTTCAGCCTGGATTTCAGTCTTTGCCCACTCTGATAGCAAAATACCTCATAAGGACACATCCAGTATCGCAATGACACCTCTTTAATCAATCTATGTCTCTCACTAGATTCCAGTCCCTAAAAGCCAAGTTTATCATCAGTGCTTCCCAATGTCTAATATAGCCTATCAGGAACCTATCAGGAATGTGAAGTGCATAGCATAAAACACACAACCCTCAATCACTACAACTCTTTGGTATGTGTAGAAGGGTGGTGGTGGCAGTGGCTTTGTGCATGTGTGTGTGCATGTGTTGTATGCACATGTGGGTGTAGATGTGCATGCCCCATGCATGTGCACTCGTAGGCCAGAGGAGAATATTTGGTGTTCTCCCTTACCTATAACTCATCCAAATATTTCTCTCGCTGATTCCAAAGCTTGTCATTGTTGCAGGCTTCAGTGATCCTCAAGTCTCTGCTCTGCACTGGTCTTGGACTACAGACATGTGTGGCCATGCCTGGCTGTGGATATGAGAGCTGCAAAATCCAATGCAGGCCGGCTCAGGCCCCCTGGGGACCTCATACTAGCATGAGAAATGCTCTTACCTTCAGCCCATCAATATAAGTTTTTATGCACACATTCTTTGAAGGACTGGGTATTAATTGTAAAGAATTTTATATCATTCCACTTAGTTTATGAAGCTCTTATTTCAAATAGAATAGATTTTATGATTTGACTTATTTTTATGATAGAGAAAATTCTAAGTCAAGAGTATGACATGTCAAGGCCACAGGGTTCACCCAGCAAGTCCCACGACTTGCCTTTAGTGTGTAATTTAGTATCTAGGTTCTTGGTGGTGTTTCCCCCAAGGGTACTGGACAGATTTTGTACTTTAAAGGCAGATTCCTGCCTTGGCCTAAATTTGTGGCCTTGGCTCAGATACTAAGCCTGGCATTGCTTAAAAGGATTGTCAAAGGGTGAGGCTTCAAGGCCAAGATAAAATGATGTGTCCACCGGGATTGTGAAGGACAAAGCCTTCTAGAACATAGCTGCCCTCCTGAGGCAAGGAATTATGGGTGGCAAAAGCATTCCTGAGCCACCTTCAAGTAGCTTTTTCTTTGTGTCCCTTATTAATTTATGTGCTTGTTAGTTGTGACACATGCTACTACCTGTAGGAGTTTGCAGGGTGGGAGATGCTCCTTTGAATTGTTTGCATAATTATTTAGCATAGAAGCTCAATTTTCATTACTAATTAGGTAATCTTGGCTGTTAAGGAGGAAAAGTGACTACTGGTATGTTCAAACAAAATTAGCAGCTTCATAATTTGCATCCTTCTCTTTCCACCTCCACTAAGTTGGCAATCTCTATACTTTACATGAATTGGTGAACAAGAGAATTCTTCCTGCATGAAACTGAACTTTACTTCTTTAAAATGTCCTTCGTGGCCCCCATCGGACACTGGGCAAAGCTGGAATGCCTCGGCCCTGTCTAATTCTCTTTGCAGCCCCTAGTCCATATAAGCTGCTGAGATACAATCTGTTGTTGGGATGAGATCATAAGGATGGAAATGCAACTGAGTGTTGGGAAGATAGCTCAATGGGCAAAGCCTTTGCCACGGAAGCCCGAGTGCCAGGCTTCAGGGCTCCAGAGCCCACGACAGCTGGATGCTACGGGGGGCCTCTGCAGTCCCAGCACGCCTGCACTGAGAAGATAGGCACACGCAGGACATGTCCCAGAAGCTCACAAGCCAGCCAGCCCGGCTTTCAGAACAGCAGGGAGCGATGAGACATTGCCCTCAACAAAGTGGAAGCTTAGGACCAATACTCAAAGTCATCCTCTGACCTCACAGATGTGCCTGTCGCACGCGTGCGCGCACACACACACACACACACACACACACAAATGCAACTCAAACTGGTTAAAGAAAGTAGTTTTTACTTAAAGTTTTGGAAACCCAGTGCAGCTGGCCTGAGTGAGACAGATTGCTCTGTAGACCCCAGGTAACTTCTTGTGGAAAGTCAACTCTCCTGGAGAGACATCAGTAACACTACCAGCATTCACGCTGTCCTGTGGCAGCTGGGCCCCCACACTGTGTTGGGGAACCTTTTCTTTGATCATATTCATATATCGACACCAGCACAGACTCTGATTGGTTTTTCTGGAGTCATGTGATACTCCCATGACCGCCCTTACAGGACCATATCCAGTGGAGAGGCATTCCCCTAGAAAACCCACAGGAAGAGGCCAGGAAACCATGTTAAGCAGAAATCATGCTGCCCCAGCCTACCACACATGTGTGCACTCTTAGGCCTTTGTGTGTTCAGTGTCTTCTCAAACTAAATACCCTTTGATCAATTCTTTTTCAAAAATCAGTACACATTTCGTCCAGAAGCCTTCCCAAACTGTTCTGGTGACGCCATCACTCTCCCTTCCTCCTGGCTTTACTCCTTTCAACTATTCCTGAATCCTGTGCTCACCAGCACTTAACACAATGCACAGTGGGTTCAAGATACATCTAGAAGTCAGTGGATTAAGCAAGGATAGCCTCTAAGTTTTCTCCAACTGATACCCCAAATATAACTATTTTCATTCTCATGTTTAAATTCCTTAAATGTTGTGTCACTCATCATATTCATCTGCATGGTAAGCTGCATGAGCCCAATTTCATAATGGAGAGAGAGACATGAGGTGCTGGACAGAAGGAAATATTTTGTGTTTTAAAACTTGTAATTCTGCAAACTGCATGAAAGCACACAGGATTTTTTTGTGGGTGGCAGCAGTGGAATTCTTTTGACATACGTTTTCCTGAGGTGTACTGAAAAGTTATCTTGGGAGCTTGGGACAGATTAGTGAGTCACTAGGGAAGACGTTAACAGGAATTTGAGCATGTGCACTTGTGTCTCTCAAAGGTGCGCTGATGAGGGCTTGGGACTTTCAAGGGCAGCATTAGAAAGACCTGAGTGTGCCCTCATCAATGTTTACAGGTGTGCTTGCAGAAGTTTGAGGGCAAGTACGGGGTGCAGATGCTGGATGCACCCTCTTGAATGTGTGTGCTTGTTCACGATGTGTGCACAGCCCACACCCATCTTGAAGAAGCATGAGTGACTTACCAATGCAAAGAAAGTGTGATGCCAGGGAGCAGTGGTCCTGCTGCAGGGACTGGATCCTGCTGGTGCACACTGTATCCCTGCTCTGTGGAAACCCGCCTCGATCCCTCTGTCCTCTAGATCTCCTCCTTAGGAATGGGGGTGGTGATAGAGCCACAGGGTTGCTGTGAGGGTTCATGGAAGAGAGGGAGAAGAGAGCGCACACAGGCGCTGAGTCATGAAAGTGTCCCCGCATTGCTTGGCTCAGTTGTCCCTTTTGCCCTTCTCTTAGCTTCCTAGGAGTTTGCCAAAGAAGATAGATTAGAACACAACTCAGTCTCACCAAGTGACATGGTTTGGAGCCTGGCTCTTCCAGGGCTCCCAGTATCAAAGGAACACAGTCTGTTCATTCCTTGGGTCCTCCCCTTTCAACTTCTCAAGTGGAGTGAGCACACACCACACTCTGGCTGTTAGTGCCCTTGAGGTTGGATGACCTATGAGAAGCCAGTGTCTGGGAGGAGGCAAAGAAATGAGCGCAGCATTCCCACGGGGGTGGGCAGAGACGTAGACAGCCCAGTCACCTGTCCCGGTGACAACTTAAGTGGCGTTGATGATTCTGGCTTCCTGATGGCCACCATGATGTTTTGTTCTAAGTCGAAGCTCGTGTATTTTACCAAAATGAAATTGGGTCCAAATTCTGACCTTGACTTTGTTTAAGTTGATTCTAAATGTCTGTTAAGCTTAGAAAGCAAATGTGGTTCAACAATGTGGATGGTAGCTGTATTAGTTATTGCTCATTGCTATGACCAAATACCTGATGAGAACTTAAGGAGGAAAGGGTTTATTTCGGCCCACAGTTTGAGAATCGACTCCGTCCCTGGTGGGGAAGGCGTGGCAGCGGAGCAGCAGGAAGCTGACAGCCCCGCACACACAGCAGGAACAGAGGGCCGTGAATGCTAGAGTTCAGCCAGCCCTCTCCTCTTCATCCAAACCAGGGCCCCAGCACACAGAATGGCACTGCCCACTGGTAGAGTGGATCTTCCCTCCTCAAGTAACCTCATCATGATAACTCCTCAAGGGCATGCACAGGGGCTCACTTGCTAGGTAATGTGGTTGAGTTGACAATCAATATAAAACATCACAGTCTCCCTAATGGCAGCTACCCCCATGTTGTTCCATGTGCCCCTCAGCTCTGTAAGTGGATGCCCAGCACAGTCTCCTGTGGTTGTCACACTGCCCACCCTGTCAGACCTCCTCAGCCACACCCATTTTTGCTGCTCTGAGGTCCCAGAGATTAAATCCATCATAAGAATGGCTAGGTGATGGGATTTAAACCTCCATCTGCCCAAGCCAACACTCCAGGCTTCCCCTTCACTCCTTGTCGAGATTTTAAGTTTAGACAAAAAACCATAAATTGCCCTTTCTCCTTGGAAAGAGCCCCCCTTTCTTTTAAGAACAAAGCTGAAACAAAAATGTAACCTGTGGGGCCTGGAGAGATGGCTTAATGGTTAAGGTGCTTGCCTGCGAAGCCTAAAGACTCATGTTCAACTCTCTAGGTCCCATGTAAGCCAAACGTACAACATGACCCAAGTGCACAAAGTTACACATGCACACAAGGTGACACATGCATCTGGAGTTTACTACAGTGACAGGACTCTCTCTCTCTCTCTCTCTCTCTCTCTCTAGCATTAAAAAAAAAGGCCAGTCTGTTGGGCTTGCCTCAAAAAAGAAGAGAAAGAAATGTAACCTGTGGGCTCTGCTGAGCTGCAGATGGTCTCCTCAATGTTGAATGAAAGGCCATTTACTCCTAGGATTCAGAAATGCCCAGACAGCTCTGGGATAGCTCTTCATGTCTCTTGATTTATCAGAATGGAAGTGGAAAGATGCCTAGTTTGTACGTCCCCTGAGGTCAGAACTGCAACAACCGGTAGACAGTGTAACAGGGAAGCTGGCTTATACAAAGAAAAATCAGGAGCAGGCCAACCAGGCAGGAAGTCCCCTCTGCCTCCCACTGCCCTAAGTCAGCAGAGGCTGGGAGATCCAGGAGGAGGGTGCTGGAGAGGGGATGATCCAAGGCAGAGTGGGGACTGGCACCAATAGCCTCTGCTGACTTACTAAGCCAGCAATGGAGACCCTAAACTTGACTGGTCCAAGTCAGCATTTAGTAGATGCCACAGGGTCCTAGGTGTCCAGGAAAGTCCTTGATCCCCAAACCCTAGGTTCATTTTCTTTTTCTTTCTTTCTTTCTTTCTTTCTTTCTTTCTTTCTTTCTTTCTTTCTTTCTTTTTTTTTTTTTTTTTGAGGCAAGGCCTTTTTTTATGCGAGAGGGTGGGGGGGAGAACTGGTGCACCAGGGCCTCTAGCCACTGCAATCAAACTCCAGACACATGCACCCCCTGTGTACATGTGCAACATTGCACGCTTGTGTCACTGTGTGTCTGGCTTTCATGGGACCTGGAGAGTCAAACATGAGTCATTGGGCTTTGAGGCAAGCACCTTAATTGGTAACCCATCTCTCCAGCCTTCATTTCTAATTTTAATTGAAGAATTGAATAAAAAAGACTGAGAAGGATAATTATTAAATTATGATATTAACTAAGGGAAATACAGAGGCCAAGGAAAGGCACCAATGTGGCTAGAGATCCCATGTGGAGGGCCTGGGAAAACCATGGAAAGAAAAGAGAGATAAGAATGTTCAAGGAGCTCCTGCCATGTGGGGAGCTGGAAGTACCCCCATGTGGAGGGTAAGGGCTGGAGGGATCTCTGGGCTGAGCCAGCCCAGGCCCAGCCGAGGGAAAAACTCACCCACAGCTGGAAGTTCCCAAGTGGTCAGAGAACCTGCCCTCCCCTTGTAAAGGTGTTTATAACATTACAGTGGTGGGCTGTCTCCTAGCTCAGGTGCACCAGAGGGACAGCTGGTTGGTCAGGGCTAGGGGGCTATCTCAGCAAGAGGCAAGCCCTGACACCAAGTTCTAGGGGCTGAACTTGGCCAACCACAATGTTTAAATCCTATGAAAGACCTCCCTCCCAGGAGGGGTCCTGGTTGTTTGTGGAAAAAACAGGTCTAGGGAACTAGACACGTAATAAATCAGATCATGTTTGATTTCTGGCAAGTGCAGGCTTTCCTGCCTTTTTCTTACTTTCAGGGGTCCAGTCACCCTAACTGTACTCCCTCTCAGAGAGAAGTATGACTACACTAACTTGCCAAGTAATCTCTGCTGTCAGGACAGTTAAATCAATAGCGTTTAGTTTCCTCTAACCCCTGCCTGTGTGTACCCTGACGACTGCCCTGTCTTTGTAGAGTGCCATCTTGAAGAGTGTGACATGTGACAGCTGGAATATGGTCTATCCCTCCTGAATTTGTGTTTAAATGTGGAATGTAACAGGGTTGAAAGGTGGGGTAAACAAACTTCTCTCCTGAATAAATTACCCACTTTCAAGTATTCTGTTATAGCAATAACAAGCAACGATAGATTCCACTCCATCCTAGGAGACTGTGACAATAAAAAACCCAAAGCCCTTGGGACATGCCCATGAATCAGGCCTGTTGTCACTCCTGTTACCATATTATTCCTCATAAATGAGACACTGAGGCACAGAGGGGAAAGCAGCATGCCCAAGGCCCAGTGGGTTGCACACCTAGGCAGTCTTGGTGGCTGATGGCCTCTCCTGTCCGGGCGCAGGAGAGTTCTGAGGAGGGCCAGTGGGAATGCTATGTGCGGCCCATCCTCCTCCCACCACTTGTAGTTCTAAGAAGAACACCTCATGACTCACTGTTAGCATTTACTTGCTGGACACAGAGCACCAGCCAGGCTAAGTGGCTTCCTGTGCTCCACAGGAATTCTAATGTCCTTGTAGTGCCAGACACTGGGACAGAGTGTGGCTGTCCCACCCTCCTCCTCCTCTTTCTCCTCCTCCTGTGTTCTGCTGTGGCAGACATATTGAACTTCCCACAGCTGCCCTTTCTGGGTCTATAGAATTAGAACTATAGCTGGGTTCATGGCTGACCAGGATACATGTCACATTGCCTACCACCATTCCTGCATTATCTGTGGTCATGGGACTGGGCCCCAGCCACAGAACTGCCACAGCTCACCTCTAGGAACTTCCTTAGCCCCACTGACAGCCCGTCTCTCCTCCATCCTTTGTCTCTCTTGCTATGTGGAGGGAGAAGCCAGGTCTGCAGTCTCATGCTAGAGAACAAAGGAGCAAGCCCTCAGGATACCCAGTGAGCCTGGTGCCCAGCTGCTGTGCTCACTCCGGAAGGGCTGCCTCTGGATCTCTGCATGTAACCTTTGTGTGTGAAGCCACTGTTATGCTACTTAGCAGCCAAACTTCACCCACGCTGATTTGTCTGAATCTCCCATTCTTATTCTTCCTTTAGCTACTTAGAATATCAGAGGAAAGACGTACCACCCAGGACAGAATGCAGTTCTTCTGCTCTTCCAGGCAGTGCTGATGTCTACCTCTAGTCTTCAGAAGCCAGAACTCTCTCTTCCTGTCCACCTGACAAGGAAGTACGGCCTCTTTCTCCACACTGGCAAGTCAGGCTCGTGCCTCTCCGGTGTGTTCTCATTGTCTCTGCACATGCGTGGGGCGAAGGTGCACCTTGTGCCTATACTTGGTGAGTGAGCCTGCTGCCAGATCCAGGTCTCAGGCCTATGAAGATCCCCACTTAAACGCCTTTTCCATGCGTAAATCAAAATGAATGGCTGTGTAGCTCTTTCATAAAGAGCACATTAGCTTGGTGAGGTTAATCCTAACTACCCACCTGTAAGGTTTTGACAAACCAAACATCTTCCTTTTCACTGTGGTATCCTTACTGGCTGACTTAGTACCACTGCCTTGGAAATTCACAAAAACTGAGATTCTGAGCACCAGAATAAATGAAGGCGGGAGCCTTTGGAACCCTCTTGAGAGACTTAATCCCCATGTATGACTCAGGGTATTAGTGGGTAAAGATGGCAGGGACAAGAGTGGGTTTGTTTGTACTTCTGTGGTGAGGAACACTTTGCTGTCCAAGCAAAGTGGGGTCCAGAGTTCTGGTCGAGTCTAGTGTGAGAACGAAGCTCAGGAACCTGGGTTCCTGTCTAGAAAGCAAGGTCACTGGGCTTAGTGGCTGGGGCTGGAGCCCTGGGCCTGGACACACTTGCTATAGGACTGCAGGGAGCATTCATTCTTATTTAAAATTATGACTTCAGGGGCTTGTGAGATGGCTCAGTAGCCAAGGCATTTGCCTACAAAGCCTAATGACTGGAGTTCAATTCCCCAGTGCCCACGTAAAGCCAGATGCACAGTGCTATGTGCATCTAGAATAGTTGCAGTGACTGAAGGCCCTAGTATGCCCATATGTCCATTCTCTCTCTCTCTCTCTCTCTCTCTCTCTCTCTGTGTGTGTGTGTGTGTGTGTCTGTCTGTCTGTCTGTCTGTCTGTCTTCTATCTCTTCTTGCAAATAAATATATTAAAATATTTAAAGAAATAACTTTCACTCTTGCTAAAACAGAGAGGACCTCATTTATGACAAGTGGAAGAGCACCATGACTCTCACAATGACTGAGAGAGAGAGAAAGAAAGAGACTAGGCTTAACTCTGAGGACAGGTGGGGATCCACAGCTAATGAGAAGAACAAGGGTCAGTGGATAGAGTGAGGCCATTGAGGGTTGAGTGATTCTTATTAAAGGCAGACCAAGGTTGATGCATATATCAAAGGCAGGGGCTGAGAGGCATTTGATCAGCTGTGGGGGGAGATGATCAGATATTGGGATCAGGAGCAGGGTGCTGGACTTGGCCAACTGAAGACAGAGCTCACCATGAGGCTGAGTAGATAGGAGGGCTACAGGAACCTATCTAATGCCTGGTCCTTGAGTCTGTGTAGTTCTGGAGCCTGCTTCTTGTCCTAATCCCTGTTTGGCTGTATGACTACACCACAAAGCACTATGAGGAGGGAGAAGGGAGGCTATGTGAGGCTTTACCTGAAGGGCTAGTCAGGAAACACTCTAGACTCACAGGCCAGAGGGCCTTTGTCACCTCCATTATTCAAGAAGCAAAAGTCATAATGACAACTCATCAGTGAATGGTAGTGACTATGGCTTAATAAAACATTACTTACATAAAAAAAATTTTAAGGGCTGGAGAGATAGCTTAGCGGTTAAGCGCTTGCCTGTGAAGCCTAAGGACCCTGTTTGAGGCTTGATTCCTCAGGACCCACGTTAGCCAGATGCACAAGGGGGTGCACACATCTGGAGTTCGTTTGCAGTGGCTGGAGGCCCTGGTGTGCCCATTCTTTCTCTCTCTCTCTCTCTCTCTCTCTCCCTCTTTCTCTCTCTCTCTGTCTGCCACTCTCAAATAAATAAATGAAAATGAACAAAAGAATTTAAAAAACATTACTTATATACACAAGATATAAGGGCCAGGAAATGACTCCATGGGTAAGTGCTTGCTGCACAAGCACAGTAGCCTGAGCTCAGATCCCAGCGCCCATGTAAAATGTTGGGCAGCGTGGCACATACCTTTAATCCCAGCAATAGGAGGCAGAGACAGGAGAACCCCCAGTGCTTGCTGGCTAGCTTGTGTGGCTGAATCAGTGAGTTCCAGGTTCAATGAGAGACCCTGTCTCAGAAAAAAAAATTAAGGAAGGCGAAGAGTGATGCAGGAAGACACCTGACACTGACCTTATGACTTTCGCATGTACGCACACACGCATGCATGTGTACATGCATCCACATGCACCATACATATATACACCCATGCAAAAACAAGAAGAAAAAAGAGGGAGAGAACAAAGCAAGATTATAGTCCAGAATAGTTGTTGAGCTCTGTCTAGACACTCATAACATACAAAAGTACTACATAATACAGTAGCAATGGTGCAATAAAATAAGCATAAATGTTTTCAGGTCCATTATCCTGTGTCCATGAACTTGGAGTGGGGAGGGGCAGCTCCCATGTGGCAGCCACATCCTGTGTGGCGACAGCGTTTCTCTGGCAGTAGAACATGTCTAGATGACCACAAGGCATCAGCCACCTCTCTGCAGGCCTGGAAACATGATAGGATGGTAGCAGTATAGTCTCCACTTGGCCCTGCAGTCAGGCCAGCAGGCACAGTGAAGGGACAGGAAGAACTCTAAATATCAGCTGTCTACCCCCATGCTAGAGAGATGAGAGCGGCAGTCAGGAGGGCTCCAGTTGCCGAAGCAAAGACAGTGGGTACCAGGAGATGTGGAAGCAGAGGATCAGGTGCACCTTCTAATAGCTTTTACTCAATAGTGAAGTCAGAACAGCACTTCTGGAGGGTGCCAGGACCCGGGTGCTCTCCGGCTCTTCTCTCAGCTGTGTCATGTTGCTTTGCTGGCCATTCTCTTTTCAGGAGCCCTGAAGTTTCAGGTCAGGTTGCCCAGGGTTCCTGGAAGCTCCTCCCCCTTAGCTCTTGTTCACATGTGAGACATGACATTTCTACTCTATATTGACATTCTCCCAAGGAAGGCATCACTAATCGTTCATCCTTTGTGAAAACAAAAGTTTCTGAATCCTGAACAGAAGATGACTCTGCTCCCATTTTTTTCTGGCCTATTGAATAATACTTAAGCTTCATGTCTACCCTCATGATCATAACTGTATCCATGTGATTTGAGCCCAAGGGAAGGCCAAGGAAGGAGGTGTGATCAGATCAGACTAAGGTCCCCAGGTCTTCTTGTATGCCACATATCCACAACTCAGACTTTTTCATGGGTTTCATGCTAGGGGCATAGACACTGAGTTTTTAGCATGATCACAGTTAAGTTCAAGATTGGAAGGTGTGATATCTCTATCACACCTTCCAAGGCTTAGGGTCCATTGCAGAAGAGGTAGCAGGAAGAATGTAAAAGCTAAAGGAAGGGTGGGACTCCTTACAACATGCTCCTCCAGACACAAAATGGCCTGAATATCCATGACCTCACAGTGCCTGACACTATCTACACAAGACCACCATAATAGCAGGAAAAGATGATGACATAAAAATAAAAGAGAGACTGATTGAGAGGGATAGGGGATATGATAGGAGAGTGGAGTTTCAAAAGGGAAAGTGGGGGGAGGGAGGGAATTACCGTAGAATATTGTTTACAACCATGGAAGTTGTTAATTATAAAAAATAAAAATAAATTTAAAAGATTAGGGGTCAACATAGCTGAGGCCCTCTCATACATAAGGCTCAGAGGCCAATGCAAGCACCTTTCCTCATCCGTCTGAAGTCAGCAAAGATTACCTGCTTCTGGCTGTGAGTTAAGCTTGTCACTCACAGTTGAAAGATGTGATTGGCATGGCCACGGGATCAGCCTGTGGAACTAGGACTGGCTTTCTGGAATGAGACACTCTAGGTCTGTAACTCTACAATGGGGAGCTCCACCCCCACCCCCACACACTAAGATAACAAAAGGAAGCAGTTCTGAGCACGTACAGGCATAGGCTGCCCATGTGTGTCAGCCAGAGCCATAGCTAGCGCAGAAACATGAGAGGCCCACGACAGGCCTAGATGTTAGGTCCATGTCTCTACTATGAATTCACACCCGGTAACCTACGAGCCAACTCCACCTGGACATCTCACAGGCACACCCAACACATTGTGTTCAGTATGCAGACCACCATCCTTTCCTCAGGCTGAACCCCACTTGGATTCTTCCATCTTGTGGAGGGGAACACTGACATGTGGCCCTCAGGACCAAAAACCCTTATTGGCAGCCCACTCCATTGAGTTTTCCTCTTCCTATGGAGCCCCTTGGGAATGCATCTGAAATCTACCCATATTTACCCAACCTTGTTCTCAGTCTTGACTTTTTCAGTCTTCCTGCCCCCTCCCTCACCAAACACACACACACACACACGCACACACACACACACACACACACGCACACGCACAAAAGCCGCAGCAGCAGCATGAACCCTCTGCAACCTGAGAATGTCTGGCCCTTCTTAGATGCTTCTAGGCCCCATAGTCACACTTCCCAATGGGCTCAGCCTTTACAGTGTTTACTCTGCCTGTGATGATTCAGTGATCTGATGGTGTCCTGCCAACTAATGGCTGCCTGAGGTCTTAAAGTGTGAGTTTATTTGGAAATAGGAAATTTACAAGTATAATTCAGGTAATGATTGAAATAAGGTCATACCGGGTTAGGGTAAATATCCAGTGACTGGTGTCCTTAGGAAACAGTAAAAAGAAATGGGGCGATAACTCAGCTGGCAAAATATGTGCCTTCCAAGCATGAGACCCCAAGTTCAATCCCCAGAAGCCACATGAAAAGGCAGGTGTGGTAGCACACATTGGTAATACCAGTGCTGGGGAGGTGGAAACAAGTGGACCCCTGGAGCTCACTGGCCACCAAGTCTAGTCTAGTTGGTGAGTTCCAGACCAGTGAGAGACTCTGTTTCAAAAATGTAGACGGCAGCTGAGGAATGACCTCTGAGGTTGTCCTTTGGCCTCCACACGCATGAGGGCACAGATGCACATACACTCACACACATGCACCCTCCACCCACTCAAAGAAGCAGCAAAGGACTCACCAAGACAGAGAGGGTGAAAGCCATGTGAAATGGCAGCAAGACGGGAGCAGTGCTGCTACAAGCCATGGAGAGCCAGGAGCCACCCCAAACCGGAAGGGGCAGAAAGGACTCTCCAGAGTTTTATGGAAAGCATGGCTCTCTTGACACCTTGAGTTTGGACTCTGGCTGCCAAAAGCTAAGAGAATAAATTTTGTATCTTCAAGCTACCCACTTAATAATTTGTTACAGAAGTTCAAACTCTCTACTTTTTATTGTTGTCATGTCTGCAAACTCATATAATTACTTAAATGACACTCTATAATGGACTCAATCTTTGTTAAATTTAACTTATTTATTAGAGATAGAGAATAGGTGTGACAGGGTCTCTAGCCACTATAAACAAACTCCAGACACATGCACCGCCTTGTGCATCTGACTTACTTGGGTACTGAGGAACGGAACCTGGGTCCTTAGGCTTCGCAGGCAAATGCCTTAATCACTGAGCCATCTCTCATGCTTTTTGTTAAGACAAATTAGCTTCAAAAAGATACTTTCTGTGCCTGGATCCTGGGAGCTTGCTGTAGAAACAAGCCCCTTGCTCTGCTTCCTGATTGAAGGACCCCCGTGTCCCCAGCTCCTGGATCCTGGTGCACACACTGAGTAGGACAGATCTCCCTGCCCCCCCCCCCAGTTCCCTGGTCCTAGTAGGCTCCCATGCAGCTGGCTCAGGGCTGCCTGGACCCTGTGAGCTTGCTGTGAAAGCAGGCCCCTTGCTCTGCCTTCCTTATTGAAGGGCCCCTGTGTCCCCAATTCCTGGATGCCCCACTCTGGAGGGTGCACTCACAAAGTGAGTAGGCCAGAGCTCCGGGTTGGTTCCCCACCTCCAAGTTCCCTGGTCCCTGTACCCCTACAGCTACTTTGGGGTGGCCTGGCCCTTGTGTGGGGGCTGTGGAAGCAGGCCATTTGCTCAGGTTTCCTTATTGACTGACCTTTGAGTACCCGAATCCCTATTTCTCGGAGCCAGAGGGTGCATGGATGGGAGCTGACCTTTTGCCCCTGGCTCTCCAGCTTCTTGGCTCCTGGTTCCCTTAACCTGTCATCCCCACGTGCTGGAGAGTATGTGCAAGTGGAGTGAGTAGGCCAGAGCTCCCAGTTCCCAGGTACCTTTGATGTACCTGCAGTCTCCACAATCTGTGAATGTGTGGTTATAACCCCATCGTACATCAGTACACCATTTGGGTTCACATTTAGAACAGAGCACCCTCTGAAGATCCTACAAGGACAAATACTTGCTTCCCCCTCAATAGAGTAAAACGTTTCCCCAAGATGTGTAGACCACAACGCAAAAAAAGATGCTTTCCATTAGTTCTTTAAAGAAGAAACTATGTTTGTCGTAAATATGAGGTGACTGTCATAGTTTCTTCAGACCATTATAACAAAATGCCTGAGTAATTTGTGAACAATAGAAGTTCATAGTTCTGGAGCCGGGATCAGCCCGAAGGATCAGTGTTCCTCACAGTCAGTGTCTTCTCTGTGTCTTTCCCTGGAGAAAAGAAAGGGCAGCTCCTTCAACCTCTTTGAACAGGACACAATCCTTTATTGAGGAAAAGCCCCATGCCTAATCACTTCGGCGCTGCTCATGCCCCCTTTTATGGCAGTGGGGGTACGTTTCTACATCTGAAAGGGAGATATCAATACTCAGACCACAGCAGGGGTCACAAAGACACATCCATGAAAACCAGGACAGCCTTGGTATGGCTAGAGCATACCACTGAGACTGATCCTTTTCTTTGTAACAAGGATGACTGGCAAGTGTCTGGTGTCAAAGAGATACCCAAATCAAACTGAGCCTCCTCTTCAAACTTATTAGAACGCCTAAATGAGAAGTTCTAGAAAATGACTTTTGCAAACATGACCCAGTGAGGCCTCAGTGAGGGGCTCAGTGTGTGCCTCCTAAAGTTGTCTGCCAACCCTGCTAGTCTTCACATTCCCCCTTCATGAGACTTGAGGGTCTTAGTCTGCTCTATACCCTTGAGTGACCTGCCCCAGTCTAGTCTCCCACTCTTTCTGCTTACATGGAAGGCTCTCTTCAGTCCCCACCCTGTTACGGGAGGGACTGAATCCAGGGCCTTATACCAGGTGTTCTGTCACTGCCCTACATCCTCAGTCCTCTTTATACTTTTTATTTTGAAATAAGAGGCTTGCAACTGCCCAGGCTGGCCTTGAACTTATAATCTTCCTGCCTCAGCCTCCAGTGTACCCAAGATCACAGGCCTGTCATGCCATGGACCACTGAACTTCTTTCTTCTTTCACAGCGTCTGAGGTGTCACAGGACCCTGTGTGTCTCACCATGTACTGCTATGCATTGAGCTTCCTGGCACCTCTCTTCCTTCACCATGATTGCACAAGCCCTGTCCATTTCCTCCTTTCCCATGATCACACAAACTTTTTGCACCTCATTACCAGACATTGGATTCTCACACCTTACCATTTTCCTGTCATTTCTCTATTCCTGAGAAAGGTTTTCTCACTTGGAAAATAGACATTTTCAAATACTTGTGTGTTAATTAAACCCTCTCTGTGAGTCAAGGCTGAGCCGGTTGCTTTGTATTTACCATCACGTTGACTTCTCACAGAGACCCTTGGAGGGGACACAATGACTGGCCCACTTTACAGATGAAGAAAAGGAGGCTCAGAAAGGTTATGTGACCCAAGACTAGTTGGCTTCAGAGACAGTGAAAATCCCTTCCAGTGTTGACAGTCTAGGGCTCTGTGATTCTCATGCATTTTGGCAGCATGCCCCTTGGATGACGCTCACAGAGAGACTGGGCCCTAAAAATAGCAGCTCTTACAATATTCATTCACAGTAGCAGCACCACACGCACTCTGCTTGCAAGCCAGGGCTCTCACATCCCTAGCAAATAAGCAAAGGAAAGCCCCGTGGTCAGGCGTGATGGCTGGTGACTGACGGGAGCATTTGTATGTTTCCCATTGACCCGCACCTGTCCCGCCAGCATGCCGCAGTCCCACACGCACGGACTCACGACTGAGTGAAGGAATGACGATTGCCTCTGCAGTCACGCCAGGCAAACTGAGCACGCCTGGCCCTGGGGGTGCCTGCAGGCTTCAGAAGCTAAAAAACAGCCCATCCTAACTGGCTCCCAAAGGAGGCAGGGCCTGCCACGGAGCCCTGTCCTAATGAGCCTGCACCTCACACAGGGAACTGAAGAATAAGAATTCCTAAAGCTTCGTTCCCTGAATAGCCCAGGATTCTCAGCCTCCCTTTGTGAGCCAACTCGGGTTGACCCGCTTGCTGGGTCTTGGTTTGCTTCCAGTTGATACAGCTGCGCACCTCCGGCTGGGTGACTCATAGGAATTGGCGTTATTTGTGCCCAGGTGCGAGCACGAGGTGAGGGGCTCACGCTGCATCGTTACATGGCATCGGGCAGTGTGTGACAAGACGGAGGAAGCTGCTAGCAGGGTTTCTCCTCCTTTTCTT
This sequence comes from Dipus sagitta, assembly GCA_036346955.1. Taxonomy (NCBI): domain Eukaryota; kingdom Metazoa; phylum Chordata; class Mammalia; order Rodentia; family Dipodidae; genus Dipus; species Dipus sagitta. Next base: position 58,663,235 of record CM070787.1, read on the forward strand.
TTAATGCCACATATGCCATCAAAAGGTCCCACCATTATGACGACATATAAGCCTAATGACCTATTACAGCAGCTGCCTTCTCATTGCCGGGACAAAACACCCAGCCAGAAGCAGCTTATGCAGGGCAGGGTTTGTCTATAGCTTATGGGTTTGGGGAGAAGTTTTGTCATGGCAGGGAAAGCGTGGTGGCACAAGCAGACAGGCAGCATCACATCGTGTACATCAGCGAGGAGGAGCAGCAAGGGGGAGCTCCTGAGCACCTGATGGGGCTGGATGAGTCAACCAGAGACCAGCCTCCAGTGATACACCTCCTCCAGAGAGGCCCATCTCCAGTGGCTCCACCAGCTGGGTACTAAGCATGAGGTTATGGGCCACACTCCACATTCAAGCTACCACACCTCCCAAAGGCCCCTCCTCCAAATCCCATTAAAATACGAACTGGAGATGAAGATTCCTGACTCGTGAACTTTCATTCAGGAGGCACATTTATTTAGGAGGCATAGCAACCATAGGGCCTCATAAGCAGGGCAGGGCTCTCAGCCCCAGGGAGAATGAGACTCCCGCAAGGCAGAGGTTGCAGACCCTGCCCATGAGACAGAGCCTGGGAGGCTGCAGCTTCTGAAGCTGCTGAAATGTGACTAGCCCCAGGAAGCAAGACGCAGTCAATGGACCTGGTATCCAACCGTCCAGGTGGTCAAATGCCTATGTTCATTTACGGAAGTACCTGTGTACTGAGTATGTTTTGGGGCCTTAGTGCTGGAGGTGATCTCATAGGATCTCCATCTCAACTGAGTAAGGGAACAAGAAAAATAGTAATAGGTAAAATTCCCCAAGTGGTGACAAGGATTCAAAAAGAAGCAAAGGCAGGAAGGCAACATGCATGGGGAGCTGTGTGGTCAGCACAGGAAGAGAGGAGATCCATGCATGTTTGTGCATGCACTTCCCAGGCAAGGGCACAGCCAGATGAAGGCCGGGGCAGTGTTCAGCTGGGCAGAGCATTGCTGCCAGATGGAGCTGGACAGACGTGGTCATCAGAGCTGGGTGACTCCCAAAGGTAGTTATAAATCACATAATGGCATTTCAAGGTAAGACAGACCACGTGTATGATGGTCCCATAGGACTACTTGTGTAGCACCTTTCCCGTTTAGATGCTCCAATGCCTCCTGCTGTGTGGCAGCTCAGTCACACAGCTTGGCAGCTGGGAGTCACCGGCTGCATCAGAGGTCCAAGTTGCTAGTAGTCACATTGTCTGGGTTTGGCAAGTGCTCTCTTTGATGATCCCACACCCCCAAAGTCACTTAACAATGCCCTGCTGAGAACTTTTCCTGCCACTAAATGTCACGGGACACTCGGTGGTAGTTTCCACTGCAGATGAATCACAAGAAGGGTTTGAGCAGAGGTGGCAGAATTTCTGTGATGACACACAGGATGTCAGGGGTGACATCACTTTACAAGGGGAGGATGGCTACCACCTGGTGTGCTGACTGTGGAGTGTAGGGAAAGAGGGGTGAAGGTTGACACCAGGACTTTAGGGGAAGAAGATGCTAGAGGTTCGAAGAGAAAAATTAGCTTTGAGAGAGAGGGGAAGGGAAAAGAGAATAGTGGAGGAGCATGAAGGGCCCACAGTAGTGGATAGGAATTTAGGGAAATACTCATTGTTATTGTAATGGGTTCTTGGGGTTAAGGAAAGTTCTTGAACTCTAAACCCTAGGTTCATTTCTACTTTTAATCAAAGAACTGAATAAAATAAGGCTGAGAATGATAATTATTAAATTATTATATTTACTGAGGCAAGTACAGAGTCCAGGAAAGGCATCCATGTGGCTAGAGATCCCACATGGAGGGCCTGGGAAAATCATGAAAGAAAAGAGAGAAAAGAAAGTTCAAAGAGCATTTGCCCTGTGAGAAGGGGTTAAAGAGCCCTTGTGGAGAGTAGGGGCTAGGGAGCGCTCCCCTCAGCTGGCGGGGCTGGGACTGGACCAACCAGGCCCAGCTGAGGGGAAACACACCAAGAGCTGGAAGTTCCCAAGTGGTCTGCAGCTCAGGGAGTGCGTCCTCCCCTGTCAAAGGTGTCTATAACCTTATGGTGGTGGGCCCAGAAGGACAGCTGGTTGGTTAGGGCCAGGGGCTGTCTCAGGAAGAGGCTGGCCCTGACAGCAAGTTCCAGGGGCTAAATTTGACCAACCACAATATTTAAATCCTAGGAAAGACCTCCATCCCAGGAGGGGACCAGGTTGTTTGTGGAAAAACAGGTCTAGGTAAGAGATAAAGAATTTTAGTAAGTGCAGGCCATCCTGCCTGCCTAGTTCAAGAAATTAAGTGCCTCCTATGGAGCCCCACATCATGGTTGCATTTTTCTCCTGCTCTGTCTCATTGCAGGGTGGAGGTGCAGAGCAGGAGGAAACCACATGTAAAAAGGGCTTAAGTTTTGCTGGTGAGAACAGTCAAGGAGTTGATGGTCAAGAGTGATGGTCCTGAGACACAGAATCTCAACTGCGGGAGAATCGAGGGGGGAACGTGGTGGATGGTAAGGAGGGAGAAGGGCCACCTCTGCTCAAACCCTGCTCATGATTCAGCTACAAGGAAACCTCTGCCGGCAGGCCTGTACCACTGAGCAGCAGGCGTCCTCAGCAGTACATTGTCAGGTGATCTGGGGCTGTGGGATCATCGTAGAGTGCACTTGTCCCAGCCTTGATGAGCTGGAAGGACAGAAGTGGAAAGTTGGCTATGGGTCTAGAGAGGCCTGTGAGATCAGAAGGTGGCGGTGGCAGTTAGTGGGCGAAATAGAGCGAAGGTGGTCATTCTTGTGGCTATTGCCACCTCTAGGATTCATATCTGGTGCTGGGCTAGATGCAATGACTGTGAACCTGGGGCTCCAGTCCCTCAGGCTCTGTGGGGACATCCTAGTGTCCACAGAAGCCTGCATAGTAAGGAGGAGACCTCAAATCTAATGGGGGCTGTGATGGAAGGTCTGGCAATCAACAGAAAGAAAGGAGGATCCCTGCCTTGTGACATGGCAGAAGCACAGTCTCTTCCAGAAAGAACTGGAGCTAGGGACACTGTACTCCCAGAGGATGGCTGGGCTTGCATTAGGACAAGGTGCCTCACTCTCCATTTTCCAGACTCATTCCCACTGGCTAAGCCAGCATCCAAAGAGAATACATGAAGTCACTCTTAAAACCTTGAGGGTCTATGGTCACCCTCCCTATAGGCAATCCTGGTCCCCATAAGGGCCTCCAGTCATCCTTCATCCTTCCACCCGTCCTATCACCCTGCTGGCTGGCTGTGTCTCAACAGCGATGGATCTCTGCCTCCCTCTGCAGAGCAGTAGAAGCTGTGGAACATCCCATGTCTGGTCCAGTGCTGGCTGCTCACACACGACCGTCATCTCTCCAAATCTTCCCTGCAGGCACATGAAGTGGGCTCAGAGAAGGTAGTGGGCACACACCTACAGTGAGAAGCAGCCTGGAACTGGCACTCAATCTGTGAGGCCTGTCCCCCTTTCCTTGGGCACAGACAGGGCCTTCCCTCTGTGGTAGAAGTAGCAGGCCAGCCCCTTCCTCGCCAGGTCTTCACCAGTCTTTCTCACTGCCTGAGACTGACAGTGTGGAAGATTAAGAAGCCCTAGCCAAGGGAGCAGACAGATGACCTCCTCAGCCATCTTCCTGTGCTGTATTTTTAATAGCCCAGCCAATATCTTACAGTTCTGATCTTGGGACTGGGGGATAATTCCAGGGCATGACCAGATTCGATCGCCTCTTATGCATGCTTTCCCTCAGAGTGTCATTTTGCCCAGCTCTGAAATTATAAGCCTGTCTTCAAAAAACATCATTACAGCCACCCCCACCTGCCCCACGCTTCTCATGCCCTTTCTGGACATGCATCTGGCTTTCAGCAGGATGACGCACGGGAGCTGAGATATGATCTATGTGAAAATTAGAGCTGGAGGAAATGGTCCTGACACCGCTGAGAAAAAGGCTCTGATAAGATGTTCTCCCCATCAAATGCTGTTATTAAACGCCTCGTGTCGCTGCCTGTCTCTTCCCTTGGCCTTGGCCTTGCCCAAGCCTGCCCCGTGGATTGAGAACCTGCCCTGGAATCTTCCCAAGCTCCTTTAAAAAGTGAAAATAGGGGACGAGGGAGGTGGTTCAACAATTAAAGGTGCTTCTTGAAGGCAACAGCCGGAGTTCAATTCCCCAGTGCCCACATAAACCCAGACACAAAGTGGTGTTCGCATCTGTGGCTCTACAATGCTTATGGCAGTGGCAGATAAAGCCAGGAGAACTTTGAAGCTCATGGGCCAGCTAATCTAGAGCACCCACTGTGACAAAAACACACAAAAACAAGACAGACCACCTCTCAAAAAGTGGTTGGAAGGAGAGGACAAACACTCCTCTGATCTCTACAAAGTGTGGTGTGGCATGCACACACACACACACACACACACACACACGCACGCACGCATGCAGGTATGCTGGGAAGATGGTTCAGTGGATAAAGCACTTACCTCACAAGTGTGACTTGAATTCAGATCCCCAGAACAATGCACATAAAAGCCAGAAATGGAGACTTGCGTCTGTAATCCCAGTGACCCTATGGTAAGATGGGAAGCACAGACAGGAGAAGCCATAAAAGTTTATGGGCTGCCTAGCCAGGCTAATGCAATTGCAAACAAGAGACCTTGCCCCAAACAAGATGGAAGGTGAGGACCTGCACTGGGGGCTGTTCTCCAGCCCCCATAAGCACACTGTGGCATGTGTGTGCCTGCACGTGAATGCGTGCGCTCACATGTGTGTGCGCACACACACACACACACACACATGATTTTAAGCACATGTAGTCCCAGCATCTGCTGACGTCATCACTGCAGCCTGTGTGGCATCATGGATCCTCACAGCAACAGTGAGGCGGACGCTGTGTTTCCATCCTTCAGATGAGAAAAACAAGGCTTAGAGCAAACTGTCCCGGATTATGTGGCTGGTGTAGCGTGGCCATAAACTAATTACCGCTATGTCAGTGACTTACAGCCACCCACGTTCATGTTCAGGGACTCGCGGCTCAGGGGTGCACTCCCAGCCTTCTGGTGCCTCCACTTAGGACTCAGCACAAGGCGAGCTGGATGCTCCCTGGGCTGAAGTTTTTTTTCTGAAACTCAGGAAACTCTCTTAAGCCCTCAGAGTGGCTGACAGAATTCTGTCTGTGTCTTGTGGACTGAGGTCCCCATTTCATGCTATTTCCTGGGTAAAGGCCACTCTTACCTCCTAGAGGCCATGCATGACCAGATCATGTAGTCCATCCATACATACCATCTTCTAGGACAGCAAGGGAGAGGCCTTCACTCTGCCTGCCTTAACAGACCTGGGTATGCTGACAAATTATGAGAATTGCATCCAGCCACTCTGCTATATAACACAAGCAAAGCAGATCAAGGCCTCTTGTCACCTGTACCAGGGCAGGTGGATTCTCCTCTTGGACCCCTGCTGCCTCATGTGCATGAGACCCTGATCCTGAATGTCATATGTCATCCCTTCTGAGCTCTCCTTGAAGCCTTTGTCCCAGCTTGTCATGAGGCCTGATCATGGTTTCTCTCTGTTTTCTCCTTGGATACAAGGCTCATTAGGTCAGGTGTGCCTTATTCTGTGTGTCCCTGGAAATCAGAGTAGGAACCTTCTAAGATGCCTGAGAGTCTACTCTGTGCTAAGAGCTTATGCAGAAAGAATGTGCTATCACAGGACACAGAATCCACTCAGCAAAGGAAACTGAGGCACATCTGTGCCCATCTTAAGAATTCATAATGCTGTGAGCAGGGCCAGTCCAGAAGGTCTCCAGCTGTTGCTAGAGGTGTGACCTACTCCCCATCAGCTCGTCTTTCTTCATGCCAGTGTGGACAGAAAAATCATTGCAACACTAGTGGCTTGAGACAACTGAAAACTCCTCTCTCCTAGTTCTAACCAGATTTCCAGAGTAAGGTCAAGTGTAGTCAGGGCCGTGCTTTCTCTAGAGGCTCTGAAGAGAACTCGTTCCTAGGTCCTCCTCCCGCGCTCCTCAGTCTGGTGGCTGCCTCATTCTGACCTCCACCATCTCCACAGGCTGGCTTCTTCAAAGTCAGCGCACATGGAATCAGGAACCTGCTCTGAACCCCAGGAGACAGCACATCTGCCAAGACTCCATTTTCAAATAAGCTCCTGCTTCTGAGGTTGAGGTTAGGGGTGAATATGAACTTGAGGTGAGGAGACACTGCTTAACCCATCACCCCAGAGCATGTCTTATTAGCTCTGTGGTCCCACCCTCCTGTCTTTGTCTTAAAGTTGACATTATCTTTGGGCAAGGGTCCCTGTAGGTGATTTGGGGTTCATGCTCGCTGGACCGCAGCTATTCCTCTCTGATTCTCCACAACCCAAACAATGCAATTTCTTCAGGGATGAGCCTTGAAATTTGCCATTTTCATTCTTTTCCTTAAAAAATTTATTTGTGCTTGTGCATTGAACAAAATAAGTTTTATAATGGCACTTTCATAATGCATATAATGTACTTATATGAGATAATTTTTTTACTTTTATTTTTATTTATTTGAGAGAGACTGTGTGTGACAGGGCCTCCAGCCACTGCAAATGAACTCAAACACATGAGCCACCTGTGCATCTGCCTTACATGGGTCTTGGGGAATTGAACCTGGGTCCTTTGGCTTTGCAGGCAAGTGCCTTAACCATAGGCCACTAGACGGCATGCTTTATGCATATTTTGCCCTTCCTCGCCTTTCCTGCAAGACCCTGCCAGGAGCAGCACTGGCATGCAGTGGCATTTGCTGACTTGATCCCCACACACTTGACAATGGGTCTCTGCCTCACGTTAACTTTCTCAGTTCTCAGGTTCATCCTTCCCATGGGGCTCTCACAGTGGGTGTTTTGTGAACTTGGAAGCAGGGACCAGTTCTCTAATGCACATCAAAATTCATGGGCTTAGGCAGTCACAATGAGAACCAAAATTTAAGTCTATGCACGTAACACATCAGCTGGTATCAGCAATAACTGGTTGTGTTTTCAGGTTGAATTAATATTTGATAAACTCAGGAGCAACTGCTCTTTATCTCCAGGAAAGCTGTCATTAGTCATAGTAGCTTTGACGTTTATTATAAATGAGCCTGTGAGGCATGGCTCTCTGAAGTCTACGGTTTTACCACAGAGCTGTAGCAGTGTGTGCATGTGAATGGTGCTGAGGTGCGGGGTGTGAAGGCTGTGCTTGCCACACCCTCATCCTTCCACTCCTGAGCCACTCCCATTCCACATATGTAGCCACGACCAGCAATGTACTGCATACATGGCTCAGATGTCAGAGAGCAAAGCTATTTTTAGAAAGAGCCACTCGAACTTGGGAAGACTTTGTCATCATTGCAACATAGGGTAGAACTTTCTAGAAACATCCCCACCAGCTTTTGCTTTGTATGGTTCAATGTGTTTCCTAAAATAGTCAGTAAGCTTACTCCATAAAGGGCCCAGTGGTATATACTGCAGGTTCTTAGGACCACATCAATCTGTTTTTGACCATTTGGGTGTGGACAGATGTATATTAGTATGTGTGGGGGGTGATTGTGTGCTGTGTTTTGCTTTGATTTTTACATTTTAACACTGTAAAAGGCATTCTTAGATCAGGGATCACAGGGAAACAGGCCCAAGAGCCCCTCATTTCCAATCTCTGACCTTCAAGCTCCTCCGGGATGAAAGACAGCTAGGTGGAAAAGTGACTGTGCCTGCTGACACACACGCACCCTCAACCCACAGTTTCTGTGATGGAGAAAACAGCAATTTCAACATGCAGGTTGATGGTTGCTTATGAGAGGCCAAAAATTGAGACTGTTTCAGAAAAAAAAAGTGTTCTGCTACCCATGCCAGGAAGGGCTACTATTGCACTTAGCTCCACCCTGTCTGAGACCTCACCCCATGGGCGCAGCACCTGGCAGTCACCTTTCGAGCTGCCTTCTTGGCTGGCCAGGACTCATGCCTCTGCTCTGTTTTCTCTTGCAGAGACATCAAGCCAGACAATATCCTTCTGGACGAGCATGGTGAGTTATGGTCTCCTTTCTCCCAGAACAGTGTGAAGTCCTAAGAGACCTGTGGGCAGGAACTAGTCATGTGGATCCAGGGTGGACAGGAAAGCCATTTTCTGTTCCAATCCTAATGGTGAATATCTGTTGGCTTCTGGGAAATGTCCTGTCATGGTAAGTCGAGTCAAGTCATTTGCAGGTGGCACTTCTGAAGTTCATATCATTGTGTGAGGATGACAGGGCACAGTGGGGACCCAGAATCTGACCCTCCACATTAACAACCACAGCCTGACATGAACCTGAGACTCACTAGTCACTTACCTCTCTGAACTTTCTAGCAAATTTCTAGAAACATCCCCAACGATTATCTTGCATACAGTGGGGATATTGTGGAACCTTCCAGGGTTGTCGTGAAGATGAAAACATGGTGTGTGCTGGCAAGCCAGGGCTCAGTGATCGGTAATCCGTCAAACCTTCATTCTTCTGTCTAGACATCCATGCTTCTACGCACACCTGGATTCCCCATGCACTCTCTTAGGTTGGTTGAGTAGGTCTGAGGTTGGGAGTGACAGTCTGAATTCCTGTAGCCCCTGGATGAGACCATCACAGTGGGCCTATGGGCCTCACCTGGAGCATCCAGGGTCCATACCAGTGGCTCTCCCCTTTTGGCCATCTCAGAACCACCTGAGGGGCTAGGTAGTAATTGGAGGCTAGCCATATCCTGCCTCAATTCTGGAAAGTTACTGCTCAGGGAAGTTTAATAACCACAGACTAAGGGTTAGGGCTGAAAAACTCTAGCCATTGTACTTTGTGCCAGTGGATGATGCCAGTCAATGTAGATTTTTTTGGCATTGCTGCAGAACTTGGCCTCTCAAGGCCCTCAGGAGGCAAGATGGAGTGAGTAGAGCATTATTCTAAGGTGCTGGAGCACTCAGGGTGAGGCTGTCAACTCTTCCATGTAGCTACTCCTGCTCTCTCGATGACCCCTACAAGCAGAGGCTGTCTGTGTCTGGAAGCTCCTCTAGAACCTTCTATGAGCTGCCAGTATGGCTTGGGGTATCCTACTTCATAGTGAAAACATCTACTGTCGTAGTGCATTTTATGTCACTATAACAAAGTAGCTGAGACAAGATAATTTGTAAAGAAAAGAAGGTTATGGACTCATGGTTATGAGGGCTGAGCAGCCCATGAGCACAACTCTGGCATCTGCTAAAGCCTTACGGTGCATCACAGCATGGCTACAGGCATCATTCAATGAAGACAGAGCAAGATGCTGGCCTGGATCTCTCCTCCTCTTCTTATAAGGCCACTAATGCCATCAGGAGGTTCCATCCTCACAACCCTGCTAATCTGCCCCACCTCCACATCTCACCAGCCTTAGACATTGGAATGAAGGCTCTAACACATGAAATTTGTGGGACCCATTCAGGCCATAGCATTGGGACCCAGTGCTAACACCAGGCTCAGTTCTCCAGGGCCAGGGGTTGCAGTCTGGTGCTGGGGCTGCCAGCATATTCTGCTGCCCTGCTGATGGAGAAGGACCTCCAGACAGAGTCCCCAGTCTGTGAGCAGCTGCCCTAGGCAGAATCCAGGCAGGATCACAAGTCAATGAAAGTGGCTCAGCCCTTTCACCCATGATAACACATTTTGGAAATCCAGTGAGAAGTTAAGATACTACATGGCTTCCGCATGGTCTCCATTCTGCTTCATGACTCCTGTGTGGTCCTCACAGCCCTGCTCAGCTCTCCCAAAGTTGCAGCACAGAAGGATGTCAGTGGGCAGTTTGTGGCCCCAACCCTGCAGGTCTCAGTGTTGTTGGGTGAATCAGGAAATCTCCCAAGAGCTTGGAGATGTGAACAGGAGAGCCAGATGGCCAGATAAAGTCATCATCATGAAGGTGGGGTGCTGAAGGCAGCAGGTGGAAGATGTGGGAGGTGAGACCCAAAGGACAGAGCTGCAGGAAGGAGAGGGAGAAGCAGGCATGGCCAAGCCGTATCTCCCAACCTCACTGAAGGACCACATCCTAGTGGGCCTCATTTCTCCATTCAGTGGCTTAGTATTCATGCTGAGGACCATGATAGCCACTAAAGAATAGATTCCAAGTGGAATTAAGACACTACTTGAGCTGTTGGATGAAAAGTGGACCAGGATGAGCAGATTGGCCCACAGGAACCCTATTGACAAGTAAGATGGGGGTGGGGGTTTCCATAAGAGCCAGGCGTGCCAGCCTGCTAGGACTGCTGCAATCAAGCACAAGGAACCGATGTCTTTAGCCACAGATTTCTGAGACAGAGTCAGCATGTAGACAATGACTTCTCCCCAGACCCTCACTGGCTCATTCCTCTGTGTATATCTGTGTCCTGACATCTTCTTTCTATGGGACACAAGATAGATTGGATTAGGATCTACCCTACTTCATTTGAGCTTTTTAAACATCTGTCTCCAAGTAGTCATAGCCTCAAGTACAGGCATTTGGAACTCCTGCATTTGAACCTGGAAGAGGCCATTCAGTCCGTCACATCAGGTGTGCATGAAGGTGGGCAGCCACATGAGCTAGTAGGTCTGGCATAGGTCACAGTAACATCATGCCTGCAAGATGCAGGTGCCTAGGCTATAGACCCTACACAGGGCTCACAATTCAAAGGAAACTCCCCAGGAACTCTTGGTGGGCCTAAAGTACTGGCCATTGGACAGGGCAAACACTGAGGTAGATGTCCAGAGGATAGGATGTCCTAGGATACTGGGAGGGTTCAGAGAAGGCCAAACTAGAGGATGGAAGACACCCTTGATGGAAACTTCTTCTCAAGCCCCTATCTAGATACTAGAATCAGCACATATATGTCTCCACAGCTGGCCAGTGCTTTCCTGTGTCCTCTTAGCTAATGAAGCACCTGGGCCCAGTGAGCCCGTGAAAATCCACAGTGTTTCTACCTGGAGACGCCACAGGGAATGTCAGCACCTACAAGCAGGAAGTTAGTTATGTATATCCAGGATCACTTATTTCATGAACCTTTATTACTAATCTTCCACATTCTGAACGTTACTATCAAAAAGTGCCATTCAGTATGAATGGCATGTGGGGCCATGCCCTGCATGTTTCTAAGTGGTCACAGGGGTTCATTTTGATGGCATCCACCTGCCCTTTTGAGAGCCGAATGAGGTAGCAATTTGCAAGACAGGACATCCTATGCTTCTGTTTGTCTCCTTGGGTGCTGTCTGAGAGACAAGTGGTTATCTGTATTTCAGTGGGAATTACAAGCAGCATTAGATAACTACATTGATATTCTGTTGATGGTGCTCAAATCTGCTGGTACTACAAAATCTGAGCTCGCAGGCAGGCCTCTGCTCCTTGGTGTCCACCTTGCATTCTGGTTCTGCGAGGTGGGTTTCAGGTCTTGGAACAGATACTTGAATTCTGTGCTGAGGTGTGGCGTCTTTGAGCCAGCAGCAGTGGGGGAACCTTGCTGAAGAAGGATGCGGCTCCTGCAGAGAACGGACAGGGGACTGTGAGTGCAAGAGTGTGTCCTCAAGCTGACCCCTCGATGGGGCATTGCCAGCGAGCAAAGAGGAAGAAACCGTATCCATGGCTGGCCCAAGAAAACCAAGTAACACACAACCACATCGCCTCAACAGCATGACCAGAAAGCTGCCAGCAGGCTCACAGGCCTGGGGCTGTAGAGGTGCTGTAGACTAATCTTGGCTGCCCTTGATCCAACACTGCTTGTAGCTAGGGTTGAGGGTAGCTCCCATGAGACTGGCTGGGTTGTCTCTGTGACTGGGGGGATCACTGACTATCAGCTGACCCAGCTGTTGGCTGGCTAACTGGGTGATTCAGCCCTCTTCCTCCTGGCTCATGCTCTTGCTGGCTTATCTCACATAGCTATAGCAGGAGCAAGGGCAAGGAGAGCCCAGCACCAAGGCCTCTGCCTGCATCCTATTGGCAGTAACCCAGTTAGCCGCTGAAAGGACACCCCAAAGTCTCACAACTACAGGAATGATGAGAGAGCAGATCCGGCTACTTAACACAGGAGCCCATCATGACAACTAATGACAGATGCAGATAGAAATGGAGGGAGCAGCAGGCACAGGTGGGCAGGGGGTCTTTCCCACCCAGGACACTGGACCTTCCCAAAGATGGTGTTGTATGACTTTTCCTGGGGAAACTATTTCTATTCATTCCAGACAGAGAAGGCAGCAAAGATGAATGACATGACTTCATACAAGTCCAGCTTGATGAACCAATAACTTTATTGTCATTGGTTACTTACAGGAGCATAGGTGACTTGAGCAATGGCATCGCAAAAAGCCTACACTGTGGTGATGAGTCACGTAAACTACGTGACCTGAGTCCACTGAGCAATTTGCAGGTGGCTCCACGAGAGTCTCCTCTCCCCCAGCAATTGTGCACTGTTCTGTGTGCTCGGGAAGCAGCCTTGTGAACATTCCTCCTGAGTATTGTAACCCTCTTGGAAGTTTCATGAGCTTTGTCCTCCCTCCGGGAGGGGTGTTTCACTCCAGGGGCAACACACAGGCAGAGAGGACAGTCAGAGGCTGAAGGAAGTGACAGTGTCTGAGTTCATAGTTCACTTGGAAAGCAAGTCCTTCCTGCTGCCGGACACATTCCAAGCCAAGCCTTTAGCCTGAAACCCGAGATGCTCCACCTCTGTGGTTCAGGAACACCTCACCTGAGGGGCAGTGCCCATTAAAAAGTACAAACAGGGCTAGAAAGACAGCTCAGTGAGTAAGAGCTCTTGCTGCACAAGCATGAGGACCTGAGTTTAATACCAGAATCCACATTAAAAACCAGGTATGGTCATGTATGTCTGTAACCACAGTATGAGGGTAGTAGAGACAAAAGAATGGCTGAGGCTCTCTGGTCAGCCCCTCTGACCAAAAGATGGAAGCTCCAGGTTCAATGAGAGACTTTACCTCAAAGAAACAGAACAAGAGAGGAAGACACCCAGCATTCTTCTCTAGCTTCTACACATGTGCCCACGGGGCTCACATATCTGCACACACATGAATACACTACATATATAAAGCACACACCACACACACACACACAAACATACACACACACACACACACACTCACACAATTTTTTTAAGCATAGTCCCAAGGTCCTGCCCGTGTAGGCTCTCCTAAATTTCTCTTGCAGGATGGGGTTATGAGTATGGGAATTCTTCATACTTCCCAGAATTTCTAGTGTGCAGCCAGTGCTGAAGTGGGGATAGAAACCCACCAGAGGCAGGTCAGACCCTGCTGGGGACCCTAGACCACTGAATTGACCACTAGTTTTCTGGATGGCAATTTGGGGGGCTGTTGCTAACTTCTCATCCAGACTATAGCCTCATTTAGGGTTCCGACACACAAGAACAGAAAGCCAGTTACCTGGTACAGACAGGAAAAGGTTCCTAAAGAGCCCTGTCCCTACAACCCAGAGGGTCTAGAGAGGCCTGGCATTGGTGGCAGGGATGGAGGGTACCCTCTCCCTGGTCTTCGGGGCAGGTGTCACCTGATGTTCCAGGAAGGAAGTGAGCTACCTCGCTTTGCTATCCCAGGGCACAAGATGAGAGATGCCTCACAAACGTCCCAGCCTGGCATCCCTTCCTGGCCCACCCTCTGTTCTCACTGTGCTCTGCCCAGTGATGTAGATTCCTCATTCTTTTGTTTTCTTTTTTGAGGTAGGGTCTCACTCTAGCCCAGGTTGACTTAGAACTCATTCTGTAGACCCAGGCTAGCCTTGAACACATAGTAATCCTCTTAACTCTGCCTCCCCAGTGCTGAGGTTAAAGGTATGCACCCAGCTTTTAAAAAAAACTTTTATTTTCTTTGTTTAATTTGTTTGGTAGAAAGACAGAAAACGAGGCAGAGGGGCTGGAGAGATGACTTAGCAGTTAAGGTATTTGCCTACAAAGCCAAAGGACCTTGGTTTGATTCCCCAGGACCCACGTAAGACAGATGCACAAGGGGGCGCATGCATCTGGAGTTCGTTTGTAGTGGCTGGAGGCCCTGACATGCCCATTCTCTCTCTCCCTCTCTCTGACTCTTTCTCTCTCTCTCAAATAAATAAATGAAAATAAAGTTAAAAAAAAGAAAAAGAGGCAGATAGATTGAGTAAGGATGCACCAGAACCTCTTGCCACTGCAAACAAATTCCAGATGCAGGTGCCACTTTGTGTATCTGGCTTTATATGGGTACTGTGGAATAGAACCCAAACAATCAGGCTTTTCAAGCAAGTGCCTTTAACCACTGAGAAATCTCGCCAACCCCAAACTTTTGTTTTCAATATTTTATTTATTTATTTGAGAGAGGGGCAGATAGAGAGTGAAAGAGATAATGAGCATGCCAGGGCTTCCAGCCACTGCAAATGAACTCCAAATACATGTGTCACCTTGTATGTCTGGCTTTATGTGGATACTGGGGAACCGAATCTGGGTCTTTCAGCTTTGTTGGCAAATGCCTTAACTGCTAAGCCATCTCTCCAGCACTTAAAAAAAAAACAACTTTTTTGGTGTTAAATATTCTTTATTTTATATTATACCCAAACCACACTAAAATGCCTTTAATAAGTAAAAGGCAGCATCTTTAGATACAAGGAATTCTAACTGACTTGGCATAGTCAAGATAATTGCTTTCTTGTCTTTAACCCTTGTCTGTAATTAACTAATGAACACCAGTTGAAACACACAAGAAAGAAAGAAAGAAAGAAAGAAAGAAAGAAAGAAAGAAAGAAAGAAAGAAAGAAAGAAAGGAAGGAAGGAAGGAAGAAAGAAAAGGAAGAAAGAAAGAAAAGGAAGGGAGGGAGGGAGGGAGGAAGGAAGGAAGGAAGGAAGGAAGGAAGGAAGGAAGGAAGGAAGGAAGGAAAACAGAAAGAAACCCATCAGAGTCAGTGCCAGCCAGGGGAGCCAGAGGCTGGGGAGTGGCAAGGGAGGACTTCTTAGAAGACTTGCGCATGCCAATTTGTGACCTATGAGTAGAGTCTGCACAGTACCCCAATGAGCCCCTTATCTTCTGACAGCATTATAGAGGGCACAGTTGGGTTTGAAACGCCGTCTGCATTATCTCTTGGCCAACTGGCAAAACTCTGGCCATAGCAGCCTAGCGAATGTACCATTTTCTCTGTTCCTACTCCTCCACCCTGCACAGCCCTGCCCTTGGCAGGCCTGACCAGGCCTAGACATGGTGAAAGACAGCACACGTTTCAGATAACAAGCAACAAATCTGGAGCTGATGCCCTCTGACTACCTCTTCTGTGAGGTTTCCTCACTCCAAGCCGCTGTGTACCTGCCAAAATCATCCTGAGGCCAGGTGCTAGCAACTAGGGGAAGCCATGTGCCCCAGAGCCCATTGAAAAGGTTTAAGCCAGCTAATTCTGACCTGCTCACCCTGCCTCTACCATTCCTTCATGCAGACATCACAACATAGACTCTCTCACCCTCTGCGCTCATGCACATATTCCCCCAGAAACTCTTAGGCTCCTCCGTGTGGTTCACTGTGGCGTAGCATGGCCTTGCCGTGCTTCCCAGTGACAGCTGGCTCTTGATCCGTTGGTATCACAGAATTTTCTGAGTACACCGTATTTTCCATGAGTACACCATATTTTCTATGAGTACACCATATTTTCTGAGTAAACCATATTCTAGGAGCCTTAATAACTAGGCTTACACCAGAGAAGTGCTTCCCCATCTGTTGCTGACGTATTTATTAACAAAAGTGATGCCCTCCAAAATGGCTATGGAGCATAGCTTCACGCCCACGCTTCTTGTCAGAACACCTCACAGGCACTCTCAGCCCACTGGGAGTAAGAGAATCCAGTCAATTGAGATTGGGCATGTGTTGTTAACAGTGTAGCTGAGGAGATAAACAGCGTGTACAGATGCTTCTTCTAAATTTCAGGAACAGTAGTGGTTGCCATCACTCTAGATGTGATGTCTGGGGCTTAAGGACAAGAATATGAATGGCTTAAAGCCATTCCAGACGTCCTTGCAAGGGTTGGGGGGCTGGTGTTCAGGGAAGTTTTCACTTGAGTATCATGTTAAGGGCAGAGTCTTGTAGTCCTAAAAATGTGAAATCGCACTCCAGAGGCTCCCATAAAATAGCGCATGTTTGTAATGGCCACCCAAACAAAATCCCACAAACCAAGAGGCAAGGGCAAGATAAGCATACTGTCTCGCAGTCTAGAGGTCCACAGTGTCAGCAAGGGTGCCCTCTCCCTGGCTCTGCAAGCAAGGATCTGCTCCAGGGCCTGCTTCTAAATCAGGTGGCTTCTTGGAATGTGGCAACATCAACCCAATACTTACATGACAGCCCCCTTCTGTGTGTCTGCATACAGATATTCCTTTTTAAGTACGTGAGTGTGGTACGTGTGCATGTTGTATGGATGTACGTGGTGTGTGTAGTGTACACACTGCTGCAGATGCATGCGCCATGTGCACGTGGGCAGAGCTCAGAGCAGAACACTGGCTATCTCCTCTGCTGCTCTTCTGTGATACTCCCCTGAGACTCTCATTCAATCCGGACCTGCTGTTCTCAGTCAGACTGACTCACCAGTGAGTCCGGTGGCTTTCCAGTCTCCAGCCTGCCTCGGGACTAGACTCGCAGGCATGAACGGCCATGCGCAGCTATTGCACGGGTGCTGGAGAATGAGACGTGAGTGATCTTGGCCCTCGTGCTTACACAGCGAGCACCTTTACCTGACGGCCACCTCCTAGCCCAGATTCCCCTTTCTCACAAGGAGAATCAGACAGGAGTAAGGGCCCACTCTATTCCACTATGGCCTCATCTTAACTAGAAACACACATAATCCTTTTTCCAAATAAGGCCATAGCTGAGGTTCTGGGGATTCAGACTTCAATGACTTCTCCATATGGGGTTGTAAGAACATTTTTAAGAAGTGGCAGATAGGGCTGGAGAGATGGCTTAGTGGTTAAGCGCTTGCCTGTGAAGCCTAAGGACCCCGGTTCAAGGCTCGATTCCCCAAGACCCATGTTAGCCAGATGCACAAGGGGGCGCACGCATCTGGAGTTCGTTTGCAGTGGCTGGATGCCCTGGTGCGCCCATTCTCCCTCCCTATCTGCCTCTTTCTCTCTCTGTCTGCCACTCTCAAATAAATAAATAAAAATAAAAAAACAAAAAAAAAATTAAAAAAAGAAGTGGCAGATAAAGGCCATGATGCCCACTTTCTTGCTGCCAAGGACTTTTGTGTGACAAGCAGAAGGGCTTCTAATACCAGGACACAGACCACCCCTCCCCCCCTTGCTCCATCCCTGAGCAGTTATACATCTGGAGAGCAGCTGACTGCCTAGGAAGCCCAAAGGCCCAGGGTGGGGGTAGAGCCCAGCTGGGGTTTGAATCCTGGCTCTAAGACCCTGGCCTCCTCCTCAGTTGTTCACACAATGATAGGGGTGACAAGTATTTACAAAAGACCTGCTTCAGCTCATACCCCCTTTATCTAGCTTGCTTGCCATTGGACTCTGTTTCATGTTCCCGAAACCTCACCCAAGTGCATCTTCTCAGCAGAACCTTAACCTGGCCTGGAACATGGTTGTAAGAGAGTCAGGACACAGGTTCCTCTCTGGTCCTGTGGAGCAGAAGGTGCAAAGAATGGAGTGGAGAGAACTTTGATGGCTGCAAGCAAGACCCGTCATGGAGTCACTGTGGAGTAGGATCATGGCT
Organism: Dipus sagitta; assembly: GCA_036346955.1. Taxonomy (NCBI): domain Eukaryota; kingdom Metazoa; phylum Chordata; class Mammalia; order Rodentia; family Dipodidae; genus Dipus; species Dipus sagitta. Next base: position 58,680,954 of record CM070787.1, read on the forward strand.
GGGAAAGGGGAGAACTTCTTCACAGAGGGCACTCATTGGAACCAATGGCATTTCATTAAGTCCCTTGTCAGGTAGAGGGAAGTATGTCAGTTAGGAAGCCTAGGCTCTGGGCAGTAGCTGCTTAACAGAGCTCTGGTGGTACAATAGTTGGAGTTCAGAATGGAGAGAAACTGTGAGAAGAACACCTGAGCTCTCTGCGAGGCCTGTGGAAGGTGGCTCCCCTGGGCATCATCAGCTCGGAGCAGGTGCAGATGTGGGGCATTCAGAGGAAATTTACTCGTCAGTTGGCAGTCCTACAACCTTGGTGATGGGGTCCCATAACCCCTTGGAACATACATGTCTTTAATGAGCTTGGTTTTTTACTCCTTTCCTATGCACAGGGGCAGCCTGGAGCATATGGCTTCTCTTAAAGACCTTGTGCTCCACCCCCGTTCATAATCATGGAAAAATTCAATAGAATAGAGTCATCCAAGGGTCACTTCATTCTTTATCAGGCAAAGTCTACTGCGCCCCAGAGCCAAGTGACACTCCTGTAAGCTTGTGTGTGGAATTTGATTGGGGTTATTTTTGCCATCTGCTGCCATCCTGTGATAAGTGCTTTGTGATGTCCATGAACTTAAGTGGGAGGGAAAACTAGCTCTGCATGGCGCACAGGATGTGAGATCTGTGTGGAAGATCAGCAGGCGCACAGAGACCTCAGGAAGCACAGTTACTCTTAGCAGTGAGCGCAGAGGAGCTGGGGTTATGGTGCCCTGGGCAGGGGCAGCTGGCCCACAGCCTTGGCCCTCGTCTGTTGGGGCTTTTGTTTGCTGCAGATAAACAGCACCACTGAGCTCTGGTTCTGGCACAGCATGGGTTCTGAGAGCCGAATGGGGTCAGGAGGATTTCCATGCAAGACCTGCTCCAGATCCCAGGTTGATAACTGACACACTGTGGGAAGCGGTGGCCACATGTGGAGTCCCTTTCATCCTAACCTGCTCCGCAAGTGGCCCTATTTCTACACTCTTCCCAGAGTTTCCCTGAAGGTGTGACATTTGCCAAACTGGATCCCAGAGGCAGATTCAGAAGTAATACTCTGCATACTAATAAGCTGACTGACTTCTTTAAGCAGAATCATCCTCTCCCAAGCCCTAAGTCCCAGAGAGCCCACTGCACAGCCTGAGACCAGGGCCTCACTCACCTGAGAGTCCGTAGGGGAGTCCCATCTCAGCACTGGGGCAGGATGGAGAGGAACAGGCAGGGAGGGGCAGGAATAGGTACTCGTGTGTAATAAGTGCAGAAATAAAGAGGTATATAGTAGAATTCTGGAACCCTTTGCTGACTATAGGATAGGCGCTGGAGCTAGCCTACAAAACAGAAGTCATTATTACCAGCTGCTGGTGAGTCCCTCCTCATCTCAGCCTGGCTGAGGGGAGAGCCCCTGGCCCCTACTTCCCACACGGCCCTGACCCCTCCTGCGCTCCACAAGGCAGGAGCTCTGTGTACTTTCTTTTCTGTCCTCCCCACAGTATTTCCAGGCCCTCCGTGTGAGCTCTCAAGACAGGTGGGTGTATTCATTTTCCTTCCCTTGGTTATGTATTTCCCTAAATTAATATAATAATTGAATAATTCAATAATTATCCTTCTCAGTTTGGTTTGCCCAGTTCTTTGGCTAAATACAAATGTGAACCTAGGGTTAGGGTTTAAGAACTTTCCTGAACTCCTGACACCCCATTTCATTTAAGGCAAGGTAATTCCTATGAAACTCTTAAAGAAGAATTTTCCAAAGTGGGATGGAATTTAATTCAAGTTCATTCAGAAAAGGTAATGTCTGAGAGACAGATATTGAAAGAAGATATTGAAATAAAACAACAATGCTGTTCTGATGTTACAGTACCCTATTCCCCTGCTATCGTTAAAGCAATATAGCACCTGAACAGGGATGAAGAGCAGAGCAGCAGAACACAAGAAAGACCCTTTGGAAGACCTATGGGTTTATGGGATTTGAGACAGCTGCATTGCAAGTTATTGGCAAAGGCTGTACTTTTCAATAAATGTGGCAGAGGCAAGTGGCTAGTCATGAGAGAGAAATCAGATCTGGGTGTTATCTTGTGCCACATCCAACAATACATTCCAGATGGCCATAAGATTTAAATGTAGAAGGTAAATTATATCAGTGTTATAAAAATATAGGAGGGGCTGGAGAGGTGGCTTAGCAGTAAAGGTGCTTGCCTGTGAAGTCTGAGGACCCAGGTTCGAGTCCCCAGTACCTACATAGGCCATATGCACAAGGTGGTTCATGCATCTGGAGTTTGTTGGTAGTGACTAGAGGTCCTGGCACACCCATTCTCTCTCTCTCTCTCTCTTCCTCCTCCTCTTCTCTCTCTCTAACAAATAAAATATTTTTAAAGATATGTAAGAGGTTGTTTAAAATCTTAGGGATGGAATAGACTTATAGAAGTCAGGAACTTAGATAATACTTAGAAACTTTTGTATTAATATATCATTTGCATTTTCAACTACCCATGTGACAAAAGACTCCTGGACAGAGAGTGTCAAAGTGTCAGGTTAAGTACTCGTGTGCACAGCACATTAGCAGCCAATGGATCTTCCTAGATGAGGAGCTTGGGTTCAAACCAGCCAACATACCACACAAGCAATTCTCTGGAAGGATGACCACATAAAAACTGTGCAGCCTTGTGAGTAATGAGATGGTTGCTAACCAGCTGACTCATGAAACATAAAATCACTAATAGATAGCAAGTAGTGCTGGTAAAAGTGCAGAGAAATTCATGCTCTCATATTCTGTTTTCGGTACTGTACATCAGAGCCTCCTGGAATACAGCATGCATATTCCAGTCAAGGTAAAAGCACCAATATGACCCGGGTGTGGTGGTGCACGCCTTTAATCCCAGCACTCGGGAGGCAGAGGTAGGAGGATCGCTGTGAGTTCGAGGCCACCCTGAGACTCCATAGTGAATTCCAGGTCAGCCTGAGCTAGAGTGAGACCCTACCTTGAAAAACCAAAATATAAAATAAAATAAAAAAGCACCAATATGGAGACAGATGTTCAACAGTGCTTACTGCTACATAATTTGAATAATACAAACAAAACTGGAAAAAATCTGCATGCCTTTAATGTACAGTTATTAAACAAAGTATCTAGCCATAGATGGGAGACTTTGCAACTACAAGCTCACATACAAGTTTCCTGTTTGAAATTCTTGAGAGTAGATATTCTTTCATAATTGAGAACTTTTCCAATTCAAAAATATTTATGTTAAGGGCTGGAGAGATGACTTACTAGTTAAGGCACTTACCTGTGAAGTCTTAGGACCCATGTTTGACTCTTCAGGTCCACATAAGCCAGACACACAAGATGCTGCAAGCACGCAAAGTTGTACATGCGCACAAGGTGGCACAAGCATCTGGAGTTCAATGACAGTGGCTGGAGGCTCTGGCGTGACAATTCTCTCTCTCACACACACACACACACATAAGAAAAGCCCAGTCTGTTGGGCTTGCCTCAAGAAAAAGTGTATATTAAATAATATATGCTACAATGATGAAACTAGTATGTCCAACATAAATTACTTAATCATATTTTAGAAAATGCATACTGTATGTTACTGATATCCCCACTGGGGTTTAGGTGAGTACTTTATAATCAAATACATAATATTTCTTTAGCAAAACATGAATACCCATGGAAAGAAAGTCAAAATAATTTTCAGCTCAAATCCAGCAGAAAATAAATTGTGAAAAAAAAGGGACTTAGAATTAAGATGCTGAGGTTGGCCTGTGATTTGTTTACCAAGAATTCATGTGCCGGAAGCCTGATGGGGGCATTAAGAGAGATTGGAACCTTTAAATGGTGAAGTCTTAACAGAAATGATTGCGTTCCTGGGGACAGCACCCTCAGTGCTGGCCTCATGGGGGTGGGAGGGGGTCTGAGGAGGGTGAGCTGCTATGGAATCCACACCAGTCTCTGGATCCCTCTCTGGCTCCCTGTCTCATCATCTGACTGTCCTTGCTTCAAGCACTCCTACCATCCCCCCATTGTGAAGCACGGGGGTAGGGTAGGGGACCTCCCTAAAAGCTGCAGGGATGAATTTGCAGGAGCTTGGGTTTTCAGCCTCCAAAAGTATGAGCTAAGTAAACCTTTTTTGTTTATAAGTTACTCAGCCTCAGCAATTGGTTATAGCGATATAAGAGGGACTAATACTGAGGTTAAGGGATTTTTGGTGTCCTAAGTGGACCTATGTGTTCTCACCTGGAAAGACATCCATGGAACATGGCTAAGTATACAAGTTACTTTCAGAATGGACCTGTGGGATATAACCTTATTACTGTCAGAACATTTGTGGATATATGTTTGCATAAGCAGAGGGATATAGTGGTGAAGGTAGCTGATTCAGTGTGATCACACAGAACCAGGGGGGTGTTAAAAGGGAAACCAAACCACGTTCTATGCTAGTTGTTATTATAATGAACTGCATGACTTACATCATGCAAATATTAAATTTTTAAAAAATAGGGAGAAATGAAAGAAAAACAAATAAGAGTTGATATGAAGGCTCCAGAGCCCTCTGACAATGGAGGGGGGTGCAGCCTTGGACAGAGCTGTTCAGGTGTGGGGCACAACAACAGCTGATGCACCCACCGCCCCACGTACCCAAGAGTCCAGAAGGTAAACTTGCCTGCCTGTTGCTGTTAAGAATGAGCAAGTGGAAGGGTAATGCTAAAGAGCAAACACGAAATGAGTTCTTCATCGCAGCCACTGACTTGAGCTTCATCCTGCAGTACCTGGTGAGTACTAAGGAGCATCTCTCAATCATTCCGTCACTGCTGCATCCCACCCAGTAGCATGGCCAGGCCCGGATGCAGCCAGCAGCTTGCCCACACATCAGTGCTGGCAGCTGAGCCTACGACGTGACATTAGACTGCTGCTTTTTTCCTGTCCGCCATGGCTGACCACATTAGGCACACCTCTCCCTGGGGCTCTCAACATGCCTCATCACACCTTTTCCAGAGGTACCCACAGCTCTGGCTAATGAGTTTCTGTTCTGTATCTGCAGGGCACGTTCACATCACGGACTTCAATATCGCGACAGTCGTGAAAGGAGCAGAGAAGGCTTCCTCCATGGCTGGCACCAAGCCGTACATGGGTAAGCGCTCCAGACCCACACACGCCTGTGGTCGTACACACACCTCTGCCAGCGCACACGGTCTGCCCTGCTCTGCCCCGCTGCCCTCCCGCACTGCCTCCCCTGCTCTAAGGCCCTTTCCACTGGGTTTTCTAGAGAACTGCTACACAACAGGAGGGAGCAAAACTTGTTTCCCCCTTTCATCCTGAATCCAGTAGTATTGCCAGCACTTGTGGTGTCAGTAGTCCTGGGTCTGTATTCTCAGGTACGTGGTTGTCTTTCAGTGCGGTTTCAAGTTGGTTTCTCTTTGGGACACCTCGGCATGTGGTCTATTCTCTTGGTGGAGTTGCCTGATGGTTGGATATTGTTAAGGACATCTGTTATCTGACCAGAGGACCTTGGTCCATCACCAGCATCTGGCATTTTCTCTCAAATCTCCTGGAGAACACCCACTGCCTATTTGGGAGTTCCTTGTTCCACCACACGCTGCCTATTTCCTTCTCATTGTTTCTTTCTGTACAGAAGTCATCACCTGAGGGCACTGTCTCTGCTGCTGTTTCATTTCCACCCCTTGTATTTTTAAAATACTTTTATTTAATTATTTGCAAGCAGAGGGGGATAGAGAGAAGACAGAAAGAATGGGCATGCCAGAGCTTCCAACCACCACAAACAAATTCCAGATGCATGAGCCCCTTTGTGCATCTGGTTTTACGTGCACACTGGGTTGTCATGCTTTGCAGGCAAGCACCTTAACCGCTGAGCCATCCATCTCTTCAGTCCACATTCACTGTATTTTGAGGGTTGTGGGATACTTAGTTTTAAAGTAAATATATTCAGACATTTTTTATATCACTAGTTGCTCTTTCAGACTTCACATGCAGATTTGTAGAGATTCAAAATCTAGGACAAGCGTGATAGCATACTTCTATGATCGCAGCACTTGGGAGGTAGAGGCAGAAGGATTGCAAGTTCAAGGTCAGTCTGTACTGTGTAGTGAGAATTTGTGCCATCGTGTTCTCAAAACTTACTAATCACATCATTGGTTAATAATAACAACTTAAGAGTGTTAGTAAATAATAGTTAAAGTGGTAAGCCTCCCCAAGACTCCATTCAGCCTCCTTCCCTCCCCCACCCCAGTGTCTGAGGCTCTCTCATTCAGGGAGAGCCACCACCTGCTGCAGTGTCCCCCCACTTCAGCACTGGGCTTGCTCCCCTGATGCTTGTCATCCTTGCATTGCATCCTCAGAGGATCCACAAGCAATTTCTGTGGTCCTCTCATTTTATACGAAAAAAATGAGGTCCAGTGAGGCAAATAAGCCTGCCCAAGGTCACATAGCTAGTAAGCAAGAGAGTCAGAATTTGACGCCACTACGTCCGTTTGGATCTGAAGTCACTGAGCTCTACCAAGAAGCTGCATGCCTCGGACAATAAATCAGTTTATTGGCGCAGCTGCACATAAGATTCAGAACTTCTGGTATCCCAGTTAGAGGGGCCTCAGGCCTGGATTAATGAGCAAGTGCACAGGAGAGATGGGTCTGGCTTATCTTCCAAATGGCTGTGTTTTCCGACACTTGTAGGGAGCAGCAGCTGCCATGAAGTTCAGGGTCAGGGGCTGTCAATAAAGGGCTGTTCCCAAGTGGAGATTTGTTGACTTCACTTTCTTGAGGTATTTGGCTCAAAGTTCCTAGATTGCTCCAAGCACAGATTCAGGGAGCAAGCTGATGTGTGAGTTCCCAAAAGTCTACTCACAAAGGACAATCCAGAAGAAATATTTGCATAGAACTGAAAACTTTCATTAAATAAAAGAGCATCAGGATTCACCATTGGAGGAAAACAACCACTCTAAAATATGTCAGATTAGAAGTCATAGTGTCCCAGCTGCCACCCAGGGCTTCCGAGTTTATTAATCTGAGATGAAATGAAGAGGTAAACGTTCACTCAGCAAAGGTTCACAGAGCTCACAGTGGGTGCAGGATTCGAGGGAAGCACAGCTGATGGATGCAGAACTGTCGCTTGGTCCTCAGTGCTCAGGCCTATGGAGCAGGGAGCTGTGTAAGAATGTACAAGGGGGGAGAGAGGACCTCAAGTCCTGGCCCAAGCCCAGGAAACCAAGGAAAGGTCAGAACTGAAGCTGTCGTAATTAGACTCCTGGAGTGGGGGCCTCCCAGGTGACCTGGGAAAAGCAGCTGAAGGCAGGTGTGCAGAATACGGGTGCAAGGGAAGTGTGGCTTTGGAGGTGACTTGGATGAATCTCGACACCCAACGCCATGTACATCAGGTGCTCAGCACATGAGCCCCAGGAAACACTGCCTGTTAAGCCACGGGCGCTCCTCTTCCTCCGCGGGGAAACCAAGTTGGGCAGGGACATCGCTTGCTTGGTTCACAGTTATGTTTCAACCCCACAATGCTGACTGGCACTCAGGGAACTCATAGAACAAATGAACAAAGGAATGGAGGTGTGGCAGACTCACAGGAAAGCAGATAGGTATGGGAGCCTCTTGACATGTAGCTGACCACTGGCCCTGCCACTTTCTGTGGCACACAATACAGCCACCTGGACTGTCCTTAGCCTTAGCCCCTCTCTCAGTGTGTACTGCCGTGGTGATCCTGTTTTCTCACAGCAGACAGCCTCACATGTAGCCCAGGCTGGCTTTGAACTCACTAGGTCCTGCCTCAGCCTCCCGAGTACTGGGATGACAGGATGAGCCACCATTCTCCACTTGATAGTTAGCAGTTTAAACTTGCAGTTTCCCCATGACTAATGTTATTGAATTCTAATGCGGTGCTAGGGGTCCAGGAAAGCCCCAAACCCTAGGTTCGTTTCTAATTTTAATCAAAGAATTGAATAAAAAAAGAAGACTGAAGAGGATAATTATTAAATTATTATATTTATTGAGGGAAGTACAGAACCAAGGAAAGGCACCCACGTGGCTGGAGATCCCACATGGAGGGCCTGAAAAAACTGCGGAAAGAAAAGAGGAAAGAAAGTTCAAGGAGCTCCTGCCATGTGGGGAGCAGGAGGGGATAAAGAACCCATGTGGAGAGTAAGGGTTAGGAGACCCTCCCAGCTGGGCCTGGGCCTGGACCAAGCCAGCTCAGGCACAGATGAGGGGAAAACTCACCCACAGCTGGATGTTCCTGAGTGGTCAGAGACTGCCCTCTCCTTGTAAAGGTCTTTATAACCTTATAGTGGTGGGCTGTCTTCCGGCTCATGTGAACCGGAGGGACAGCTGGTTGGTTAGGGCTAGGGGCTGTCTCAGGAAGAGGCTAGGCCTGATACCAACTTGTGGAGCTGAATTGCCCAACCACAGTGTTTAAATCCTATGAAAGACCTCCCTCCCAGGAGGGGTCCTGGTTGTCTGTGGAAAACAGGTCTAGGAAACTAGGCAAGAGAAAAGAAGTCAGATCATCCTTGATCTCTACAAGTGCAAACTGTCCTGCCCTCTTTACCTTTAGGGGTCCAGTCACCCTAACTGTAACCCCTCTCACAATGTCCTTTAACCTGCCATCCATATATCTTCGGTGAGATGTATCGATTTAAAACATTTCCCCAGGAATTTATTGGATAATTTGTTATTATTATTGAGTTTTGAGACTTAATTATTTATTTGGGATATAGTTCCTTAATTATATATGTTTTACAAATATTTCCTCTTAGGAGATTGGCATTCTATTCTCTCAAAAGAATCTTTTAAAAGGAGAAGTTTTAAATTTTGAAGACTCACACTTACTGAGTGGGTTTTTTTCTGTTTGTATTTTAATTTATTTTTTGGTGACAATTTCCATAATTGTATACAATAACCCATGGTAATTCTCTCCCTCCCCCCACTTTCCTCTTTGAAACTCCACTCTCCATCATACCCCTTCCCCCTCTCAATCAGTCTCACTTTTATTTTGATGTCATCATCTTTTCCTCCTATTATTGTGGTCTTCTGTAAGTCATGTCAGACACTGAGAGGTCATAAATATCCTGGCTATTTTGTGTCTGAAGAAGTATGTTGTAAGGAGTCCTACCCTTTCTTTGGCTCTTACATTCTTCCTGCCACCTCTTCTGCAATGGACCCTGAGCCTTGAAAGATGTGATAAAGATGTCTTAGTGCTGAGTACTCCTCTGTCACTTCTTCTCAGCACCATGATGCCTTTTGAGTCATCCCAAGATCACTGCCATCTGAAAAGAGAAGCTTCTCTAATCAAAAGTGTGATTAGCATTTATATATTGATATGAACATTAAGAGAAGTGCTTACAGGGCAGTTTGGTGAACATAGCATATACATTTAGCCAGACACCAGCAGACATTTTACCCCTAGGGCTCATGACTACCCCTGTTGTAGGTTTTCAGTATCGTGGATGTATTCCCTCCCATGGAGCAGGTCTCCAGTCCAATTAGAGAGTGATTGGTTTCCCCCATAACAGACATACCACTATTGCACCCATTGGCTCATTTGGCCTGGCTGGCCAAATTTAAGGCTTGCAGTGTCCACTGTTGAGTATCTCCACTGGTGATTTCTCTCTCTCCCATTGAACTGCATGCAGCGTGGCTTTTTCCAGCTTTCTGTCAGCTGGTCTACATGGAGTAGGTTTTCAGTTCAGCTTCAGCAGGATTTCTCAGTGACCTTGCAGCCCAAGTATGTGGAGTCTTCAGACATAGGGTCTTACCTTCTTCTCAGTATTTTCACCTACTTGATGAGGAACACTTTGTCCTTTGATTTTCTTAGAGCAACTTTGTGTGGCTTTGAGACTGGAGTATTTCTGGCAACCTAAGTTGAGAGGTGTTCCTCTCCTGTTTTCTGAAGAATACATATGCGGGAAGATGGTTATTATTTCAGCATGTATTTAACACAAGTGTCTAGGGAAGATATTAGGGCCTGGGGCTTTCTAGGCAGGAAAGTGTGTAACAATGAATTCACTTTCTAGAAATAAGTCTTAAGTAAGATTAAAGAGTTTGTATTTCTTTCTACAAATTTTACTACTTAATCTAGTTTTTGGGGGCACACAAGTATGTGTAATACTTCTCATCTTTAATGAGTATAGGTTCTACAGTAATATTCTCTCTTTCAGTCCCAAATTGGTAATTTGTACTTTTTCCTGTATTATTCTGGTTACAGGCTTATCATTTTTTTTTCAAGGTAGGGTCTTGCTCTAGCCCAAGCTGACCTGGAATTAGTCTCAGGCTAACCTCAAATCCACAGTGATCCTCCTACCTCAGCTTCCCAAGTGCTGGGATTAAAGGCATGTGCCACCACAAGAAGCTAAAATTTATTGAAAAAATATATATATATAACTTTTATTTGAGAGGGGGGAGAGAAAGAAGCAGACAGAGAGAGAGAGAGAGAGAGACTATGGGTGTGCCAGAGCCTCCTGTCACTGCAAATGAACTCTAAACACATGTGCCACTCTGTGCATCTGGCTTTACGTTGGTGTGGAAAATCAAACCCAGGCTGTCAGGCTTTTCAAGCAAGCACCTTTAACCTCTGAGCCATCTCTCCAACACAAACTTATTGATTTTTTTAAAGAATCAATTTTAGTCTGTATTGCTTTTCTTTATTATTTTTCTATGTTCTATTGAAGCAATTTTTCCCTTATTTTATTCCTTTTTCTCTTTACTCTGAACTTAGTTTTTTTTCTCATTGTAGTTTCTCAAGGTAGAAGTTTAGATAGTTGGTTTAAGACCTGCCTGCTTCACAATATACACATTCATTTGTTATCATTGTTCAGTCCAGCTTTAGCTGCTCCCCAAGAATTTTGTTATATTGTGCTTTCATTTTCATTCAGTTACATTTTCAAAAAAATTGGGAAGTTTCATTATATCTTTCTATTATTGATGCTTATCTTAATTCTGTGATGATCAGAGAAAATACCTTGTATAATGTAATTGTTGGCATGGTTGAATCCAAATCCATCAGCTTACCTTCTGTTCGTTGCATTTGACTTTATCTCTTTCCTGTTGCCTGGTTCTGATTTATTGTTTTTGATCATTCCACTTTAACTTCATTATTAACTGGGCATTTATACCTTTAAACAAAGCAAGAGTAGAGATGGCCCTAGCTTCACATTATATTCCATCAAGCAGCAGAAACTACCTTGAAATAGGGATAAGTATCTCATAAGAATATACTTCCAGGGATGGAGGGATGGCTTAGCAGTTAAGGCATTTGCCTGCAAAGCCAAAGGACCCATGTTCAATTCCCCAGGACCCACGTTAGCCAGATGCACAAGGAGGCGCATGTGTCTGGAGTTCATCTACAGTGGCTGGAGACCCTGGCACACCCATTCTCTCTCTCTCCTCCCCCCTTTCTCTGTCAAATAAATAAATAAATAAATAATTTTTGAAAAAAGAATATACTTCCAAATCCTCCCACCATCTTGTTTTGTTTGATATATATATATAACATTAATTTTGTTTCTACTTCAGATAGTCGATTATATTTATAGTGATAAAATTGAAGAAAAAAATTTAATTTTTTTCTTTATTTATTTGAGAGAGAGAGAGGCAGATAGAAAGAGAGAATGGGTACACCAGGGCCTCTAGACACTGCAGACAAACTCCAGATGCATGTGCCACCATGTGCATCTGGCTTATGTGGGTACTGGGAAATAGAAACTGGGTCCTTAGGCTTTGCAGGCAAGTGCCTTAACTATTAAGCCATTTCTCTAGCCTCAAAAAATTAACTTTCTCTGTTCCTCCTTTTTTCCTATTTCCAGTATTTTTTATTTCTTTGTGTAGCTTTAGTTTTCAATATGGAATTATATTCATTCTTCCTGAAGGAAATCTACCATTAATCTTGTATGAAAGTCTACTAGTAATGATGTCTTTAACTTTTTTTAAATTTTTGTTTATTTTTATTTATTTATTTGAGAGTGACAGAGAGAGAAAGAGGCAGAGAGAGAGGAGAGAGATAGAATGGGTGTGCCAGGGCCTCCAGCCACTGCAAACAAACTCCAGATGCGTGCACCCCCTTGTGCATCTGGCTAACGTGGGTCCTGGGAAACTGAGCCTAGAACCGGGGTCCTTAGGCTTGACAGGCAAGCACTTAACTGCTTAACCATCTCTCCAGCCCAGATGTCTTTAACTTTTTAAAAATGTGTTTACTGAAACATTACGTCTATTGCACTTTTAAAAGACATTGACTGGTCAGGTGTGGTGGCGCACACCTTTAATCCCAGCACTCGGGAGGCAGAGGTAGGAGGATTGCTGTGAGTTCGAGGCCACCCTGAGACTCCATAGTGAATTCCAGGTCAGCCTGGGCTAGATAGAGTGACACCCTACCTCGAAAAACCAAAAAAAAAAAAAAAAAAAAAAAAGACATTGACTGGATATTTAATTGTAAGCTAATAACTTCTTTTATCTCTCAGCATTTACAAATATCATTCCATTTCTAACTTGCAACATTTCTGGTAACAAATCTGCGGTGTTGCCTGTCTTTGTCATTCTGTAGGTTGATAATGTTTTCTCAAGCTGCTTCCAAGATTTTCTGTTAATCTTTGGTTTCAGATATGAAGCAGTGGGTTTGTTTCTGCCACTAGAAGTCCAATGCGCTAGCTATCGTACAACAGAGCCACCTTTGAGTTTTGTTTCCATTGCTTATGTGTATCTTGGCAGATGTGCTCTGGGTTTCTTAAAATTCTGGTTGGGAAAACTCTTCATCACTATCTCTGAAAATGACCTGACTTTTGCTCTCTACTCTGCTTCTTGGATATCAATTAATTATATGTTCATTAGAGCTCTTTGATGCCCTGTTGCTTCTTTTTGCCATCAAGTTTCACTGAGGTTTCTTCTAACTAGTCTTCAGGTTTGCGGGGAGCCTGCTGGGTTCCATCACCTCTGGCACTATGCCTTGGTGTTCTGCTATCTTTATTGTCTCAATCTGGTTATCTCATATCATTAGGTTAAACGTGGCACTCCAAACTGGAGCAGAGCTGTCTGAGAGCTCTATAAGAATGAGAGACAGAGAGATAGTGGTGGAGTACAGAAATGAGATTGAAGGGACCCGATACAACTGCTAAGAAAGTCTGTTTGCAGCTGGATCCTAATGCATGAATCAGCACTTGAAAAGCATTCATCAGGTGAATCTGTGTTTGCCCAGACCCCAATGCAAGAAGGAGCTGACCAATAGAAAGAACCACAAGAAAACGGGTTTAATCAGTAAGCAAGGAAGATGAGTGTAATAACCTGGCCTGGCTAGATGATGCCGTATCTGCATGCTATTTTGTAGCTTTGGGTTTTACAGCAATTTCATGGGGATATTTTAAGCATTATTTTTCTTGAATAAACAAAAAACCCAGAATTCTTTATGTAGCAGTCCACAGGTAAAGCATCTCTAACCTGGAAGTCTGAAATCTCAAATCCTCCAAAATCCAACACTTTTTAAGTGCTGGCATGACACCACATGTGAACGTTCTGTGCCTGACCCATTGTGACAGGTACCCCAGAAATGTTGTATCAAATTACCGCCAGGCTGTGTTCTTGAGGCTATATGAAATATAAATGTTTCATGTTTAGACTTGGATCCTCCCCAAAAATATCTCAGTATTCATATGCAAATATTCCAAAGGCTAAAGTGATCTGAAATCGAAAATACTTCTGGCTGTAAGCATGTTGGATAAAGGACACCCAGCCCATATATAAGTGTGTTGTTCTACCTGTATGAGAGGCTGCTTAGAATCTTATGTTTACCTTCATATGCTTTGTAAGGTGCACTGATTCTACCTCCACTCTGCATGAAAACTTTTTCCCAATCTACTAGTAGACTCTCAGACATTTAACATAAAGTATTTTCTTGTACTTATTCATGATTTATTTCTGCCTCGTATCAGAGTTTCACTATTCACTCAGTGACCAATTATGCTTTGGCTCTTCTTCCCATTAATACTGAACATCTTAATGGCAAACAACTGAACAGTGTCTTACACCTTAATGAAACCATTTTTTCTGTTGCTATTAATGCTACTAGAATTCCCCCAAAGAGAGAACTTATTAGACTGGTACGGTGGTTTCATTTTATCTCAAATTACTATGTGTGTGACACCTGAGTCCATTTGATTAGCTAGGAGCCAAACAAAATTAAATTACCCATGAGGAATTCAGAGAGCGGCCAGGCATGCTGCATATCTCTGATTTCCACAGCTCCTAGGTTCACCTCAATGTGGAGAATTATGACCAACTTTGGCATCATCTGGGGATTGTGTACTACATGTGCCTTGATGGGCTGGTCTTCCACTCAGGCATGCATTTACAAAGATAGGTTGGTGTATATTAAAGACTTGTCCACATGTGTTGGGAACTTGGACTGTACTAGTTCTGGAATGAAACTTGTCACATATTACCTCACTGTGATGTACAGACTGCTATTGGTCCACTGAATGAGAGACTGACTCAGTGAAATGCCTGCCCAGTGACTGGCTGCCAGCAGAACTAGCCACTGCGGTGAGGCCAGGCCTTTGAGTCTTCAGCTTCACTACGATGTATCAAGCATCTTGCTCCCCAAGAACCCCTGATGATCGGGGGCTGGTATAGTCATGGCCCTAACTTAACAAGCACATGGTCATTGAGGACGACAGGTGTGAATTCTATGTATCCAGAAGTACCTCGATCAGTGTGAGGAGAAATAGATGAGAATTTAGAAAAAAAATCCAGAGCATGAATGATGTGCTGGGCCAGGAGCAGAGAAAAAAGGAACATAGGAATAACAAAGAACTTGATCATATTCCTTAGAGGGGGGTGAAATTTAACCTAGGTCTTCAAGTATGAACAAGAGTTCATGAATATGAAAAATAGAGTATTAGCAAGCAAAAGTCAGGATTTGTGTGACTCAGTGGTAGAGTACTTTCCTAGCACAAGTCCCTGGATTCAATCCCTGGCACCATAAAAGAAAAATAGAAAGTCACAGAAAAGTCACAGAAGATTAGAACTAAAGCTTATCCTAGTATGTCCTTTGAAGTTGGCTCAATGTAATAAGGACAGTGCCCAGGTGTAAGGTTGGGGTCTGTTAGGAAGCTTCCATGATAAGGATTTTGAACTTTATCATAAAGTAAGTATGAAAATCTGTACTGTTTTAAAGAGTTTTGAAGGTGTGAATAATAAACCAATAACACTGGGTAGCATTTATTAAGGACTTACTATGTGCTCTTCTTACAGTAATATTACATCACAGATACTATTATTCCTCTTAACAGATGAGGAAACTGAGGCACAAATAATAGGTTAATTAGTTTACCCAAGGTCAGGGTGCCAGTAAGTGTGGGAGCTAAATTGAATGGTGACCACCTTTGCACACTTGAGTTCTCTGCCGGTTAGGTGAGCTGACTTGGAAAGGTCTTTCAGGGCAGGTAGAAGTAGAGTTAAGGAGCAACGCAATGTGGGGCTGGGAAGATGGGTTGATGGGTAAAGTGCTTGTCACATAAGTGTGAGGACCTGAGTCAGATCCCCAGCACCACAGAGAGTCCCCAGGGCTCCCTAGCTAGCTAGTCTAGCTGAACTGGTGAGCTCTAGATGCTGTGTCAGAGAATAAGGTGCCAAGTGACTGAGGAAGATACTTGATATCAACTTCTGGCCTCCACATTTAAACATGTGCATTTACACACAAACAAATATACCCAAATACATGAGAACACACATACTCACATGCAAAAAAAAAGCACTCAGCTGAAGTTCAGGCAGAGAAGAAAATAAAACATTGTAGAAGATGGAAAGAAGAGTGGGGAGGAAGGGTGTAGAAGAGAAAAGCAATGAGGCTTGGGGGCACTCAACTGAAGAGTAACAGAGGCAGAAAGAGGGGGTGGCTTTTGTAACTGCACAGATCGTGGCTGAGATCAAGAAGCCAGGAGAAGAGCCAGTTTGAGAGGGAGGAGTCTGGCTTGGAGAGTTAATGTGAGGTGTTGTGCGACACTCATGGGGCGGTATCCAGATGTGGACGGCTTCACAGAGCTGGCTGTACTGAGTCAGGAATGCCATGCAGTGTTATCATGACAGATCAGAGCAAAGGAGGCCTGAACTCTAGTTCTGTGTGGACCAGATGACACTGAACTTCTTCACTAGGCCTCGGCTTCCCTGTCTACAACATTCAGGGGATGAGGGAAAATATAGTCAATGTCCTCTCCTGACTGAAATGCAGTAATTCTGTGTTCGGAGTCCAGAAGGGCATAATCGCCTGTAGAGACAGACTTAGAAGCCTGTTAGAAGGCAGGCTAGATGTTGAAGAGCATTTCACACTATGCTGCACATTAAACCCTTCAGGGATAGCCACGGAGTTAAACCACAGGTTAGGACTCATAATGTAGGAGGTGACTGTATTTTCCCATATTTTTAATCTAATGAGGAAGTGAACTCTATGCGGTTAGTGTAGAGCAGCAAGTCTACCAAGTACATATTCATACTGTTCAGGAGAAGCAAGGAACTTCTTTCATTAAACCCCACATGTTCTTGCTTTTCTAGAAGACCAATTATGTGATAGCCTGATGCCTTTGGAATCTAAACATGTCCATTTAAGCCTGCATTACCAGGGTTGCCCAACCACAGTTGGGATGATTGGCAGGGAAAGCTGATCTTGTCACATGTTGGCCCATGCTGGGAGTGCATTAGTGGTCCCACAATGCCTTATGTTTGCTCCATGTAATCATGGGCTCACAGGAGACCACAGAGTGGTCCGCATGCACCCAGCACTGTGACGGGAAGCATCAGAAAGAATACAACACTGCCAGGGTATAACCAAGAGCCCAAAGCTCTTAGTGATCTTTGCATGCTGCATATGTCTCATACCATCAATGGTAGTGACTAATGGGAAGGTAACACATGTCCAAAGCATAGACAACCTGGACAAGTGTTTATCAGTGTGCACGTTAATGGAGAAAATTCTGTTTTTTCTTTAGGTTATGCTGAAACTCCAATCTACTCAAATGTAATGCTACTAGCTCTTCTTAGATAATCTTGATTTGGGTTCTGACTGAACTAGCAGATTTGACACACCATGGAGATATAAACATATATTCAGTATGAAATGTGTATGGATGTGGTCTTGAGTTTTAAATTGTGCATTCTTCTGAGAGGTGTGGTGAAATCTCACACCAGCAGCTCAAGAGCAGTGTCTCAGGTGTTTTGCCCAGTGTATCGTGGCTGTATACATTGCCCTCCTGTTAGTCACTTAGCCATCTAGGTTATTAGGCAGACTATCACAGACTGTATCCTACATCACAGTGCCTGTGTCATCCAGCTCACATAATCTCTTCACATAGCACTGTGTATCTCATTCCATCACAGATAAAGGAGCAGGTCAAGTACAACAAGGTTTTTCAGAGAGAATATATTCACCTAACTCTTAAGACAATAAATCATTATAATTTTTCTATCTTGTGACTCGTTATTGTTGTAAATATTTTACCAGGCCTGATTTATTAATGAGGACTTAACATAAGTATGCACATACAGGAAAAGAAACAGCATGTATAGGTTCACTCTGCTGGCAGATTTGGGTCTCCACTGGCTACTGTACAACTTGGAGGACTACAGACAGGTACTGATGGGGCCTGAGAGCTAACCACAGAATGTAAGATGGATGGTTCCTGGCCCCGGTGCCTTGAAATGCTCCACCAAGAGATAAAAACAGAAGAGATTCTCAGATTAAGTCAAAAGCATTGTCTGTTGTGCCCATAAGTAAGCTGGGCCCTTTGAAAGCTCCAGGGAACACTGGCACCCAAAGTCCTGTCAGAAAGCAGGTAGGAAAGAGCTTGGCTGACCTATGTGATTCCCAAGGGGTCCTTTCTCCTCAAGCAACCAGCATCTTCCCTGGAGCTAGTGATGCGTCAGGACACAGGATGTGCACCAGCATCATGGTAGGAAGATGTCTGGAGCAGCTCTGGGCTTCCTCAGCAGTGAGAAGGCCAGATGGAAGCAGGAGACTAGGGATAAGGCTAGAGGCAAAGCTGTTCAGGAAACAGAAGGCCGAAAAACTACAGGCATCCAAATAAGGGCAATGTGCGAGCAAAGATAAGTAGAGGAGCCAGTGAGGACGTGGAACTATCTAGAAATGATTGGATGGTTAGCAGTTACTGTGACTCAAATGGAGCTCCCTGAAACTGGGGCTGGGATCAGGAATTCTACTCATCCAAGAGAGAAAGGGGGTGGCCAAAGCAGGTCCCTGTCCCTTCCATGAGCTGCTGGCTAGGTCCTACAGAGATGGCTTACAAGGGGCATGTCATACATGCCGACATTCCGAGACGCCAGGAGCTGTTTCTGCTTCTCAGGTAGCTGTTGCTGAGCTGGACCAGCCCTATGGCCATGGGGCAAAGAATCAGTTGACGTGCTTATGAAGCACCTACTGTGTAGCTGACAGGATGGACAGTACACCAGGATCCCAGTCCCCAGGTAGCCTAGTGCCTCTAGGAGGCCCTAGTATAAGGGAAGGTGCTTGGTGTCAGGATAACCCTGCCCAGCTAGCTGTGTGACCCTGGCAAGCTCCTCCCAACTGTAAGTTTTTTGTGTCACAGAAAAAAAATTTCAGACTAGGGATGTAGCTCAGTTACAAAGGGTGTGACTAACATGTCCAAACCCTGGACTTGATCCCTAACACTGCACAAAACAGGGTGCAGTGGTATCCACCTGTAGTCCCAGCACACAGCAGGGTCAGAAGTCATCTTTAGTTACATACTGAGCTTAAGGTCAGCCTGGACTATACAAGATCCTATCTCAAAACAACAACAAAAACTTGTTTCCCACAAATTAGTTGGTTTGACACCACGGAAAATCCTCTCTCCCAGATCTGGAACCTAGCAGCCTGATTGCAAGGTGTGGCAAAGCCAAACTCCCTAGGAGAGTTCTTGTGCCTCTGACAACTTCAGGCAACTCTAGACACCCCTGGCACGTGGCTGCCTTGCCTCATCTTCTGTCTCCAGCCTCACACAGCCATTTTCTCTGTCTCAAATCCACTCTCTTTTCTCTTATAAAGACATCTGCCTTTGGATTTAGTCACCAACATAAACCTAGGATAATTTTATCTTGAGGTCTGAGAAGCCTTGTTTGCAAATGTGATAGGGGGGCTGTCATCCAGCCCCCACAACCTCTTGTGTTTCCATCTCCTTGTCACACATGAAGCTCATCCTGGTGCCTGTCTCACTGGAGGAGGACCCTCAGAGGAGGATGGGTGTGGAGAGGGAATGTAAGAGTATAAACCTGATGCGAATATGATCAGTACGCAGAATATTTGCACAGCAAAGTTCTCCATTAATATAAATAAAACTTTTAAACAGTAATTTACATAAAGCCCTTCGCATGGCAGCTGACAGTCGCCTTGCTGGTTTTTGTTCATCAACAAAGCTGATGAACCAGAGCTGAGCATGGGCATATGTCTGCAAGGAGACCTTCCGGCCTACGGCTCAGGCCCCACCTCCACCTGCTGGTTTTCATTCATTCACTCCTGCAAGAAGAACTTTCCAGTCTGTGGCTCAGGCCCCACTTCCACTTGTTGGTTTTCATTCATTCACTTCTGCAAGGAGACCTTCCGGCCTATGGCTTAGGCCCCACTTTTTAGCTCTAAGCCTATGTGATTCCCTTGAGTCTTAAAGCTATAATTCTGAGCCACTAAAGCAGTAATTTTGGTGACACGGGGATTGTGACATAAATGTTGATCGTGTTCTATGGGCAGCCACAAGTGTGCAGGGAGAGAAGGACGCCTGCTTCACTGCCACTGTGCTCATTTGTCACTTGCCCATTCCTAACAGCCCAACTGCATCAACCACCTGCAGTTTCTACACTGAGTCCCAGGTGGGCTGTGGCCTCAGCATGTGGAGGGTTTGTGAGGACAGCTGTGGCATTCTCAGCCCTTCCTGTGCCTGTGTGCACTTGTGCCCTTGAAACATGTGGGCAAGCCAGCCGTGCCCAGGCTTGGAGTATGCACAGACAAACACATATAACCCTTTCTCTCCCACGTCCTTAGGCCAGAAGGAAGAGGGACAAGTAGATGGGTTATGGTGCATGAAAGCAAGTTCTAGTGAGTTCTAGTTGAGCTTCCTGCTTGATGGAAGTGATCTGTCTGGGATCCAGAGCAGCCAAGCACAGAATTTGAAACCAGCCAAGATTGGTTCTTGGATGCATAAGTAAACTCACTGACTACAATTAGTCTCAGATGTCAACTTGACAAGACTTAAAATCACCATGGAAACAAACTTTCTAGATTTTACTGAGGTGGGAGTGACAGTAAACTGGAGAAAGGGAGCTGAGCACAGGCATATGTCACTCTTTGCTTGCTGACCTGGCTTCCTGCTCCTGCTGCCATGTCTTCCCCACCGTGGTGTCCCTCAAGGGTAAAATGAAGTAAACCCTTCCTGCCAGAAGTTGCTCTGGTCCGGTATTTCACTGCAGCAAGAAAAGTAACCAATACACTGAATTGGAGTCCAGCTGATCTAGCATGGATAAGAAGGGACAGACAAAAACAATGATAAAGTGCAACAGCTGATTCATGAGGCTGAGGAGGGGGAGTTTAGGATGACCCTCAAGTTTCAGTGGGGTGACTGAGTGGGTCTGTGTGACAATTTTACCCCTGTTTGTAAAGCCTGCTGTTTACCAGGCACTCACAGTGGGCCTCGCAGCCTGCAGGCCATCAGTGCATATTTCCTTATGGAATCCTCACAGCAGTCCAGTTTGACCAATTTACCATCACGTTTTACCAACTGGGCAAAAAGAAGCTAAGGGACCTGAGCCCTGCACAACCCATCTGTGAGGTTCAGAATTTAGAAAACAGTGAGCTGATTTCCTTTTGGGCCCAAGGCATTCATTTAAAGCCAGTCTGGATGCTGGCGGGGACTCGAACAAAGAGAACAGGTGAGAGGGGGCTCTGAAGAAAAAAGGGCTTTTAAGGTCTTGGGGGGAAAGGGGTGGGGAAGGTTAGTACTCTGCACAGTGCCCTATAAGGCCCAGGCTGCATGGGTTATCCTGGAGCTGTTGTTTCACATGGAAATCAGAAAAGCTGGTATTATGCATGCTGCCTCAATCTTTCTAAGATGGGCTTTTGATCTCTCAGAGTTAGCGCCAAGGAAGGGTCTGTTTTCTCCTATCCAGGTGAGGAAGGACTTAAAAATTACCCTAATAAAAGGTATTGATTCTAGGGTCCCAGGCTGGAGTCTGGGTTTACTTTCAGGTAAAGAGTAGAAGTCTTTGAAACCTTAGTTTCTATATCCAGGTTTGGGAGCGGAGCTCAGGGAGTTGACACTATCATCTCAGTCTCCCTTTGCCCAACAAAGCAGGCTGGTTTTCTGAGTCAGATAACCCGAGAGAACATTTCCTCAAACTTTGATTTGGTCATTCTCCAGTGTGGCAGAATGTGTTTCATACTGAATCAATGTTGGGCTGAATCTGATTTGCAACAGAACTACAAGTTTTGATCTTCTTAGCTCTGTGACTACCCTGAGACACTGATGTCCCTCTCTGAACCACATCTGTGAAAGGTGTCAAATTGAGAGGGGACCCTAACTGAAGGTAAAAAAGACAGGAAAGTTTGCACTTGCTACAAATCAAAGATAATCTGACTTCTTATCTCTTGCCTGGTTCCCTAGACCTGTTTGTCCACAAACAATCAGGACCCCTCCTGGGAGGGACTTTTTCTTCATAGGAGTTAATTGGTCAAGTTCAGCCCCTGGAACTTGGTGCCAGAGCTAACTAACATCTTCCTGAGATAGCCCCTAGCCCTAACCAACCATCTAGCCCTCTGGTTTACCTGAGCCAGAAGACAGCCCGCCATCATAAGGTTATAAATACCTTTGCAAAGAGAGGGCAGGCTCTGACCACTTGGGAACTTCCAGCTGTGGGTGAGATTTTCCCCTGGCTGGGCCTGGGCTGGCTTGGCCCAGGTCCAGGCCCAGGCTGAGCCAGGAGGGCCCCTATCCCTTACTCTCCACATGGGCTCCATTCTCCCCTCCAGCTCCCCACAAGGCAGGAGCTCCTTGAACTTTCTTTTCTTTTTTTCTGTTCACGCTTTTTCCCCAGGTCCTCCACGTGGGATCTCTAGCCACATGGGTGTCTTTCCTTGGCTCTGTACTTCCCTCAATAAATATGATAATTTAATAATTACTTTTCTCAGTCTTCCTTATTATTTACTTCTTTAATTAAAATTAGAAACAAACCTAGGGTTTGGGGGTTCAAGGACTTTCCTGGACCCCTAGTACCCCATTACAAAATGACTACATGTCCCTAGAGGCTATCATAAAAAGTAAAGGAAAGCTGGTTGATAAAAGAATGCTACGAAAGTACAAATCAAATGGAAAACATCCACACAGGCCACTGGGCAGATTCAAGTGTCAAATTCAGTGTTGAGTTAGACACTGGTGTCCACTGAAGTGGCACTCCCACCTCGAGTGCCAGATTGTCATCTTCAGCTCCCCAGGACACATGTCTGACAACTAGGAAATGGCACTGGGTGCACAAATCACTTTGATAGAAAGAATCAACACTTACAGAATTATTCTGGACACCAGTGGGAGCAATTACCCTCCCTTCATGGGAGAGAAGCCATGAGAGTAAGCCCCCACTCAAGCCCCAGAGAGAATCTGGGTGAAGACTGACGTAGTGTACCAAATCTCTCTATTGAGGCTCGAAGGAATTCATTATACTTCTGCTGAACACCAAGAAGTCTGGCAGGAGACTGCCCCCTGCCTTTTCAATAACCCAGGGGAGCAGGATGCCTGGCTGGCTATCATACTCGCTAATCCTTCTTCCTCCCCATCCCTGGCAACACGGCCCCAGCCTTCTGGTATAAACCCCTCCCTGGCCCATTGCTGGGGTGACACCTCACATTTCCAGAGTCCAGACAGCTGAGATGTGAAGTGTCCTTCTATGGCTCACTTCTAGTAGAGTCTGATTTCTTTGTCTGTAGAGATTCTTACTTGTTTCTAACTTTTTCTAACAGAGACCTCAGGTCAAATGCTGTCCCTCAAGAAGCAAGAGTAACTACACTTGGGCTTCTTGTTGTGATCTTTTTTTCATTGTTTGTTTTTACTATGGAAAGAAGAAGGGGTTCAGTGGAGGGGAGATAGAGGATGAAAGACTAAAGAGGGTGATGCGAGGGGATTATGATCAGGGTGCAATGTGAGTATTAGTGAAGGTCATCAATAAAGCCTGAAAAGTCCATAGTCCTGGCCATTTAGCACCACTACGTGATTTCTGCAGCCTCACCTCTGTCTAGTTCCAAAACATGTTCCTAACCAGGAAGGAAGCCAGTCACCCCTAGAGCGGCAGTCACTCCTCCTGACTCACCCCAGTCTTCATCCTTAGCCTCCAGCAGTCTTTGTGCGTAGTCACTGCCCCTTGCCCATCCCTGAGACAGTCCTAGGTTCAGAACTCTCACAATCCCGGCCCATGGTGGAAGGCTCGAGACTTGGGCCTCAAGTCCTCTTCTTCACCCTAGGTTTTCGCCACACGCAGATCTTGCTGCAACAGCACTCATGCCCAAGTGCACCCACTTCCTACAGGTGCTTCACAGGCGCTAAGCTCAGGGTCCCCCAGCCTGTCTGCGTTCCTCCCAGGGGTCAAAAGGGAGTTTCCTGTGGTTTCTGCCGCTTGTTCCCCAGCCTGTTACAGCTGCTTGAGGCCAATATCTGAGAGATAGTGGAGGGAAAGCGACGAGCCCCTTCTCCTTATACCCATGGGACAGGGTGTGACTGGTGATGTTCTCTCTGCCTTGTCATTTACAGCCCCGGAAGTCTTCCAAGTGTACATGGACGGTGGCCCAGGGTACTCATACCCTGTCGACTGGTGGTCCCTGGGCGTCACGGCCTATGAGCTGCTGAGGGGCTGGGTAAGACCTGTGGGAAAACAAGGGCCATGGAGGGCTTCGGTCTGTATGCCTGGTGGAGTGCCCACAAGAGTCGCTGGACCCACACTTTGGGTTCCAGTCTGCACAATGGGTGTGCCACCTCAGCAGACCCTAAAGGAGCTCTGGCCAAGGCCCTGCTCTCCTGACGGGGAAAGGCTTACCCCGAAGGGAAGGAAGTCACAGGCGTTCCACAGATGACCAGTTCCAGCACCTTAGCCCCAGCTTTGAAACTCCTCTTGACAACACATCTGAGCCGACTTCTCGGCTTAAGTGAGTCAGGGACATGCAAAAACAAAAATTGTTTTCATTCATTTAAATGGAGTGGTTGAAGATGACTGATGCAGCCATTTGGCAACTGATGAATCATATTTTATTTTAGTAGAAATCATGACCAAACTAATTTTGAGGCATGTTTCATTTGCACAAGTGCCATTGAAGAACATTGTCACCTCACCTTTCAGGCCCATGGCTTACTCAGCCAGGCAGCAGGGTTGAGAATATTCTTTGTGGTCTGTTTTGTGGAGGATTCCTATGCCCCTGACTATGGGAAGGGTGGACCTTCATAGCTCCAGCATCCAACAGAGTCCAGTGTGTTCCTCTCCCTGGCTTCAATTTTAATGCTGTTTTGCATTCATTTGCACATGTGCATCGTCATGTCAGTAGAAGGTCCCTTCCTTGAGGGCAGGATCTTATTCCTTGCGTGAGGTGCAGGGAGGAGCTCCCCCTGAGTAAGGATAAAGGAGAATGTGAATGAGAGTAGTCTGTACTTGAAGTCCAAGTGCATAGGTCATTTGTCACCCTCTACTTCAGCTCTGGACCTTATATATGTCTCATGAATTCCTCAGAAACATAATTATTGTACATGGTGTTTTTAGAATGCAGAGAAAATGGAGACTTGTTGGTTTCCCCTGGCACTGAATCAAAGAACCAATGCTTCACAGGTGACTTGTTTCTGACTGGAACATGCTCATAGGGGAATAGGAGGTTTGCTGACCCCACCTAAGCCAAATGCAGGAGGCTTGCTGTTACTGCAAGTGAGGTGACTAGAGGCTCCCCAGCAGAAAGGAGGTTGGTGACATTCCTGAGGGCCAAACAGTCACCAGTAATGGTGTGGAAGAAGCCGCTAGGATGGGGCAGATCATATTGCTTCATATTCAATTCTGAGTTTCTGCATGGATATCCAGAGGCCATTTGCAAGTGTCAAGCAGCCAGGCAGGGGCTTTGACATGGGGACAAAGAGAACAAAAGAACATCTGTTAGGAATTGGCATAAACCTGTCTCCCAACTCTACATGCCTGACTGCATGCTTACCAGAAAGGTAATGGGTTTAGGAAAACAGCTTGCTTTCTGCTTCTTGTATTAGAAACTTAGACAAAGGCCATTCAGAGAGCCCTTTATCTGACCTGTAA
Organism: Dipus sagitta; assembly: GCA_036346955.1. Lineage (NCBI taxonomy): Eukaryota > Metazoa > Chordata > Mammalia > Rodentia > Dipodidae > Dipus > Dipus sagitta. The sequence continues at coordinate 58,706,284 of CM070787.1, forward strand.
ACTATGCGAATTTAGAAGCCAGCCTTCTTCCTTACCATTTCTCAGCCCTGTTAGCAACTATTCTGAAAGCACACAGGGGCTCCTTACCTCTTAAAGATCAGAGAAAGTCCCAGTGAGATTTCCCAACATGACTTTTGTGATCTTAGAACTGCGAAGTTCCAGAAAAGACAGGAGCCTCAGGAATGCTCTAGTCATGACAGGAAACTGCTGTCTCTCCCATGAAGAGTTAAACACCATGCAGGGAGAGCAGAGGGACCAGATCTCCTGCACGAGTGGGTGGAGCCTGTAGCCTGAACAAGAGGCATCAATAGGATCCAACTTCTTTTGGAGCACAGAGGAGAGGCTTGCAGGCTCTTATCCTGCAAGCCTGCCCAGTGGCAGAAGAGACTCAAGTGAGTGCCACACATCACAATGCCCTTGAAGACTTTGTCACTCTGGGACTCCAGTCACAGAGAATGCTGATTGGAGTACTGAGGGAAAGGACATGAGAAGACTCCACCCACTGACCACCTCCACACAGAAGAGACTTAGAAACCTGCAACACAGCCACTGTCCCACTCACGTGGACATCACCTAACAGGTCATCATCCCCCTATGAGCTCCTGTCCCTCAGTATCTATCCAAGAAGCTCCTGACCTCTAGAGAGAAGCTGATTCATCTTTGACAGCTCTAATGACTGAGATTTCCCTCTTGTTCAGTGGAGTGTCTCCTCCTTGTAACAGAGAAAGAGAATCATAGAAGAATCTTGTAGGCTCAGATCCTGACTCCACTAGGTGCCCCATGAGTGATCTTAAGCAGAACTTTTTAACAGATGGAGTGTTCAGAGTCCCCCATCAACCAAAATGTTGGCAGTAATATCTACCCAGCAGGGTGCTGGAGAGGGCTCAATTTAGCATGGTCAGCACTCTGTATGCTCAAGCTCAGCCTCCTAATCTTCCTCCAGGACTCCTACCTGGACAGACCTCCTGGGAGGCCTGTGTGCTTTTCAGCTTAACACTCTCCAAATGCTGCCCAGGCCCTGGGAGCCAAGGCTGGACCGCACGTGGTTGCTGGCCATTCACTGGTAAGGCGTGAGCTTAGAGCACAGATGCTCCCCAGGGCTGAGAGTCATGTGAAGATGCTTAAGTCGCCTGAGCCCTGGCTCCCCGGTCCTAAAAGGAAGACAGCGAGGTGGCTCACCATGGAGTAGGGGAGAAAAGGTGACCAGAGCCCCAGCAGTGTGGGGCCCATAGGAGCATGCTGGGTGCTAAGTCAACATGCAGGTAGCATGATTTCATGAGAAAGGTGGATGCAGTCAGGCACGGAGGACTTGGGTTGAGAAGCAGAGGCAGTTCCTGAGAGAGGCATCTCTGCTGGGTTACATGTGAATTGCTGAGGCAATAGGTGTGGGTGCAGGGTAACTGAGTGAGAGATCACCTGTTACATGCACCTTTCTCCCAACTACCTTTGCCTGTCTGCATTGTTCACCAGAAGGGCACTAGGTTGTGAAAATACGACAGAGAGCCGGGCGTGGTGGCGCATGCCTTTAATCCCAGCACTCAGGAGGCAGAGGTAGGAGGATTGCCATGAGTTCGAGGCCACCCTAAGACTACATAGTGAATTCCAGGTCAGCCTGGGCTACAGTGAGACCCTACCTCGAAAAACCAAAAAAGAAAGAAAGAAAGAAAGAAAGAAAGAAAGAAAGAAAGAAAGAAAGAAAGAAAGAAAGAAAGAGAAAGAAGAGAAAATAGGACAGAGAAGGGAGCTGAGCCCAACCTCCTGGCATAGAGTGGTCAGGGGACATTTGATAAAGGACTCTGCTGGGCTTTACTAGGTAGACAGTATAGCGTCATCCTTGGTACTTAGGCAAAATGTGGCAGCATGATAATAAAACATGAATATGAGCTCTGGAATCAGGGGTTCCTGGGTTCAAATCCTGGCTCTGCCACAGTCCCTACACGAACATGGGCAAACCTGTTCTGGTCTACAAAGGGAGGAATTATAGTGCAAGGATTTCAACTTCAGCACTGTGGACATCTGGGGCCAGGCCATTCTTTAGGGTAAGAGCTGTCCTGTGCATTGTGGATGATTTTAAGTGTCAGAAGAAACCTCCTCCATCCAGTTACAGCAACCAAAATGTCTCCCGATTTTGCCCAGTATCTCCTAGAGCAAACTAAAGGGAGCACTCTATGCGAGCATGGGTGAGGCTGTGCTGTCCCGTGTGCTTGCACACCCGTCACCTCCCACACCTGAGTTACTCATGTCTTTAACTGCAACCAGCATTTCTCCTCAGTAGATAAGTGAAGGCTGAGGTGCAGAGAGGCCAAAGAATAGAGGAAAATTCTGGAGCACTCCTTAGAGGCTGGAGTTCAGAACTGAGAACTTCTGTGTGCACCCCTGGTAGGTGGCTTCAGCCTACCAGAGGAAGAGAAGGGCCTTGAGTTCTTCCAGGACTTCTTGTCTCTCAGTGAAGCAGACAGGTGGCTGTGCCTGGAGTTGGGGGTCTGAGAGGTGATGAACTCTGCCCCCTTCTGTGGGAGAAGGTCCTTTTTGGAAGGTTCAAGTTTTTCACTGTTTCCCTGACTGGAGGTTTCTGAGGAGGTGACTGGATAGCTCTGGAGTGGAAAATGTTCTCAGGTGATGGGGTTCTAAATTACTGGTGGGCTGTTCTTAACTTTCATCTGTTCTGTATTGGGATTTTGAGTAAAGAGATCAGGCTGGGGCTGTGGCAGGGGGAGCATTGGATTAGATGGTCTCCAAAGCCCAGCTTAGTTCTAACAAATGAAATAACAGATCTACAGCAGCTCTATTCCTCTGTATTCCCTGTCTTGGTAAATTGGCTTTCTTTGTGTGTGTAAACTGGGTTTCCTGGAATAAAGACACACCTGTGCCCGAAATGAGTTTGCTCAATGCCCTGCTGTTAAAAATCACTTTTGCCAGCAATGCAGGTGATTGCTTTACCCTGGCAAGGCCGCCTGGCCCTGCAGCAAGGCATCCTAAGGACAGCCAGTGAGAATGAAGTATCGGTAGAATTTGTTACCCCAAGCAGGTGCAACAGATCTTAACAGCTGCTCTTAGAGGAGGACCTGGGTCTCCACTCCACCCAAACTGACAAGGGCTAAGCCTGGAGCCTCAAGGTCTGGATGGAGTCTCCTAGTCACACTGCCCCAGGCTTGCTCTAAATGTATGTGCTACCTGGCCTGGTGGTGTGGTAAAGTTCTCACAATTACCACTGTTGTTTGTGGTGTGCCCAGGCTGCTTCTCTCGAGATGGAGAAAGTTGCAGAGGTTAGAGAGTAGCCTCTTTGGAGGTCTGATGGAACAGTGGAATTCATGAGAATAAATAAGTAACCAGGACAACTGAGAATAAAATACCCATGATAAAGTCTTCCTTGGCCTCTTGCTAGTTCCCCACCTCGGTTTCTTGAGCTTATATATCTGGTGGCATAGCAGACAAAGCAGGGAAAGAGAACTGGGGTGTCTGGAAACCTGGAAGTCTCTTCTCATCTCTAAGCCTCAGTTTTTAAGTTGAGAATGACGGGAGGGTTGGGGAGATAGATTAGTCAGCAAAGTGCTTATTACCTTGAAAGCACGAAGATCTGAGTTTAATCCCCATAACCTAAATTTTAAAAGGAAGGCCAGGCATGGTGGCATATGCTTATTATAATCCTAACACTGAAGCAGTGGAGACAAATGGATCTCTGAAACTCGCTGATCAGCCAATCTAGCCTACTTGGCAAGTTCAAACCATGAGAAACCCTGTCTCAAAAAAAGAAAAAAAAAAAGGAAGAAGATGGACAGAAATGTTCAAGGGGGTTCTGTGGTCTGAATATGCACACCCACATATACACACACCAGCAACACACACAAATGAGAATTGAGATGAGAGTGGATCATCCTCCAACATCTTTGGTTCCCAGGCTGGGTAGCACAGGGGTGGGCAGAATAATCTACTGAAAGGAGAAATGGAAGAAGAAGGACCCTAAGCAGTCCACAAACCCAGCTCCCAGGCTCCAGTGCATGTCTGTGTGGTGGTTGTGCACTCTGGTCTCCTCACCCTCCATAGACACCACAAAGCCCCCAGCCCTCATAGGAGTCTACATCCCAGAGGTTTTCCCCAGCACTCATTCTCACCAGACACAAGCCCAGTGAGGTTGTGACCATGTCTGCCCTGCTCTCTCCGGAGCCTGTCTACATGGGACAGTGGCACACAGCCCAGTGGAGTCAAAACTAGATGCCCCAATTCAACTCAACAGGATATGGCTCCCTAACAAAGAAACACAGGGGCTTAAACAGTTAACACCTACCATCTCTCAGTTCTGGAGGCTGTGCCCAAGGTCAACAGGGCTGGTTCCTTCTGAGCCTCTGAGGGAAAGTTGGTTCAAGGCTTCACTCTGTGTCTGGCAGATGGCTGTCAGACTAATGATCTCATGTTGATTTCATCTCCAAATGAAGTCATACTTCAAGGCCTTGCAGGATAGAATTTTTACACATGAAGTTCTTGGATGGGTGGCACATAGTCTGTTGTGCAACAGCAGTGGTCAGAGAGCAGCCTTGGGAGTGATGCTACATGTCCTCCAGAATGTGGTGCTGGCCCCAGGACACAGTGCCTCTGCTTGGGTTCTGCAAAGTGTCCATGTCAGTGGCCACTAAAGCACTGTGATTTCCTCTTTGATGGGGTTAAAAGTGTCTCTCCACTTGAGAGAATTTGAGCTCACCCAGTGCTCAGGGCTTCAGGCACCTAGGTTATCACCTTCTATCTGCAGTGGCCCACAGAAATTGAAGACCCGGGAGGCTGAAGCTTCATGGTACCTTTTGTGCTTTGGAATCCAAGCCTCACGGTCAGTGTCCAATCAGCTTTGGTGGATGAATAGATTCAGCACCTCATCAGGTGCTCCAGGACACTTCTCAGTGGCAGATGCTTCTCTGAGAACACAGAGGATGTAGAGATGGGTGTGACGTAGTTCTGGCTTTGAGGATCCCCAGCTTCATAAAGGAGTTGGTGACAACAACTTTACTGCCATAAAGGCATAGCGTTATACACTAGGCAAGCATGTCCACGTGGACTGATGATAAGTCTACTCCAAAGGTCTCCAGGGCCTGTTTAGCTGTTGTGCCACCTTGCTTGGGCAATGGTCACTTCGTCCAGAGTCATCATTCATCGGATGGATCTGAAAAGCTGGGGGTGGAGACTCTGAGAGCTGGTCTCTCCAGGTAGGCTAGGCAGGAAATAGACTGAAGCTCCCATGCTCACACCAAGCAAAATCCCCAGGATCACAGTCCAGATCACAGTCAGAAAAGGCTCCTGATGTTGGGGCATGGCTTAGAGTGGCAAGGAGCCACGCTGGTAACAGTGCTTTCAGACAGGAGCTTCCTACTGTACCAAGCCTGGAAACCAGGGGGCATGAGGGTTTGCACAACTTCACCATGGAGAGGGGACCCAGTTCCAGGTGCTGGACACATCAACTAGGAGAGGAGATGTGGTAGCTGAGGTCCACCAGCAGATGGGATCTATTACCAGAGCACACAGGCACCCAGGCCAGGAAGAGCATGAATCCTGCTCTTCCACAAGGTGACCTCAGAAAGCTACCTAACCTGTAACCACTACAGTTAGTCACCTGGTAACCCTGACCCAGTGCCCTGCTGGGGAAAGAACTAGTATCATGGCATGCACGGGCCAACGGACCATCCTTTATGACGTCCACAGTCTTCCGTCAGGTGAGTGCTGCTTTCCTGAAGCTATCTCTGATTCTGCCTCGTGTCCTTTGTTGTAGAGACCATATGAAATCCACTCAGCTACTCCCATTGACGAAATCCTCAACATGTTCAAGGTGGAGCGCGTCCACTACTCCTCCACATGGTGTACGGGGATGGTGGCCTTGCTGAAGAAGGTAAGGGGGAGAGAGAGAGAGAGAGAGAGAGAGAGAGAGAGAGAGCTGGATGGCTGGGTTAGCAGGAGCCGGCACAGGCGCAAACAAAGGAGGGCATGAGAATGAGCAGCATGACCATGACGGTCATGGGAGCAGTCCAGTCAGCTGGCTGCAGTGCCAAGTACTAAAAGCCATCATGGGGTCACAGAGGGTCACAGAGCCACAGCACAGTGGAGTCTGAGACAGCCAGCCCCCGTTTCTTCTCAGTCCACAAGATCCTAATAAATAGAAATGTTTCAGTGCCTGCGGCTCCTAACCTGCTGAGCTTTAAGACTCAGGCACCTCCTGACTTACGGCAGGAGCTGCTGCTGGCTCCCAAAGCATGGCTCTTGCCCCAGGAGCATTCATTTCACCTGTCACCTGGGAACCTGCCAGAAATGCATATTTTCCAGTGTGAGTGAGGGGTGGGCACAGCTGTTGATCTAGACGAACTCTCTGTGACTGCTGGCCACCTCAGTTTGGCACAGGCAGTCCATCTGAGAGCCCCTCTTGTGAAGTTCCCTTCCAATCCACCAAGACACAGAGGTTGGCACAGACATCAGCACAGAACTATGATTGATAGCTGAAGAGTTGGTGGAGAGCCGTGAGTCATGGGCCATGCAGCAGGCCCCTTCCTTTCCCCCACAAGCCCTGTGAGCAGAGCAGCACTGCCGTCCAGATGTCCAGTCAATGCCACAGAATTGCTGCAGGCCAGGGGTGGGATTAGAATCCAGGCTTCCTAACGCTGGGTCTCAGCACAACTCTAAGGACTTGATGAAGTGCTAACTAAACTCTTAAAAGAGATCTACTACCTAGTTCCAGAAACTGTTTCTGAACTCTGCCTCATTACTAGAAACAGCTAAACCCTCTCCTATAGGCAGTTCTCGCACCCGTAGCTGTGGGGGCAGCTCCTGAACAGAGGTCACAGTGATTGGCCAATCTGATTCCTGCCTGGTGTCCTTTATGTGCTATGACCCCAGCCTAGTCTGTGGGCATAGCTGGGGAATTTCTACAGGGACACGTGACAGCCAGGAATGAACTGGCGGTGGAAGAGGAGCTCCCACCTGCACACGGCTGCACTGTACGTGCTTCTCTCTAGGTCATGCCAGGCCCTTGCCGAAGCCTGTTTGGTCTGGGTACACTCCATTTGGACATAGAGGTCACCTCATAGTTAATGGGGGGGGGATCCTATCACTCTTGTATCTTCCAGGAGCAAGTCAGAAGTCCTTCAATGAGATGACCAGTCCTTTCTTTCTATCCAGAAGCTTTTGTGCACACCAGGGACAGGTGGCCTGTTACAGGATTTAGACCCAGACTAGGACATAGAGGCTGAAATTCTAGTCCCTGCCAACAGTCTTGCAGAAAGGCTGACCTCAAAGCCCTCTCTAGCTGTAGAGATGAGTGCAGATGACACTGCAGGTGCCCACTCTGATGAGGCAGGCCAGTGAGTGGTGCGCGTGCAAGGACACCCTGTTGGGTGAGCGGCACGCGTACAAGGACACCCTGACTGTGGGGCGAGACTCCATCCACCATGTCTGTGCTCACCGGGTGGGGCGTGTCATCAAAGCAGTGTGTTTGTCCTTTGCCTGCAGCTCCTCACCAAGGACCCCGAGAGCCGTCTGTCTAGCCTCAGTGACGTTCAGAGTGCACCTTACTTGGCTGACATGAACTGGGACGCAGTGTTCGAGAAGGCACTAATGCCCGGCTTTGTGCCTAATGTGAGTCGTGCTGCCCCTCAGCAGGTTCCCTCCTGCTCTGATGCTAAGCATGGCCCATGTCACTGGCCAGTGAGCCCTCTGCTGGTGATGGTCACAGGAGTAGCCATGGTCTCACCGTGCACTGAGCTGCAGGGTGGATTTGGACCATTTCCAAGGTCTACTTCTTGCAGTGGACCCACGCTGCGCCCAACCTGTCAGCCTCTGCTGCCCCTCTGGATATGAAGGGCTACGTAAATAGAGGTGTGCTGGGTCACAAGAACACTGCTGTCTCTGTGAGAGCTACTGTGGTCTGAGCCTTCTCAGAAAGTCCAGGTAACGTGCCTGGAGGCACTGGAAGGCCTTCACGTATGTTTATTAAATGGGTATGGATGTACAGATAATATGAGCCAAAAAGTGTTCTCTGTGTTGAGCATTGTTGTTTTCCTTAAATTAGCTCTTGGAAACATCACTTCATCTCTGAGAAATAGATCCTGTTAAGATCCCCTGAGGTTAAGTGACATTCCCAAGATGACCTTGTGAAAAATCAACAGAGCTTAAATTCAGGCAGGACCCAGGGCCTGCATATGAATGAATGAACAAGAAATGAATGTCCAGCCAAGAGAGACTTGGGCCTGAATCTGAGCTGCTCCTTTGGAGACAGTGTGCTGAGGGCAGATGTGTAGAACAGAGAAGAGGGTTCTCAGTCAAGTTCTACAAGTCAGTGATGAAGGAAGGAGCAGGGGATCTGGCACCTATGGGAGCCAGTGAGGACTCACAGTAGGTCTCAAGACTAACAAAACTCAACTTGTGTCAGGGCTGTACTGAGTGGCAGTACCTAGCTACAAGTTTTTCTAGAATTTTCTCCTCACAGCTTCATAGACTTGTATCCTCCTACCCTCACTTCATAGGTATGGAAACTGAGGCTCAGTGAGTTGCAGGTAGGTAGAAATGCTAGGACTTGGTCCAGTTCTATCTAAAAAGTCTTGCCCTCCAGTTGTGACAATACTACCAGGTACCAAGCCAGCGCAGTAGCCTGGCCAAGTTGGCCCATGTAGCAAAACCCTAGCTTGTGACTTGGGTTCAAAGCCAGCATTCCTGTAGGAAGAACAGGAGCCATGAAGTACTGGAGAGAATGTCAGCTCCTAATGATCAGGCAGGCACTATTCTGGAAGCTTAGCCAGCCTGCCTAAGTGGCCTGCAACATCTGACCCTCTGCCTTTTACACAGGTGGGGAGATGGAGGCAGAGCTCACCTGTCATCCAGAGTCACCTGGCAGAGGGTGAGAAGGCAAGGGCGGGCTGCCTCCGAGGCTACACCCAGCCTGAAGCCACTTGGCCAAGCCACAGCAGGCCACATCCTGACAGGCTCAGGGACTAAAGTACTTTCTAGATACTGTGTGATCATTTCCTGGGAGGCAGGCTTTACCCTCCACCCTGCAGGTGATAGTCTGAGGCCTCAGGTGTTAAGAACCCTGCCCAGAAAGCCAGGTGTGGTGGCGCATGCCTTTAATCCCAGCACTCGGGAGGCAGAGGTAGGAGGATCGCCGAGAGTTCGAGGCCACCCTGAGACTACATAGTGAATTCCAGGTCAGCCTGGGCTAGAGTGAGACCCTACCTTGAAAAACCAAAAAAAAAAAAAAAAAAAAAAAAAAAGAACCCTGCCCAGGGCCGGATAATGGATAATGGATAATGGATAATGGAAGTACTGATGTTTCCCTGTGCAACTCCAGGGTTGGTGATGTCACAGCTATGGGGCTGTCCTACTGAAGGGGTGTCTGCAGGATGCCAGACATCAAGGGGGATCTGGGAACACAGAATGGCTTCCAGGGACCTGGGGTCCAATGCCTAGAAGTCAGGGCTCATGAAGCCCCAGGCCTGAAGGGACCCAAGTCTGAGGACTCACTTGTTCCAGCTGCAAAAATGGCAAGCAAACCAGGGAGCTGGGCAGATGCTGACCAGAAATGGTATCTTTAAATTAAATTATGAAAGAATAACACCTAGAAACATTGACAATGCATGAGACTGTATATATGGTAAACTATGTTTTTTAAGTCAGGGCTGGAGCAATGGCTCAGTGAGTAAAGCACTTGCTACACGAGCATGGGGACCAGAGACTGGGCTGCCAGAGCCCTCGGGACGCTGGAGGGGCTTGTTGGCACACCTGTAACCCTAGCTCTCAGGAGACAAAGCCAGGAGCTCCTCGGGGCAAGCTCTCTAGCTAGACCAGCTGGATCAGCAAGCTCTGGGTTCAAGTGAGGGATCTTGTCCCAATGCATGGCCCATCCTCCAGGATAGTGGGTGGTGCAGGGGCCATGAAGTATGGTAGAGAGTGACCAACCTCTGGCCTTCACATACAGACAGTAAATACAGAAGGTGCATGCCCACATACATGAACACATGTACACACACCATACACATGCACATGCAGAAACAGGTTAGATTATGTTTAGAAAACATATGTAGGAATGAGATTTATGGAAATTAGGTGGGTAGGGGAGGCCCAGCATGGCATCATGGCTGTATATGAATGACTGTACACAGTGAGAATGTGTTGCTATCATTAGCAGGGGGAAATAAACCTAAACTAAAGCTCATGACTGCCAGTGATAGTTAGCCTTTACTGTTCAATGAAAAACATCGAGTGACCTGTGCAATTCTAACAAACTATGCTTTCCCCTGCACTTCTCTGTAGAAAGGGAGATTGAACTGTGACCCCACATTTGAACTTGAAGAAATGATTTTAGAATCCAAACCACTTCACAAAAAGAAGAAGAGGTTGGCCAAACACAGGTCCAAAGACAGCACAAAGGACGGCTGTCTGCTGGTGAGTGCTTCTTGGAAGCTGTCTGAAGAGAGGTCTCAAAGGGCCATTTCACTCCACTCTTCCAGTTACCTACCTGTCTCAGGGGAGTAGTGCCCGGACCCCCTCAGATCCTTTGTCTAAATGGTACAGTATTACACAGGACCTAAGCACATCTTCCTGTACACGGTAAAGTACCTTGAGAGTACTTGCAGTACTTACTGCAATGCAGACACCAGGCACAGTCACACTGCATTGTTCATGGCGTGGTGACAAGAACACATATCTCCACAAGCTCAGCATGCAGGGCTAACTCAAAGTGCACAAATCACATGGCCTGAGGGGGGGGGCAAGGCTCTGTGAAACGGGAGGATGCACAGGGCACCATGCATGCATTTGATTCTCATGGATTTACTGTAGTCTTTAGAAGATGGAAAATCTAAGTTTTGTCTTATAAAACTTTCTGGAATTGTCATCTGAATATTTTTGATCCACAGTTGGTTGAATTTGAGGACACAGAGATCTGACTGTACCTTCTTTTGTAGCAAATGAAATACCACCACAAATGGTCTTTCATGGTACAAGTCTATGTCAGGATGACCAGACAGGGGACATTTACAATCCTACTGTCAATGCCAAAAACATCCAGAGCTCCAGGCAACAGTGAAGGGGTGATGCTGAGCAAACCCTGCCCTGTTCCACCCTGTGGGAAGGGTGCAGGTGCCCCAGGATTGTACCAAATGTCATGGGCCCTGAGCGCTTTTGTCTTTATGAGCCTCTGTATTAGTGTCCTAGGCTAATAGTGCCACTGACCAGGTAGTTAAAATCAACCAGAATTTATCCTCTCACAATCAGACAGGCCATAAGTTTCTGCAGAGCCATTCAGCTCCAAGGATATGAGGGCACCTCAGCTCTGCTGGCTTCCTTGGCATTCCTTGGCTGCCAGCTGCAATCACTCCATCCCTCCCTTCATCTCCACTGGCCTCTCTTTCTGTCTCTGTGTCTTCATGTGTTCTTCCATTCTGGCCAAACCTTAGCTTGATTGGACCTGCAAAGATTCTATTTCAGACAAAGTCACATTGTCGGATACCAAGGCTGAGTAACTTGGCAAACTCTCGGGAACACATTTCAATCCACATCAGCCCATTCTCCTATAAAAAAGATTAAATATTAGTGACTACATGGGCATTAATATGAACATATAATTCTTGATGTTAAAAATTAATCTTATTCCTTTAATTTTAAAAGAAAGTGAATCATCTTACCAGCCCTTAAAAATCTCAAGGCCTCTGGCCCTGGGCCAGATGCGTCTGCTGCATTCCTGAGGCATGCAGCAGGGATCCTGCTTCCTGTACTGTGTGCCATCCCCATGCAGCCTCGAAGAGGCATGTCAGTGGGTATCTGTGGTCCTGCCATCCTCCTGCTCCTTGAAGGACAGGCCATGCATGAGTGTGTTAACCATCATCTATTCGCCCTTTAACAGAATGGATAGGCCTCCAAACTTGTAGGAACCCAAGCTTGGGATCATCATGCATCTTCCATACTAGCCTGATTTTTACTACTTAAAAATCATGAAACAGGACTGGGGAGATACGTCAGTGGGTAAAGTGCTTGCCTTACAAGCACAAGGACCTGAATCTGATTCCTAGAACCAAGATAAAAATGCTAGTCATGAGCCTGTAATCCCTGTGCTAGTGAAGCAGAGACAGAAAGGTCCCTGGAGCTCAGTGGTCAGCCAGTCTGGCTTAAGTGATGAATTCCAAACCAATGAGAGATGCTGTCTCAGAGGAAGTGGACCCTGTTCCTGAGGATGATACTCAAGGTTGTCCTCTAGCCTCTCCTATCATGTATATTCACATGTACCTGCATGCATACCTCTCTCTCTCTCTCTCTCTCTCTCTCTCTCTCTCAACACATTTGTCTGCCAGGCTTCCAATGGATGCAGTTGCTGGGCACTGAGCTCATGCACCCAACCCCCTATGATTCCCGTCAGATAGACCAACTGTCCCCACTGTTCCACTGCCATGTCCTCATTTCCAGTGCTCGTCACTTAGTCCTGTCTGTGCTCTTGCTCTTTGACAGAATGGACACCTGCAGCAGTGTATGGAGACGGTGCGGAAAGAGTTCATCATATTCAACCGAGAGAAGTAAGTTTCCTCACTGCATCCCTGAACCTCACAGGACCAAGGTCCCTATGGGAGAATTATGGCTACCCCTGGGCTCTATCACCTCTGGGCAGAGTCCTCCCACAGGACTAAGACCCCTAGAAGAAGAAAACCCCACCCCTAATGACTAATGACACCCCTGGGCCTGGAAATGAAGGGATATTGGCATTACACACAGGTCCTGGAGGAGAGGATGCTCTGGGTGCAGACTTAGAAGCTGGGCTCTAACCTCTGCCATGTAGTCTGAGGAAGACACTGATTCCGTCTCTCTGGCGTGGGAGTGTTCTGTCAGTTGGGCATAGATGGGGTGGAGTAGGGAATCAGGAGCCATCAGAGGACCCTGAAGCAAAGTCCTTAGCTTCTCTTGCACCATAAGGGTTGTCAGATTAAATAAGGCTATGGCATAGTGAGATATGGGATATTAAATAAGGCTATGGCAGGCTGGGATAGTCAGGGGGAAGCAGTTGCTATTATCATTACTTGGGTTGGGGGCTAAGGCATTTCTGGAATCTCTGCCTCCAAGCAAGAGTAGGAAATGTATTAAGCAAGTCTGGAAGCAGCAACCTTGTCCACCCCTGTCTGGGAGAGTCTGCCCTGTCCACTCATAGATGCTTGGCTAAGGACAAGGACAACTCCAGCTTGGGCCCAGCTGAGGTTACTCTTGGGAGTTCAAATTTCCCTGGCTGGTTTGTCAGAGCGGGCCAGAGGTAAGATCAGCCCCTGAATCAGGCCTTGAGCTGCCAGATCTGCTCAGAAGCACCCGCTGCCTGCAGAGGGTCTCATGGAAGTCAGTTCCAGGTTCACCCCAATTTAGTCACCAATATTTGCCATCTGAGGCTCAGTAGATGACAGCAGCATGAGGAATTTGGGACATGGGAAGGGTGCCCATGGCCCCCTCATCAAGCAGTGGGTCTTATCGGAGACACCTAGTAGTGCCTGCTGGCCAAAGAGCTTTGGAAGGTGCCGTGCCTTGCTGAGTCCTGAGCAATACACAGGGAAAGGTCCGAGAAGGGAGGCCAAGGGACCTTCACATGGACAAGAAACTTGAGTTGTCAGGAAATGAAAGAGGGGCACGTTGGTAGTAGGTAGGGACAGAGGCAGGACAGTGCAGAGCCTCTGTTCCAGGGGGATGCTAAAGAGGCATCCTGGAGGAGCTGAAGCTCTGAGGGCTGGTGGGTGTCTAGGCAAACTGAGACTCACATTCAGGCCTTCCCCTCAAGCCCCTGCTCCATCCACAGAATCAAAGTACCTTTGTGACCACAGACTTGAAGGCACAAAGGCTGATATTGTGAATTGTTCTGAGTCCAGCACCGTTCCCCTGCAGAACAGCCTGGTCTGAGGCCCACTGCCCTTCCCCATCCTGAGAAGCCCAGGTCCAGGTGATTCTGCTCAAAAACCTCCTTGACAAGGGTTCCAATAGACTCTCCCCAGGTCGTGTCTTCTTAGGAGGGCTAAGCACTGCTGGTCAGAAAACAAGAGACTGTGGAAGGCTGAGCTAAGCAAGAACCGAGCAGACAACACTGGCAGTTTGTGTGTGCCAGACACAGCTCAATTTGAATTCTTCAGAATCCTTTGGGGAAAAATTCGAATGTGTTATCTCTCCTTGTGTCATTGAAGGGATGTGTCTGACTGCATTTAGTATAAACTTCACTACACAGTAGCTTCAGCCTATTAAACATTGTCTTTCTCTCATGCACATGTAATCTGATTGAGGAAACGTAGTAGAATCACCCAGCCTCACTGAGGACCCCTTTGAGACTTCTGCTCATGGATCTGAAGTGAGGCTGCATGGTTTGCAAAAGTTGGCACAATAAAGAAGGAGAACAAAAGTCATTATCCACACAATGGGGTGGAGAGGACAGCATTAACCAAGGCATGGGGCACAAAAAGCATGGCTGTATTAGTCAGAGTTCTGTGGCAGAACTGAACCAATAGAACGAATATGTATTATAAAGGGGATTATTAGATTGGCTTAAACTATATGGACCAGGTAGTCCAAGAATGGCTGAGAGGCTGAAGAGAGTGAAAATCCAGTAGGTGTTCAGTCCACAAGGAATGCCTCAGAAGTACCAATTTGGCAATGAAGACATGGAGGATTCCCAGAGAGCACTACTGGTCTTTAGTCTGCATTGGAAGGCTGAAGAAGCTGGGTTCTATTGTCAGTGAAACATGGCTCCAACAGGGCAAAAGCAGCTGGTCACACTATGTCCACAGTCAGAAGTGGAGAGGTAATTGCTGGTCACACCGTGTCCACAGTCAGAAGTGGAGAGGTGAATGCTGGTCACACCGTGTCCACAGTCAGAAGAGGAGAGGTGAATGCTGGTCACACCATGTCCGCAGTCAGAAGCAGAGAGGTGAATGCTGGTCACACCGTGTCCACAGTCAGAAGAGGAGAGGTGAATGCTGGTCACACCATGTCCGCAGTCAGAAGAGGAGAGGTGAATGCTGGTCACACCGTGTCCACAGTCAGAAGAGGAGAGGTGAATGCTGGTCACACCTGTGTCCACAGTCAGAAGAGGAGAGGTGAATGCTGGTCACACCGTGCCCACAGTCAGAAGTGGAGAGATGAATGCTGGTCACACCGTGTCTACAGTCAGAAGCGGAGAGATGAATGCTGGTCACACCGTGTCCACAGTCAGAAGCGGAGAGGTGAATGCTGGTCACACCGTGTCCACAGTCAGAAGTGGAGAGATGAATTCTGGTCACACCGTGTCTACAGTCAGAAGCGGAGAGATGAATGCTGGTCACACCGTGTCCACAGTCAGAAGCAGAGAGGTGAATGCTGGTCACACCGTGTCCACAGTCAGAAGAGGAGAGGTGAATGCTGGTCACACCGTGTCCACAGTCAGAAGTGGAGAGATGAATACTGGCCACACCGTGTCCACAGTCAGAAGCAGAGAGATGAATTCTGGTCACATCGTGTCCACAGTCAGAAGCAGAGAGATGAATGCTGGTCACACCGTGTCCACAGTCAGAAGCGGAGAGATGAATGCTGGTCACACCGTGTCCACAGTCAGAAGTGGAGAGATGAATACTGGTCACACCGTGTCCACAGTCAGAAGTGGAGAGATGAATGCTGGTCACACCGTGTCCACAGTCAGAAGTGGAGAGATGAATACTGGTCACACCGTGTCCACAGTCAGAAGTGGAGAGATGAATGCTGGTCACACCGTGTCCACAGTCAGAAGCAGAGAGATGAATTCTGGTCACACCGTGTCCACAGTCAGAAGCAGAGAGATGAATGCTGGTCACACCGTGTCCACAGTCAGAAGCGGAGAGATGAATGCTGGTCACACCGTGTCCACAGTCAGAAGTGGAGAGGTGAATGCTGGTCACACCGTGTCCACAGTCAGAAGTGGAGAGATGAATGCTGGTCACACCGTGTCCACAGTCAGAAGTGGAGAGATGAATGCTGATCACACCGTGTCCACAGTCAGAAGTGGAGAGGTGAATGCTGGTCACACCATGTCCGCAGTCAGAAGCGGAGAGGTAATTGCTGGTCACACTGTGTCCACAGTCAGAAGTGGAGAGATGAATGCTGATCACACCATGTCACAGTCAGAAGCGGAGAGGTGAATGCTGGTCACACCATGTCCGCAGTCAGAAGCGGAGAGGTAATTGCTGGTCACACCGTGTCCACAGTCAGAAGTGGAGAGGTGAATGCTGGTCACACCGTGTCTACAGTCAGAAGCGGAGAGGTGAATGCTGGTCACACCGTGTCCACAGTCAGAAGTGGAGAGATGAATGCTGGTCACACCGTGTCCACAGTCAGAAGTGGAGAGATGAATGCTGGTCACACTGTGTCCACAGTCAGAAGCGGAGAGGTGAATGCTGGTCACACCATGTCCACAGTCAGAAGTGGAGAGATGAATGCTGATCACACCGTGTCTACAGTCAGAAGCGGAGAGATGAATGCTGGTCACACCATGTCCACAGTCAGAAGCAGAGAGATGAATTCTGGTCACACCATGTCCACAGTCAGAAGGGGAGCAGTGAATGTTGGCCACACCGTGCCCACAGTCAGAATTGGAGAGGTGAATGCTGGTCACACCGTGTCCACAGTCAGAATTGGAGAGGTGAATGCTGGTGCTGGTGGTCACTTTCCATTTCCTGTTCATGCAGTTTGAGATCACCATCCATGGCAAGATGCTGCCTGCATTTAGGGTGGGTCTTCCCCTGTCAGTTAACTTAATCTAAAAAATCCTTCACAGACATGCCCAGAAATGTTTCCATGGTGATTGTAAATCACATCTAGTTGACAATCCAGATTAACCATCACTGGGTGTCATAACTGCTATTCTTGCTCCTCCATCCCTGACCCTCTGCTCACTCAACTACCACTTGGCAGCCCACGAGGCTGAGATATCATCTGTCCAGGCAAGGGAGTTTGTGGGACAACTTGGCCTTGTTCCCACAAGGTGAAGTATCCTGTTTTCCCCTCCAGCACAGATTCCCTCCTGCTCCATTGCATGTGAAACAAGTTGTTTCCCCTATCTAAAACATCCAGGCCACTGGTTCCCAGCTGTAAAAATGCCTCTAGGAAATTACTTCTTGGGGCAGAATCAAGTGTTGAAGTCAAAAAACAAGTGAGGCAGAGGTAGGAGGATTACTGTGAGTTTGAGGCCAGCCTGGGGATACATAGTGAATTCCAAGTCAGCCTGAGCTACAGCGAGACCCGACCTCAAAAAAAGTGGGACCACTTGCTACAATCTCACTTTTGAGGTCCCTGCTGTGCTGGCATTGAGTAGCTGGAAAATTGAATTGATAATTATCTTCTTAATGTCTGTAACATGAATAGAAGGACTGCTGGGCACCGAGTTCTGAACCAGGCTGTGGACCATCCCCAGCACCTCCCACAGCAACATCTATTTCATTCTCTGCACACCTGGTCATGGGACTGCAACAGAGCCCTTGTTCCATATGTAGTACATGAGGCCCTGTCCTAAGAGCACCTCAGAATCTAAAGACCTGGCTCTATTAGTTACATTGTGCACTCTTCCCCCCCAGATATGTTAAACTCCTAAAGCCAGGTAACAGTGAACTTGACCTTATTTGGGAATAGGACCATTGCAGGCGTGTTGAGTTCAGTGGAATAGAAGGGTCCTAATGCAGCATGATCAGTGCATGGGCCCGTGAAAAGGCCTTGAAGGGGAGGATAGAGAACTGCAGGGATGTGTATACATGCACATCTCTGGAGCAGCAGCCACAGAAGCTGCAGAGAGACCAGCGATAGCCTCTCTTCCAGGCTCAGAAGGAACCAGCCTGCCCATACCTCATCCCTGCTTCTGAACCAAGAAATAAACAGCTATTTTTTAAAAATAATTTATTTATGAGCGAGAAGCAGATATATATAGAGAGGCACACGGGGGCCTCAAGCCATGGCAAACAAACTCCAGATGCATGTGCCACCATGTATATCTGGCTCACATGGGTACTGGAGAATCGAACCTGGGTCCTTAGGCTTCCCAAGCAAGTGCCTTAACTGCCAGTCCATCACACCAGCCCAGCATCTATAGTTTTAAGCCATCCCACTGGAGTATGTTGCTATGTCCCTTCACCCCCACCTTCTGAACCAGAAGCTGGGATCCATACTTAAACATCCTCTTGAAGTCATTCTGACACTCAGTAGTATGAGGACTTCTATGGGAGACCAGTATGCCTACACCACCCTTCTGGTGGGGTCTGGGTGAGTCAGCAGATTCCCTGTGGCTCTCTGTCTGGAACTGCACGCCCGCCAGCTCTGGCCTCGAACCTAGGATCCACTCTTTCCCTAGCCGAGCAGTGGAGGCTCCCTAGGCTTCACTTCTACACAGCTCACTGTCAGTGGCATGGGACAAAATAATGCCCCTGCTAAAAGAGACCATTGAGCACAAAGTCCCCACACTTCCCACTGTGGTGAATGAGTTGCCATCAGCTGAAGGCAGTGAGTGAGGGCCAAGGGCACATAAGTCACATTATCCGTTTATATATTTCCATTCACTCACCTGACAGGTATGGTATTATCCTAAGCTGGGCCCTGGGGACACAGAAGTCAGTCTCACAAGACCCATGAGCATGAGGTCAGGATGCTCTTAGCCTGAGGGGACAATGACCAGCAATGTGTGCTGGGATGTATAGGCATGGCTCTCAGTGGGACATTGGAAATGGAGCTACCTCTGTGGACCTTAGTGTATGAAGAAAGAGAGGAATTGCAGCCAGCACTCCTGATTTTCTGGAAATGCAACTTGTCATTGGTGAATGGTCCTAGCTGGCAAGAGGCCACACCAGGCTAGGTGAGCAGCTGGTTCCAGGAACTGCTCAGGGCTTTGGAGGCCATGGTGGTGAGGCTTCAATCAGTTTGAGAAAAGACTGGGCTTGTTCCTCTATTTCTGGCTAAGGATTTGAGAAGGAGTGACTTTTCCAAGAGTACTAGTATTTGCCAGTGCATCACAGACAAAGAAGGTTCTGGTATTAAAAAAAAAAAAAAAAGGAGTTTATATAGCCTAATTTTCAAAACTTGTCTACTCTCTTTTCCTTTTTTGTATGTGTATATATGTGTATGTGGTATGCATGTGTATACATTC
This sequence comes from Dipus sagitta, assembly GCA_036346955.1. Lineage (NCBI taxonomy): Eukaryota > Metazoa > Chordata > Mammalia > Rodentia > Dipodidae > Dipus > Dipus sagitta. Next base: position 58,725,395 of record CM070787.1, read on the forward strand.
ATGTTTGTGTGTGTGTGCATGTGTGTACACATGTGTGGTAAATCCAGGGGTTGAACCAGGCCTCCCTTCTAATAGCCAGTGCATCTATGATTCAGAAGTTACATTAGTGCCCTTGTGATCCAATCATCTTTCAATAATACACCAGCCACAGACCAGACATTTAACACGTAAGCCTTTGGGGGGCACTTCCCAATTGTTACATTTATATTGTGGGATCCTTCTGATCCATGTGCTTTTATGCAGCTGGTCCACATGTGTTGATTGTCTCCCTGGGGTAAGATACCTGGGGCATGGAGGCGGAGTCAAGACCCTTCCTCCAGGAGCTTACACCTGGTGGAATGAGCTTCTGGGACGTGAGAAAGGGCTTGCTTTCCATGCAGGCTGTCATGGAAGTTTCTCTCCAATGCATCCTGGCTATGGGGGCCTGCATGGAACAGATGACCATCAGAGCTCATTCTTTTTTAAAAGTATTTATTTACTTATTTATTTATTTGAGAGACAGAGAGAGAAAGAGGCAGATAGAGAAAGAGATAGAGATAGAGATAGAGATAGAGAGAGAGAGAGAGAGAGAGAGAGAGAGATCATGCCAGGGCCTATAGCCACTGCAAACAAACTCCAGACACATGTGCCACCTTGTGCATCTGGCTTACATGGGTACTGGGGAATTGAACCTGGGTCCTTATGCTCTGCAGGCAAGCACCTTAACCACTAAGCAATCTCTCCAGCACAGAGCTCACTTTTGGGGACACCTCTGCTATGCCATTTAGTCTGTGCATACATCATGTCATCTGGTCACTTAAGAGTTTGGGAGTTTGTGTACATAGTTGTGGTATACTATTGTGGGGTGTGTGTACACCTATGTCTTCAGATGCATGTGCACATGTGCACATGTGCAGAAGCCAGAGGAGGAAGTCAGGTATCACTCCTCATTTCCTTGAGACAGCACGTTGCACTGAACTTAAAGCTTGAAATTTTTGGCAAGACTGACTAACAAGCCAGCCCCAGCAACTTAACACTGGGGTGTAGGCATGAGCAGCTATGTCTATGTTTTATGTGGTAGTTGAGGATCAAACTTGGGTCCTCAGGCTCATGCAGCAAGCATTCTCGCTCATGGAGCCATTTCCCCAATCCCAACCAGGTGCTTTGACTCTCTCATTTTGCAGGGAAGGGTGCTTAAGCACACAGTAGTGTGAGGGCGCGCAGATCAGAGATGGCAAAGCTGGTGCTCTTTGGAGGCAGTCTGGTTCCAGAGCCAAGCACTAAGTCACCATTCAACATGGCTTCACGCCACACACATTAAATATTGGACAAGCAACTGCCACTCTCTGCAAACACCATCTGTCAGTGAACCCAGGCCTCTTAGGTGCCAGGTGGGACACATTACCATGGCCACGAGCTCTTCTCCCCTCTTTGCCTCCCCCAGACAGTGTGGTGTCAGCACCATGCTCAGGCTCATGTGGGGACAGAGCGCACCCAGACCAAGGCTCTGGCAAGATGACTGTCAACATATGTTTAAAGTTTGAAGATTTTATCTGCCCAGCTTGGAGAACTGGGGAGAACAACAGGAACTCTCCAACAATGCCTGAAGCCACAAGAAGCCAGAGACCAGGAACCTAAGAGGTGTGATCATTCTGGGCTTGGGAAACAGGCAGACCTGTGTCAGATCCTGGTCTTGATGGTCACGCTGTCTTGACTGTCTTTGAGCCCCAGGTCCCTCAACTATGCCATCCAGAGGGGCTTCATAGGGGGTTGGAAGATGGCTCAGTGGGTACAGTGCTTGCCATGAAAGCATGAAACTTCCTAGCAGCCCCGGCCTTGGGGAAGTAGAGATGGGGAATCCCAGGGCAAACTGTCTAGCCAAATCAGTGAGTTCTGGGTTCAGCAAGAGGCCCTGTCTGGAAAAAAATTAAGGTAGAAAATGATAGAGAGAGACACCCAATGTTGACATCTGGCCTTTGTACACACACGCATAAGCCCCATACACATACAAACATGCACACATTCCTGTACCACACACACACACACACACACACACACACACACGCGCGCGCGCGCGCACACGCGCACGCGCACACATGCCAAATAATTGGGGGTTGGATAATAACCATAGCTGGACTCTACAAGTCCGAGCCATTTGTAAAGACAGTGTGTCTATATCTTCACTAGCCCCATGGTAAAATAAGAACATGGAAGGGCTACTTATTCCCCACACTTTACATATCACTTGACCACTTCATCCACACCTCACTGTGCAAAGCAGCAAATTTGGAAAACCAAGGCCAACACGTTTAACTTCCCTACAGTCTTACCGGAAGTTTTAAACAATGCAGGGCACATCTTGATCGCACAGGTAAGGATAGATGACAGGTAAGGCCACCTTCCATGTGCAGGCCTGGAGGGTGCATTCTGCAGTCACCGTCTCGTGGCAGGCAGCTCTAGCTACAGGTGTTCTAATCACTACTTTTCAGTCAGTGACATTAACAAAAACAGGGAAATTTGCAGAAGAGGGGGCAGAAAGAATGTCAGAGCCACACGTTGGGTCATGATACACAGAGACATTTCCTCCTACCCATAACTGATGGCTAACCCCACAATGCACAACCCATATACCCCAACAAGAAGGGGTCAGGGGGAGGGAGAAGACAGGGAGGAGGCTAACAATGGTACCAACTTGACTGTATTCACTGAGTACAAAACTAATTTTAAAAAATTCTGGCCGGAATGGTGTCTGAATCACACATGGTATCTGTGTGGGTGTACCATCCATGGGGTGGCATTGCAGGGCAAGCATGGAAGAAGGGTGTGAGCAGAGCAGGGCCAAGCTAGGCTCTTCACCACCCGGGCTGACGTTCTCTCTAATATACAGAACAGTGCTGGGGAGACAGCTTGGGAGCCCTGAAAGAGCAGGGGATCATGTAGAGAGGAAGGCTGCTTGGAATGCAGACTCGGCACTTCCCTGAGAACTCAAATCAAGAAACTGAGCAGGGCCGGGCGTGGCGGTGCACACCTTTAAGCCCAGCACTCAGGAGGCAGAGGTAGGAGGATTGCCGTGAGTTCAAGGCCACCCTGAGACTCAGTGAATTCCAGGTCAGGCTGGGCTAAAAAACCAAAAAAAAAAAAAAAAAAAAAAAAAAAAACAAAGAAGAAGGAAAGAAATTGAGCAGGAATCAATCCCCAGGTCCATCACACTCAGGTCTCAATCAGAGGAAATCACAATGTGGGGGGGCGGAGGGGGGGCAATCCTGACATGTTCGTCTCAGCCAATAAAGGACGCAGAAACGAGAGCAAGTGAACAGGGAAGGGCTTACTGTCGATTTGGAGTGTCGAAGAGGCCATGCACTGTGCTCTGGGCTTCATCTCCCTTCCATCTGCCCACCACAGCCTCTGTCTCTAAGTAGGTGTGCATGTGCATGTCTCCAGTGAGTCCTCTGCCTGAGGTCACTGGTGAAGGTGGAGACTTCACACAGCTCTGGCAGCCTCAAGCCCATATTCCTTTTAATGATACAGTACCACACTGACTTACTGACTGATAACTTTTATTTATTTATTTATTTATTTATTTATTATTTATTTTTCTTTTCAATTTTTTATTAACTTCCATGATTGTACACAATATTCCATGGTAATGCCCTCCCTCCCCCCACCTTCCCCTTTGAAACTCCATTCTCCATTATATCCCCTCCCCCTCTCAATCAGTCTCTCTTGTATTTTGATGTCATGATCTTTTCCTCCTATTATGATGGTCTTGTGTAGGTAGTATCAGGCACTGTGAGATCATGGATATCCAGGCCATTTTGTGTCTGAGGGGAGCATGTTGTAAGGAGTCCTGCCCTTCCTTTGGCTCTTACATTCTTTCTGCTACCTCTTCCACAATAGACCCTGAGCCTTGGAAGGTGTGGTAGAGATATTGCAGTGCTGAGCACTCCTGTCACTTCTTTCCAGCAACATGGTGCCTTCTGAGTCATCCCAAGGTCACTGCCAAGATTGATAACTCTTTTATAAATACAGAAACTTTTTATATTTTTCACTTGTATTTTGACATTTTCATGCATACATATATTTCATTTTGGTCATATGTTCTCCATACTGCCCTCCCTTACCCACCTCAATCTCACTGCATTCCTTCATCTTATTACTTACAAGTGGCTATGCCATGAAAGAGAATGGCATCCCCTCCCCAGAAACCTTTAATTGTCATGAGGTCTTGAAGGAGGGGAGTGGCCTCCCAAGACCCTCCCATCATATCTATAACAGAATGTTGACTGGCCCATCATGTGCAAGTCTTGTTCAGGCAACCACCACTGCTCTGAGTTCATGAGTGCATTGGCCTTGTCATGTCCCATGTCCCAATGCCATAGTGTCACAACACTCCTCCCCAACCTCCAGTTCTTATATTCTTTCTGCCCCATCTTCCCCAAGGTCCCTGAGCTCTGGAGACCATGATGCATATGTGTGTTTAGGACTGAGTACCTTATCAGTCACTTATTTTCAGCACCTGAATACTTACGACTCTCTCTACTGACTACCTCCCACTGGAAAAGCCTGAATAATAAATATAAATAAATAATAAAGCTTATCTGACTAGAGCTGAGAGCAGACCTGAGCTGTAGATACACAGAACTTTCAGTGTGTATCAGCCCTTGATTCCACCCACATTTCAACCGAAGATGGCAACATGCCTAGTGTAATCAAAAAAGTTATTTTATAAATTAATAATGAAGAAGAATAAATATAGAATAATTTAGAAAGAAGCTAGTGAGGGATTCTTGCAGAATATGCAGTTATGCCAGATAGGTTTTTATTTTCTCCCAATATCTACCTTCCACCTCCACTCATTACTCAACTCAGCACACACCTCTCTGACATTTCCTAGTAATTTCAACTCTACTTTGAGTCCATCTGTCTGTTTGAGCTGTAGAGAAGCAAGACAGGCTGAGTCTCCTTTATGTGAATGCTTAGAACCACAGGCTTTAGAATGTGCAGCCTTTTTGGAGGTGGAATATTTGCATATATACTATGTAATGTCTTGGGGGTAGAGCCCCCCCAAGTCTAAAAGCAAAATTAAGTTAAACTTTATATAAGCCTTTTACATATACCCTGAAGCTCCTTAAACGAAATATTTTCAGTTTCACGGTATTGAATTTTCTACTTGTGGCATCCTGTCAGCACTCAAAAAGTTTTGTGTTGGGGCATTTTCGACATTAGCTCAAGGGTGTTCAACCTGTGTGCAAGAGGGCTGAGCAAAGCCTTGGGGGTCAACCTGCCTGACTTCAAGTCCTGTGGTGTGGCTTTCCTGGGAGACATGAAGAAACATCTGTTCAATCCAGATAGAAAAGGCAAAGACCAACCAAAGACACAATTCCATCCATGTGTGGTGAACCAATGAGTTTATTCCAGTCACTTACCTGAGCATGGGTGACTCAGGCAGCTGCTTCACTGAGAAGCCCCACTCCAGTCGATTGTTTACCTCTTGTGTAGTTGTGACTGGAGTCCCTTGTGAGAATCGTGATCTATGAGAGTGACCTGTTCCTCCTTGGAGAGAATGTTAATAGACCCAATCTCAGAGGATCTCAGGCTGGTAATCGTAGCTGCTCTGCTTCAAGAAGACAATGGCCATGTCAAGCCTGGAGGAAGTGGCTTTACCACAGCAGCCTTGGACCTCACACTGGTGCCTCAGTTTCTTCATTTGTAAAATGAGGTACTTATACCTACTGCTAAGAGTGTGCGAGGACAAATGAACTAACACATGCTGGGTACATTGCCCCAGTGACATGGTCACTAGGCACAGGTATTTGCTGGGAATAGCAATTATGTACAAAGTTATAAGACTAATATCATTCTACTCAAGTGCTGTGTCAAGCACTATCTTGTCTTGAATTTTTCAATCAACACAAGCAAGCATGTGTGCACATAATAACCAATAACCCATCCTGTGCATGTGAAATCATGCATGTAAAATGAAATCCACCCTGCAGCCAGCTCGCTGGTTCTGCAAATGGTAATCAGTGTTTGTTCTGCCAGAGCTTAGTGCTTTCATGTAATGATACCAAGCCTCCTCAGGGTGCAGAGACAGAGCTCTGTCCAACTGGACACATGCTGCACTAATGAGTGACAGTGTTCCATCATGGACTCCTCTAGTCTCTACCAACCCCCCTCCGGTCCACGTTGACTCTGAACTTGCCCCTGACCAGTCACTATGCTGGGAGCTGTGGACTCACAGACGGTGTATGGTGTCCCTTGTGTAGTGGAGGAAAGACCTTGCCAGACAGAAACCAGAGGCCTATCCCATGCGCTGCTCTTCCTGCTCTATGGATTCCTGTGGATACTCCCAGGACTGTAATCCCTGCCCCTCAACCTGTTAGCGCCGTTCAGCCACTCTACCACTATAGGTCCTCACTCTCAGACACCGTGTGTGCTCTGTCCACTCCAGTACTTCAGACCTAATTCCCTGTCCCCATCTCCCAGTCTGCAAGCAACAGCTTGGGGTGGTGCTCTCACCAGGAGACAGACACCTAAGCCATGGCAGGGAGTTGAGCTTTGTGGCACTCAGTTTTTCCATCTGTAAAGTGGGAGCATGTCCACACTGCAAGCATCATCACAGCTGTATTTCCTAAGGACGCTGCATATATCCACTCATATTCTCCTGGAAGGCCATTACAGATGTCATTGCAAATGAACAAAGAGAAGGTAAAAGACGTGGAATGAGTCCCCCAGGCCACTAAGCCTGTGAACAGCAGGGCTGCTCTAATCTAGCTAGGCATCAGAGCTGTGTTCTGTCCCTGTTTCCCACTGCTAGCCCAGGGCCAAGAAAGACACAGAGGAGAGCAAGCGAAGGGACACAGAGTTGTGCAATAGCACTTGGAAACGCTTTTGCTTTCTAAACTCACGGTTAGAAGAAGCCTGCTTCCCATGCAGGATGCCAGTCCCCACCTACAGCTGGTGTGCTGCAGAGCCAGCAGGGCACCCACACACCCTACTTGTGCGGGCTTTCAGGGACTTCAGTGTCCTTGTCTTAAGGTTGCTCACAGTACCCTGAACATGACAAACATGCACAAGTTCCCACTGAGTGAAAGGAGTCTTTCATTTAACTGAGGGCGGCAGCGGATCACAACCTGCTGTTCCCTGTGTGACGGAAACTTGCTAATGTCAAATCAGGTCAACTCTGACTCCAGCTTGTCTTCCCAAATGAGGCAGAGCTAGCAGTAATTTTGTTTTAGTAGCCCTGGATGACCTGAACTGTGGAGCACAGGCCTCAAACTTGTGATCCTCCTGCCTCCGGCTCTACAGGGCTGAGATTATAGATGTGTGCCACCTTGCCCACTAGTAGGAATGATGATTTGTAACCCAACACTAGCAGGTTCACTTGCATATATCAGATCCTATTATCTCCTGTCCAGTGAATGTCATGTGCTCCTTTTGGAGAAGGAGGTTGAGGCTCAGAGATGCTGAGCATCTTGAACAAGGCAACGCAGGAAGGGGTGTTGATATCCAGCATTTTTCAACTTTTTATTGAATTTCCATAAATATGAGCACTATGATATGATTATAGCCTCATCCCACAATATCACCTCTATTGAATCCCTTCTTTCCAAATAGTCTTTCTTCTATTTTGATGCCATAATTTCCCCCTCCTATTATGCAAGTCTTGTGTAAGTAGCATCAGCCACTGTGAGGGTCATGAATACCATGGACACTTTGTGTCTGGAAGACAATATTATAAGAATTCCTCCCTTCCTTTGATTCTTACATTCTTTCTGCCACCTCTTTTGCAATGGTCCCTGAGCCTTGGAGGATGTGATAAAGATGTCTCACTTCGTGCTAAACACTCCTCACTGTCTCTTCTCAGCACTGGTGAGTTTTGAGTCACCCTAGTCATCATTGCCTTCTGCAAAAAGTATCTTTTCTAATCAAAAGTGAGAGTAGTGGGCTGGAGAGATGGCTTAGCGGTTAAGGCATTTGCCTGCAAAGCCAAAGGACCTTGGTTGGATTCCCCAGGACCCACGTAAGCCAGATGCACAAGGGGGCGCATGCATCTGGAATTCATTTGCAATGGCTGGAGGCCCTGGCATGCCCATTCTCTCTCTCTCTCTCTCAAATAAATAAATAAAACATATATATTTTTTAAAAAATAAAAGTAGCATTAATATGTGGGCATAATCATAAGTATTTAGAGGGCAGTTTGGTGGGTGTAATATACCCATTTATACAGTTAACAGTAGTAGTTTACACCCTAAGGCTTATGACCTCCCCGGGCATAGACTTTTCATTAGGTTTTCAGTTCCAGGGATGGATTCCCTCCCATGCGGTGGGCCTCAAGTCTAATCAGAGAGTTGTTGGTTTTCTCCATAACAGACATGCCCTCAGTTGGAACATTTAGTCTGGCTGGCCAGCCATAAAATTTGTAGGGTCCACTGCTAGTTCATATCAATGATGACTTTTCTCCCCCAGCAGGCTGCATAGCTCTTTCCAGCATCCTGACAGGTAGTCTACAGGGGGGAGGCTTCCAGCTCAGCTCCAGCTTGATTTCTCACTGACCTGCGATCCAAGCATGTGAAGTCTTCAGCAATAGGGTCTTCCCATCTAGTTTTGGTGGGCAACCAAGAGTCTTGGCAATAGGCTGTAATGTTTTGGGGGTACCAAGGACTCCCCAGCCAACAACTGAGACAGTCAGGGTTTGAGTAGGGTTCTCCGCTGCTTTGAAACTCCTCCCTATCCCTTGATGCCTCTATTCTGCCTGCTGCCTGCTGCCTATATCATGGCACAGGAAGTGATTGGTGTGCTAAGTGAGTGGACCTGAACTTGAAGGTCAAAGAGGGTGGGATGCCAATATCGTGCAACCTGTGGGAGGTGATGAGGTGGCCAGCTGCTAAGAAATGCAGTGTTTTGAGTCCTCTCTCAACAGTTTCTTTGTCAGCTTGGGTGGTTTTTTTTTTAATCTGTGGGATTCTTTGGCCTATGCCCACCTTCCCTGCAGCATGAGGACAGAGGGGCTCCCTGTTCCCAGGTAGAGCACCCAATGGCATTTACAGAATGAACAATGTGGGGGTCACCGCCCACCTCTCCTACCTACAGACTTGGAGAAATCATGTCCGTGAACAACCAAAAAATGTGACAGACAATTACAAGGTGGGAATAGTCTCAATTTCACAGACAAAGACAATGAGGCCCTGTCTATTGGGTTTCTCACTAGGGCCACCAGAGTGCAGAACCAGGGACACCCAGAGGGTCATGCTTCCGCAAGTGGGGTAGGCTCAGGCTGTCTGCCAGGGGCGTCTCTTGCCCCACACCACTCACCAGGTCTGCTGTGCTTGTTGCAGGCTCAGAAGGCAGCAGGGACCAGATGGCCAGCTCTTGAACCACGACAGCCGAGCAGGAAGCCAGGCCTCAAGCAAGCTCCAGGATGGCCACAACAACAACATTCTGGCCCATGCCTGTCCCGGTGGTTGCAGCAGCTAAGCCCCTTCTGTAGCTGCCCGATGGCACATTCTCTGCCCTGTCCCTCCTCTGTGCCATAAAGGTCCCCATCTTACCCCTGAGAACATCCAATGCAGATGAGCCCTGTACTCAGAACTGGGGAGCCTCCATTCTGGTCCCAGCTTTTGACTGATTTGCTGTGTGGCCTTGGACAAGTCACACCTCCTCTGTGCCTCAGCCTTCTGCATCTGTCAAAGGAGTTAAGTAGCTCTCTTCCCCACCTCATTACAAGATCGTCACGAGATCCCAGTTGCAATGCAGACATGCAAAACCTTGGACATTTATAAAATTGTTTATACATGTGCAATATAATCTTAATATCTGAGTGTACTCCCACTCTCCAAAGCAATTAGACGATCATCACTTTGCAGTTTGGCCCATACCAGCTTGCTAGAAGGAACTTTTAAAAGCTGAAGCCACAGGAGTGCCACTCCCAAGTCCTGAAGCAACCTGGAAGCTTCTTCTTTGCTTTCTGAGCAGCCATGACCTTCGTACCTTCTAGCACGGCGCACCAACTAGCCTGGATTCCAGGACTCCAAACACATTGCTCCTCTTGCTCACAGAAGACTGTTCCCATCTTAGGATTTCAGCAGCCGAAATCCAGTTTCACTGCCAGCCGAAACCCCTGTGCTGGGGTGCACACAGGTGCCCATTCAGAAGAGTCTAGCCACCAGTCACTAGTTACTCCCACAGAATGTCACTGCTGCTCAGAGAAGACTCAGCCCTGCAGCAGAGACCCCGTCCCCCATCCCCATGGTCCTTCTTGGTTTTCCTTCCCAGGAAGGTGATAAAACTGCAGCTGTGTCGACAGGAGCGTCCTATCCACTATTAAAACATCTGAGTTAGAAAGTGTGAGTTTTTAGAGTTTATTCTAGAAGGAAAGTAGGTTCATTCTAAAAGTGAAAGACTTTATGAGCTAGTCAGGGAGCCCCTTGCCCATGAACCCAGGACACTGAGGTTTAACAAATAAAGCTTGGGCTTTGCGGTTAGTTCACAGCTAATAACCTGAAGAGCTCCGGCAAGTCACATGGTCTCAAATGTCAGTTTTCTTTTCAAATGGCGATGAGGGCTAACCATGCAAGGTTGTTATGGGGCTAAGTAACATCCTGCATTTCACATCCAGCACAGTGGATGACTGACAAATGGTAGTCACTTATCATCACTGTCCTCCTCTGCATCATCATATCTGCCTCCTCTCCTTCCTCTTCCCACTCATCACCACCACCATCATCTTCCTCATCATCCTTTGGATACTTTCCTGACTCACCAATGCTGTAGGTCTGTTTTCTGTAGAAGCAAGCCTCCCTTGTGCTTAAAATTCTAGTTTTGTTTTCTTGAGACTGTGATGTCTGGACATCCCTGATGAGTCCAACTGTTTTTATCTTTTAATTTTCATTTTTCACTTTGACATGAAGAATCAATCCTTGGAGCTATCATGACAACTCTGGGGTCTCTTAAGAAACATATTAATGTATGATAAGGGTTTATATTTTTCTTTTAAAAATAGTCATTTTTTTGTTTCCACTTGGACCAAGTCTGTTTCTACCCAGTGTTGCCCACATCAGTCCACGTGTCCTGCTAAGGCTTCAGTCTGGAGGCCCCATCAGCTCCTTCTGCCCCTCCAAGAAGTTCCAGGCTGCTCCTCTCTTCACTGTGACCTGGAAGAATTACAGTTTCCTACTGGACTGAGTTCAGAATAAGGAGAAGGATATCCTCTGGATTTTCTGGCTCTGCTCAAGCCAGCATTCCTTGTTCAGAATAAACGTTTTCTTGAATATTCTTTCTATAACTTTGCTCATGATTTGGGATTGGTGGGATAGACCATGTTCCTCTGGGGAAGAGCTAAAATTTAATCAGAAACAGGTATCAGTTGGACTGATATGTTCATCAGCTTCCTGTCACTATAAGGGACAAAACACCTAACATAGTTAACTTATAAGGAGAAAAGCTTTTTTTCTCTGTAGTGTTTTCAGGGGCTGCCCCAAGGGGGTGGAAATCCATCCCCTACAGTCCCTTCAGAGCTACCACTCCATAAGTCCCAAGTTCCAAATGAGCTCTCCATTCCCTCTCACCTCCCCCCACTCCAAGAGTGCACGGCCCCAGCCCAACACTGGGAGGTGAGCAATGGATTAAGCACACCATTCCTCCTCATCTGTGGTTCCACACCCTCAGATTTAACCAACCATGGATCAAAAACTTACATTCGTATTGAACGTGTACAGACTTGAAATACAATCCACTGTTTCCACGGCGTTCACGTTGCACTGGGACTTTAGGTGAGAAAGGATGCTCTGGTTTGCTGGAAGATGTGCAGAAGCCGTATGCAAATACATGAAGGGCTAGAACACCCTCTGCATTGGTATCTGTGGGGTCCTAGAACCTGTATGCCTTGGAAGCAATCCTGCAGGTACTGGGGATGGCTGCACATGCTCAGGCAAGGGTTGTGTTTGGTTTCACCAGAGGGTTTGAACTCAGACACCAGGGCAGGCTGCAGCTCTGACATCAATAGGGCTTTCCTGCTTCGTCTAGGAGCCTCAGCTTTCCTCACCAGTAAGTTAAATGGGGTCCACCATTGCAGTAAGAATGCAATTCTGTGTGCCCTGAGGCCCTACCCATGTACCAGCAGGAATTCTAGCACTTTCCCCGGGGTCCTCCTTGCCAAGCTTTCTCTGAGCAATAAAGAGACTCTCCTGTTAGACAGAGTGAGGAAGAGGAGGCCCCAGGAAGTCCAGTGCTATCCATTGATTTAATCTCTCTGTGCATGGATGTCATGGCCCCACGCCATCTGTGAACCATGCTTGTCACCGCCAGACTTCTGCTAGGACACAGTCTCTACTCCTCCAATGATGTAGGGTGGGAGTTCATCAGGCCCTGTTGCAGTCAGATTTGCATTGCTGGTAGAGCAGCTTCTGGGAAAAAGAGGTTAATTTTGATTACAGGCACAAGGGGAAGCTCCATGATGGAAGAGGAAAACGATGGCATGAGCAGAGGGTGGACATCACCCCCTAGGCCAACATAAGGTGGACAACAGCAACAGGAGAGTGTGCCAAACACTGGCATGGGGAAACTGGCTATAACACCCATAAGCCCACCCCCAACAATACACTCCCTCCAGGAGATATTAATTCCCAAATCTCTATCAGCTGGGAACCTAGCTTCAGCACATCTGAGTTTATGGGGGACACCTGAATCAAACCACCACAGGCCCCTTCTCAACCTATACTCGGCAAGAAGCAGGTGCTGCTGTGTGCACAGAGGAAATTTGCAGATCAGCTCAAGGCAAAGCTACAAGACAGAAGCCTCCTTCCTCCCCATCCCCACTCCATTGTCAAGCCACACTGCTGTGCATGTCCCTGCTGCAGAGTCCTGGAGCCGCTCTTTGCGCATACCAGGAAAAGACCTGTTGGGTAGGATCCCAGGCCATGTCTAGCACCTGTATGACACTCCTAGACATGTCCCCGTGGCTAAGAACTGCTTCCAAAGGCTTTCTGGTAGAGCAGAGATGGTTTAACAGTATTTTAGTCAACAACACAGGGCATACTTAACAACAGTTGCATATGATGACTATGGAGCTGAAAACTGTTAGTTGGTAATGTCATAGCCACCACAGCACAGCACAATGCATTGCTCACCTGTCTGTGGTACCACTCTGCTGGTTGTATAAAACTATAGCACACACAACTACTCAACTATATGCAGTCAACCTTACCTGATAACAAACAAGTGACTGGCGTAAATGTTCCCCACACTGTAGGTTGTATCACTTTAGAGTATTTGCCTCCTGATTCTGAACTGAACTCCTGTGTCAAGCAGCGCGCCCTGCGCCATGACCAGCGTGCACTGGCAGGGAGGTGTCCTGAGCCCTGCAAGTCCAGCTTACCTGCATTTGGGCAGTGAGCACGGCTGTCCTGCCCTCCTGAGGGAGTGCTCTCTCTATCTGACAAGTGTCTCCTGTGCAGATGTTCTGGAGAAGGTCGGCAGTGCAAGGCACTCAGCACCTTGCTTGTATAGCTTGCACACACACACACACACACATACACACACACACACACAACCACTGGAGGGATACCTGCCGACACATGGAAGCATGAGCTCCTCACCCACCCAGCTGGCTGGAAATGGGCATCTTCTTCATTTCAGTCATGACCACTAGGCCATTTCATACAGTAGTGACATCTGAGGGCCTTGTAGAGAGGGTCCTTGTGAGCGTGCAGATCCACAGGGTCGAAGATAGTGAGCAGCAGGCCACCCTGCTGATGTCTGCACCATCTCAGGTTGCTTTCTCTTCTCATCTGCAATGTGGTAACACTGCTCACAGAGCTGAAAATACTTCCTGCTTGGCCCTACAGAGAAAGGTTTGAGGCCTTAATCTAGGAGACAGGTCTGGGGCAGTAGAAGGAATAGTGTAAAATCAGGCACCTTCTATAAAAGGCAGTGGGTCTCAGCTTAGCAGTTGAGCTTGAGGGTTTCCAAGAGAAGAAAGTGCAGAGAAATCTATGGTCACTTTGACCTCTCTGTGAGACTCTCCATGCTGTGAAGCCCTGTGAGTGGCCCCTCCAGAGGGTGTTAACCATCACCCTCTTCCTGGCTGCTGCTTCTCTGGGCCTTCAGGTCTTCCCACAGAACTCCTAGGAAAGAGACTGTCATCCCAATAACAATGTCCACAGGAGGTCTGGAAGAAATCCCATGAAACTCCTAGGAAAGAGACTGTCATCCCAATAACAATTTCCACAGGAGGTCTGGCAGAAATCCCATGGAACTCCTAGGAAAGAGACTGTCATTCCAATAACAATTTCCACAGGAGGTCTGGAAGGATGAGTGGAAGAAATCCCACGGGTCTCCTGGGAAAGAGACTGTCATCCCAATAACAATTTCTACCGGAGGTCTGGAAGAAATCCCATGGAACTCCTAGGAAAGAGACTGTCATCCCAATAACAATTTCCACAGGAGGTCTGGAGGAATGAGTGGAAGAAATCCCAAGGAACTCCAAGGAAAGAGACTGTCAGGAGCTGGGAGCTTCAGCTGCTCTTTGACCTCGGGAGCTGCAGGTGGTCTTTGATCTCTTAACACAAAGGCCTCATCTTAGGCCTAGGTGAAGCAGGCGCCAGACACAGAGGCATTACCATATGGCCCTGGTGAAGCTGACCTTAGGCATGTAGGCATTGTCAAGAAAGTTTTATCTTCTGTATATAAGCTTGTGTCTGCCTGAATAAACCTGAGCCTTGATCAGAACTTGTCTTGGCTCCATTCCTTGTGTTCTTGTCTCAGATTCATTCCCACTCCCTCCTTCGGGGTCTGTTTCAACTCTCGTGCTGCAGGCCGGCACAAGAGACTGTTGCCCCAATAACAATTTCTATAGGAGGTCTGGAAGGATGAGTGGAAGAAACCCCAAGGAACTCCAAGGAAAGAGACTGTCGCCCCAATAACAATTTCTATAGGAGGTCTGGAAGAATGAGTGAAAGAAATCCCAAGGAACTCCTAGAAAGAAGCTGCTGTCAAAGCCAGATGGGGGAGTGGAGGCACAGAACACAAACTGAGATATACTGAACACTTCTACATGCCACCCCATAACACTGGCACACACAAGTTTCACAGCCCAATGAGAAGGATACACTCAGGGTCCTTGTTCCATAAAGAAGAAAGTGAGGCACAAGAAGGGGCAATGATATGGAAGGTCACCCCTGCTGAATTTGGGTCTTCTCATCTCAACTAATCTAATTGAGAAAATCTCTCACAGGTTATTCTAGGTCCTATCAAGCCAACAATATTCTCTCTGTCTCTCTCTCTCCTCTGTGTGTGTGTGTGTGTGTGTGTGTGTGTGTGTGTCTTACACACACACACACACACACCCTTGTGAGACCTTGTGTCACCTGGGGGCTCAACCAGCATAAAGGTCATTACCAAATGTGTGCCCTCAACTGGACACCTCCAGAATTGTAAGCCAAAGTAAATCTCTTTGCTTTAAACCCACCCAATCTGTGGCACTATGTTTTAAGCAGCAGCAGAAGGACTACAATGGCCATGGAGTATCCCAGAATGCCTGCCTCTCAAGAACTGGATGTGGCTTCACATGCAGAGCTGATGGTGGCCAGCCCTGGCTTGTTCTTGCAGCCTTGCAGCAGGGTCAGTTCTGGCTAGCGGGCCCACAGATAGTTGGAGGAAGCTCAGTTCCCCCACCGTCCTTACAAGATGGTTCTGGAACTGTGCCTTGAACAAAGAAAGAGGCTTCTAATTTCCTGCATCTGTGAAGTGTCTTTTCCTGCTTTCATTTTTATCTTCCCTGAGAAAATGAACTGATCACCATCAGAAAGCCGGAGATGACGAGCTCGGGGGATGAAAGGCCATCTTTTCCACATTCGTAGCTCTGCTGATGGCTCCCAGCTGAGAGGAGCGGCATGATGAAAGGGAGGAATTGGGGTGCAGCACCTCCAGGTTCTTTACCCGAGTCTTACTCTGGTGACTCCACGGGAGCAGCCTGAGGAACAGATCTAGGATTCACGTAACTTCCATTCCGAGATTCAAACTTGAAACTCAGGGGGATTAAAGGACTTGCCTGAGGCTGCTCAGGTAATAGAAGTTCCTGGATTAGAACTTTACTGAATTACAAATCTCTCAGGGGGATACTTTCATCTATTGCTCCTGGGTCCTGGGTTAGGTGTGATAAGGCGTGCTAAGCCTTTAGACTGGAGCCTGGGGGCGGAGAGCCCTCCTAACCCTTACCCATGCGGTGCGTGATGACTGGTGAGGCTGTGGGGCTGACGTGAAGGCTGCTGCTATTTTTATTGCTGCTGGGTTTGTTGTCATTGCACTGTTGACGTTGCTGCCACTCTGTGCTGCCATGACTACCCCTGAGCCTTCCCGTTGTTTAGTTTGGGCTGCTCTTGTTCCTCCTTGTCCTCAGCTGTGTCTCATAATCCAACCACACGGATAAGACCTTTCATATTTAATACAGTACATCCCCAGTGTACAAAAGGAAAGGAAATTGAATGTTTCTAGAATAGTTTGGCTTTGACTTCTGTAAGGTCAACTCAACATCATGAACTGGGATCTGAGAGACTGTTTTCCAAAGTTGACAGCACAACTAATGGTTTTCAAAATCAAGTGGGGCATGAGGGGGGTGCAGGGGTGTGCGTAGGGCAAACACGTTCATCTGTATTTACATTAAAAGGCCGAAACCTTCACTTCCTAATGCCATCACATTGGGGATCAAGGATTTGGCATAAGAAGTGAGGTTAGCGGTGACTCAATGGACAGCACATACAAGAATGGAAATTTGGAGGGATGGAGAGATGGCTTAGAGGTTAAGGCACTTGCTGCAAAGCCTAAGGACCCAGGTTTGATTCCCCAGTACTTATATAAACCAGATGCACAAGGTGGCACATGCATTTGGAGTTCATTTGCAGTGGCTGAAGGCCCTGGCATGACCATTCTCTCTCTCTCAAATAAATAAATTAAATAATAATTTTTTTTAAAAAAAAGCATGGAAATCTTCCAAATATAGAAAGGGCTTCCAGAGGCTGGGCAGCCACCATCATGACAGTCTCTCACACAACTGTCTTCCACATAGTGTCCACATAGTGTTGCATCGCTAGTGCTCAGTATACAGTGCGCCCACCCCCATCTCAGTTATACTTTCCTGTTTGGACTGTCTCAGTATCCCTAAGGACTCATCTGTCATCTGTGTGGGCTCCTGGGCTTGAGATTTCTTCACATGCAAACTTTCATGACAACCAGAGCTCAGAAAGTAAAAGCAATTGAATTCCTGGTCAGAGCGCATGCAACCTGGACAGAGATGCAGTTCTTTTGGCTACTGACAGTCTACTATCACATCAGCACTTGGTGGCCCTGCTGCAGAGATGATTAGAATTATCTATACTGCTCAATCCCCACCTAATGTTTTTACTCACGTATTTTTTTTAGCTTTTTGTTGTTTGTGTTGTGTGTGTATGTGGATGCTCACATATGTGGTCACATATGGGTGCACACATGGATGCCAGAGGACAGCTTCTGCGTGTCAGTCCTTTCCTTCTACCTCCTCCAGGGCAGGGTCTCATGCTGTTCATCTTTTTCCCCAGGCTCTCTGTCCCCAAGTGTCCAGCAGAACCCTGTCATAGCCTTCCTTTTTGCCCATAGACATGTCTAGAATAACAAATGGCTTCCCCAGTGTCCAACTTCATGTGGGTGCTGGGTATCCGAACTTGAATACACACATGTGTATGGAAATGCTTGAGCCTCTGAGTCTTTCCAGCCCCATGTGTAGAGAAATACATTGAAAAGATTTAGAAGCAGCAAGGCAAAAGATTTTTTACATAATATAAAAACATTTCCATGACAAAAGCATAGAAATTTAAATGACAAATTTCATGGGAGAAATATGTGGATTTCAGTCACAATAATAATTGAGACTCATCATCACTAATATTTAAATCTCCATAGAGCTTTCTAAATGACAGGAAGAATGAAAAACCCTGGAGGCAAATGAGCTGAGCAATGACTAGACAATCTACAGAGAAAGAAGGTCTCAACTGTGTGAACAGACACATCACCTTGCTGTGAGAAATGCAAGTGAAAACAACTCTATGACTTCCAAACGGGAGTACCAAAAAGGGCCAGAATACCACCCTCTTGGATAACTTTAAAGTGGATAAGAAAAAATGCACACTACACTGATTGTCACAGTGCTGAGCATGAGGTGAGTCTGGTGACCATGAGAAAAGAGAGACATGGCATGAATCTTCAACCCTCTGCCCCTAGAGACTTTCCAGGTTCTTCTGCAGGGAGAATAGGATGATCAGAGATGGCATCCAGAGCCCCAGGGGGCTGCGCTCAGTGTCTAGCAGATAACTTTCAGCAATTGCAGGGGAGAAAACTATATGAGCCGGGGGGGGGGGGGCAGAAGGTATTCTAGCAAGCATGCTTAGTGCTCACAAGGTCTGGGGACTATTTCCTACCGGCAGACAGAAAGCTTCTGTTGTCGTCATTCAAGCTGGGACAAAATGCCCAACATAGAGCAGCTGATGGGAGGAAAGGGAATATTTTGGCTTACAGTCTCGAGAGGAAACTTCATCACAGCAAAGAAAGGATGGTAGATACTGGGCATCATATCTTGCCACAGCATCTGGCAGAAAGCAGCAAGAGTGAGCTAACTGAACACTGATAAGCTGGCTAATAAACTCAAGGTCTGTCCCCAGTGACACCTCCACCAGCAAGGCTTCTCCTCCCAAACTGACAGCAGCTGAGAACTAAGTACTCATAACGCACCAATCTGTGAGGGATAGCTATTCAAACCATAGCATCTGTCATTCAGGGCCACTCAGCAGAGCTTATCAGCAAGATCTTATCATAAAGGTGAGGACACTGAACACCACTCTGGCCCCACTGAATAAATCTTTAAATATAGATTCAAGTTCTTAGCTGCCTGCTTGAACACATCTCAACAACATGTCTATTGTGTAGAAACCCCAAAATACCAGCTCCACTATGGGCTAAAATGATTAACAATCAAGAAGGAACTGGTTTGTGATTCAAAACAAGAGCTAAGAGACCAGTTGAATTCTACCCAGAAATGGCATTCTCAAAATGTGCTGCTTGGGGAGTCATTCAAAGGTAGCATGCTTGTCACTCATGTGTGTAGTCCTAGGTTTCATCACCTGCAAAACAGACAGGCGTGCACGTGTGCAGACACACACACACGTGTGTGTGTGCAATGGTAGACATCACATTAGTAAGCACATTTACTAGAGGCAAAATTGATAACTCAGGACACCTATATAGAAGAGAAGAAAGGCCTCAACCTGTGACTCTGAAGCAACCCTTAAGAAACTCAAAACAAGGGCAAAGCAAGTCTGCCGTTGCTGAATAAAGGAAATAACAAAGACAAGGGCAGAAGTCCATGGAATATACAGAAGAGGAAATCCATGAAGCCAGTGAAGAATCCGCTGATTCTTTGACCAGATAACAAAATGTATAAGCCTTTATCTAAGCTTATAAGGAAATCAATCAGGAAGAAAGAGTGACAAGGACAGAGGAGAGAGGAGAAAGAGAGAAGAGAGGTGACCAACATTGGGTAGGAACAGAGACATTACTACAGATTCTAAAGCCACTAAAAGATAACAGGGAACTATAAACAGTTTTATTCCAATAAATCCAGAAATTTAGATGAGTTGAGAACATTTTTCTGTTCATTTTTATTTATTTATTTGAGAGTGACACAGAGAGAGAAAGAGGCAGATAGAGAGAGACAGAGAGAGAGAGAGAGAGAATGGGTGTGCCAGGGCTTCCAGGCCACTGCAAACGAAACTCCAGACACTTGTACTCCCCTTGTGCATCTGGCTAATGTGGGTCCTGGTGAACCGGGGTCCTTAGGCTTCACAGGCAAGCATTTAACCGCCAAGCCATCTCTCCAGCCCGAGAACATTTTTTGAAAGATTATGTCTGCCAAAAAGTTATTCCAGAAGAAGCAGGATACATAAATTTATTTATTTAAATTTTTAGTTTAAAATGTCCAATACAGAAGACTTCAGGCACCAAAATCACTAGAGAATATGACTGAATATTTAAGGTGATTACTTCTGGTCAGACAGCATGTGGAGACCCACTGCTGCATGCTCTATGCACTGAGCAGCTCCACCGTTTCTTCCCTGCTGTGAGGGACTGAAATCTCTGAAACCTTGAGCCAAAATAACCCATTCGTTCCTTAAGTTGTTCATGTTTCGTCACAGTGAAATTAAAATCGTTAATATACTTTCCATATACTTATGATGCCACTAAAAGAATGAACAGTAGCACTTCTGGGGTGCAGTAGTGGCTTAGAAGCACGGTGGGTTAAGTCAGAATAGCAGAGAACAGGCTCCTCGCCGAAGAGGGAAGGATCAGAAGAGCACCGGACATCACCATAGAGGTTACAGACCAGCCAAAGCATGCAGAGAAACATTACGGTGACTCAGGTGAAAAGGAGCAGCAGCATGTGGCTCTAGCTATGGTGCCCCCTGGAGGCAGGGGTGACAAAAGTCTCATCCAGCAGGTCAGGCAGGCCGTGCTGGTGAACAGAGCCTGGCAGCCTTACCCACAGGACAAGCCTGCAATTCCGGAAGGCCTTAAGTTCAGTTGTGGGATTTGAAGGAACAGTGATTCCTGTGTGGCTGTCAGCATTCAAGGGGAGGGCCATTTTGAAACTCCCCATGTCTCAGAGGGCTGTGGCCTGGTACTATCTTGAGGGGAGGCCTATTGTTTAAGACTGAGCTACTTTGAGGGCCTATAAACAAAAATAATAAAAAAAAAATACTATTATAAGTTAGGAGCCTGAAGACAACCTGGGACAACCCCTGAGTGAAAGACGGTATAGGAGGCAAGCACAGAGAGAGGGGGTGGTCAGACACAGGCATGCTGATATCAGGTAACAGAAAGCTCTGGAGAAGTCAAGGGCACAGGGGTTGGTAGTCCTGCTATTGGTGGCTAGGAGCCCACCTCATCACCTGAGGGTAACGTAGAGCTAGATAGCCTCCAGCCCAAGGTAACTGGATGGCCCAACCTCTGGAGCCACCTTACTGCTTCCAGGTTTTCTGCTGGGTGGGCTGAGAACTCTGCAGGACCAGCAGGTGGCTTCACTTGTGCAGCCCTGTCCCTCCCACAGGGTGCGGATGCTGAACTGGGCTGCAGAGCTCAGAGACTGGTCCTCCTTTGTGGATCTTGGGGCTCCGTTTGCTTCTCTCAGTCTCCAAAACACTGAAAACACAGCCTTTGGCTAGAATAGTAGCCAGCAAGGGTGTATGAACTGGGGCGTCTCTGTACTGTAAAATGATGAAGAGTAGGAAAGAATTACCCATTTCCAATCACTAAGCCAGCAGATCCCTCATATGAATAGAGAAGAAATAAAATAACAGCAACATGTGAACCAACTGAGAAAACAACCAACAAAATTGCAGCAACAACTATAAATCCAACTGTTTAAGGTTTTTTAAGTATGCAATCATACTGTCTACAAATAGGGGTCATTTGAGTTCTGACTTTCTTATTTCTATCCCTTTATGTTTCTTGCCTTTTGCTCTAAGAATTCTTAGCCAGAGCACATATTTTATATTTCAAAAACATGGAAAGAACATAGACCCTTAACTTCTGTCTGATTTTAGAGGAAATATTTTCAATTTTTTTCCAACTTACTACAATGTTTGGAAAAAGGTTTGTTGTATATACAGTCTTTCTTATGCTAAGGTATAGTCCTTCTCTTCCTCATTTCTTCAGAGCTTTTATCACAAAGAGTTGTACTTGGTCAGAGGTATTTTTGGCATC
Source organism: Dipus sagitta (assembly GCA_036346955.1). Lineage (NCBI taxonomy): Eukaryota > Metazoa > Chordata > Mammalia > Rodentia > Dipodidae > Dipus > Dipus sagitta. Next base: position 58,747,157 of record CM070787.1, read on the forward strand.
TATTGAGAAGATCATGTGATTTCTACCTTTGAGGCTATTTATGTGCTGAATTACATTAGTTATTTGTGTAGGTTGAACCATCCTTCCATCCCTGATGAAACCAACTGGATCATGATGAATCTTTTTGACAATTTGTATACAATTTGTGTTGATTTTAATTCAGTTATCTTCTCTTGTCGTCCCTGCTTGTCCTCCTTCCACTGAACCCCTTTGCCTTCCCAACTAGTCCCTCTTCTATTTGATGCCCCTTTTCTGGGTGTGAGGAAGACAGACAGACAGACAGAGAGAGAGAGACAGAGAGAGAGAGATTGAGTTTCATTAGAACTGCCTGCATGAGCATGGTTGAGGATGATCTTCCAAAGCAAGCCCAGCTCACCGGTGTCTACACCACTGACTGTCTCCTGCTCCTCCAGCAACCATTACCTACAAATAACTCCTCATGGAAGGGTAGGGACCTCATGCTCTCCTCCATCACTGAGGTAGTTGGAATGTGAAATTTCCCCATAGCCTCACGTGTTAATCCCCAGCTGGTGGCAGTTTGGGAGGAGGAGCCTGCTGGAGGTGTGTCACTGGAGATGAGCCTGGAGGTTTGTTAGTCAATCCCCACTGAGTATATGTGGTGGGCTGACTCAGACTGCTACCTTATACTCAGTTGCTGTGACAAGATGTGATACCCCAGCTGCCTGCTCTGCCATGCTTTGCCCACTACGATGAAGCTTCCCCTCAAAACTGTAAGCCAAAAATAAAAGCCTTCCTTTCAGTAAGTTGCTTTTGATAGTGTGTTTCGTCTCAGCAATGAGAACGCAGCTCCCCCAGCTACCCATGACAACGCTGAATGGCCTGTGCAGGCAAAGACCGTCACTTTGAAGTGGTGAGTGCATCAGTGGGGTCATATCCAGAAGACAGCGCTGGGAAAGCACTCCTCCCATCTTCTGACTCTTGACAGTCTTCCCACTCCCTCTTCTACAACAGTTCCTGAGCTTTGGTGGGATGATAGGATGTCTCATTTAGTGCTGACTATTCAATGGTCACTTACTCTTAGCACTTTGATGAGTTTGAATCTCCCTATAACCACAACAATCTGCATAAAGAAGCTTTTCTAAAAATATATGAGAGTAGCCCTAACCCACATGCATCAAGATTTACTGGGCCATTTGATGGGCACAACACATCCATTTAGTCAAATAACGTAGTAGCTTCTCTCCTAGGGCCTGTGACCTAGTCATGGGCTTTTGACTAGGTTTTCAGTACTAGGAATGCATTTCCTTCCATGGAGAGGTCCTCAAATCCAATCAGAGAACAGTTTCTTACCCTCATAATAGTCAGGCCACTATTATGCCAGTGGGCATTGGAAATCTTTTTTGTTTCCCTAAGAATAAAAGTCACAATGAATTAAATAATTTCATTTACAAAACTTATATGACAAACCTAGTGATGACCACTTAGCAGAATTAGCAAGAACAAGATAGGAAATTAACTACCTCTAGTGTTACAGTGTTTTTAGATATGATAGTCAAACATAGTCTTTATAAAAGAAAACACAGCAACTAATTATTTTAAGGACTTGTATTAATTTTATTTTTCTGTCTAATAAAAATCTGAAACTATATATTTTAGCAAGAAATATTGGAACTTTAGTGGCCTGACAGAGATCTGCCTTTTTAAGTAACTAGAAACAGGAGAAAAAATATGTAGAACTAAAACTCATATAAATGGGGTCGGGAAAGGGTTGGAGGAGAGAAGGGTGTGGGAGGAGGGTTAATCAACATTTTAAATGTTATGAATAAGCCATATGGAAACATTGCTTCCTCACTAGCTAATAATATATATGCTAAAAAAGAGAGTTTGAGCAGAAGTATCATGTGCAGGTAGCTAATGTTGGATGCAGAGGCTATAGATTTCAGTGCCAGGGTTGGTCTATCTTATAGCAAGTTGTTGGCCAGGAAGGCCCCAATGGCCCCACAAAATTAAAGACTATTTCCAAGGCTCTTGGTTGCTAATCAGAACTAAATGGTAAGGTTCTGTTGATGAAGACTCCACCTGCTTCGGCAGCAGGTCACTGAGAAATCAAGCTGGAGCTGAGCTGGAAACCTTTTCCCCTGTTGACTAGCTGGAAAGACCTACATAGCCTGTTGGTAAATAAAAGTCACCAATGGTTTTAACAATCCGTGTACTCTGCAAGCTTTACAGTTGGCCAGCTGGGGCAAATGTACCAACTGGTGCAATGGTGGCATGTCTGTTATGGGGCAAACAAACTGCTGTCTGGACATCAGGGAAATGAAAGTTTGGTTAATCCACAATTTTTACTTTTAATATCTTGCCCATATGTTCAGTTGAGTAGCTTGCAGGGTCCATAGCTGACTAAGACTCTTGATGACTTTTCTCCCCCAGCAGCCTGCATTAACCCCTTCTACGACAGCTAGCCACAGGGAGGAGGCTTCCAGCTCAGTTCCAGTTTGATTTCTCAGTGTTTAACAACTGAAGAATATTCTGCTGTTGCTTCCCCTGAAGTCCTCCCATGACCCATTTCTAGCTTCCTGGCCTTTTCTAATTCTCACTCCAACTTACATACACACCTAAAATTTTGAAGCAAGGATCAGCATATGCTTCAGCAATGTGGTGGCTTCAGCAATAGGCTCTTATCATCCAGTTTTGGTGGGCAACTGAGTGTGGGTAACACCCTGTAAGCATGAGGACCTGAGTTTGATCCGCAGTGCCTACATATTAATGCTGCACACCTATAACCCCAGCACTGGGAAGCAGAGACCAGAGGAGCCCTGGAGCTCACCGGTGAGCCAGCCTATTCTATTTGGCCAGCTCCACGGCAGTGACAGACCTTGTCTCAAAAAAAAAAAAAGGTGGGCAGCATTCCTGAAGAACTGAGACACCCAGGGTTGTCCTCTGGCCTCCACATGCATGCTCACACATGCACATCTACATGCACATACATGTGCACCACATACACGCAACCATGCAAACACATATGCACATATATGCAGACATGTATTTAAAAATTACCTCAGTTGGAGAGATGCCTCAGTGGCTAAAGCCTTTGTTTGGTAAGAGTGAAGACGCAAGTCAGATCCCCAGAACCCATGTAGAGCAGGACAGGGCAGAATGTATCTATAATCCCAGCACTCCTGCAGTGAGATAGGCGGTGGAGACAGAAAAATCCTCTGAAGCTCGCAGGCCAGCTAGCCTGGCATATGCAGCAGTGAGCCACAAAGAGTTCCTGTTTCAAACAAGGTAGAAAGCAAGAACCAACACCTGAAGTCCTCTGACCTCCACATGTGTAATGTAGCATGTATATACCCATGTGTACAGAGAGAGAGAGAGAGAGAGAAGAGAGAGAGAAAGAAATCTTTTAAACAACCTATTGGTGTACATAGTCACATGGTTGAAACTCCAAATAATTGTGCTCACTGAAGAAAGTCAACAAAAATGCATATGCTATATGGCTTTATTTACATAAAATGCTTCAAAATGCAAACTAATCTACAGTGACAGAGTAGGTCAGTGGTTGCCTGGAGATGGGCCTGGGATCCCTTAGATGGACGGTGCTATAGAACCATGGAGGATGGAGGTAGCCATGTCTTCACTGTGATGAGGGCTATACCTTTGTACCTACACTTCACTTCAAAGTGTATCTGATTGTATAGCTCAAATGTCAGTTTATAATATATCACTGACCTCTCAGTGCTGCTTGTAAAACTTCCTAAACAGACAATTTCCCACCATTCATATTGGCACAATTCTAAAACTTGGGTAGCACACAATGCTGGCAAGGTCATGGGAACCTTTCAATTTAGAACACCCCCAACCCTACCACATCTGAATGTTCCCAATCACTGTATACTCATCCATGCTAATGACTCTTTAAATTTTAAATTTAGCTCCTCCAGCTGCCTCTAGACTTTTCAGAAAGCAGTTTGATTCTGAATCTAGTGAGAAGATTGCTCCCTAAGCATATAGATTTTTAGGGAGGAATCAGGACACACAAGAGAAAGGAGGTTCATTCACACATTCCTCTGTGTGCTCACTGTACAGACACTGCTTTTTAAAAAATATTTTATTTTTTTCTTTTTTTAAATAATATTTTTTATTAACTTCCATGATTGTAAAAAAATATCCCATGGTAATGCGCTCCCTCCCTCCACTTTCCCCTTTGAAACTGCATTCTCCATATAGCCCCTGCCCCTCTCAATCAGTCTCTCTTTTATTTTGATGTGATGATCTTTTCCTCCTATTATGATGGTCTTGTGTAGATAGTGTCAGGCACTGTGAGGTCATGGATATTTAGGCCATTTTGTGTCTGGGGGGAACACGTTGTAACGAGTCCTACCCTTCCTGTGGCTCTTACATTCTTTCTGCCACCTCTTCTGCAATAGACCCTGAGCCTTGGAAGGACAGACACTGCTTTCCTTGAGGGCCTTCTAGTTGCCAGGCACTGTCCTAGACATTCGGGATGTGGTTAACACAAACCCAGTAGAGTTACTGCTACATGGAGCTGAGATCTCAGGGTGGGGCTGACCACAGAAAAGCATCCATCGAGTACATATGCAGTTGTCAGAGGAGGTGAGGAGAATCCAAGCAGGGATGAAGAAGAAAGGAGTGTGGAGAGCTTTTATGTAGAGGGGTCAGGCAGATCTGTGGAAGATGATGCTCGAGCAGATGCCTAAGGAGAGTGGCAGGGACTATGTTGCAGTTACCTTTTTGTTGCTGGGACAAAACATCTGATCAAAGCAGCACATGGAAGGAAAATTTCTCATGGCTTATGCTGTCGAGAGGAAGTTTCAACATAGCTTAGAAAACATGGCAGAACAGAAGCTGGGCATCATATCTTGTCATATCAGCTGGAAGGCAGCAACAAGAGCAAGTTGGCTCTGAACACCCAGTGGGCTGGACCAATAAAACCCATGGTCCTTCCCCAGCGACACACCTCCTCCAGCAAGGCTCCACTTCCCAGATTGCTAACAGTTGTGAACCAAGTATTCAAAACACATGAGACAATGGGGGAGGGGCGGGCAATTCATTTAAACCATCACCACTGGGAAGAAAAGGATTTGTAAAGGTGGAGAGCAAGCTCTTAGTTTCTCTTCCTTAGCATCTGTTCTGGGAATGGAGAAGTGACATCATACCCTTCCTGCTCAGGGTCCCAGCCTCAGTGCTTCCAAGCAAGTGTTTGTGACACCTATAGATGCTTGTACTACTCTAAGTCCATGAGTCCCAGGCTTTGGAGACCACTTTTCACCACCTGAGCCACTCTGAACCTGCTTCTGAGCCTTTCGGGGGGCACTAAAATTCCTGATTAATAATTTATCTATTCAACAAATACATGTTGAGCAGCTGTTATGTGCCTGGCCCTGCACTGGGTGCTGGGGACACAGTGTCTGATCTGACAATCCATGCCTCCACTGAGTTGATGCTCAGCTTCTGGAATTCTTCCATTGAAATCCTAATCCCAATGTGCTGACATTTGGAGACTGGTCCAGGGTAGATGATTAGATTGCAAGGGTGGAGCTCACATGGGTGGTATTTGTGCCTTTGTGTGGAGAGGCCAGAGAGCCAGTCTGCTCTTCCTGCCTTGTGACAGACAACTGAGAGAAGTCAGCAGCCTGCAGCCTTCAGAGGCAGCCACAGGAATCCTGTCATGTGGCATTGATCTTGGCCTTCCAGCCTCCAATGCACTGGGGAAGTTGAGACGGGGCATCTCTTGCTGACTAGCTAATCTAGCCAAGTGGGTGAGCTCTAGGTTCAGTGAGACACCTTGAGTGTCTGCACCCAATCTCCCAATCACAGAAGAGCATGCTAATGAGCGAGATAATGGAGCCAGTTGACCATGCTCCCAAGCCAAGATACTGCCTGCAAGTGGAACAGGAAACAGCTATTTTCTCCCTGCAAAGCTCTAGTTTTAGATAGCACTGCTCACTGCCCAATTAAAGGGCAGAGGAGAGCCCTTGAGGACAAGCCTTGAAGGGCAGCAACACTCACTTTCCATTCTGCTTCTATTTCATTTTTCTTTTTTAATTTTTTTTTATTTATTTGAGAGCAACAGAGAGAGAAAGAGGCAGAGAGAGAGAGAGAGAGAGAATGGGCACGCCAGGGCCTTCAGCCACTGCAAACAAACTCTAGATGCATGTGCCCCCTTGTGCATCTGGCTAACGTGGGTCCTGGGGAATCGAGCCTTGAACCAGTGTCCTTAGGCTTCACAGACAAGTGCTAAACTGCTAAGCCATCTCTCCAGCCCTCATTTTTATTTATATGCATTAACTTTAGAAAACAAAGTTTCCTTTCCCTTCCTCCCTGCCCCTTCTCTTCTTCCACCCTCCCTCTTTCCTTTTTTCCTTCTTCCTTCTCTCCCAACCCTGTCCCTCTTCCTCCCTCACTCCTTCCCTACACAGGCAGTGACTGATGACTAGGCACTGCGGTATCATTTCATCCTGTCTCTTTTCTCCTTGCTACTATTAATTAAAGCCTTTGTGTGACATTAACTATTCATCAGCATAATTAAAAAGCTGGAAACAACAATAAAACTAATACATAGTTTTATATTATATTACCATAATGCCAGCACCGTTCCATCAATTATATAACCATGCATCTGACAGCACCAATCCTTGAGCATCAGCCTGCCCTGAGCACCAGCGCTGGCTTGCTTTTCCCCCTTGAAGTGACCCGTCCCCAGAGGTCAGCTGGGACGTTGGTGCACAGAGAGCACCAATGAAGAGGCCAAGGCTCTCAGCCAGGTCCCACGGCTAGGCCCAGGCCTCACTCTGGACAGGGGAACAGGAGCAACTCCCTCTGCCTTGCAGCTTCTCTGCAGGGCAACTTTTCAGATGTCCTCCATAGGGCGAGTTTTCTGCTCTTCACAACCAGTGTGCAGTCTGTGACAATCTCCAGTTGATGAATGAAGACATCATTAGTGATAAGGGGTGAAATTACAAGTCTGGAGTCAGACACTCAACAAGTGGCAGAACCAAGAATGAGCCAGAAACTCTGAACCCTGCTTCCAAATACCGAGGTCTTGGGGCTCTGAATAAAACAACATGTGCACCAAGGTTGCAGGAAATACTTAAGTTAGTTTAGTTTTCTTTTCTGCACTGATGATTGAACCCAGGGCCTTGCACATGGTAGACAAGCACGCTACTGCTGAGCTACATCTCCAGTCCCAGCCCTTGAATGAACTGTGTGCCTAATGACAGTAGTCTCCGCTGGCTGTCCCCACATCTCATTTCTTCTTCCAAGAAGTGCCTATAGTCAACTGCTCAGAGCCTCAGTTTCTGCATCCATGAATTCAACCAATTGCAGATTTAAAATATTTTTTGAGTATGCATTGAATATGCATAGATTTTTTTGGTCATTATTCCCTAAACAATACAATAATTTGCATACACTTACATTTCACTAGCTAACAAAAGCCATCAAGACATGACTAAAAGTGTATGGGAGGAGGTCTGCAGACTCCATGCAAATTCTAGAAGGTCTGAATATGTGGATTTGTGTGTCTGTGCTGGGTCATAGAACCAATCTCTCACAGATTCTGAAAAGGAAAATTGTAGTCCTAATCATGTAGTTATACTAACAATTCTTTTTCTAGAAGACATAGTGTGCTTCCCAATGTTTCATCACCCATGTTTTATCCACATACATTACCACTCTAGTCTGGAAAGGGTGTGGCATGTACAACAGTTACCTCACACACTCAGGTATCATCCACACACATTACCTCTCTAGTCTGGGAAGGGAGTGGCGTGTACCACAGTTACCTCACACACTCAGGTATCATCCACACACATTACCTCTCTAGTCTGGGAAGGGTGTGGTGTGCACCACAGTTACCTCACACACTCAGGTATCATCCACACACATTACCTCTCTAGTCTGAGAAGGGTGTGGCGTGTACCACAGTTACCTCACACACTCAGGTATCATCCACACACATTACCTCTCTAGTCTGGGAAGGGTGTGGTGTGCACCACAGTTACCTCACACACTCAGGTATCATCCACATACATTACCTCCCTAGTCTGGGAAGGGAGTGCTGTGTACCACAGTTACCTCACACACTCAGGTATTATCCACACACATTACCTCCCTAGTCTGGGAAGGGAGTGCTGTGTACCACAGTTACCTCACACACTCTGGTGTCATCCACACACATTACCTCCCTAGTCTGGGAAGGGAGTGGCGTGCACCACAGTTACCTCACACACTCAGGTATCATTCACATACATTACCTCTCTAGTCTGGGAAGGGCGTGGCGTGCACCACAGTTACCTCACACACTCAGGTATCATCCACACACATTACCTCTCTAGTCTGGGAAGGGCGTGGCGTGCACCACAGTTACCTCACACACTCAGGTATTTTCCACATCCATTACCTCTCTAGTCTGGGAAGGGTGTGGTGTGCACTACAGTTACCTTAGGTACTCAGGGTGCTACTTCAGGTTGACATTTGCATTTACTTCCTTATGACTAACAAAGTTTTACTTAAATCTCAGACATTCAGTACATTTTACTTAAATTTGTTTTCTGGAGAGGTAATGTGTTTAAAAACAGAGCTGGAAAGATTGCTCAGTGGTTACAAAGGCTTGCTCCACCAGCCTGCCAACCCCAGTTTGTATTCCTGGCACCCGTGTAAAATCCAGATGCAGCCAGACTAGGGGCCCATTGAACCATGAGTTCGAGGCCACCCTGAGACTACATAGTGAATTCCAGGTCAACCTGGGCTAGAGTGAGACCCTACCTGTAAAATAAACTAACAAACAAAAGAAAAACCAGATGCAAAGCGGCACACACACACCTGTAATCCCAATGGGCCTGCAGCAATGGGAGACGGCTCAGGAGAATCTATAATTCTGAGCTTGCAGCCCAGCCAGTGTGGCCTTCCCAGTAGCAAAATAACTAGGGAAACCTTGCATACAAGGTAGACAGAGAGGACTGACACTGGACCATGGCATACACACGCCTGTACACAGTACACACATTATACATATCATAGATTACACATAAATACATACATAAATTTTAAAAACATTTTCTGTATTTTGGAGATGCACAGTGAAATATTTCTGGCTGGATTTGTATATGACTGGACTTAGCTCTGAGCATCTGAGGGACAGGAGGGAGGAAGGTACTTCAGTCCCAGACACACTAGGCAGCTTCCATCACTGGGCACAGTCTCCCCTGATGCACAGCAGCCCGTGGCACTGAGAGACCTAAGAATGGGAAGTGGACAGGGCTGCCAGAACCGCTCCTGGCCACTGCACAGGGGCAGTTTCAAGGCTGAAGACTAGAGAAGGGAAATCCAGCACCAGCCAGCCTTCCTGAGCCTTTGAGGACACAGGCACAGGCTGAGCTCCTCAAGTTCCAAGTCCTGCACGTCCATGCCTCGGACCGGGTGGACAGCAGCTTCCAGCACTGAGGAAAGCCTTTTGATTGGTTGATCAAAAAGGCTAAAAGTCAGAAGATCCAGGTAGAGGAGATGCCAAGGGTAGCATGAGATGCCAAGGCAGCCTGTGAGTGGATATGCCTCCATGTGTCCAGCAGCCCCACAGATGTGCAAATGTCCTGTTCAGTTTTATGAGTTTAATCTTCAACTACCCCGCTCAGAGGTGCAGGGTGGGGGAGGAAATGACTGAAAGGCGCTCACTGTAACAGAAGATTACCCTAATAAAATTACTCCAGAAGCCCCGGGGTTTATAGCAAGTCGGGACAGAGACATATATATTTGTCCTTACTATACCAAAGAAGGAAATGAGGATTCACATTTAAAAGATCATGATGCTGTACTTTTTGTATTTTCATGGTAACAGAGTATGCAAAGCAGAACAGTGCCATGTAGGTGGGTGTTGATAACATAAATCAAAGAAAAAAACATGGATGACTGGAAAAAAAGATCATGAGACAGCTTTCTGTCACAACAAAATGCCTGAGATAAGACACTTGTAACGAGGATAGATTCCTTTGTTCTACTCTTATCATCAGGAATGGAGAGAAGGAGTAGGAGACCCTTCAAGGGCACAGCCCCAGTGACCTAACTTCCTCCCACTAGGCCCTTCCTCCTAAGGGCCCCACCTCCTTAAAGCAGGGCACAGCCTGATTTCAGCACCCCTGCTGCTATAGGGGTTACTGCTCCTGGTGGCAAACACTGGAGGCCAGAGGAGCCATGACTCAAACCAGGCAGTGGCAGGGTCGATGCGCTCATTCCCCAGTCGCTGCCCTTCAGAGGACACAGATCTATGAAAGGTCAGGTAATAGCTTCTACCTCTGGCCCGTCCTCCATACAGTCTTTAGTCACCTTCTGTGATGGTTAATCTTGACTATGAACTCGACAAGATCTAGAATCATATAGGAACATGTCTGCAAAGGAGTCTCTAGTTTAGACTAATGGAGGTGGGAAGACCCCACCTGAACGTGAGAAGCACCATTCCATGGGCTGCAGTCTGGACTAAATAAAAGAGAAAGCTGAGATTAGGAAGACGGCTCAGTGGTAAAAAGGTGCTTGTTCGCAAAGCCTGCTGGCCTGGGGTTCAATTCCCAAGCCACTCACATAAGCCTGGCACAGAAAGTGATGCAAGCATCTGACGTTTGTTTGCAACAGCAACAGGCCCTGGAGAGTGCACTAGCACACACACACGCACACGCACTCACTCACACATGTAAATACATAATTATTTTTTAAAGGAGAAAGTGAGCCAAGCACCAGCATTCATCTCTCTGTGCTTCCTGACTGAAGACATCATGTGACCAGCTCCTGTCGCCATACCCTCCCTCCCATGACAGACTGAACTCACAAGCCACAAGACAAAATAAACCCTTCCTTCCTTACATGGCTTTTCTCGGGTATTTTGTCACAGTAATGAGAAAAGTGGCTAATACACCTTTCTTTTTTTTTTTTTTTTTTTTTGCTATTTTTTTTTTTTATTAGTCAGTTCTGTATTCAGCAAATACAGTCAGTTTGGTACCATTATTAGGCTCATCCGTGACCTACCCCCTCCCCTTGGCCCCTCCTTGTTGAGGTATACGGGTCATGCATTGTGGAGTTAGCCCACAGTTATGGGTAAGCTAAATGTCTCTGCATATCATGACCCAACATGTGACTCTGACATTCTTTCCGCCCCCTCTTCCGCAAAATTTCCCTGAGCCATGTTGGGTTCATTTTTGGTCTGCTTCACCTTTCTAAAGCACAAATTAGACGGCATTTTTCCTGTGTAAAGCTAAGAGTGTAATAACCATGGCTGATGTACTGTGTGTTCCTTTGTTAGGAGTCTAGGATTAGAGATTACACAGTCTGAAGTATATGGGCAAGGCGATGCTTACTTCTGCGGAAGGGTGAACAGCCTTTCTTAAGTGTTCTGGCAAGCAAGAAAACACAGAGGATAGGCTGGCATTTCTATATTCTCTAATGCAGGCAGGGTCCTGTCCTAGGCATTACTGTGGGTCAGAGTTTGGCCTCACAATCTTGCACAATAGGCTAAGATGTAAAACCAACACAGCTTCTAGTGCAAGGGAGGGAAGATTCGGGGACTGTTTCCCAAATGCAGAAGTAGGAGCTTTGCCTTCAAGGGTCACTTTGGCCAAGTGTCTTTGTATCAAGGAAGGCTGATTCAGGATGCTGGGGCTTCCCACAGAACGGTGTCCTTCCAGAACTGAATTTCTCTACCATTTTAACTCTTCATCAGAAAAGACAGCACATCTCTTATTTCTCACAATTCCTCCCTTAAAATGCCTAGCATCCTTTGACTTTTAGTGTTTGGGATCTCTGATAGTAGTAAGTTACCCTTGTGGGACATTGGATTTGCTTGGTTGTGGCTATTAGTCTTTGGATAAGTCCCTGGACACATAGCACTATGCAGCATCTGACTGTGGTCATAACTCTTAGAGCTATGATAGGAGTGGCTAGGACTGGGCCAGAGAGATATCTCAGTGGTTAAAATGCTTGCTTGCAAAGCCTTGCTTGCAAATCCTAACAACCCAGGTAATGGCCAGAAACTCTACTGAAAAGGTCTGGGCTAGAAGACCCTTTAACTTTGACTCAGGAATTGGTTATAGAGCACCATAACTTTAAATTAAGGAAGCACAGGTTATCAAAACATTGGAAATCTTTTTTTGTTTCCCGAAGAACAAAAGTCACAATGAATTAATTTCTTCTACAAAACTTATATGATAAACCTAGTAATAATTACTTGGCAGAATTAGCATGAACAATACGGGAAACTACCTTTATAGTTACAGTGTGATATGATATTCAAATATAGCTTTATAAAAGAAAACCCAGCAAGCAACTATAAGACTTAGAGAAACATAGCTCACTTGACTAAACAGCTTAGTGCCAGTTACCATAGCTGTTATCATCAGAGCAGACCAACATCAGTGAATTGAATTTTAACTTTGTCATCATGAGACATGGTGGCATAAACAAATTTACCAACTTATAAAAAAAAGTTGAACTTGAATGACATTCACGACATTACGTAACAAATTAGGATTATTTGTAATTACTTGTTAAATACAAAGTTTTAGTTTGCTGTAATCCTTAGGCAAACCTGTTTGTTGTTTCTCCTTTTTTTTAAGGACTTGTATTAATCTTATTTTTCTGTCTAATAAAAACCTAAAACTATGTATTTTAGCAAGAAATACTGGAACTTTAGTGGCCTGACAGAGATCTGCCTTTTAAGTAACCAGAGACAGGAGAGAATATATGTAAAACTAAAACTCATATAAATGGGGTTGGGGAAGGGTTGGAGGAGAGAAGGGTGTGGGCGGAGGGTTAATCAACATTTTAAATGTTATGAATAAGCCATATGGAAAAATGCTTCCTCACTAGCTAATAATATATGTGTTAAATAAAGAGTTTGAGCAAAGTATCACGTGTAGGTAGCAATGTTGTGTGCAGAAGCTATAGATTATTATTAAAAAAATTTCAGTGCCAGGGTTGGGCTATCTTACAGCAGGTTGTTGACCAGGAAGGCCCCAGTGGCCCCACAAAATTAAAGGTTATTTCCAAGGCTCTTGGTTGCTACTAGAACTAAATGGCAAGGTTCTATTGATGAAGACTCCACATGCTTGGGCTGCAGGTCACTGAGAAATCAAGCTGGAGCTGAGCTGGAAACTTCTTCCCTGTTGACTAGCTGTCAGATGTTGGAAGTTTCTTGCACTCTCCTGAAATGATTACTCCCCTCCTAGAGTTTGCATTCATTTTGCATTTAATTGTGCATCTCAATCACATGCACACAATGACCAGATGTCCCATCTACCAAGGAAGTACTTGGAACTCAGTTTTCCTGCCTTGGTTCATTCATGAAGTTACCTGGTCACCGTGGTGCTTTCCTTAGGACCCTCTCCCCCCATGTTGCCAACTTGCTTTTGATTCTGGGCTTCTGCTGGTTCTAAGTGAAGGGTTAATGACTTTACTTGAAACTAGAAGGTCTTGGGAACATCTGAGACATTCAGTCCCAGACAAGCTTGATAACTCCCCTGATTGATAAACTTCCCTTAACTCAAAAGGCCTTGAGGGAACAGAAACTATCTGGGGCATCCTGCTATAGACAAGCTCGCTGAAACAGCTTATTCTGATTCTTTCAGAGCAAGGCCACAAATAGCTACAATTCCTTATTAACTTCCCTTAGACCTGCATCTGGTCCTGTCTGTTTTCCTCAGGCTCCTCCTTGTAAGCTTGAACCCCAGCCTAGCTCAGTGCTTCAGCCTCCATCCTGTGAGAAGGTGGCAGCCCACGGTGTGTTTCAATAAACAGTCTCTGTTTGAAATCCAGTCCTGTGTTTCTCTTGTGCCTTTCTCTCACACTTTCCTAACACTAAAGCTGAGAGACATTTCCACACCCAGACAGGGCCTGCCACAGCGAGGCAGCAGGTACACCCTCCCTGGCTGAGGGCCAGTCTCCAAAACACTGGAGAAATATTGGTTGAGCCCCCATAATTGTTAGAAATGAGTCTGGGTCTCAAGAATGACTGCACAATCTGCAGTTTATTGGCAAAGCAGTGTTGACTTCTGTAGAAAGTTACATAGCTTTTTAAAGAGTTCTGGCAAGAGAGCACAAACGCAGGGGGTCTTCTGTCGTTGTACATTCCCTAGTGCAGACAGGATCCTGGGTGTTACCCACAGTGTGACTCTGACTCACAATCACACACAATTGGCTAAAATATAAAAACCAGTTTCTAGATAAAGGAAGAGAAGATCTGGGAATCTTTTACAGGATGCAGAGGCAAGGTTTGCTTCTGAGAACCGTTTTGGCTTATTCTCTTGGTCTGAGGAACAGCTGAGCCAGAAGTCAGAGGCTTCCCACAGCATGGTAGCCTTCCAGAATTGTGTTTCTCTATCTCTCTAATCTTTTGACAGAAAAGACAGCATGTCTGTCTGTTCCTCACACCTGGACCAAGTACTGCTTCTGTGAAGCAGGTGAAAAACTGGGATTCACAGGGGTCTGGAACCAAGCAGTGGCAAACCCCAGGGGTGAGTTCAACTGCGTCTGTTGAAGCCTTTCCTAGATCAAGTGTTTCCCACCATAGACAAGCAATAGACGGAGACATCCTACACTGGCCCCTGGTCTTCACATGCACACACATGTGCATGCGTCCAAACACACATGGAAGGACTGGTGAGAGCAGAGACAACAGAGCATGGCTGAGACGGAAGGGCTACCTCCCGTGTGGATGGGCCAGGCCTGGCCTGGGGAGGCAGGCCTCTGCGCCCTGGAGCGGGAGTCCATGACGCCTGGCTGGGCGGGAGCAGCAAGCAGCGGCAGGGTGCAGACATGGAGGCCCATCCTCTGGGACTATCTGGGTTTGGGCTGAGAAACAGGATTCTGTCTGGAGTCCCGTAGGGCGGTTCACAGCCAAGGATGGAACAGCCCCATCAGAGAGGATCTCAAGGAGAAGCAAAGGAGCTTAGGATGGGTCGTGCTGCGGCCAAGACGCCTGCCATGGGCACAGGGGACACCTCCAGTGAGTCAGGCACATGGGTCTCGGGCCCAAGTAGTAGTCTGGAGATAAAGATGTGAGAGTGAAAACTGGGATCCTCCTCAAATGCTCCCTGAGGTCAGAGCTCACTCCCAAATTCCCCTAGCAGCTTGTCTTGTTTTATCTCTTCTGTTACTGCAACATGATGGAACTCTCAGAAGACAGAGCACACAGGAAATGATGCCTCAGGGAGCTTTGCATTCTGTTGCACCCAGCTTGGCAGTAACAGAGCTCCGACTTGATCACTAGCACTTGTTATCCCAGTTCCCTGGAGCTTCTCCCCACCTCCCCCATAAGTAGTTTTCCATGGGTACTGCTTCATTCATTACTCTAAGCAAACACCGGAGGCAGGCTCACTTATGAAGAAAACAGGGTTATTTTGATCACAGTTCTGGATGCCACAGCCTTCTGGTTGGCAGAGTCCCAAGAGCACCAATCATACCAAGATAAACAGGGAGTGTGTATACATGCACACATGTGCATATATACATCTCCCTCTTTTCAGGAAGCCACCAGAATCCAATCACAGGATCCCACCATGATGACTATACCCAACTCTGATGAACTTCCAACCGCCTCACTTCCAACACCACAGTCTCCTTGTTACGAAGTTTCCACCTCTTAGTACCATTAGCCTGTGACTTTGGGGATTAAGCTCCTGCATGAATTGGTGTGTGGGACGAACCATCCTGGAAGGTATGGCCCTTCCAGAGAACTGCCTTCACCCACAGTGCGAAAAGGAATGAAAGGAACAGGCTAGCTCAATTTGTGAATACATACAAATGTAATAAAACAAATAAACTGGGCCAGGGAGATGGCTTACTTGGTAAATGTCTGCTGAAGTGTGAGGACTGAGTTTGGATCCCCAGAACCCACCTAAGTTCCTGTAATCCAGCACCAGTAAGGTGCAGACAGGCAGGACAAGCTGGCTAGCTATCCTAGCTGCATCAGTGAGCTCTGGGTTTGGTGAGAGACCACTTCAATAAATAAGTTGGGCAGCAATAGCAGGGGACATCCTACACCGACCCCTGGTCTTCACATGCACACACACGTGCATGTGCCCAAACACCCATGAAAATGCATCCATATGCATGCACATCTTACACACACACAGAAAAACAACACAAAGCAAACTCCGACATTTTCTCACTCTGTCGACATCATATCCAGTATCTTCACTCTTATGGCATTTCTATGCTTAAGTAAATAATCAGGACCCATTCTGTTTAACAGATGAAGAGACTGGTAAAGTGACTTAGCTAAAATAACTGAGGCAGGATTTGAACCCAATGCACCTGATTGCCAAGACTCAGCCTTTTTCCAGCCCACCCAGGTGTGTTGTACAGAGCTGCAATGTACAGAGCACAGGCTGGTGGTCTGACAGCATGGGGGAGGGGTATAACATTATTATGGGGGGGGGCAGTGCTGGGTGTGAACAGTTCAGGCACCTACTGTGGCTAACAGCCTCTTCAATCAGCCTTCAGCTGGCCATTTTGAGCTATTTTTTGAAATCCTTGTGGATTATCTACGTGCAACTGTGCAAAATCATAGCAGAGGCATTGTGGAAGCAGGCAGTCACTCCAGGAAGGACAGGGATTTGACAAGCTCCCACCACCTAGCACTCTAATGGATCCCTCACTGCCACTCCTTCTAAGGAGTTCAGTTACCATTTTACTTATAAGAATGAGGCCCAGAAATGTTGGGCAACTTGCCCAGGTGCACATAGACCTTAAGTGGTGGAGCGAGACTCAAATATAGTCTACTTATTTCAAAGGTCAGGCATCTTCCATCCCACTACCTTGTGTGTGAAACTCACTGCTCTTGAAGGCTAGGAAAATAGTGCAGTGGTATAGCACATTATCCACAAAGTGTTAGGCCCTGAGGATTAAACTTCAAAACTGCAAAAATAAAAAAAAACGTCACTGCTCTTCCTCTTTCCCACTGGAACTTCTGATGGGACAAGTGGTTCGATCCTGCTTTCTGGGATGTGCACTGCTCCTGTCTCATCTGGTACTGCAGCGATGTGCAGTGATGTGGGTGGCCTGCCAGCTCTTAAGGTGCACCCCTGGCCCCCACTGGAAAAGCGCACTCCCCACACCGAAGGCCCTGCTCCACTGCTCCATGCACACTGATGGGAAAATGCAGATGAGCTGGACCTCAGGTTGCCAGTGAAAATGGGATTCCTACCTCAAGCAGGTACATACAGGTTTTAAACACTAGAGCCTGTTCAAACCCTGGATTGCCCCATAACATGCTGTGATCACAAGCAATCCACTTAACCTCTGAGTCCCAGCTTCCTTGGCTGTAAGAGGAGACCAGGGGTGCTCACCTGCTTGGTATCAGTAGCTAGTAAGAAGGGCGGCCAGGCAGCCCTCTTCCTTCCCCTTGCTGATGACCGGACTCCCTTCCCCTTCCTTTCCCATCCTTAGGGAAGCCCCTCTGCAGTTGTCTTCTGGCCTCAAGGCTCACACAGCTGTGTGCCCCAAGCAGACATTACTGGCACGAACCCTGCTGGGAGCCTTCAAGGAAGGGTCA
The DNA here is from genome assembly GCA_036346955.1 of Dipus sagitta. Classification (NCBI taxonomy): domain Eukaryota; kingdom Metazoa; phylum Chordata; class Mammalia; order Rodentia; family Dipodidae; genus Dipus; species Dipus sagitta. Next base: position 58,764,672 of record CM070787.1, read on the forward strand.
GGACCACGGGAAAGCATGCATGAGCCATGGGGGCTGGAGGCAGTTCACCTGTCTGCAGAGAGCACTGAGTGTGTCCACTGACCAGGGTCCGGAGAAAGGATAGAGGTTTGAGTCGTAAGAGCATGAATGTTCATTTTGGTACCTATTCCTTTATGATCTTATAAAAATTATTTTTTTATTTCCTCATTTGCAAAATGAGCTCTGTGCTGAGCCATCCCCAGGGCTGGTGCATTTGGACGCCTGCAGTGATGGAGGGGGTCTCTCTGTGGCCCCATGGGGAGACAAGGCACAGAAATCGTCACCATAAACTGCTCCCACAAAAGTGAAACGGGTCAGTGGAGAAGAGCTGTGTGTAAAACACTTTACCCTCCAAGTCTGTTCATAACAGAACAGCTAACCAACACCATGTAATAAGAGCCCCGCCATCCCCCAGGCCCCACTCGTCACTGCCTGGCGCTGGGTATTCCGGGAGGTCTCGAGATCCTGGCATCATGGTGAGGGAAGAAGGACAGGCTGGTGTCCTTGGGCCAAATGGAAACAGAGTAACTGAGTGCAGTGACCATAGTGCCCGCCGGGGTGCTCATGTCTTCTGCCATCGCCAGGCATACGCGGCTTGTTTAAGTATGTACACAGACAGACCCAGGCACGCAGGAGGGAGGAAAGTTTCCTCAGGAGCCTTCCCTTGGGCTAGTCCAGGCCCAAGGCCTTGCTGGCCTTCTTGGTATTCAGGAAGTTCTTCTTCCTCCGGGGAGGAACATTCAAGGAGATCTCGGGTTCCTTGGGGTTCCTGAACAGAAAGAGCTTTTCCCCGGTGCCCAGTATGTCAATGGTTTCGGCCCCCATGATAGGGATGGGTGCCAGTTCACCAACGGGCTCCAGGGACAGGTGTGGCCAGCTTCCTTTACCGGGGAACATCACCCTCTCCTGGATAGGGACATATACCTTCTTTAATATGCTGAAAGGAGAACAAAAGGTCGAGTTATATATTTCAATATAGTTTTCTCAGGAGAATTCCCCTTTTAGGTCCTGTGGTGGTTTGATTCAGGTGTCCCCCATAAACTTATGTGTTCTGAAGGCTAGGTCCCCAGCTGATGGCAATTTGAGAATTAACGCCTCCTGGAGGCAGTGTATTGTTGGGGGCGGGCTTACAGATGTTATGGCCAGCTTCCCCTTGCCAATGTTTGGCACACTCTCATGCTGCCATTGACCACCTGATGTTGGCCAAGTAATGATGTCCACCCTGTCTCTGCTCATGCCATTGTTTTCCCTTGCCATGATGGAGCTTCCCCGCAAGTCTGTAGGCCAGAATAAACCCTTTCCTTCCACAGGATGCTCTTGGTCAGGTGTTTTCTGACAGCAGCATGAAGCTTACTACAACAGGTCCCAACACCTCAACCAAGTGCCATTTAAAACTCACTAATGGGCCCTGTAATCAGCTGAAGCCTGTAGCAGGAGCAGATTGTCCAGGAGCCTTGTGAGCACACTGTCACCACCTGTTGGCTGGAGGTGAGCCTTGTTACCCTCACCGGCTCACTGCTAACGCACTGCCCAGGCCTCGTCTTAGACACAGGCCCATGAAACTACAGGCAGTCGTGAGAAGTAGGGCAGAACGCGACTACGACAGGGGAGAGTGAGAGCTTTGGGAATGCCCTTTACAGCATTGTTCCTGGAGCCTTGAAGATGTCCTGAGAGATCACCCCAGCAGCGCAGGAGAAGGCAGGGTCGCTGGGCTCTCCCTGATGGACATCACTGCCAGCCCTGTCACTACCCTCTGCCGTGACAGCTGGATGATCTGAGCAAGGATTCAAACCCAGCTCTGTCTGACCATCTGAGGGTGGACAGTGGGTCCATGGCCTCTCGTGATCATTATACACTTCATGCCTATCAGCAACCTAGGAGTGGTCTAAGTAGAACAGTACAGTTACATAGCCCCAGTGTAGTTTTCTTACCTGGGCCTGAATTGACTTTCTTTTATATACATACATACATACATACATATATACATACATACATATGTGTATATATATATATATGCACACACACATACACATATATATTATTTATTTATTTATTTGAGAGAGAGAAAGAGGGAGAGAGAAAGAGAGAGAATGGGCACTCCAGGGCCTCTAGCCACTGTAAATGAACTTGTACCTCCTTGTGCATCTGGCTTACATGGGTCCTGGAGAATCGAAGCAGGATCCATTTGGCTTTGCAGGCAAACGCCTTAACTGCTAAGTCATCTCTGCAGTCCCTAAATTGACTTTCTTTCCAATATCCTGACCGAATTTCTTTTGGACTATATTCTGATGTCCAATCCATCAATCTATTATCAATGGCTCCAAGCTCCCCACTGTGGAAAGTCCATGCAGTGAGGTTGCCAGCACTTTCTTCTCTTAGGGAAGGTCGTAACTCATGACAGCATTGCCCTTGGACACAAAGGATGCCACCACTTGAGCCACTGTGTATCTACTGAGCGACTTTTTCTTTTTTCTTTTTTTTTTTATGAGAGAAGGGAAGAGGGAGAGAACTGGCATGCCAGGGCCCTAGCCACTGCAAATGAACTCAAGACACATGCCCACAGGCACATGCCATCCTGTGCACAAGTATCACCTTGTGCATCTGGTTTACGTGAGTTCTGGGAAGTCAAACCTGGGTCCTCCAGCTTTGCAGGCAAGCATCTTAACTGCTAAGCCATCTCTCCAGCCCTGAAGTGACTTTTTCTAATCTCCTCTATTTGGAACCACAGGAGAGCCTTGCTTGATAGTCTGTAGCAATGTGAAACAATCTTCCCCTCACTTCACCAAGTGCCTAGAGAGAAGGCACTGGATGGGGGGGGGGGTGGTTGGAGAGACAAGCCCGAAGTTCAGAAAAATAACGGGTCAGTACCCAGCTGCAGCCCTAAGCCACTGCATCTGACCTTCCTGCATTTCAGTTTTATCTTGCCCACTTTCTAGAAGGTTCAGTACAACAAGAAGTGAAGGCTTTGGGAACAATCAAGTCTGAACAAGGAATTATTCTTTTTCTAGGTATACTCCATTACAACCAGCTATTAGCTAAAATAAATACAGTAATTAAAATGCTAATAAATGTTGGGAGAACGTTCTCCCCACTAGAGCTACTGGCCTGTCTTCCACTTCTAACCTGAGCCCAAGCATCAAGGTCTATGTCTTCAGGGAAGGGACCCTCCTGCCTCCTTTTCCCCTCCAGGGAAGTCCACCCTCCCAGCCTACCTGCACTTCTCCTTACCTCTCCTTCCTCTGACGGGCCCAGAGCACTCTCTCCAGTCCTTGGTTCATCAGATCTGCCCGCAGCTTCTTGTCCAAGGCTTGCCACCAGCTCTGATGTTTCCTGATTTAAGAGAGGACGCTTGAAGTTTAGAAAGAATATAACCTTCCAGTGACTAGTAATTCTCAAAAGCCCTGTAGGGCTCCATCTGTAGATGACCTCTTGCTGTCACCAGATGCCCCGAGAGTTTTCAGGGCGCTCTTTCACTCACTCTACGCATGTCACTCTCCAGGCTGGTCAGAGTCAGCCTCTGCCCTGGAGGGGTTCCCAGCTCAGGGCATCACAGGTGGTGACAAGTGACATCAGTGAAATGAAGGAAGGCAGCATAAAGATGGGGATATTTGCACCAAGGGAGCCATGCCAGCTGTTCGTGAAGGGCTCTGTACTGAGTTATACCCACTGCTCTGGGATGCACAGTCCATGCAGGTGGGACTTTTCTGCATGAAAGTCCAATGCCTGAGAGAACAGACACACTGGGAACTCAGAAGTGTGCTCTGAATGCATGAATACAACTATGGAGAAACAGCAGAAGCTTGGAGGGTAGGCCAGGCAGTGCACCCTGATGCCACCCACAGCTGTGTGACTCCAGACTGAAGGAGAACTGCTGCTTGTGGGTCCTGGGTTCAAGCCAACACAGGACAGTGTGGAACTGAGAGTCGTGTCCCTGAGATTCTCACTTGCCCCTCCCCAGCTGGCATGCATACCTCCCAGGAGCTTGCTAATCTCCTGGGCAGAGAAGGACACTCTCTGATGGCCATCAGAACACTGCCCTGAGCCCACCTCCCTGAGATGGACATGGGACCTTCCTTAGATCCCACATATCCATCAGGACACCTGCTCGCCCACAGTAAGTCAGCTTCCACTGCTTGAAACCCACAGACCTGAAATGCCTTGATGCCCAGGCATCAGGGTCGCAGAGGAGTCAGTGCCCCACCCTGAGGGATCGCAATGGCTAACCAGGGCCTAGCCAGGAAGCTAGGCAAGGAGAGAGCATGCATGCTCCTGCATTGTGACAAACATCAGAACCCTCCTTCCAGGTTCCAGCCCAGCCTGTACACCAGCCTTACAGGCTACGCTGGCCTAACGGGGCAGGACAGGAACAAGGTCCAATGACCATACCCACACTCAACTTCTGACCACACCCAGTCCTCTGGCTCCACCCACGTCTGCCTCTGTGACTGGGCAGGACGCAGTGGCATCTCCTCCAGCCTCTGTAACTCCCACCTTGCCCCTGCCTTTGCCCCATTCCCGCTCTGCTCGCTCCAGCTCTCTCTTCCTACACTGAAAACTCAATGTTTTGAGTGAACGCCTCCATTATGACTAATACAAAGGCACTGCCCGTTTCATCAGAAAATGTCATGGGCACACACATCTCCTCCCTGTTCTGAGGCCAGTTGAGCAGCCTCTGTTCTCCCAGATGCCCCTCCCCAGGCTGAGGCTCGGCAGCTGGCACCCCATACTCTTCACTCTGCTCGTCACTGCAGCCTGGTCCTCATGTGCTGCAGTCTCTTCCTCCACACCACGCTTCTCACCTTGCCTTCTAAAGAGCCATTCCGGACCGAATCCACATCCTGGGCACCCTGGACTGCATACGAAGGAGAGAGCTAGCTGGACATGAGCGGTCACCGCTGTCTGCTTCCTGACTGTCAACACAGAGCGACTACCTCCTTCTTGCTCCTGCTGCCACGCCTTCCCTGCTATAACGCACTATCGCCTCAAACTGTAAGTGCAAATAAACTCTTTACCCTTTATACTGACTCTTGTTCGGCATTCAGTCACAGCAATGAGAAGGTAACTTTACAGCCCTGATCATTCAGCAAAAATGGAGTCTTGAATCTTGAACTTGGATCTTTCCCAGGCATCTTTTGGATGCTGGGAGCAGCAGCGACAGCCCTCCCAGTCCACAGATCGTGGGGGCAAACAGCAGGCGCCGAAGTGACCTGTGCGGCTCAGGGCAGTGGGCAGCGGGCAGCACATCAGGGCACTGCGAGTGCTTTCCACTGAAGAGAGTTTCAGTTTATAATTGCACTATTAGGAATAATCCCATCATAAATCAAAGAGCAGCTATCCACATTCACATACACACAATACACATGTGCACAGAGACAAACACTCATGCACTCTAACACACACCATGTACGTACACGCTCACAAGACTCAGCAGGGAAACACTTCAGAAGAAGGGATGTAACCAAATGCTAAGTGTCATTTTCCCCAGATAGGAAAGGCATGGGTATTTTCTTCTTTTTCTCTTATGTAATTTTTACATTGTTGGAAGGGGTATGTTAGAACATATTGATAGTCCCAGAGAAATTCACTGCAAGGTTCGACTGCAAACACAAATTGGTGACAAATTAGAACACACAAACCACTAAGGCCCACGGAGACCGGAGTCCACGCAGGCCCTCTTGAACAGCGAGGGGCCAGCGGGGGACCCTCCCGTGTGCGTCCCCTGGGGCTCACACCTGTCACACAGACCTAGCACAGCACTCACCTCCTCCTGCCCAGCTCGGCCGGCTCCCCGCTGCCCTCTTTCTCTACCACGGGGTCCGAATGCTTGTCACTGGCGGAGTCCAGCAGGGCCAGCAGCGGGGCCTGAGAGGCTGGCAGCACCACACTCAGGAGCCGGCACAGCGTGGCCCCAGGCACCATGGTCATCTTGGAGAGGTATGACGCCACCCTCAGCCCCTGGGAAGCACCAGATGGAGGAAGCTGAAGCCAGGAAAGTCTCTAGCCGTGAGGCACAGCATATTTTAATTCATTACTTTCTTAGGGTATTTTGTCCAGGGGTGATCTTAGTGGCTGTGGTGGTTTGAATAGATGGCCCCCAATATATTCAGTTCTTTATTGTTTGTAGTTTGCATTCTGCAGGCACCTGGCTAGAGGCAGTGTCACTGGGTGGATCTTAAGGTGTGGTGGTGGTTTCAGATTTCAATCTAAAGATATGCAAAGTGGGCCTAACTGGAGTTCCTGAAGTGTGCTGTGCTGTGTGGCTTTTGGCTTGAACTTCTCTCTCTCTGCTTGGTCCTGTGATAGCAGGCCAGCTTCCTCTGCCATTTATGGAACTTCTCCTGGATCTGTAAGCTTCAACAAATATCCCTTCCTCCATAACTGTGTCTGGTTTGAAAGTTCATCTCAGTGAACCTGAAGCTATCTGCTACAGTGGCTAACCTGGAAACCATGTTCCAAACTCACAGAGCTGTCAGGCCCTGGCCTACAACAGGGTGAGCAGCAATCTTTCTGATCTGTTCCACTTCTGTGAGGTCCCAGGAAGAGCTGAGTGCCCCTATGCCACTGGGTGACTACAGGTACCTCTACCACACCATGAAATACTACTGTATCAAAAAGGAAGGCTAGGGCTGGAGAGATGGCTTAGTGGTTAAGCGCTTGCCTGTGAAGCCTAAGGACCCCGGTTCGAGGCTCAGTTCCCCAGGACCCACGTTAGCCAGATGCACAAGGGGGCACATGCATCTGGAGTTCGTTTACAGAGGCTGGAAGCTCTGGCGTGCCCATTCTCTCTCTCTCTCTCTCTGCCTCCTTCTCTTTGTCGCTGTCAAATAAATAAAATAAACAAAAAAAAAAAAAAAAAAGGAAGGCTAGGTCTGGAGAGATGGCTTAGCAGTTAAGGCATGTGCCTGCAAAGCCAAAGGACCCAGGTTCAATTCCCCAGGACCCACGTAAGCCAGATGCACAAGGTGGTGCATACATTTGGAGTTTGTTTGCAGTGGCTGGATGCCCTGGTATGCCCATCCTATCTGTCTCTCTCTGTCTTGCTCTCTAATAAATAAATAAATAAATAAATAAAAATAATTTTTTTTTAATGAAGGGCTAATGTTGGACATGGTGGCTCACACCTTTAGTCCCAGCACTTGGGAAGCTGAATTAGGAGGATAGCCATGAATTCTATGCCAGCCTGGGCTACAGTGAGGCCTTGCCTCAGAGAAAAAGACAACAGATGAAGGAAGAGCTGGTGGGCTCTGGAAGACTTCGTGTTAAGTAGGGATGGCCCATCGAGCAGGACAGACCGTGTGACGTCAGGCTTGCAGCACTGCAGCTGAATACGGTGTAGCGACCGACAGTGGCCTGTGGAGAATGAGTAGGACAACAGATGTGGCTGTGGCTCTCCGGGAGACACAAAGGGGGGTCTGGTGGTGGTAGACAGTTTTACATCTGTGTTGTGGTGGTTACATGAATCTCCTGTGTCAACATGACAGAACGCAGCATACACTTCATACCAATGTAGACTGTTGGATCTGATGTGGTCCCACAGTTACACGGAGAAGCATGAAACATGGGATGGACACTGGAACTCTAGATTGGCTCTACAAACTCCTAGCAGTCCAAGATAATTTTGAAATAAAAGTATTTTTTTTACAATTTAATTAATTCATTTATTGAGAGAGAGCAAGAGAAACAGAAAAAGGCAGAGAGAGACAGAGAGAGAGAGACAGAGAGAGACAGAGAGAGAGACAGAGAGAGAGAATGTGCATGCCAGGGCCTCTAGCCACTGCAAACAAACTCCAGATGCATGTGCGACCTTGTACATCTGGCTTTATGTGGGTACTGGAGAATCAAACTTGAGTCATTAGGTTTTGTAGGCAAGCACCTTAACCACAGAGCATTCTCTCCAGCCCTCAAAATAAAAATATTCTTTAAGAATTGATGGGGGCTAGGGAGAGCTCAGTACTTGCTTTGCAAGCATGAGGACCTAACTTCAACCCTGCCCCCGCCATAAAGATGACAGGCATAGCGGCACATGCCTGTAATCCCAGCACCGTGAAGGCAGACAGGACTGTCACAGGGACTCACTGGACAGCAAGTGTCGCCTAGTTGGTGAACTTCAAGCCAATGAGAGGCCCTGTCTCAAGAAGTAGATGGATTTCCTATACCTAAGGCTGTCCTCTGGTCTCCCACACCCAAACAAATATGTGTGAATAACACATTTAAAAAAATACTATGAAGGTGCTGGGTGTGGTAGTGCATGCCTTTAATCCCAGCACTTGGGAGGCAGAGGTAGGAGGATCACAGTGAATTCGAGGCCGCCCTGAGACTCCATAGTGAATTCCAGGTCAGCCTGGGCTAGAGTGACACTCTACCTCAAAAAACAAAACAAACCAAAAAAAAAAAAATACCATGAAGGGCTGGAGAGATGGCTTAGTACTTAAGGCACTTGCCTGCAAAGCCAAAGGACCAAGGTTCAATTCCCCAGGACCCAAGTAAGCCAAATGAATAAGATAGCACATGCATCTGGAGTTCATTTGCAGTGGCTGGAGGCCCTGGTGCACCCATTCTCTCTCTCTCTCTCTCTCTCTCTCTCTCTCTCTCTCAAATAAATAAATAAATAAAATAAAATATTTTTTTTAATTTAAAAAATAGTATGGAATCTGTACTACAAAAATACTCACAAGGGCTGGAGAGATGGCTTAGTGGCTAAGGTGCTTGCCTGTGAAGCCTAAGAACTCATGTTTGAATCTCCAGGTCCCATGTAGCCAGATGTAGTGATGCAAGTGTGCAATGTCACACCTGCGCACAAGGGAGCACATGTGTCTGGAGTTTGTTTACAGTGTCTGAAGGCCCTGGTGTGCCCATTCTCTCTCTCTCTCTCTCTCTCTCTCTCTCTCTCTGCCTCTTTCCCTCTCAAAATGAAAAAAAAAATTCACTGGGCTGCTAGCCTTACTGAACAGAATGACAAGCTCTAGGCAATGCTTCTATTTCTCTTTATGCCTCAACATCCTCATCTATTAAACAAGAATAATTATACTGGGGAAAAGGTTTGGTAAGGATATACTAAGCTAAGGCTTTCCTGATGTAGTAGTGAAAGCCTATCATTCTAGCACTCATGAGGGAGGCAGGAAGATTTCTGGGATTCCCAGGCCAGCCTGGGCTCCAGACTGAAATGTTATCTGAAAAATAAATAAACAAAATAATCAAGAAGAAAGAACAACAACAACCACACCTCTCTTTTCCATGAGCCAGTGTCACAGAGACCCGAATAACAGCCACTGGGAGAAGTGGCAGGGCGGGCCTGCCTGATTACCTAACCAGGGACCTCCCCTGGCATTTTGCATGTACAGAGAAGTGGGCTACCCAGCCAACCAGGGCAGCAATGTTGAGACGTCATGAGGTGCAGGGCTGCTGGCCCAGGTCCCCTGCACGCGGAGGAAGCTTACGAGTGGGAGTAGGGGAGGAGGAGATGGAGAAGCAGGGGCCTGGTTGGATATACTCCATCCATGCTTCCGGAGCGCAGCCCTCTCTGCTGATGGAAGGCCAGGAGTCAGCGCCTTTCCCTTTGTGCAACACTGCATTGTCTTTGCATGTAACCTATGCACGTCTTGTCACCCGCTTTACATTACCTCTAGGTTACTGATGAGTCCTGGTGTGGTCTGAGCGCAATGTCCCCAGACTCACGGGCTGAGTGTTTACTCTCCAGCTACCGGCAGGATTCAAGGAGGCGGGGCCCTGCTGGAGGAGTTTTCAGCCTGGCCCTTTGCGCTGTTCTCTCTCTCTCTCTACTTCCTCCATGCTGGCATGATGGTGTGACAGCAGCTTCCAGCTCCTGCCACGCTTTCATGATGGGCTCTACCCTCTGGAACTGTAAGGTGAATGAACCCCTTTCTTTCCATAAATTGCTTCTGGCTGGATATTTTGTCCCAGTGAGGAGAAAGCAACTGACACACCCTGACGGTGTGAATGCTATGTGACTCTCTATTATGCTGTACTGTTGAGGAACAATGACCAGAAATTCATCTGGGTATGTTCAGCAGACTCAGCCGCCTCAGGCCCCATTATAAAACAGCACACACTGGCAGCAGGGGACTGCTTTGTTTGTATTGTTGCATGCACAGGTGGTTGAACCACGAGACATGGACCTAGGGACAGAGAGGGCCTAACACAAAGCAGTGCTCACACCATCTCTGGCTATCTGCTACCTGTGGGGCCTGGCGTGGGTTGACCAGGAATCAGAGGCTGTCTGGACTATGCCTATCTGAGGAGATGAGGGCCTTGAGAAAGGGGCAATGCCCACCGGCAGGAGGTGGGCCCTCTCACCTGACTGCACAGGCTGGCCAAGGTGTCCGTCTCCATGTTTTCCAGCAAATCCTCCAACACAGCACTGCTCTGCTGTTGCTCCCTCACCCTAGGGTGAAGAGAAATCCACATGAGCCCAGCTCTGCCATTGAGGGATGCTACGAGGGGCTCATCTTGCTTAAATGACAAAGAATGACAGATGTGGGCCACAGGAGGAAAAGAAGATGGCCAGAGAGCTTGTTATCCGCTCCTCATCTGAAGTACTTCAAAGAGCATAAGCGGAGGGCTGGCAGAAGGAAGGAGGGCTGCTTGGTGGGAGGTCCCTTGGGAGCCACAAGGGGACTGACTGCTCCGTGCTCTGGGAGGGAGGGAAGGGAGGGCCTCTGTGATCTCGCTCTGAAAGTCTGGCCTCTGTCTTCATAACTAGGACCTGGAGTCCACACCTGCCTCTGCATTGTGCTGAAGCAGATCTGGAGCCATGGCCCACAGATGGACCTGCTCCGGCAGGGCGGCAGGGCCCCTCTGGCACCTGGCCCCAGGAAGCTTGTTGCCTCCCACGTGGAGATTCTGCATCAAAGCTGGCACCATGGATCCACCCCACAGTCCACTTCCCACAAGCCAATGCTTCTGCTCAGTCCAAACCCGTGATGAGCCACCCCCTCCAGGCAGCACACAAACCTTTCACACCAACACGTCCTTGAGACCACAAACATTCAGCCCCGTCATGCAATCACGACAATGAAACAGAGCTGCACTTTGATGTTGTGTTTACATGGGAATGCAGAGTCCAATAAAGTAAGCTTGCCTGTAATGTCACCATCCAGAAATCACATCCATTAAAACTGGGTGTGTTTCCTTCCAATTTGTGTGTTTCAAAAGCTAATCATAACATGCTGAATAGAGTTTTCATTCTTCCTTTCCACAGTGGCATTATATTCACGATTACAAGTCAGGGAGCTATAAGAAATTAGGTTTTTCCAGGAGTTCTTGATGCCACAGGCAACAGATAATTGTCCGATGTTAATTGAAAAAGCATGCGAAGAGCGCAGATGGAGATTGGCTCTGTCTGCTTGGTGACTGCACGAAGGCAAGGCAGGGTCTAAAATGCTACAGCAACAGTGACCGCTGAACAAGGCCTCTCTCAGGACACTGCATATGGCTGTGTGAGTTGTTACCACGTGGCCTTAGGATTTTTGCAACTTCTTGTGAATCTATAGCTATTTAAAACTTCAAAAGTGGGTCTGGAGAGAAGGCTCTGTGACTAACAGCATTTGGTGATTAAGCAGGGCCCGACACCAGCCAAATTCAACTCCCCAGAACTCACCTGAAGATCTGGACATGGCCACGCATATCTGTAACCCCAGCCAGCCCATGGAGTTGGCATGGAGACTAGGGAATCACTGAGGCTCGCTGACTGAAGCCAGCAGCTCCAGGGTGAGAGACTTTGTCACAAGCAAGTACACAGATGAGCAACAGAAAAGGGCACCTGAAGTTTTCTAGCCTCTGCACACTCATGTGCATACATTACCCCACACATATTTTACACATATGCACATGCAAAAAAATTAAAAAGTAAAGAAATATTGTCAGTAAATTCAATGATATTAAAAAAACAACAAAGTACAGAAGGATGTCAGGGAAAACGGGACTGGCATCCTGCACGGCTTGCCATGCTGGGCACAGATGATGGTGCCCTAGGCAGGAAGATGGAAGGTCAGGTTCCCCAGGCCTGCAGGGGCCCAACACACCCCAGGCATGGGCTACCCACCTACCTGTGCTGATGGTGTTCCAACAGCTTTTGGCTCTTGCTCAGGGCCTGCTGCAGGATGGTGGAGACTTGCCTTCCAGAATCCACCTCCCCAGGCTCATTCAGAAGCCCAGGACCTTCAGCCACCCACTGCTGCCAGCTCTCCAGGGCCTGCTGCTGCTCGGCCGCCTCTTGCTGTGACAGCTTGTCCTCCAGCTTCCTCTCCAGCTCTTGGAGCTCCTAAGCATGAAGGGGAAGGCAGGAAGTCCCACTGATACTGGGTAAACAAGAAGTTAGAGAGGTGACTGGAGAAAACTGCAGCTGCAACTTGGTAGCCGAGTCTCATGACCAGATAGATGTCCCTTGGTGGTAAGACATACTAAGCTGCAGTTAGATGGCTTTGGCTGCATCAGAAACTAAGCCACCAGGGTGTTGTCCCAACTGTCACACATGCAGACCAATGAAGAGTCTGCAATCTCAAAAGACCGTCTTCAGGATTGCATCATTTACACTGTGGTTGTTATCCTCCTACTAGTGGGCTTCTTTTTGGTAGAGGATCATGAGAAGAAATGCCCTAAAAGGGAGATCTAAAAGGGCCACCATAATTTGGGAAGAGAAAGAGAGCCACCTTATCCCCATGACTATACCATTCACCTCATAAATTTATAACAACGTCTTTAAAATTCATAGCTCAGAACCACTAGCTTGCTATTCCCATTTTGCACAACCCTCTCTGCTCTCTCTTGAGTATTTGCCTTGATAATTAAACTGTGCCTCTCCACTAAAGTCTTTCTTTCAAGACAAAAACCCAGAGACCCCAGAACACTGCTAGAAAAAGGCCAGAACAAAACCTGTCCTCAAGCCTGTTGTGCCCTGCTCCTTCCTGGCCCCCTGGCCCCTGTCCAGCTGTATCCAAACACCAATTCTGAATCTCTTTCTAAATCCTGCCTTCAGAAGCTCCTCGGCGCTTCCTTCCCTCATCCCGTTTCCCTGCCATACACATTCCTCCTGCTCAGCTCTTTTAGCAGAAGCTACTACCTTTTCCTGAGCTGTTCTTCAAGCCCCTCTCTTTCTCTTTGTTTTCACCTATTCTGGGAGCATTCATCCAGGGACACCTCCCCCTCCCCTTCTCCCCTGCTGGCCCATGCATGGCAGAGAATGACGTGGACAATGAGCTCTTGAACTATGAAGATGACGTAGATAGAGCTGCTGGGAGAGATGGGCTGAAGCCCCTGGCAAGAAAGATGTTGAGGGCTCTTGTGTCTCCATCCGCAGGTCTGGCTCTCGTAATTTCCTACTCAAGCCAGAGTTGTTCCCAGCCATTGTTGACTGGCCTTGAGCATCCATCAGAAGCCCAGAATGAATGCATCCCTCAGGCCACTCTGGGAATGGATGTCCCATGCCAGGCCAAGTCAGGCATGGGAAAGACAGCAGTGTTTGTCTTGGAGCTAATTTGGTGGGCAGGCGTCTGTGCTGATGACGCTTCACACTAGGGAGCTAGCGTTTCAGATGAGCAAGAGTATGAGTGCTTCTCACAGTACATGCTGAATGTCAAGGTCACTGTCAAGAAGGACGCTGAGGTGCTGAAGAACTGCCCACGTATCACTGTGGGGACCCCTGGCCACATCCTAGGTGGGACTCGAAGTAAAAGCCTCAACTTCCAACACATTAACACTTTATCTTGGCTGAATGTCACAAGATGCTTGAACAGCTCAACACGCATCCAGAAAATTTTCTGCACGCCACCCCCTCATCAGAAGCAGGTCATGATGTTCAGTGCTACTGTGAGCAAAGAGCCCTGGCCAGTCTGCCACAGGTTCACGCAAGGTCCAATGGAGGTCTCTGTGGAGGATGAGACCAAGTTGATGCCACACGGGTTACAGCAGTACTATGTGAAACTGAAGGATAAGGCCAGGTGCCCTTGAGTTCAACCAGGTGGTTGATCTTGGTAAAGTCCAGACAGCGCTGCACTGCCCTGGCCCTGCTCCCAATGGAGCAGAGCTTCCCAGCCACTGCTGTCCTCTGTGGGACGCCCCAGGAGGGAAGGCTTTCTTGGTATCAGCAGTTTCAAGACTCAGACGCATCCTCGTGGCTACCAATGTGTATGGCCGAGACATGGACATCAAGCAGGTGAACATTGCCTTCAACTACAACATCCCATGGACTCACACCTACCTGGATCGAGCAGCCAGAGCATGCTGGTTTGGCACCAAGGGCTTGGCCATCACCCTTGTGTTAGCCAAGAATGATGCCAAGTTCCTCAGTGATGTGCAGGACCACTCTGAGGCCAACATTAGTGAGCTCCTGATGAAAGTTACCTTCTAAACTGAGCAGACGTGGCAGAGGAATCATCTACTCTGGAATGTGGCAGTCTCTCTGCAGAAGACACCACTGCCACCCGCCCCTGACAACCCTTGTCCCCACCCCAGCTTCCTTTTGCATCACCACCATTCATGATTCATCAGAAGTTTTTAACAAAACCAAGACTGAAACATGCACAAGAAGCTCCTTGACAGTAGGACACCAGAAGTCCCTGGAGAGATGTGGACCCTCCTCATGTGCTTCCTTACACAGGCCCCATTTAAGTCACTTGAATCACTGTCTGGCACTGTCTTTGTGAGCTCACGGGGGGCGAGACTGAGCATCCTCTTCCCCATCTGTGCCATGACTGGCAGTTGTCACCTTTGTCACTAATTTCCTATTGAGTCTGCCTGCATCCACCTATGAGAGCTGAGAGGGATGCAGTAACTGTGGCTAAGCCCAGTGCACTTGCTGAGCCACTGTGTGTGGGGATTCCTTCTCTAGACAGTGCCTGACTTATAGTGGCTCCACGCTGTGTGCAAGCAATGTATGTCAGTATGAGCCATATGTGAATTCTTAATTTTGATCATTTCCTGGGCTACCCATATACAATGTAGTATTGTTGTATAGTTATTTCTTTTGAATTGAAACATTCCCTCCCCAAGGAAGGCTCTCAGGACTTAGGAAGCTCAGGAAACTTACAAGAAATTTACAAGCTTCTCCAGCTGCTCCCCAAGGTTATATGAGCACTAAACCACTGCTAGGCAGAGACGACTCTTCAGTGAAGCTACCTGCAACTTGGGTGAAAAACTCCGGTGATGCAGCTTTCATGAGACATCCTCCACTTTGGGGTGGACTTTTCAATGATATGGCTGCCTGGGTCACCCATGCTTGTGTAAGTAACCCCCAAAAACTCAATGGGTCTCCAAGCATCATTTCTCTGGTTTTCCATCAGGGTTCTATTTGGGGAGAAGAGATGCTTGTTCAAGGGAAGTATTTTCTTGCCATTCTGGAGAGCAGTCAGTCGCGTGACTGGAAGGGAAACCGCTCACTCCAGTGTGCTGTGCTGCTCAGCAGGCCACTGGATTAGTGCACTTTTGACATGTGACACTTCCACTTTATAATGGTTTTATGGGGATGAGACCCCGTAATTAGGGGTCAAAAGCCTTCTAATAGTGCCTTAGAATATATAGTCTTATACTTCTCATTTAACTGGTGAGGAAATTCAGGCAGAGCGCATGAAGGTAAGTTCTAGGGGGTGATACAATTTTTAAGTGGCAGTATCAGAATTTGAGGCCAGGTGTGTGGTTTGGATGTAAATTGGCTCCCAAAAGCTCAGATGTTTAAACACTTGGTCCCCAGAGAGAGGCACTGTTCAAGGAGGTGAGGCCCAGTTAGAGGAAGTGGGTTGCTAGGAGCCTGGCCTTGAGGCTTACAGCCTTGCCCTACTTCCTGTCCCATCTCTGCTTCTACTGACCCCTGGAAGAGCAAGCAACCAGCTGGCGTCTTCTCCTGCTGCCATGCCTTCCCCGTCATGATAGACTGTACCTCCAAACTGTGAGCCAAAATAAACCCAGTCTCCTCTGAGTTGCTTCTTATTTGGCCACAGTGATGAGCAAAGTGATGGAAACACCAGGCCAGCTAGCTCTGGCTCGTAATCACAAAGGACATACTACCTCTCACCAGCCAAACACTCACAAATATTACATTCTTAAGCCATAAGCCTGTTTATGTGGTGGAGGTAGGAGGTCCTAGGTCTTGGAGAAGGTAGACGCATTTAGCCCATTATTATCCATATTGATCAGTGAGGCAGTGGGAGAGTGGGGTGAACCTCAAGGGGCCACACATGGGCTTCATCGGGGGATGGTGACCCTTGATCCTGCCCACTGAGCCGGGCTTCGCCCAGGCTGGCTGTGGTGGCTATGACCATCACTCCCATTCCTGCAGCAGGAGGATAACCACTTGCGCGTCTGGGGGCTGAGTTCTGTCCAGCTGTCAGCAAGGCCAACATGGCAGAAGCCTGCATCAGAGGGGCACCGGCTCACCACACTAGGACAGAAGGCTCTAACCCAAGACTGCCTGCATCACCGGAGAAAGCAGAAGAGCACAGAGGACTGGCTTTCCCAGACCCAGCTTGAACAGCTCCGGCTGGAGACAAGCAGACGCGTATTCCACAGCTTGCCATCCACTGACAGCAGCACACCCCACGTCTGCCTGCCACTCCGCACAGCTGGAGCATAAAACTCCGCTCTGGAATGCCTTCCCTACTGTTCGTTCTCCTCCAGAATTTACATCACGAGTGCGGGGCCTGAAACTACAGAACCTTGTAGATTCTCCCAGCAGTGAGCACATGGCCTGGCTCAGGGAAGATGTAGATGAAGGCCTGTGGTGTGCCAGACACAACTCAAGAGTGTTTGATTATTACTCATTTATTTAGTGTGTAGTGTGTGTGTAAGCACACACTATGTGGAGGTCAGAGGACAAATTTTGGGTTGGTCCTCACCTTCCACCTTGTTTTGATGCTGGGTCTCTGGTTCTGGGAAATTCTCCAGTCTCTGCCTCCCTTTTCCCAGTAGGTACCCTGAGATTCTAAAACCTGCCACAATCTCCAGCTTTTACGTGGGGTCCGAGGATCTAAACTCAGGTACTCAGGCTTAGCAGTTAAAGGTGCATGCTTGAATTAAGTACTCAGTGGTGCGAGGCAAGCACAACCCAGAGTATTTTCACACGAACTAGTTTGTTCATTTGTATGTCACAAAATAATGCAAGGCAGAGATTTATTACTACCAATTTTATAGACAAAGTAACTGAGGCACAGGAAGTATAAGGAAATCTGAAATCATAGGTCTAGGAAGGATGCAGGCAGGAGAGACTCCCAGTTGCTCTGTCTGAGTCCTGTCTCTCAGCATTGTGGCCGCTGTGGCTGTGGGTATCAACAGATGATGGACTGATTCACAGATGACGATGGGTGGAAGGTGATGGATGGATGATAGAAACAGAAATGGATGATAGAGTTGTGGTCCTTTGGTTGAGCACAAAGTACTTGGGCTGAATGTTACATGGCCCCTAGATTCTAAAGACTCACTGAGTGCTGAGGGAGACAAGCAGCGTCCACATAGCAGTGATGATGGGAAACATTTGCCATGTGTGATCATCATATCATTCAGATTAGGGCTATAGGAACACAGCCTGCTGGAGAAGAGCCTGGAGGGCTCCACAGAGGAAGGCAGCACCGAGGCCTGCCTCTGTACATGGACAGGAGCATACAATATGTGACAGAAACATTCAGGGGGAAGCACTGTAAAGGGACAGAGGTTGAATATATTTCAAGTGTCTGGAGCATCAAGGGGTCTAAGTTTATGGTACAGAAAGGAGAGTGAGGAGGTCTGATTTTTAAATGCACAGCTATGAGGATGAGGCTGCGAACAATCACTGTTTTCAAAACACATCCTTGTAGCCCTCAGTGTGTGAAGGGGATGAAAGGAGGAGGGAGGTGGGTACAATGTTAGGACAGGAGCCTGGGCCTTGTAGGGACCTGGCTGAGTCTGTTCTGCTGCTGTGAAATAAGTCCCTTTCTAAGCATCAGCTCTTGTACCTTAACATGGTCATAAAAGTGCCATGGAGGACCTGACATGGTGCCTGGACTGCCTGAGAGTTCAGTGTATGTTGGCTAATGGCGACATCATTATTGTTTTTGAGCTCACTATGTATCAGAACAGTGAAGCCAGGTGGCAGAAATCAGAAGTGAGAAAGCCCAGGCAGAATCAGTCCCCATAACGTGTCCAAGCGAAGCGAGTAGGCGGTGAGGCAGAGGGAAGCAGCCCTTGCCATCCTTGGAGAAGTGGCTGCTCAGCAAGGGACACCGCAATGCAAACACAGCTAGTCTGGGGTCACGTCTTCTGAGAAAGTCTGTCCTGTGTAAATTTCCCATCTTTACCACTTGGCCCTCTGACCCAACTGCACCTTGAAAATGTTCCAATTTCACGAAGCTAGTGTAAATCGGTCATCAAATGAGGTGCTCTCAACAGTTTCTTGAGGAGTCGTTTCCTCCAAAGCTTTTCATTTCATGCTTTTTAATTCTCCAAATGTTTAACAGCTTAAAAGCTCATTCCCAGCAGGAAAGTGCTTCACACCACATGATCACATTGCAGAGTGAAAGTCTGATATCTGCAGCAAAACAGGATTTTCCCCTCCCAATGTAAGCCGGGTAAAGCGCAGGTGGCCCATTGTCTCCCCAGAACATGACATCATGTGATTTATTCCTAGCTGCTTCCAATTCCAGACAAATGGGTGCTCCTCTTCCAGGAACTGGGACCGGGAGCTTTGCTGTTACTCAAAAGACCTTTGGGGGCCAGAGAGATGGCTTAGTCGTTAAGGTACTTTCCTGAAAAGCCCAAGGACCCATGTTTGACTCTCCAGATCCCATGTAAGCCAGACACACAAGGTGATACATGTGCAAGGTTGCACATGTGCACAAGGTGGACGAGTCTGGAGTTAACTGCAGTGACTAGAGGCCCTGGTGTGCCAATTCATTCCCTCCTTCTCTTTCTCTCTCTCTCAAAAAAAACAGCTTTGGGGTGAAGAGGAAAGAATGGGCATGTGGTGGTGCCCACTTAAGAACTGAAGGCAGTCATCTTGGGTGAACAGCACAAACGCAGGTTTCAGGGCTGAACGAAGGGTGTTTCTCAGGCACAGGGGCTCTTGACACCTAACTCTGCCCCTGACTCCCTAAATGACCTGGACCTGCCCTTGAGGGCTTGTTTCCTCCAACTGGAATTCAAAGCCGCAGTCCACCTCCTGCCGACCACCTCAGAATGTAGCCCATGCTATGGATTTTCATAAGTGGAGATTTCCCTCTATTACTGATTTTCTGAGGAGTCCCATCTCCGATGAGTGTTAAGGCCAATGCCATGCTTCCATGTATACTGAAATAGTTGTGTGAGGAAACCCTTTTAGTGTGTAAAGCAGGTGCATGTTGTGAATGGGTATTTCTCATGTTAAACTAACCTTATATTCCTGATATGAACTCAACCTGACCATAAGGTATTAAGTCATTTTTATAGATAGATAATTTTGCTAATGTTTTGTATACAAATTGTAGATCTATGTTCATAACTGTACTGTTCTGCGTATCACATTGGTGTCCAGGCTATGTAAACATCATCAAATAAGATAGGGAATAGTCCCTGTTCTTCTAACACCAGGAATAATGTGAACCTGAGTTTGACAAAATATCTTACAGCTTGGGAGCCCACCTATACATCTACTGCAGTGGGGTAACTTTCTCTGCAGTGGGGGGAGATTTGTAACTCCTTGTTATGGTTGGACCTGGCGTGTTCCCTGCAAAGATGCACCTGTTGGAGGGTTAGTCCAGTCATTGTGAGGTGCCTGCATCAGGACTTGATCAGGAGTTAATGGAAGAACCCACTGGTGAATTACACACTGATAGCATTATTGACAAGTGGTTGAAACCTTGCTGAACACTGCATGCCAGTGATGGGCTGGACTCCTGTCTTCCTCTGCTTCCTGACCACCATGAGTAAAATGGCTGTGCTGTGCCAGGTGCCCCTGCCATGATGCTCTTCCTTGTCAAAGCCCCAAAGCAAGAAGCCAACCAACCCCATATGGACTGAACCCTCTGAGAGCATGAGCCAAAATAAGTCTTTCTCCTTTTAAGTCATTTGTGTCAAGTATTTTTGTCGCAGTGGCAGAAAATGTTTGTTCAAGGTCGATCTAAATCAATTTCACCTATGGCATCAAGACTACAAAATTTTTATATATTTTTTTCTAGATTTTTCCACTATTACTTATTTTCAAACTCATCTACATAAGGTTGGTTTATTTTCCTGATTTTAAAAGCCCCTAGAGTTACTTTTTAAATTCCAGATATATTTTTAATTAATGAATGAATCTGAGAGAGAGAAATAAACATGTAGAAAGAGAAAGTGTGTGTGTGTGTGTGTGTGTGTGAGAGAGAGAGAGAGAGAGAGAGAGAGAGAGAGAGAGAGAGAGACAGAGAATGGGCATGCCAGGGCCTCCAGCCACTACAAACTCACATGTATGCGAACCCTTGTGCATCTGGCTTATGTGGATCCGGGGGAATCGAACCTGGGTCCTTTGGCTTTGCAGGCAAGTTCCTGATATTTTTAATTTGTTCTTTATCCCTTAGCTTTGCCTGACATTTGTACATTTTATTAGGCTTTTAATCCTTTTTTTCTGAATATACAACTTCACTGATTCTCTCCACAATGGTTTTGTTTTACATTTTATTCATGCTATGTTCCTTTCTGCTGCTTCCTACAAGCTCATTTGCTTCTCCACTATTGGAAACAGATTTTCCTCTAAAAACTACTATAGGGGCTGGGGAGACAGCTTCATGGATAAAGGCGCTTGCCATGCAAGTATGAGGTTCTGAGTGGGCCTGAGGTACATTCATTCCCAGTCCTGATTCCCCTGAGATACATTCATTCCCTGCCCTGATCCTCCTCAGGTACATTCATTCCCAGCCTTGATTCCCCTGAGGTGCATTCATTCCCAGCCCTGATTCTCCTGAGGTACATCCATTCCCAGCCTTGATTCTCCTGAGGTGCATTCATTCCCAGCCCTGATTCTCCTGAGGTACATCCATTCCCAGCCTTGATTCTCCTGAGGTACATCCATTCCCAGCCTTGATTCTCCTGAGGTGCATTCATTCCCAGCCTTGATTCACTTGAGGTACATTCATTCCCAGCCTTGATTCTCCTGAGGTACATTCATTCACAGCCCTGATTCCCCTGAGGTGCATTCATTCCCAGCCCTGATTCCCCTGTGGTGCATTCATTCCCAGCCTTGATTCTCCTGAGGTACATCCATTCCCAGCCTTGATTCTCCTGAGGTACATTCATTCCCAGTCCTGATTCTCCTGAGGTACATTCATTCCGAGCCCTGATTCTCCTGAGGTGCATTCATTCCCAGCCTTGATTCTCCTGAGGTGCATTCATTCCCAGCCTTGATTCACTTGAGGTACATTCATTCCCAGTCCTGATTCTCCTGAGGTGCATTCATTCCCAGCCTTGATTCTCCTGAGGTACATTCATTCCCAGCCCTGATTCTCCTGAGGTACATTCATTCCCAGCCCTGATTCTCCTGAGGTGCATCCATTCCCAGCCTTGATTCTCCTGAGGTGCATTCATTTCCAGCCTTGATTCACTTGAGGTACATTCATTCCCAGTCCTGAATCTCCTGAGGTGCATTCATTCCCAGCCCTGATTCCCCTGAGGTGCATTCATTCCCAGCCTTGATTCTCCTGAGGTCCATTCCCAGCCCCACTGTCAAAAGCTGGGCAAGGTCGTTTACACCTGTAACTCCAGGTCCAGTTCAGTGACAGCTCTGTTTCAAGGAACACAAGAATGAAGGGTAATAACAGACCTCTGACATCCTGACATTCTCATGGCCTCCATATCTGCACAGATGTGGCACCCACACACATCCCATCACACCACACACACACACACACATACACACACATACACACACACTGCTTTAGTTGAATTCTGTTTTCATGTTCCTTGTATATTATATAATCTATCACCTCTCTGACCCAGGAACTATTTAGAAGCACACCACAACATTTCCAAAGGGTAACTTTTTGTAATTATCTTTTTTCTATGGTTTGATTTCAGCATTTTGGATTTGGGTATTTATTTATAATTTATTTTTATTTATTAATTAATTTATTTATTTATTAAGAGACAGAGAGAGAGAGTGTGTGAGAATGGGCACACCAGGGTCTCTAAGCCACTGCAAACAAACTCCAGATGCATGTGCTACCATGTGCATCTGGCTTATGTGGGAACCTGGAGAATTGAACCTGGGTCCTGAGGCTTTACAGGCATGTGCCTCAACCACTGAGCCATCTCTCCAGCCCGTAACTATCTTTTTATTAGCTAATTTTATTTTAGTTACCCAAAATGGTCAAAGAGACATCATATAGTCAATAATTTACAGGTAAGCACCTTAACCACTGAACCAATCTCTCCAGCCCTATACAGTTAATAATTTCTAACATTGCAATGTGTGCTGAAGAACACTTGTTGGTTAACTGCTGGTAGTTAGAGTCTGTGCTAAGCTGAGATAAAACTTCTTACACGTGTTGTTCAGGTAGCGTCATCTTCACCTGTGCTTTAGACGGTCAACCTGCCACACTGGGCTGAAATTTCCCACCGTAATAGTGACCATACATTTTCAAATCCCTTTCCCCCAGTGTAGCAAGTTTTCTTTTTATTATTTTGAGTTTTTTATTAAATATATGCAAGCTTAGAATCATTATTTGCTCCAGGAAAGTGAAGTTTTTGAATTATTTCATAATAGCTTTAGTTTTTTAAATTAATTTCATAAATCATTTAAAAATCATGGTCTGGATATTACTGTGGACATAGAGTATGTGTGGTGTGGTAAGTATGTGTAGATATATGCTTTATGTGCACACATGTGTATGTGTAGGTGCATGCTCTATGTGTACTTGTGTGGAGGCCAGAAGAGACTGTCAGGTGACCTCCTCTGTCACTCTTTTTTCTCTACTATCCCTACCCCTCCTCATGCTTGCCACATGAACATGCATACACAGATACACATTAAGACCTCTGAAGACTTTGGTATCTAGATCATCAGCACAGCGTGTAAAATGATTTCTGAAATTATGAAAGAAATTTAAGGTAATACAAAATGATTTAAAAAACTTACACACCTGGAACAAACAGTGATTCTGAACCTGCATGTGCTTAATAAAGATTCAGCACTCTTCACTGACTAGCCATTCACCAAGCTAGCTCGCCAGCACGCCCCAGAGATTCTTCTGTATCGCCCACTGCAGGACTGGGGTTAAAGATATGCATGGCCACGCCAGGCTTTCCACGTGGGGACCGGGATCGTGCTCAGGCCCGCAAGCCCTCGTGCTCGTGCAGCAGGTGCTCTGACCTGCTGAGCGTCGCTTCAGCCTGTAAGTATGGATTACTAATGCTTAAATGAGAACAAGTCCATTGGTGTTTGCCTGCCCACACTAGGACCTTGGTCAATGTGAAGCACTTTTCTTGCTGTGAGTGGTTACTCTCATAACAGGAAATAGGTGGAATTCAAAAATCTACATGTGCCAGGGCATGGTGGCGCACCCCTTTAATCCCAGTACTCAGGAGGCAGAGGCAGAAGGATTGTTCGAGGCAACCCTGAGACTACATAGTGAATTCCTAGTCAGTCTGGACTAGATAGAGTGTGACCCTATCTAAAAACCAAAAAAAATTAAAAATAAAAAAAATAAAAAAAACACCTAAAATTAGTCTTTAAAACAGTTACTTCCACAGCTATACCCTGAAAGAATGCCACATGTGGGAAGAATGATGATAACACACAAAGAACCTGATACCCAGTGGCCATCAGAATGTCTGTTTGAAAGACGATCAGTAGGATTAATATCTAGGATATACAAAGAACTCAACATTTATCCTCTAATTTTATGCCCATATATTAGTGCTGTTCTCACTTTTGATTGATTAGAGAAGTTTCTCTTTTTCAGATGACAGTGCTGCTGGAGAACACTCAAAAGTCATCAATTGTACAGCAAAGGACACTGTGTATAAAGCAAACAGGCAACCTACAGAATGGGAGAAAATCTTTGCCAGCTATACATATGATAGAGGATTAATATGCAGGATGTACAAAGAACTCAAAAACTAAATCAAAAGAAATCAAACAACTCAACTAAAAAATGAGTTGTGGGGGCTGGAGAGATGGCTTAGCGGTTAAGTGCTTGCCTGTGAAGCCTAAAGACCCTGGTTCAAGGCTCGATTCCCCAGGACACACGTCAGCCAGATGCACAAGGGGGCACACATATCTAAAGTTCTTTTGCAGTGGCTGGAGGCCCTGGTGTGCCCATTTTCTCTATAATATCTGCCTCTTTCTCTCTCTGTCTGTCGCTCTCAAATAAATAAATAAAAGTAACAACAACAACAACAAAAAGCTATGGAACTTTAGAGAGTTCTCAAAAGAAGAAATCCAGATGGCAGTATAAAAACATCTAAAATATGTTCTAAATCCTTAGCCTCCAGGGAAATGCAAATTTAAACTACTTTGAGATTCCATCTCACTCCTGTAAGAATGGCTATTATCAACAAAATAAATGACACAGGGTTGGACAGATTGCTTAGAGATTAAGGCTCCTGCCTTCAAAGCCTAAGAACACAGGTTCAATTCTCCAGGACCCTCTTAAGTCAGATGCATATGGTGGAGCAAGGGTCTAGAGTTCATTTACAGTGGCCGTGGTGTGCCCATTCTCTCTCTCTCTCTAAGTAAGTAAAAGTAAAATTAATATATATATATATACATATATATATATATATATATATATATATAAGAAAATAAATGGCAACAAATGCTGGCGAGGATGCAGAGAAAGAAGAACCTTTCTACACTGTTGGTGGTAGTGTAATCTGGTCCAGCCATTGTGGAAATCAGTGTGGAGGTTCATGAGACAGCTAAAA
This sequence comes from Dipus sagitta, assembly GCA_036346955.1. NCBI lineage: Eukaryota > Metazoa > Chordata > Mammalia > Rodentia > Dipodidae > Dipus > Dipus sagitta. The sequence continues at coordinate 58,789,542 of CM070787.1, forward strand.
ATAGATTTATCATATAACCCAGCTATACCATTCACAGGCATATATCCTAAGGACTCACTGTACTACCTTAGAGATACTTTCACATCCATGTTTATTGCTACTCTATTCACAATAGCTAGGAAATGGAACCAACCTAGATGTCCCTCAAGTGATGAGTGTATAATGAAGATGTGGTACATTTATACAATGAAGTTCTATTCAGTGGTAAAGAAAAACAAAAGTATGAACTTTGTAGAGAAATGGATGGATCTGGAAAGGATTATACTTAGTGAGGTAACCCAAACCTAGAAAGCCAAGTGCTGCATGTTCTCTCTAATATGTGGATCCTAGCTACAAATATTTGGACTTGTATGTGAGTTGGAATAAAACTCAGTAGCAGAGGCCAGTAAGCTAGAAAGGGGATATAAGGGAGGGAGGAGAGGAGAGGACTTAAGGGGATGGTATTGTATATATGTAAGTAGAAGAACAGATTACTGGAGATGGAAAGGCTTAAGTGAGGTCAGGGGAAGACGCTGAATAAAGGAAGGGTGGGAGGGAGGGTTAATCAAAATCTAAGAGGTATGAACAAGTCATATGAAAACCTACTTTTTTGGACAATGGAGAACCCAGTAGCCATAGATTGTTACTAGAAAATTTTTAGTGCCAGGAATGGGATACCTTCCAGTGAGTTGTTGGCCAGAGAGGTCCCTAATACCCTCAAAACATTACAGGCCACTGAAGATGCTCTTGGTTTCCCACCAGGAATAGATGGTAAGACCCTATTGCTGAAGACTCCACATGCTTGGGCTGCAAGGTCACTGAGAAATCTTGTTGGAGCTGAGCTGAAAACCTCCTCCACATAGACCAGCTGACAGCTGGAAAAAGCAATACTGCATGCAGCTCAATGGGAGACAGAGAAGTCATCAGCAGCGATAAACAACAGTGGACACTGCAAGCCTTAAGTTTGGCCAGCCAGGCCAAATGAGCCAATGGGTGAAATAGTGACATGTCTGTTGTGGGGGAAACCAACCACTTTCTAATTGGACTGGAGGCCTGCTCCATAGGAGGGAATACATGCCTGATACTGAAAAAAAACCTCTGATGGGGAAGTCATTAGCCCTGGGGGTGCAATGCCTGCTGGTATCTGACTAAATGCCTATATATTATGCTCATCAAACTGCCCGGTAAGCACTCCTCTTAATGTTCATACCCATGTATTAATGCTACTCTCACTTTTGGTTAAGATGGTGGTAACCTCTGGGATGATTCAAAAGCCATCATAGTGCTGAGAAGAAGTGACAGAGTGCTCAGCACTGAGACATCTCTGTCACACCCTCCAAGGCTCCAGGTCAATTGTGGATGAGGTGGTGGAAAGAATGTAAGAGCCAAAGGAAGGACAGGACTACTTACAATGCACTCTTCCAGACACAAAATGGCCTGGATATCCATGACCTCACCGTGCCTGGCACTACCTACACAAGACCCTCATAATAGAAGGAAATGATGATGACATCAAAATAAAAGAGGACTGATGGGGGGGCGGGGACATGATGGAGAGTGGAGTTGTGAAGGGGAAAGTGAGTGCGAAGGGAATTATCCTGGTTTATTATCTATAATGTAAGTTGTCAATAATAATAAAAAGAAAAAGAAAGTCATCCAAGTGTGAAGAAGGGACAGTTGAGTGTTTCACACTAAATAAGATATTTGTATTATACCCTTCAGTGTCAAGGACTATAGCGGAGGAGGTTGTGGAAAGAATGTAAAAGCCAAAGGATGGGGAGGAGTGCTTTGGAATGCTGTCTTCCAGTCACACAATTCATGACCTCATGGTAGCTGTCATTACCCTGCACAAGACCTGCATAACATTGGGCCCGTAAACAGACTGTCATGGATGATGGAGGAGGGCAAAAAAAAAAAAGATATCAAGATAGAAGAGGCACTGGGAGAAAAGAAGAAGGGGCCAAGTGGAAGGGAGATGGAAGAAGGTGGTGAGAGGAGATTATGTTAAATATTTAATAATTTTTAATTCTAAGAATAATAAAAAAGAAATACAGTCAGTTTTCATAGCACTAGCAAGGAAACATCATCATCACTGCCAACTAGTGCTCAAGGAGTTGACTGGAAATACATCAGTTTGGAAAGCGTGTTGATTCAGAAGCCTGTCTGCTCAGAGGCAAGGGGCCAGTGTGGGGTACAGGCTAGTGCTCTCACACAAGTAAGATAGGAACAGACTGGGCAGCTGAGGGTAACAGGACCCCCAAGGTGAACAGTGTTAAAATTGAGAAAATGTCCTTGAGACTGTAAGGGGGAATCTGATTTTTCCTCACCTCTTACTTCCTAAAGGAGTTTCCCTTTTCTAGAAAATTAAGTTTACTCCCTTTCCTAGAAACCTAACAAAGTGCCTGGTCACCTGGCAGGGGAACTGGACTAAACCAGCTTAGCCCGTCCAGTAAATTCCTGTAACAGACAAACCAGAGTCACCAGGTGGATTACCCACTAGGGACCCCTCCCAACTTGGGGACTTTCTGCTTGACTTTCCTTAAGGGCATTTTCCCATTTCTGTGGAACTCCCCGCATTTTACAGCTTTGCCTTCTTCCCTTCTCTGTGAACTTTACCTTCTATGGTCTGTGCATTTCATTCTTTGAATTCATAAGACACTGGAGGCCAGTGACTCAGTCAGTGGAAGTTTTGCATGACTGTGACAATTCAACAGTTATAGCCCAACCAAGAGCCTAAAAAGGCTCTACTGATTTCAAAGAGATCCCAAATTCCCATCTCATACATAAGTCACCTCAGTGGGACCCCAGCACTGCAACACAAGAAGACAGGAGGCCCACTCTGGTAGAGGAGCCGAGGCTGACCCAGTGGGAACCCAGGTGCTGCAGGGTGTGGCACTCACCGGGCCATGGGCCTCCAGGATCTGCGTGCAGGCCGACTTGGTCAGTGTCTCAGACTCTCTCAGCTCCTCCAGCAGCAGGTCCTGAATGCTGAGCAGGGCCGTGTAAGCTGACAGCATGTCAGCAGCCCGGGCCACCTTCTGGAACTGCAGAGCCACAAGGGACTCTGCAAAGTGTGCCTCTTGGACCTCAAGCTGCTGGACCCTCTCACGCAGCAATTCCCCTCGCACCTGAGGATGGAAGCAAGAGAGCCGTCAGGGCTGTGTCGGAAGAGAGCCTGCTGCCTCCCCGAGAGCATGCTCTCAGGATCCCTAGGCCCTGTGACAGGGCGCAGCAGACCCCTGGACTCTGCTGGGAACAGGAGAAGTCTCAGCTGCTGAGGGCGGGGCGTGGGGAGGCTCAGTACCTATGTTCGTCCTAAGAGATGATCAGACACTGGTCCCATCTGCTCCCAACCCTTCAGAGGGCTGCCAACACCTATGTATGCACGTTCACACCTCCTCCTGCCTCCCTGGCCTCCATCCCCACCCATAACACATGAGGACCCTGATGGGGTCCCACACTCTGCAATGCCTCCTGGTGCCTGAAGGAAAGGCCTCAGGAATCCCATACTATATTTCAATCCCATGTCCAAAGGCAACTCTCTTCTTAAAGAGCCCACACCCATGTGCTTGGAGCATTTTCCTTCTTCATTGAGCGCCCCTTCTTTTGCCTCACAGCATATGCCCGTATTAAAATGTCTTTAATACTATCTTCAACTCTGCATCATACTGGCTTTTCTTGAAATTCCACGAATCCTGGTTGTAATCTGAGTTGCAGTCCCCAAAACTCTAGAAGAACTCTTCAGGCTGTTAAGGATGACAATGTGGAGCTGTGTCTCAGTCTCCTCACCACTGACATTTTGGGGGTACACATAAGTTCTACCTGAAACACTGTGGGTACATCTCTGTAACTACTGTTTCTATTCAACTATATTCTTGGCTTGTATGGTATCTTCGTATCTTTGCTTCTTCTTCTTCTTCTTCTTTTTTTTGGGGGGGGGCAAAAAACCCATACAGTGTTTATTGTGTGCCACTAGTGAGTCAGGTTAGGGTTAAGAGGGACCCCTCAAAGTAAACTAAAGCGACCAAAAAAGACAAGAAGTCCTGAGCCTATAAGCGGGAATCCAGTTCTTCCTTTTTTTTTTTTCTCTCTAAAAATATCCTTGCAGCTTCCATTTTTCAGGAGTTCAGAAATGTCAGAAGATACCCCTTTTCTTAGATAAGACTACCCCTTCCAACATGAGATTTCTCCCTACTTAGAAACCTGGTTATTTGGGTCTCTTTATCTCTTCCCAACAACCTGGAGAAGTACCTTGGACACTATCAGTCTCTGAGCGCCCCCTTGCCAAGCCAGAATATAGAAAGTGAGGTTTCAAACAGTTGTTCCGATCCCCCTCTCTGTACCTAAATTCATGCTGGTCTGGAATCCTAACCCCTAACACCTACTATGGCAATTCCTAGGCCAGTTTACACCTGGATGGGAGCAGACAGCTCATTCCTTGGAAGCTAATACCTGGGAAACCAGAACAATGAGTAAAGTCCACCTTAGAAAGATTTGGGGCAGCATGGCTCCAGCTCCAGGAAAACTTCCCATTTCCATATGTTGTGATCACCTCCTCCTTGCTGAGACAAACGTCCACCAAGACAGTGTTTATGGGAGGAAAGTTTATTTCAGGCTTACACAGGGAGTCTAAGGGAAGAAGCTGGCTCCCTTCAATAGATCTAAGCAGAGAGAAACAACCGCAGCAAGCAAACACTGGCCAGCACGAACCACCAGAGCTCCAACGCTTCTGAACACACCTAGTCGGGCTGGCTTCAGATCTGCCCCTGGTGACACACCCTCCTGAGCAGGGGCTGCCTGATAGGGGCTCAAGTAGGAAGTGTAATCAAAAATGACTGAGTCGGGCTGGGAGAGATGGTTAAGCGCTTGCCTATGAAGCCTAAGGACCCCGGTTCGAGGCTCGTTTCCCCAGGACCCATGTTAGCCAGATGCACAAGGGGCTCATGTGTCTGGAGTTTGTTTGCAGTGGCTGGAGGCCCTGGAGCGCCCATTCTCTCTCTCTCTCTCTCTCTCTCTGTCGCTCTTAAATAAATAAATAAATAGTTTTTAAAAAATGCCTGAGTCTATGGGGCCATATGTTCCAACTACCACGCCATATAAAACGGACGTCCCAGGCAGTGTCTGGATACCTCATCCACGTACAATGGACTCCCCATACAGTGTCGGGACACCCTGTGCAACATGCAGACAACCTGAACAGCATGGGCCAAATGTCCCACAACACCGTGCAAGACCTTCCCCTTCCTGTTTCCCCTGAACACCTTAAAAACCCTCACCTCCTCTTCTTAAGCTGTTCAGAGCTCTCTTCCCATTTTCTTTGCTCTAACATCCGTAAGTCCACCCCAACAACACACCTCCTCCAGTAAGGATACAATTCCCAATTTGCCATCAGCTGGGGGTCAAGCATTTAGAACACATAAGTTTATGGGGTCATCTAAACCACACTAGTCTTTCTCCTTGTGAAACTGATCTGTCTTTAAAATTGGATACTCACTAGAATATATATATGTTCTTTTTTAAGGTTTTTTGAGGTAAGGTTTCACTCTAGCTCAGGCTGATGCACAAGGTGGCACATGCAATCTGGCTTATGTGGGTCCTAGGGAATCAAACTGGGGTCCCTTGGCTTTGCAGGCAAGTGCCTTAACCACTAAGCCATCTCTTCAGGCCGAGGCCCATTTTTTTATGGGGGAGGGAGGAGAGAATTGGTGTGCCAGGGCCTCTACCACTGCAATTGAACTCCAGATGCGTGTGCCACCTTGTGCACATGTGCGACCTTGCATACTTGCATTACTTTGTGCATCTGGCTTATGTGGGACCTGGAGAGGTGAACATGGGTCCTGTGGCTTCACAAGCAAGCACCTTAAACACTAAGCCACCTCTCCAGCCCTGTTTGTTTCACTCTTTAAAAAAGATAAATAGGGCCTGGAGAGATGGCTTAGAAGTTAAGGCGCTTGCCAGCAAAGCCACAGGACCCAGGTTCAGTTCCCCAGGTACCCACATAAAGCCAGATGCACAAGGTGGCGCATGCCTCTGGAGGCTTCTTGCTGTGGACAGAGAAGAGCTGCAGAGGGAACCTCTGTGTGTCCTGTGTGGCTCCCCAAGGTCTTCAGAGAAGCCCTACATTGGAGGCCAGAGGCAGCACATAGATCCGCGCCAGGCACACTGCTCTGATCAAAGAGGCCCCTGCTTGGGAAGGACAGGGCAGGGCAGGGTCTTACGAGGATGCACTAGACTCAACATCTCTCCAGTTCTGGAAACCCACGTATCCACTCCAGTGCCAGCCCAATAGGACTGACTGCTCCTCAGGTCAGCCCAGGGTCCTTCCAAGACAGGTGGTGCCCATTGGAAGGGGGGACTCAGTAGAGCTACCTGATTCTTCTCTACGAAGACCCTTTGAAACTGAGTCCCCACAGTGCTACAGACCTACAGACGAATCCTCCCTTTTCACTGTAAGTTTTACAAAGGGAAACATATGCACATCTCTATTCATTCATCCAACAACTAAGGAGCGCCAGCTACATACCTTATCATATAAAGTGTGGCACGCCCAGGTAGGGGAATATGCAGCTAAAAGGCAAGGAAGAGTAAGAGAGTCATGGGTCTAACCATGACCAGAGCCCTAACTAAGGAGGGGCAGGTGCGAGGCGAAGGACACAGGTGTCCAGCAGGTGCCTTGGTATTGACTCCAGCCCTACTGACTGCAAACTCTGGGCAAGTCAGTAAGCCTGCCATGCTTGCATTTCTTCATCTGTCAGTAGGGACAGTGACACCACACGGGGTTCAGGGTGGGGGGAAGCACATTGTAGAAGCCACACAATGCCTGTGCACGTCTGAAGGAAACAGTGGGTTAGATGTGACATGTGTACACACGAAGCCATGGTCACAGCCATAGTGAGTGAAGCTGGCTCTCCACCAGCAACCATGGACGTGTCTTCGGCCACTGTCGGCACCTGCACCTCCGGCTTGCTGAAATGGAATCAAACAGCTGCACTGGGTCTTGCCTGGCTTTTCACTCGACGTACTTTGTGTCATCTTGCACTTTTTATGTCTCCGTTTCACCATCTCGGCAGGTGGGTCAGCTCTTGTCACTTTAAGACTGCTTTAGGCACAACTTTAATTTGTCACGGGCTGCCTTCAGGTGACATTATGGTACTTTGCATGGAGCATAAAAATCTTATAGTAAGACACATTCGGGGTCAGCATAGCGATGACCCCTCATGTCCTTGCTGCCTGGGTTCACTACCTGCCCCTTCTTGTCACTGCCCCAGGTTACCATACTGGCCTCAGCCCAGCCACTCAGCACCACTTTGTGGCCCACAGGAAGGGGCGACACAGCCTGTCTTGGTGCTCACACAGGTGCCAGAGTGGGCCACAGATTTGTATCACCAGTACAAAGACTGAATTCTGTATGTTTCGAAACTACCATAAGATTGACCAATCTTGGCTTATAGTAATCATCAAATTGGGAGACATTTCCATAATGACTTTTTCTAATCTTTCTGTCCTCTACTTTCCTCTCTCTTCTCCTCCAATTAATCCAGTTACCCAGACATTAGGCCACTTGGCATTGCACCACAGCTCACTAGGGCTCTGACCTTTTGTCTGTTTTCCTTTCATATTTTCTATTGTTTAGTCTTCAGGTTGCTTTGTTCTGCAACGCCCACCTGCTATTAATTTTAATATGCATAGACCACACATGTAATATATATATATATAAAAAACATATGATATATTATATATATTATATATATATACATACATATATATATGCATTCATATCCACAGATGTACTTTTCTTCTCTAGAAGTCTGAGTCTGTTCATATCTTCCAGATGTGTATGTAACATTCTCTTGACTGTGTGGAACACAGTTATACCGAGTGCGGTTACAGTGACTCTCTAAATGCCATTCATTCCCTGATGAGTCTGGCATCTGCATCAGTTCCACTACGGAGTTCATGGCTGGTGAATGTGTATGTTTGCCTGGGAGGATGCCTGGTGAGTTGGTGATTTCTAACTGGACTACAGACTTGTAGATTTTGCCTTGCTGCCAGGTTGAGCCAGACAGACAAACAGATATCAAATGCCATGTGTAACACTGATGTAAATAATACTGAGATATTTGAGCAACTGTCCTGATATGGATTAAATTAGTGATGACTGCAAAGAAAAGATACCAGAAAAAAATGAAGACAATGTTAACTCTGGGAAAAATAAAAAGCTATATAGGAATGAAAAAGGGCCTCAGCTTAAGAGCTGGACATAGTGGCATATGACTATAACCCCGAGTTAAAGGCAGGATGTTCAAAAGTTCAAGGTCATCTTCAGCTACATAGTGAGTTCAAGGCCAGCGTGGGCTATATGAGACCCTGTCTCAAAAACAAAGAACAAAAGTAAAACAAAGTATCCTGGTTTATTCTATGATTGATCTGTGAATAACATTTAAGTTGTTTTAGAATAGATACCATAAATACTGACCTAACTATGTTGTGAAAGGAGGGAGAAGTTCATCTGTGGTGCAGATGGAGATAAGGAACTCTCATTGTCCACAGGAGTAAAAAAACCAAATAGATAATCTAAAGTACAGAAGTCAAGAAGCAAGAACATGAGCATGTTATTTGGAGACATGCAGCTAAACATCAAAAGATCAAGCTGAAGGCTGAAGAGATGGCTCAGCAATTAAGGCTCTTGCCTACAAAGCCTAATGACCCATGTTCAGTTCCCGGGCACATACATAAAACCAGATGCATAAAGTAGCACATGCATCTGGAGTTCATTTGCAGTGGCTGGACACCCTGGTGTGCCCATTCTCTCTCTCTCTCTCTCTCTGCTCTCTATCCCTCTGCTTGCAAATAAATAAATAAGTAAATAAACTTTAAAAGTATTTTTAAAAAGATCAAGCTGAAATGTTAAACTCTGGGATGCTGAGTATATGTGTGTCTGGGATGTCTGCTCTCTTCAGCACAAGCTTTGTAGAATTGTTTGACCTTTTAAAACTGTGTGTGTAGAATGTAAGAGTCAAAGGCAGAGTAGGACTGCTTACAGTGCAATCTTCCAGACACATTTGCCCTCTATATCTGTGACCTCACAGTGTCTACTGCTACTTACACAAAACCCTCATAATACAAGGAAAGATGATGAGATTAAAAAAAGAGAGAGAGAGAACAATTGAGAGGGGGAGGGAATATGAAGAAGAGTGGATTTGTGAAGGGGAAAGTGGGGGAGGAGAGGGAATTATCATGTTTATTGACTATAATTATGGAAGGTATCAATAAAAAAGTCTTTTAAAAAGTGTGTGTATGTATGCACACACAAGTTCATGTGCAACGTTAGGTATCATTCCTTCAGGTGCAATTCTCATGTTTTTGATACAGGGTCTCTAGTTGGCCGGTAGCTCACCAACTAGGCCAGACTGGCTGGCCAGCAAGCTCCAGGGATCCTCAGTCTCTGCCTCCCCAGCGCTGGGGCTGCAAGCGCTCACCTCCACGGCCTGCTTCTTTACTTGAGTTCTAGAGACTGAACTCAAGTCCTCCTGCTTGCACTGCAAGCACTTTACCTACGATCCATCTCCCAGTCCCAAATTGATTCTTCTTCTAAATATTTATTTATTTGAGCATGAAAAATAGGCAGAGAGAGAGAGAGAGAGAGAGAGAGCGAGAGAGAGAGAATGGGCATGCAAGGGCCTCTAGCCACTGCAAATGAACTTCAGACATAATGTGCCACTTATTCATCTGGCTTACATGGGTACTGAGGAATCAAACCTGAGTACTTGGGCTTCACAGGCCTTAACTGCTAAGCCATCTCTCCAGCCTTATTTGACTCCTTTTTAAAAAAAATAAAAATAAAAGCATGCATAAATTTGATTTTAACAAAAGAAAAAGGAGACACAGAAGGTGATCTGAAACATCCCTTCACGTGTGGATGCAACAGGGAGGCCCTCTAATGAGCTCGGATGGACACGGACAGTGCTTTAGGCTCTGCTCTGCCACTTACTGCTCCATGGCCAGGGAGGAGCCACGTGACAACCTTTACCCTCCATCCTCTCATCTGTGAGATGGAGATGGTGACAACCTGCCTTACCATGGACACTGTATGAAAGAAAGGGGCACCAGGATGCTTTGAAATATGCAGGGGTTGAAAACAACCTATGTGTCCATTAATTGAGGGAATTAAATTGGTTACATTATTTAGACTCCCACATACCATGAAATGCTATGCTGAGGTAAAACGGAATGAGGAAAGATATGTTTTGATATGGAGAAACTTCAAGTTTCAGTGTCAGGTAAAAAAAATGGGAAAAGATGATTGACAGGAGATAACTACACTAGCAGGTGATAGAAATATTAAGACAGATGCAGATGGATACAACTATTTCACATTAATGGAAGGTAAAATGTGGGAAACTTGATTTGTGCTATGTATCTACTCTGCCTTGTGATTGGTCCAGACACTGAGGTCAGAGAACGAAGGCATCCCAATCTTGAAATGTGGATGTGGTGGTCACTGCATGTGCCACCATGGCTGGGCTACGTGGTCTCAGACTGCCGGGAATTTGGGGAAGGGGAGCATCGGGGTCACTAGAATGTGAAAGAAGAATCCCCTCACCGTGCAGGTCACTGTCAGCC